>HG995333.1:4957719-6157719 GCA_905333045.1 Lysandra bellargus
TGATGCTCACTTAATCGCTTACGCAATCTACAGATCTCACTTTCAAGTACCTTAAGTCTTTCTTCTTCCTGTGAGACTCTTCCCCCATGGTGGTTTGAACAACGTGCGCGGTCAGGGCTCCTGCTCCGGCCGTCGTCACGCCTGTCTCTAGCAGGACGGCGGCTTCGTGTCCGCGAGCTGTCCTGCCGGTCTACGTAGCGTGGAGTGGCTAACGTGCGTGCGCGGCTCGGACCACGGCGCGATCTCCCATTGGATTCACAATCACTCATTTTCTGAAACTCAAAACGATTGTGTGAATACGCGTAAAATACGTTCGACAAAAATAAAATTAAAAAAATATATATCTAAAAAAAAAGCGTTATAATCTCATAATACTGTGTGAATAATTCCACAATGTAATCAAACGTGATTTGTGATAGTTTATTCAATATAATATAATAATATAATACAGTAAACTCGGCATTCGCTTGATAGTATTTAGAATAAACCATTAAAATATATTAAATAAAAAAAATAAATTCATAATCTAGTTCAACTGAACGTAAAAAGAAAATAAAATAAAAAAAAAAACGGATTAAAAAAGACGGTAGACTAAAATTATTTCATAATGGCGTATAAGAAAAGTAAACGACAATAATTTAATCTCTCGACATCTTTTAAATCAACAGCCTTTTTGTATATTTAACACTATATTTCGAGTAATTATCATTTAAAAAGCTAGAATAGAAGTGTATTTCAAAATTATGTCTACATAATCACATAAAATGATATATTTTTATCCAAATTCATGAGCAATCACAATATATTGAAATTCAAATCAAGGACGGTTTAAATCTATGAAATAATCACTATTCTGCATTGATGACCTCTTATTTTAATCAAATGTTCGAACGATAAAAAGTTTCAAAAGGAAAGAAAAAAAAAATTAAATACCGTGGCGTGGTACGTGAGTTGTGACACGAAATATTCATTAATTCCGTAATTTATCCCACTTCTGAGATGTTGAACTATCTCAGAAGGGAGTAAAATTAAACAAATACGTATCACTTAACGCCATTTATTAATTTATGAAATACCCACATTATTTAACATTTTACTAAATTATAATATTAAGTAAATAAAAAAATCTATAATCATTTCAACGAATGTGTGAACTTTAATATTAATAATTATTATCATCAATATCACCAACAATAAAACAAAATATCTAAAGAAGATGGTACAATAATCACTTACTAACCTGTGTTTTCGTGAAGGCGGCTCGTTCAGAAGTGATGGCCGACGGCGCTAAATCACTTTTCATGACATGACGTCTGTCAAACGTCAAAGTGACGTTTGACAGTCGCCATAGACATAGATGACAGCTATGCGACTAATATTAATAAAAACGTAAACAAACGGTAAAATACTTTAAAATAATACGTGTATGTAACGCTATCGATTATCGAAATGGATATTTTTACGGCAGTTAGACATATTTTGCAGGGGCATCGGAATAACAAATTTAAATAAATTATGTACTGTTCATTGCAATAAATTAAAAATATTTTTCTTTGAATTTTTAAAAACATTAAATGTAAATTACTTGTTTTTTAATTATTTACCTGTTTTTGCACGTTTAGAATCTGCTTCAGATACAAAAGTTTCGACTGCAACATCTTTTTCTGAGTCGTATAAAACAATTTTTACAATTCCTGCCATTTGAGAGTTTTATTTATTATTGCACTTTTCAGAATTTTTTAAAAGCCGCGCTTTATTTGAGCGAGCCGTCAACTACCGGGCAGTGGGCACTTTGGCGTCAACTTTTCCATGTTTTTTTTTTTCATCTTACGTAAATGCACCAGGAGAGACGATAACTTAGTATTTTATAGGAAAATATTTGATCTTTCATTTAAAACAATTTCTTTTTAATCAAAATACATACATACATACATACATACATACATACATACATGCATACATAACATACATACATACATACATACATACATACATACATACATACATACATACATACGTAGCTACTAAGACACTTAATACTGATATTATAAGAAACTTATTTACATAGGTCAAAGTTTTAATATACTGTAATGCCATATAAATGGCACAGCATTCGGCTGTATAAATAGAGCACATATTACTGATCATAAAACATTTAGTAACATCCAGAAATTCATCATAATAAGCTGATTTAACCTCATCTATAGTTTTCGACCCATCTGTATAAATTTTATAAAAGTCCGTTTTCTTTTCTAATACATATAAGAAAATCAGTCTTTCAACAGAAAACTTAGTTACTGCTTCAGTTTTTGCAAATATGGGTCTAACACCCCTGCTGTCTACCTCAAAACCCAGAAAATCAATCTTTTCCTGAAAGAAGTGACATTTCTCAATTTTTAAAGTAAGACCTGCCTCCCGTAAGAGCTCAAGGACTTCTCCTAGCCTTTTTAAGCCTTCTTGGAACGTCCTAGAGGGTATCAATATGTCGTCCATATATATAACAACGTATGGTACTTTGGACTTACTAAGGACCTTATGAATAACTCGCTGAAATACTGCCGGGGCATTTGCTAGACCGAACGGTACGCGATTGTATTCAAACTGTTCGTCCGGTGTAACAAATGCCGTTTTCTCACGAGATTCTTCAGCTATGGGAATTTGGTGATACCCTGAGACTAAATCCAAGGACGTGAACAGGGACTGTCCGGACAGTTCGTCTAATAGATCGTCGATCCTAGGAAGTGGGTAATGGTCACGTTTTGTACGCCTATTGAGTGCACGATAATCTACACACAGGCGTTTTTCGCCGGATTTCTTTTTGACTAATACAATAGGACTGGCAAAAGGGGAGCTTGATTCGCGAACAATTCCATGTTCAATCATATCACTAACCATGCCCTGAACTAATTTACGTTCTGAGTAAGCCATACGATACGGCCTATAAACTACGGGAGTTGAATCAATGAGGTGGATCTCCATTTCTGCTACGTTCGTAAAACCAAGGTCATGCATGCCTGTAGAAAAACAGTCTTTATATTCGGCAAGTAAATTGTGAAATTCAAGTTTTTGTGCCTCAGTCAATTGTGAACCATAGTTAGGATCAACAGGTGAGTCTTTAATTTCATTAATTATTCTCATAACTTCTTTATATAATCCCATAAATTTAGCACGCGTTACAAGAGTATTACCTTTTAGCTTTATAGGATCCATGCTTACGCTTTGAATTAAAACCTGACAATTTGTTTCTTTTATTTGATACTCCCCAGGCAAAAGATAATACTCTTGTCCTACCTTTCCACGAATTGATCCGTTTACATAAATATATCCATAACAAGAAACATCCGAAATAACATTCACAGCTTTCATCTCTCCTGCCTTATATTTCAATGTCATTAGCTAAACGTAACTGTAGTTTTAAATCATGTTCATGTTCTATACGCTCAAATTTTAAATAATTCGGGGTTTTCGTAATTTTAAGTGTAGGTCTTTCAGTAAACGTATGTCCTAGTAGAATGTTACAATTTATTAATTTATCGTCAACTATATAAACTTCAACATCATCCTCGCTTATTCCCTGTATTTTAATGTTAGTTGTCGTGCGACCTAAAGGCAAATATGGTATGTTCCCTAGCCCTCTTAATCGTGGTCCATTTATTGGTTCCCATTTTAACCCTAATTCTATAGCATCGCTTTCACGAATAAGAGTAACCTCACTTCCTAAGTCCACTTGACACACAGTAGTAATACCATTAATTGAAATAGGGAGCTTATACTTTGTATTGGTATTTTCCGATTCTCTAACCTCCAAAACGTTTTTGTCTTTAGGCGCAACGGCACCCTTAGTTTTAATGCAATTTGACGCTTCGTGACCTAAATAGTTGCAGACTGTACATATACCTTCGCAATTAAAACATTTTACTTGGCTCTTGTACATACTGTTAGTATTACTTTTGGTAGTATTGTCCGTTGTCGTCGTATAACTATTATTAGGAGCTGCTAAACTGTGTTGGCGTCTATCTCTATTATTAATGTATTGTGATTGACTGCGATTTTGTGACTTAATGGTTTTGAAAAACTCCAGAACGTCTTCCGGTTTATCAAACTTTGCTGCTTGTGCGAACTCCTCTATCGTCAACTCCATAAAGGACACAATCTACTGCTTGCTTTCCAAATATTTTGCACCTATTGAGTAAATTAATCTTAGCAAAATAATATAATTCTAGAGATTCACCAGGGCGTACTCGTCTATTAAGCATCTCGGTGAGTAGCTCCGCGTAGTTCTCAGTCGATGGAAACGATTCCTTTAGCATTGCTTTCCACTCAGACCATGTATGCTTAATAGAGGGTAGGCCCTGATACCAAGTCTTAGCGATGCCGCTAAGTTTGGGCAGGGCATAGTGAATTGTTTGTTTATCGCTCCAATTGTAAATCTCGGCACATTCATCTACTTTGTCTATCCAAACGTTTACAGTCTGTTCTCTAACAAGTGGATCGAACTCAGGAATGACATTTGCAAGTACCGTACTAGAAAATGATTCACGACTCCCTGCCCCTGCTCAGAGCATTTTCAAGAATTGTTCCATTAAATCTACATTCCTATCTTTTATCGGTGGGGCCTCAATATCTGGAGTGAAAAGTGAGCGTCCACGGTTATTAGTACGACATGGGGTGTTACTAGTTTTCCTTTGTTTATGACGTATCGTAGACATTTGGTTAGATTGATGATGCTCACTTAATCGCTTACGCAATCTACAGATCTCACTTTCAAGTACCTTAAGTCTTTCTTCTTCCTGTGAGACTCTTCCCCCATGGTGGTTTGAACGACGTGCGCGGTCAGGGCTCCTGCTCCGGCCGTCGTCACGCCTGTCTCTAGCAGGACGGCGGCTTCGTGTCCGCGAGCTGTCCTGCCGGTCTACGTAGCGTGGAGTGGCTAACGTGCGTGCGCGGCTCGGACCACGGCGCGATCTCCCATTGGATTCACAATCACTCATTTTCTGAAACTCAAAACGATTGTGTGAATACGCGTAAAATACGTTCGACAAAAATAAAATTAAAAAAATATATATTTAAAAAAAAAGCGTTATAATCTCATAATACTGTGTGAATAATTCCACAATGTAATCAAACGTGATTTGTGATAGTTTATTCAATATAATATAATAATATAATACAGTAAACTCGGCATTCGCTTGATAGTATTTAGAATAAACCATTAAAATATATTAAAATAATAAAATAAATTCATAATCTAGTTCAACTGAACGTAAAAAGAAAATAAAATAAAAAAAAACGGATTAAAAAGACGGTAGACTAAAATTATTTCATAATGGCGTATAAGAAAAGTAAACGACAATAATTTAATCTCTCGACATCTTTTAAATCAACAGCCTTTTTGTATATTTAACACTATATTTCGAGTAATTATCATTTAAAAAGCTAGAATAGAAGTGTATTTCAAAATTATGTCTACATAATCACATAAAATGATATATTTTTATCCAAATTCATGAGCAATCACAATATATTGAAATTCAAATCAAGGACGGTTTAAATCTATGAAATAATCACTATTCTGCATTGATGACCTCTTATTTTAATCAAATGTTCGAACGATAAAAAGTTTCAAAAGGAAAGAAAAAAAAAAATTAAATACCGTGGCGTGGTACGTGAGTTGTGACACGAAATATTCATTAATTCCGTAATTTATAACACTTCTGAGATGTTGAACTATCTCAGAAGGGAGTAAAATTAAACAAATACGTATCACTTAACGCCATTTATTAATTTATGAAATACCCACATTATTTAACATTTTACTAAATTATAATATTAAGTAAATAAAAAATCTATAATCATTTCAACGAATGTGTGAACTTTAATATTAATAATTATTATCATCAATATCACCAACAATAAAACAAAATATCTAAAGAAGATGGTACAATAATCACTTACTAACCTGTGTTTTCGTGAAGGCGGCTCGTTCAGAAGTGATGGCCGACGGCGCTAAATCACTTTTCATGACATGACGTCTGTCAAACGTCAAAGTGACGTTTGACAGTCGCCATAGACATAGATGACAGCTATGCGACTAATATTAATAAAAACGTAAACAAACGGTAAAATACTTTAAAATAATACGTGTATGTAACACTATCGATTATCGAAATGGATATTTTTACGGCAGTTAGACATATTTTGCAGGGGCATCGGAATAACAAATTTAAATAAATTATGTACATTGTTCATTGCAATAAATTAAAAATATTTTTCTTTGAATTTTTAAAAACATTAAATGTAAATTACTTGTTTTTTAATTATTTACCTGTTTTTGCACGTTTAGAATCTGCTTCAGATACAAAAGTTTCGACTGCAACATCTTTTTCTGAGTCGTATAAAACAATTTTTACAATTCCTGCCATTTGAGAGTTTTATTTATTATTGCACTTTTCAGAATTTTTTAAAAGCCGCGCTTTATTTGAGCGAGCCGTCAACTACCGGGCAGTGGGCACTTTGGCGTCAACTTTTCCATGTTTTTTTTTTCATCTTACGTAAATGCACCAGGAGAGACGATAACTTAGTATTTTATAGGAAAATATTTGATCTTTCATTTAAAACAATTTCTTTTTAATCAAAATACATACATACATACATACATACATACATACATACATGCATACATACATACATACATACATACATACATACGTAGCTACTAAGACACTTAATACTGATATTATAAGAAACTTATTTACATAGGTCAAAGTTTTAATATACTGTAATGCCATATAAATGGCACAGCATTCGGCTGTATAAATAGAGCACATATTACTGATCATAAAACATTTAGTAACATCCAGAAATTCATCATAATAAGCTGATTTAACCTCATCTATAGTTTTCGACCCATCTGTATAAATTTTATAAAAGTCCGTTTTCTTTTCTAATACATATAAGAAAATCAGTCTTTCAACAGAAAACTTAGTTACTGCTTCAGTTTTTGCAAATATGGGTCTAACACCCCTGCTGTCTACCTCAAAACCCAGAAAATCAATCTTTTCCTGAAAGAAGTGACATTTCTCAATTTTTAAAGTAAGACCTGCCTCCCGTAAGAGCTCAAGGACTTCTCCTAGCCTTTTTAAGCCTTCTTGGAACGTCCTAGAGGGTATCAATATGTCGTCCATATATATAACAACGTATGGTACTTTGGACTTACTAAGGACCTTATGAATAACTCGCTGAAATACTGCCGGGGCATTTGCTAGACCGAACGGTACGCGATTGTATTCAAACTGTCCGTCCGGTGTAACAAATGCCGTTTTCTCACGAGATTCTTCAGCTATGGGAATTTGGTGATACCCTGAGACTAAATCCAAGGACGTGAACAGGGACTGTCCGGACAGTTCGTCTAATAGATCGTCGATCCTAGGAAGTGGGTAATGGTCACGTTTTGTACGCCTATTGAGTGCACGATAATCTACACACAGGCGTTTTTCGCCGGATTTCTTTTTGACTAATACAATAGGACTGGCAAAAGGGGAGCTTGATTCGCGAACAATTCCATGTTCAATCATATCACTAACCATGCCCTGAACTAATTTACGTTCTGAGTAAGCCATACGATACGGCCTATAAACTACGGGAGTTGAATCAATGAGGTGGATCTCCATTTCTGCTACGTTCGTAAAACCAAGGTCATGCATGCCTGTAGAAAAACAGTCTTTATATTCGGCAAGTAAATTGTGAAATTCAAGTTTTTGTGCCTCAGTCAATTGTGAACCATAGTTAGGATCAACAGGTGAGTCTTTAATTTCATTAATTATTCTCATAACTTCTTTATATAATCCCATAAATTTAGCACGCGTTACAAGAGTATTACCTTTTAGCTTTATAGGATCCATGCTTACGCTTTGAATTAAAACCTGACAATTTGTTTCTTTTATTTGATACTCCCCAGGCAAAAGATAATACTCTTGTCCTACCTTTCCACGAATTGATCCGTTTACATAAATATATCCATAACAAGAAACATCCGAAATAACATTCACAGCTTTTATCTCTCCTGCCTTTATTTCAATGTCATTAGCTAAACGTAACTGTAGTTTTAAATCATGTTCATGTTCTATACGCTCAAATTTTAAATAATTCGGGGTTTTCGTAATTTTAAGTGTAGGTCTTTCAGTAAACGTATGTCCTAGTAGAATGTTACAATTTATTAATTTATCGTCAACTATATAAACTTCAACATCATCCTCGCTTATTCCCTGTATTTTAATGTTAGTTGTCGTGCGACCTAAAGGCAAATATGGTATGTTCCCTAGCCCTCTTAATCGTGGTCCATTTATTGGTTCCCATTTTAACCCTAATTCTATAGCATCGCTTTCACGAATAAGAGTAACCTCACTTCCTAAGTCCACTTGACACACAGTAGTAATACCATTAATTGAAATAGGGAGCTTATACTTTGTATTGGTATTTTCCGATTCTCTAACCTCCAAAACGTTTTTGTCTTTAGGCGCAACGGCACCCTTAGTTTTAATGCAATTTGACGCTTCGTGACCTAAATAGTTGCAGACTGTACATTTTATTAGAGGTTTAGGACATTTAAAACTAGGATGTCCGATACCTTCGCAATTAAAACATTTTACTTGGCTCTTGTACATACTGTTAGTATTACTTTTGGTAGTATTGTCCGTTGTCGTCGTATAACTATTATTAGGAGCTGCTAAACTGTGTTGGCGTCTATCTCTATTATTAATGTATTGTGATTGACTGCGATTTTGTGACTTAATGGTTTTGAAAAACTCCAGAACGTCTTCCGGTTTATCAAACTTTGCTGCTTGTGCACCTAAGCGAACTCCTCTATCGTCAACTCCATAAAGGACACAATCTACTGCTTGCTTTCCAAATATTTTGCACCTATTGAGTAAATTAATCTTAGCAAAATAATATAATTCTAGAGATTCACCAGGGCGTACTCGTCTATTAAGCATCTCGGTGAGTAGCTCCGCGTAGTTCTCAGTCGATGGAAACGATTCCTTTAGCATTGCTTTCCACTCAGACCATGTATGCTTAATAGAGGGTAGGCCCTGATACCAAGTCTTAGCGATGCCGCTAAGTTTGGGCAGGGCATAGTGAATTGTTTGTTTATCGCTCCAATTGTAAATCTCGGCACATTCATCTACTTTGTCTATCCAAACGTTTACAGTCTGTTCTCTAACAAGTGGATCGAACTCAGGAATGACATTTGCAAGTACCGTACTAGAAAATGATTCACGACTCCCTGCCCCTGCTCAGAGCATTTTCAAGAATTGTTCCATTAAATCTACATTCCTATCTTTTATCGGTGGGGCCTCAATATCTGGAGTGAAAAGTGAGCGTCCACGGTTATTAGTACGACATGGGGTGTTACTAGTTTTCCTTTGTTTATGACGTATCGTAGACATTTGGTTAGATTGATGATGCTCACTTAATCGCTTACGCAATCTACAGATCTCACTTTCAAGTACCTTAAGTCTTTCTTCTTCCTGTGAGACTCTTCCCCCATGGTGGTTTGAACGACGTGCGCGGTCAGGGCTCCTGCTCCGGCCGTCGTCACGCCTGTCTCTAGCAGGACTGCGGCTTCGTGTCCGCGAGCTGTCCTGCCGGTCTACGTAGCGTGGAGTGGCTAACGTGCGTGCGCGGCTCGGACCACGGCGCGATCTCCCATTGGATTCACAATCACTCATTTTCTGAAACTCAAAACGATTGTGTGAATACGCGTAAAATACGTTCGACAAAAATAAAATTAAAAAATATATATTTAAAAAAAAAGCGTTATAATCTCATAATACTGTGTGAATAATTCCACAATGTAATCAAACGTGATTTGTGATAGTTTATTCAATATAATATAATAATATAATACAGTAAACTCGGCATTCGCTTGATAGTATTTAGAATAAACCATTAAAATATATTAAAATAATAAAATAAATTCATAATCTAGTTCAACTGAACGTAAAAAGAAAATAAAATAAAAAAAAAACGGATTAAAAAGACGGTAGACTAAAATTATTTCATAATGGCGTATAAGAAAAGTAAACGACAATAATTTAATCTCTCGACATCTTTTAAATCAACAGCCTTTTTGTATATTTAACACTATATTTCGAGTAATTATCATTTAAAAAGCTAGAATAGAAGTGTATTTCAAAATTATGTCTACATAATCACATAAAATGATATATTTTTATCCAAATTCATGAGCAATCACAATATATTGAAATTCAAATCAAGGACGGTTTAAATCTATGAAATAATCACTATTCTGCATTGATGACCTCTTATTTTAATCAAATGTTCGAACGATAAAAAGTTTCAAAAGGAAAGAAAAAAAAAAAATTAAATACCGTGGCGTGGTACGTGAGTTGTGACACGAAATATTCATTAATTCCGTAATTTATCCCACTTCTGAGATGTTGAACTATCTCAGAAGGGAGTAAAATTAAACAAATACGTATCACTTAACGCCATTTATTAATTTATGAAATACTTACATTATTTAACATTTTACTAAATTATAATATTAAGTAAATAAAAAATCTATAATCATTTCAACGAATGTGTGAACTTTAATATTAATAATTATTATCATCAATATCACCAACAATAAAACAAAATATCTAAAGAAGATGGTACAATAATCACTTACTAACCTGTGTTTTCGTGAAGGCGGCTCGTTCAGAAGTGATGGCCGACGGCGCTAAATCACTTTTCATGACATGACGTCTGTCAAACGTCAAAGTGACGTTTGACAGTCGCCATAGACATAGATGACAGCTATGCGACTAATATTAATAAAAACGTAAACAAACGGTAAAATACTTTAAAATAATACGTGTATGTAACACTATCGATTATCGAAATGGATATTTTTACGGCAGTTAGACATATTTTGCAGGGGCATCGGAATAACAAATTTAAATAAATTATGTACTGTTCATTGCAATAAATTAAAAATATTTTTCTTTGAATTTTTAAAAACATTAAATGTAAATTACTTGTTTTTTAATTATTTACCTGTTTTTGCACGTTTAGAATCTGCTTCAGATACAAAAGTTTCGACTGCAACATCTTTTTCTGAGTCGTATAAAACAATTTTTACAATTCCTGCCATTTGAGAGTTTTATTTATTATTGCACTTTTCAGAATTTTTTAAAAGCCGCGCTTTATTTGAGCGAGCCGTCAACTACCGGGCAGTGGGCATTTTGGCGTCAACTTTTCCATGTTTTTTTTTTCATCTTACGAAAATGCACCAGGAGAGACGATAACTTAGTATTTTATAGGAAAATATTTGATCTTTCATTTAAAACAATTTCTTTTTAATCAAAATACATACATACATACATACATACATGCATACATACATACATACATACATACATACATACGTAGCTACTAAGACACTTAATACTGATATTATAAGAAACTTATTTACATAGGTCAAAGTTTTAATATACTGTAATGCCATATAAATGGCACAGCATTCGGCTGTATAAATAAAGCACATATTACTGATCATAAAACATTTAGTAACATCCAGAAATTCATCATAATAAGCTGATTTAACCTCATCTATAGTTTTCGACCCATCTGTATAAATTTTATAAAAGTCCGTTTTCTTTTCTAATACATATAAGAAAATCAGTCTTTCAACAGAAAACTTAGTTACTGCTTCAGTTTTTGCAAATATGGGTCTAACACCCCTGCTGTCTACCTCAAAACCCAGAAAATCAATCTTTTCCTGAAAGAAGTGACATTTCTCAATTTTTAAAGTAAGACCTGCCTCCCGTAAGAGCTCAAGGACTTCTCCTAGCCTTTTTAAGCCTTCTTGGAACGTCCTAGAGGGTATCAATATGTCGTCCATATATATAACAACGTATGGTACTTTGGACTTACTAAGGACCTTATGAATAACTCGCTGAAATACTGCCGGGGCATTTGCTAGACCGAACGGTACGCGATTGTATTCAAACTGTCCGTCCGGTGTAACAAATGCCGTTTTCTCACGAGATTCTTCAGCTATGGGAATTTGGTGATACCCTGAGACTAAATCCAAGGACGTGAACAGGGACTGTCCGGACAGTTCGTCTAATAGATCGTCGATCCTAGGAAGTGGGTAATGGTCACGTTTTGTACGCCTATTGAGTGCACGATAATCTACACACAGGCGTTTTTCGCCGGATTTCTTTTTGACTAATACAATAGGACTGGCAAAAGGGGAGCTTGATTCGCGAACAATTCCATGTTCAATCATATCACTAACCATGCCCTGAACTAATTTACGTTCTGAGTAAGCCATACGATACGGCCTATAAACTACGGGAGTTGAATCAATGAGGTGGATCTCCATTTCTGCTACGTTCGTAAAACCAAGGTCATGCATGCCTGTAGAAAAACAGTCTTTATATTCGGCAAGTAAATTGTGAAATTCAAGTTTTTGTGCCTCAGTCAATTGTGAACCATAGTTAGGATCAACAGGTGAGTCTTTAATTTCATTAATTATTCTCATAACTTCTTTATATAATCCCATAAATTTAGCACGCGTTACAAGAGTATTACCTTTTAGCTTTATAGGATCCATGCTTACGCTTTGAATTAAAACCTGACAATTTGTTTCTTTTATTTGATACTCCCCAGGCAAAAGATAATACTCTTGTCCTACCTTTCCACGAATTGATCCGTTTACATAAATATATCCATAACAAGAAACATCCGAAATAACATTCACAGCTTTTATCTCTCCTGCCTTTATTTCAATGTCATTAGCTAAACGTAACTGTAGTTTTAAATCATGTTCATGTTCTATACGCTCAAATTTTAAATAATTCGGGGTTTTCGTAATTTTAAGTGTAGGTCTTTCAGTAAACGTATGTCCTAGTAGAATGTTACAATTTATTAATTTATCGTCAACTATATAAACTTCAACATCATCCTCGCTTATTCCCTGTATTTTAATGTTAGTTGTCGTGCGACCTAAAGGCAAATATGGTATGTTCCCTAGCCCTCTTAATCGTGGTCCATTTATTGGTTCCCATTTTAACCCTAATTCTATAGCATCGCTTTCACGAATAAGAGTAACCTCACTTCCTAAGTCCACTTGACACACAGTAGTAATACCATTAATTGAAATAGGGAGCTTATACTTTGTATTGGTATTTTCCGATTCTCTAACCTCCAAAACGTTTTTGTCTTTAGGCGCAACGGCACCCTTAGTTTTAATGCAATTTGACGCTTCGTGACCTAAATAGTTGCAGACTGTACATATACCTTCGCAATTAAAACATTTTACTTGGCTCTTGTACATACTGTTAGTATTACTTTTGGTAGTATTGTCCGTTGTCGTCGTATAACTATTATTAGGAGCTGCTAAACTGTGTTGGCGTCTATCTCTATTATTAATGTATTGTGATTGACTGCGATTTTGTGACTTAATGGTTTTGAAAAACTCCAGAACGTCTTCCGGTTTATCAAACTTTGCTGCTTGTGCACCTAAGCGAACTCCTCTATCGTCAACTCCATAAAGGACACAATCTACTGCTTGCTTTCCAAATATTTTGCACCTATTGAGTAAATTAATCTTAGCAAAATAATATAATTCTAGAGATTCACCAGGGCGTACTCGTCTATTAAGCATCTCGGTGAGTAGCTCCGCGTAGTTCTCAGTCGATGGAAACGATTCCTTTAGCATTGCTTTCCACTCAGACCATGTATGCTTAATAGAGGGTAGGCCCTGATACCAAGTCTTAGCGATGCCGCTAAGTTTGGGCAGGGCATAGTGAATTGTTTGTTTATCGCTCCAATTGTAAATCTCGGCACATTCATCTACTTTGTCTATCCAAACGTTTACAGTCTGTTCTCTAACAAGTGGATCGAACTCAGGAATGACATTTGCAAGTACCGTACTAGAAAATGATTCACGACTCCCTGCCCCTGCTCCGAGCATTTTCAAGAATTGTTCCATTAAATCTACATTCCTATCTTTTATCGGTGGGGCCTCAATATCTGGAGTGAAAAGTGAGCGTCCACGGTTATTAGTACGACATGGGGTGTTACTAGTTTTCCTTTGTTTATGACGTATCGTAGACATTTGGTTAGATTGATGATGCTCACTTAATCGCTTACGCAATCTACAGATCTCACTTTCAAGTACCTTAAGTCTTTCTTCTTCCTGTGAGACTCTTCCCCCATGGTGGTTTGAACGACGTGCGCGGTCAGGGCTCCTGCTCCGGCCGTCGTCACGCCTGTCTCTAGCAGGACTGCGGCTTCGTGTCCGCGAGCTGTCCTGCCGGTCTACGTAGCGTGGAGTGGCTAACGTGCGTGCGCGGCTCGGACCACGGCGCGATCTCCCATTGGATTCACAATCACTCATTTTCTGAAACTCAAAACGATTGTGTGAATACGCGTAAAATACGTTCGACAAAAATAAAATTAAAAAAATATATATTAAAAAAAAAGCGTTATAATCTCATAATACTGTGTGAATAATTCCACAATGTAATCAAACGTGATTTGTGATAGTTTATTCAATATTATATAATAATATAATACAGTAAACTCGGCATTCGCTTGATAGTATTTAGAATAAACCATTAAAATATATTAAAATAATAAAATAAATTCATAATCTAGTTCAACTGAACGTAAAAAGAAAATAAAAAAAAAAACGGATTAAAAAGACGGTAGACTAAAATTATTTCATAATGGCGTATAAGAAAAGTAAACGACAATAATTTAATCTCTCGACATCTTTTAAATCAACAGCCTTTTTGTATATTTAACACTATATTTCGAGTAATTATCATTTAAAAAGCTAGAATAGAAGTGTATTTCAAAATTATGTCTACATAATCACATAAAATGATATATTTTTATCCAAATTCATGAGCAATCACAATATATTGAAATTCAAATCAAGGACGGTTTAAATCTATGAAATAATCACTATTCTGCATTGATGACCTCTTATTTTAATCAAATGTTCGAACGATAAAAAGTTTCAAAAGGAAAGAAAAAAAAAAAATTAAATACCGTGGCGTGGTACGTGAGTTGTGACACGAAATATTCATTAATTCCGTAATTTATCCCACTTCTGAGATGTTGAACTATCTCAGAAGGGAGTAAAATTAAACAAATACGTATCACTTAACGCCATTTATTAATTTATGAAATACTTACATTATTTAACATTTTACTAAATTATAATATTAAGTAAATAAAAAATCTATAATCATTTCAACGAATGTGTGAACTTTAATATTAATAATTATTATCATCAATATCACCAACAATAAAACAAAATATCTAAAGAAGATGGTACAATAATCACTTACTAACCTGTGTTTTCGTGAAGGCGGCTCGTTCAGAAGTGATGGCCGACGGCGCTAAATCACTTTTCATGACATGACGTCTGTCAAACGTCAAAGTGACGTTTGACAGTCGCCATAGACATAGATGACAGCTATGCGACTAATATTAATAAAAACGTAAACAAACGGTAAAATACTTTAAAATAATACGTGTATGTAACACTATCGATTATCGAAATGGATATTTTTACGGCAGTTAGACATATTTTGCAGGGGCATCGGAATAACAAATTTAAATAAATTATGTACTGTTCATTGCAATAAATTAAAAATATTTTTCTTTGAATTTTTAAAAACATTAAATGTAAATTACTTGTTTTTTAATTATTTACCTGTTTTTGCACGTTTAGAATCTGCTTCAGATACAAAAGTTTCGACTGCAACATCTTTTTCTGAGTCGTATAAAACAATTTTTACAATTCCTGCCATTTGAGAGTTTTATTTATTATTGCACTTTTCAGAATTTTTTAAAAGCCGCGCTTTATTTGAGCGAGCCGTCAACTACCGGGCAGTGGGCATTTTGGCGTCAACTTTTCCATGTTTTTTTTTTCATCTTACGAAAATGCACCAGGAGAGACGATAACTTAGTATTTTATAGGAAAATATTTGATCTTTCATTTAAAACAATTTCTTTTTAATCAAAATACATACATACATACATACATACATGCATACATACATACATACATACATACATACATACGTAGCTACTAAGACACTTAATACTGATATTATAAGAAACTTATTTACATAGGTCAAAGTTTTAATATACTGTAATGCCATATAAATGGCACAGCATTCGGCTGTATAAATAAAGCACATATTACTGATCATAAAACATTTAGTAACATCCAGAAATTCATCATAATAAGCTGATTTAACCTCATCTATAGTTTTCGACCCATCTGTATAAATTTTATAAAAGTCCGTTTTCTTTTCTAATACATATAAGAAAATCAGTCTTTCAACAGAAAACTTAGTTACTGCTTCAGTTTTTGCAAATATGGGTCTAACACCCCTGCTGTCTACCTCAAAACCCAGAAAATCAATCTTTTCCTGAAAGAAGTGACATTTCTCAATTTTTAAAGTAAGACCTGCCTCCCGTAAGAGCTCAAGGACTTCTCCTAGCCTTTTTAAGCCTTCTTGGAACGTCCTAGAGGGTATCAATATGTCGTCCATATATATAACAACGTATGGTACTTTGGACTTACTAAGGACCTTATGAATAACTCGCTGAAATACTGCCGGGGCATTTGCTAGACCGAACGGTACGCGATTGTATTCAAACTGTCCGTCCGGTGTAACAAATGCCGTTTTCTCACGAGATTCTTCAGCTATGGGAATTTGGTGATACCCTGAGACTAAATCCAAGGACGTGAACAGGGACTGTCCGGACAGTTCGTCTAATAGATCGTCGATCCTAGGAAGTGGGTAATGGTCACGTTTTGTACGCCTATTGAGTGCACGATAATCTACACACAGGCGTTTTTCGCCGGATTTCTTTTTGACTAATACAATAGGACTGGCAAAAGGGGAGCTTGATTCGCGAACAATTCCATGTTCAATCATATCACTAACCATGCCCTGAACTAATTTACGTTCTGAGTAAGCCATACGATACGGCCTATAAACTACGGGAGTTGAATCAATGAGGTGGATCTCCATTTCTGCTACGTTCGTAAAACCAAGGTCATGCATGCCTGTAGAAAAACAGTCTTTATATTCGGCAAGTAAATTGTGAAATTCAAGTTTTTGTGCCTCAGTCAATTGTGAACCATAGTTAGGATCAACAGGTGAGTCTTTAATTTCATTAATTATTCTCATAACTTCTTTATATAATCCCATAAATTTAGCACGCGTTACAAGAGTATTACCTTTTAGCTTTATAGGATCCATGCTTACGCTTTGAATTAAAACCTGACAATTTGTTTCTTTTATTTGATACTCCCCAGGCAAAAGATAATACTCTTGTCCTACCTTTCCACGAATTGATCCGTTTACATAAATATATCCATAACAAGAAACATCCGAAATAACATTCACAGCTTTTATCTCTCCTGCCTTTATTTCAATGTCATTAGCTAAACGTAACTGTAGTTTTAAATCATGTTCATGTTCTATACGCTCAAATTTTAAATAATTCGGGGTTTTCGTAATTTTAAGTGTAGGTCTTTCAGTAAACGTATGTCCTAGTAGAATGTTACAATTTATTAATTTATCGTCAACTATATAAACTTCAACATCATCCTCGCTTATTCCCTGTATTTTAATGTTAGTTGTCGTGCGACCTAAAGGCAAATATGGTATGTTCCCTAGCCCTCTTAATCGTGGTCCATTTATTGGTTCCCATTTTAACCCTAATTCTATAGCATCGCTTTCACGAATAAGAGTAACCTCACTTCCTAAGTCCACTTGACACACAGTAGTAATACCATTAATTGAAATAGGGAGCTTATACTTTGTATTGGTATTTTCCGATTCTCTAACCTCCAAAACGTTTTTGTCTTTAGGCGCAACGGCACCCTTAGTTTTAATGCAATTTGACGCTTCGTGACCTAAATAGTTGCAGACTGTACATATACCTTCGCAATTAAAACATTTTACTTGGCTCTTGTACATACTGTTAGTATTACTTTTGGTAGTATTGTCCGTTGTCGTCGTATAACTATTATTAGGAGCTGCTAAACTGTGTTGGCGTCTATCTCTATTATTAATGTATTGTGATTGACTGCGATTTTGTGACTTAATGGTTTTGAAAAACTCCAGAACGTCTTCCGGTTTATCAAACTTTGCTGCTTGTGCACCTAAGCGAACTCCTCTATCGTCAACTCCATAAAGGACACAATCTACTGCTTGCTTTCCAAATATTTTGCACCTATTGAGTAAATTAATCTTAGCAAAATAATATAATTCTAGAGATTCACCAGGGCGTACTCGTCTATTAAGCATCTCGGTGAGTAGCTCCGCGTAGTTCTCAGTCGATGGAAACGATTCCTTTAGCATTGCTTTCCACTCAGACCATGTATGCTTAATAGAGGGTAGGCCCTGATACCAAGTCTTAGCGATGCCGCTAAGTTTGGGCAGGGCATAGTGAATTGTTTGTTTATCGCTCCAATTGTAAATCTCGGCACATTCATCTACTTTGTCTATCCAAACGTTTACAGTCTGTTCTCTAACAAGTGGATCGAACTCAGGAATGACATTTGCAAGTACCGTACTAGAAAATGATTCACGACTCCCTGCCCCTGCTCAGAGCATTTTCAAGAATTGTTCCATTAAATCTACATTCCTATCTTTTATCGGTGGGGCCTCAATATCTGGAGTGAAAAGTGAGCGTCCACGGTTATTAGTACGACATGGGGTGTTACTAGTTTTCCTTTGTTTATGACGTATCGTAGACATTTGGTTAGATTGATGATGCTCACTTAATCGCTTACGCAATCTACAGATCTCACTTTCAAGTACCTTAAGTCTTTCTTCTTCCTGTGAGACTCTTCCCCCATGGTGGTTTGAACGACGTGCGCGGTCAGGGCTCCTGCTCCGGCCGTCGTCACGCCTGTCTCTAGCAGGACTGCGGCTTCGTGTCCGCGAGCTGTCCTGCCGGTCTACGTAGCGTGGAGTGGCTAACGTGCGTGCGCGGCTCGGACCACGGCGCGATCTCCCATTGGATTCACAATCACTCATTTTCTGAAACTCAAAACGATTGTGTGAATACGCGTAAAATACGTTCGACAAAAATAAAATTAAAAAAAATATATATTTAAAAAAAAAGCGTTATAATCTCATAATACTGTGTGAATAATTCCACAATGTAATCAAACGTGATTTGTGATAGTTTATTCAATATAATATAATAATATAATACAGTAAACTCGGCATTCGCTTGATAGTATTTAGAATAAACCATTAAAATATATTAAAATAATAAAATAAATTCATAATCTAGTTCAACTGAACGTAAAAAGAAAATAAAATAAAAAAAAAACGGATTAAAAAGACGGTAGACTAAAATTATTTCATAATGGCGTATAAGAAAAGTAAACGACAATAATTTAATCTCTCGACATCTTTTAAATCAACAGCCTTTTTGTATATTTAACACTATATTTCGAGTAATTATCATTTAAAAAGCTAGAATAGAAGTGTATTTCAAAATTATGTCTACATAATCACATAAAATGATATATTTTTATCCAAATTCATGAGCAATCACAATATATTGAAATTCAAATCAAGGACGGTTTAAATCTATGAAATAATCACTATTCTGCATTGATGACCTCTTATTTTAATCAAATGTTCGAACGATAAAAAGTTTCAAAAGGAAAGAAAAAAAAAATTAAATACCGTGGCGTGGTACGTGAGTTGTGACACGAAATATTCATTAATTCCGTAATTTATCCCACTTCTGAGATGTTGAACTATCTCAGAAGGGAGTAAAATTAAACAAATACGTATCACTTAACGCCATTTATTAATTTATGAAATACCCACATTATTTAACATTTTACTAAATTATAATATTAAGTAAATAAAAAATCTATAATCATTTCAACGAATGTGTGAACTTTAATATTAATAATTATTATCATCAATATCACCAACAATAAAACAAAATATCTAAAGAAGATGGTACAATAATCACTTACTAACCTGTGTTTTCGTGAAGGCGGCTCGTTCAGAAGTGATGGCCGACGGCGCTAAATCACTTTTCATGACATGACGTCTGTCAAACGTCAAAGTGACGTTTGACAGTCGCCATAGACATAGATGACAGCTATGCGACTAATATTAATAAAAACGTAAACAAACGGTAAAATACTTTAAAATAATACGTGTATGTAACACTATCGATTATCGAAATGGATATTTTTACGGCAGTTAGACATATTTTGCAGGGGCATCGGAATAACAAATTTAAATAAATTATGTACTGTTCATTGCAATAAATTAAAAATATTTTTCTTTGAATTTTTAAAAACATTAAATGTAAATTACTTGTTTTTTAATTATTTACCTGTTTTTGCACGTTTAGAATCTGCTTCAGATACAAAAGTTTCGACTGCAACATCTTTTTCTGAGTCGTATAAAACAATTTTTACAATTCCTGCCATTTGAGAGTTTTATTTATTATTGCACTTTTCAGAATTTTTTAAAAGCCGCGCTTTATTTGAGCGAGCCGTCAACTACCGGGCAGTGGGCACTTTGGCGTCAACTTTTCCATGTTTTTTTTTTCATCTTACGTAAATGCACCAGGAGAGACGATAACTTAGTATTTTATAGGAAAATATTTGATCTTTCATTTAAAACAATTTCTTTTTAATCAAAATACATACATACATACATACATACATACATACATGCATACATACATACATACATACATACATACATATATACATACATACATACATACATACATACATACATACATACATACATACATACATACATACGTAGCTACTAAGACACTTAATACTGATATTATAAGAAACTTATTTACATAGGTCAAAGTTTTAATATACTGTAATGCCATATAAATGGCACAGCATTCGGCTGTATAAATAGAGCACATATTACTGATCATAAAACATTTAGTAACATCCAGAAATTCATCATAATAAGCTGATTTAACCTCATCTATAGTTTTCGACCCATCTGTATAAATTTTATAAAAGTCCGTTTTCTTTTCTAATACATATAAGAAAATCAGTCTTTCAACAGAAAACTTAGTTACTGCTTCAGTTTTTGCAAATATGGGTCTAACACCCCTGCTGTCTACCTCAAAACCCAGAAAATCAATCTTTTCCTGAAAGAAGTGACATTTCTCAATTTTTAAAGTAAGACCTGCCTCCCGTAAGAGCTCAAGGACTTCTCCTAGCCTTTTTAAGCCTTCTTGGAACGTCCTAGAGGGTATCAATATGTCGTCCATATATATAACAACGTATGGTACTTTGGACTTACTAAGGACCTTATGAATAACTCGCTGAAATACTGCCGGGGCATTTGCTAGACCGAACGGTACGCGATTGTATTCAAACTGTCCGTCCGGTGTAACAAATGCCGTTTTCTCACGAGATTCTTCAGCTATGGGAATTTGGTGATACCCTGAGACTAAATCCAAGGACGTGAACAGGGACTGTCCGGACAGTTCGTCTAATAGATCGTCGATCCTAGGAAGTGGGTAATGGTCACGTTTTGTACGCCTATTGAGTGCACGATAATCTACACACAGGCGTTTTTCGCCGGATTTCTTTTTGACTAATACAATAGGACTGGCAAAAGGGGAGCTTGATTCGCGAACAATTCCATGTTCAATCATATCACTAACCATGCCCTGAACTAATTTACGTTCTGAGTAAGCCATACGATACGGCCTATAAACTACGGGAGTTGAATCAATGAGGTGGATCTCCATTTCTGCTACGTTCGTAAAACCAAGGTCATGCATGCCTGTAGAAAAACAGTCTTTATATTCGGCAAGTAAATTGTGAAATTCAAGTTTTTGTGCCTCAGTCAATTGTGAACCATAGTTAGGATCAACAGGTGAGTCTTTAATTTCATTAATTATTCTCATAACTTCTTTATATAATCCCATAAATTTAGCACGCGTTACAAGAGTATTACCTTTTAGCTTTATAGGATCCATGCTTACGCTTTGAATTAAAACCTGACAATTTGTTTCTTTTATTTGATACTCCCCAAGCAAAAGATAATACTCTTGTCCTACCTTTCCACGAATTGATCCGTTTACATAAATATATCCATAACAAGAAACATCCGAAATAACATTCACAGCTTTCATCTCTCCTGCCTTTATTTCAATGTCATTAGCTAAACGTAACTGTAGTTTTAAATCATGTTCATGTTCTATACGCTCAAATTTTAAATAATTCGGGGTTTTCGTAATTTTAAGTGTAGGTCTTTCAGTAAACGTATGTCCTAGTAGAATGTTACAATTTATTAATTTATCGTCAACTATATAAACTTCAACATCATCCTCGCTTATTCCCTGTATTTTAATGTTAGTTGTCGTGCGACCTAAAGGCAAATATGGTATGTTCCCTAGCCCTCTTAATCGTGGTCCATTTATTGGTTCCCATTTTAACCCTAATTCTATAGCATCGCTTTCACGAATAAGAGTAACCTCACTTCCTAAGTCCACTTGACACACAGTAGTAATACCATTAATTGAAATAGGGAGCTTATACTTTGTATTGGTATTTTCCGATTCTCTAACCTCCAAAACGTTTTTGTCTTTAGGCGCAACGGCACCCTTAGTTTTAATGCAATTTGACGCTTCGTGACCTAAATAGTTGCAGACTGTACATATACCTTCGCAATTAAAACATTTTACTTGGCTCTTGTACATACTGTTAGTATTACTTTTGGTAGTATTGTCCGTTGTCGTCGTATAACTATTATTAGGAGCTGCTAAACTGTGTTGGCGTCTATCTCTATTATTAATGTATTGTGATTGACTGCGATTTTGTGACTTAATGGTTTTGAAAAACTCCAGAACGTCTTCCGGTTTATCAAACTTTGCTGCTTGTGCACCTAAGCGAACTCCTCTATCGTCAACTCCATAAAGGACACAATCTACTGCTTGCTTTCCAAATATTTTGCACCTATTGAGTAAATTAATCTTAGCAAAATAATATAATTCTAGAGATTCACCAGGGCGTACTCGTCTATTAAGCATCTCGGTGAGTAGCTCCGCGTAGTTCTCAGTCGATGGAAACGATTCCTTTAGCATTGCTTTCCACTCAGACCATGTATGCTTAATAGAGGGTAGGCCCTGATACCAAGTCTTAGCGATGCCGCTAAGTTTGGGCAGGGCATAGTGAATTGTTTGTTTATCGCTCCAATTGTAAATCTCGGCACATTCATCTACTTTGTCTATCCAAACGTTTACAGTCTGTTCTCTAACAAGTGGATCGAACTCAGGAATGACATTTGCAAGTACCGTACTAGAAAATGATTCACGACTCCCTGCCCCTGCTCAGAGCATTTTCAAGAATTGTTCCATTAAATCTACATTCCTATCTTTTATCGGTGGGGCCTCAATATCTGGAGTGAAAAGTGAGCGTCCACGGTTATTAGTACGACATGGGGTGTTACTAGTTTTCCTTTGTTTATGACGTATCGTAGACATTTGGTTAGATTGATGATGCTCACTTAATCGCTTACGCAATCTACAGATCTCACTTTCAAGTACCTTAAGTCTTTCTTCTTCCTGTGAGACTCTTCCCCCATGGTGGTTTGAACGACGTGCGCGGTCAGGGCTCCTGCTCCGGCCGTCGTCACGCCTGTCTCTAGCAGGACGGCGGCTTCGTGTCCGCGAGCTGTCCTGCCGGTCTACGTAGCGTGGAGTGGCTAACGTGCGTGCGCGGCTCGGACCACGGCGCGATCTCCCATTGGATTCACAATCACTCATTTTCTGAAACTCAAAACGATTGTGTGAATACGCGTAAAATACGTTCGACAAAAATAAAATTAAAAAAATATATATTTAAAAAAAAGCGTTATAATCTCATAATACTGTGTGAATAATTCCACAATGTAATCAAACGTGATTTGTGATAGTTTATTCAATATAATATAATAATATAATACAGTAAACTCGGCATTCGCTTGATAGTATTTAGAATAAACCATTAAAATATATTAAAATAATAAAATAAATTCATAATCTAGTTCAACTGAACGTAAAAAGAAAATAAAATAAAAAAAAAACGGATTAAAAAGACGGTAGACTAAAATTATTTCATAATGGCGTATAAGAAAAGTAAACGACAATAATTTAATCTCTCGACATCTTTTAAATCAACAGCCTTTTTGTATATTTAACACTATATTTCGAGTAATTATCATTTAAAAAGCTAGAATAGAAGTGTATTTCAAAATTATGTCTACATAATCACATAAAATGATATATTTTTATCCAAATTCATGAGCAATCACAATATATTGAAATTCAAATCAAGGACGGTTTAAATCTATGAAATAATCACTATTCTGCATTGATGACCTCTTATTTTAATCAAATGTTCGAACGATAAAAAGTTTCAAAAGGAAAGAAAAAAAAAAATTAAATACCGTGGCGTGGTACGTGAGTTGTGACACGAAATATTCATTAATTCCGTAATTTATCCCACTTCTGAGATGTTGAACTATCTCAGAAGGGAGTAAAATTAAACAAATACGTATCACTTAACGCCATTTATTAATTTATGAAATACCCACATTATTTAACATTTTACTAAATTATAATATTAAGTAAATAAAAAATCTATAATCATTTCAACGAATGTGTGAACTTTAATATTAATAATTATTATCATCAATATCACCAACAATAAAACAAAATATCTAAAGAAGATGGTACAATAATCACTTACTAACCTGTGTTTTCGTGAAGGCGGCTCGTTCAGAAGTGATGGCCGACGGCGCTAAATCACTTTTCATGACATGACGTCTGTCAAACGTCAAAGTGACGTTTGACAGTCGCCATAGACATAGATGACAGCTATGCGACTAATATTAATAAAAACGTAAACAAACGGTAAAATACTTTAAAATAATACGTGTATGTAACGCTATCGATTATCGAAATGGATATTTTTACGGCAGTTAGACATATTTTGCAGGGGCATCGGAATAACAAATTTAAATAAATTATGTACTGTTCATTGCAATAAATTAAAAATATTTTTCTTTGAATTTTTAAAAACATTAAATGTAAATTACTTGTTTTTTAATTATTTACCTGTTTTTGCACGTTTAGAATCTGCTTCAGATACAAAAGTTTCGACTGCAACATCTTTTTCTGAGTCGTATAAAACAATTTTTACAATTCCTGCCATTTGAGAGTTTTATTTATTATTGCACTTTTCAGAATTTTTAAAAGCCGCGCTTTATTTGAGCGAGCCGTCAACTACCGGGCAGTGGGCACTTTGGCGTCAACTTTTCCATGTTTTTTTTTTCATCTTACGAAAATGCACCAGGAGAGACGATAACTTAGTATTTTATAGGAAAATATTTGATCTTTCATTTAAAACAATTTCTTTTTAATCAAAATACATACATACATACATACATACATACTTAGCTACTAAGACACTTAATACTGATATTATAAGAAACTTATTTACATAGGTCAAAGTTTTAATATACTGTAATGCCATATAAATGGCACAGCATTCGGCTGTATAAATAGAGCACATATTACTGATCATAAAACATTTAGTAACATCCAGAAATTCATCATAATAAGCTGATTTAACCTCATCTATAGTTTTCGACCCATCTGTATAAATTTTATAAAAGTCCGTTTTCTTTTCTAATACATATAAGAAAATCAGTCTTTCAACAGAAAACTTAGTTACTGCTTCAGTTTTTGCAAATATGGGTCTAACACCCCTGCTGTCTACCTCAAAACCCAGAAAATCAATCTTTTCCTGAAAGAAGTGACATTTCTCAATTTTTAAAGTAAGACCTGCCTCCCGTAAGAGCTCAAGGACTTCTCCTAGCCTTTTTAAGCCTTCTTGGAACGTCCTAGAGGTTATCAATATGTCGTCCATATATATAACAACGTATGGTACTTTGGACTTACTAAGGACCTTATGAATAACTCGCTGAAATACTGCCGGGGCATTTGCTAGACCGAACGGTACGCGATTGTATTCAAACTGTCCGTCCGGTGTAACAAATGCCGTTTTCTCACGAGATTCTTCAGCTATGGGAATTTGGTGATACCCTGAGACTAAATCCAAGGACGTGAACAGGGACTGTCCGGACAGTTCGTCTAATAGATCGTCGATCCTAGGAAGTGGGTAATGGTCACGTTTTGTACGCCTATTGAGTGCACGATAATCTACACACAGGCGTTTTTCGCCGGATTTCTTTTTGACTAATACAATAGGACTGGCAAAAGGGGAGCTTGATTCGCGAACAATTCCATGTTCAATCATATCACTAACCATGCCCTGAACTAATTTACGTTCTGAGTAAGCCATACGATACGGCCTATAAACTACGGGAGTTGAATCAATGAGGTGGATCTCCATTTCTGCTACGTTCGTAAAACCAAGGTCATGCATGCCTGTAGAAAAACAGTCTTTATATTCGGCAAGTAAATTGTGAAATTCAAGTTTTTGTGCCTCAGTCAATTGTGAACCATAGTTAGGATCAACAGGTGAGTCTTTAATTTCATTAATTATTCTCATAACTTCTTTATATAATCCCATAAATTTAGCACGCGTTACAAGAGTATTACCTTTTAGCTTTATAGGATCCATGCTTACGCTTTGAATTAAAACCTGACAATTTGTTTCTTTTATTTGATACTCCCCAGGCAAAAGATAATACTCTTGTCCTACCTTTCCACGAATTGATCCGTTTACATAAATATATCCATAACAAGAAACATCCGAAATAACATTCACAGCTTTCATCTCTCCTGCCTTTATTTCAATGTCATTAGCTAAACGTAACTGTAGTTTTAAATCATGTTCATGTTCTATACGCTCAAATTTTAAATAATTCGGGGTTTTCGTAATTTTAAGTGTAGGTCTTTCAGTAAACGTATGTCCTAGTAGAATGTTACAATTTATTAATTTATCGTCAACTATATAAACTTCAACATCATCCTCGCTTATTCCCTGTATTTTAATGTTAGTTGTCGTGCGACCTAAAGGCAAATATGGTATGTTCCCTAGCCCTCTTAATCGTGGTCCATTTATTGGTTCCCATTTTAACCCTAATTCTATAGCATCGCTTTCACGAATAAGAGTAACCTCACTTCCTAAGTCCACTTGACACACAGTAGTAATACCATTAATTGAAATAGGGAGCTTATACTTTGTATTGGTATTTTCCGATTCTCTAACCTCCAAAACGTTTTTGTCTTTAGGCGCAACGGCACCCTTAGTTTTAATGCAATTTGACGCTTCGTGACCTAAATAGTTGCAGACTGTACATTTTATTAGAGGTTTAGGACATTTAAAACTAGGATGTCCGATACCTTCGCAATTAAAACATTTTACTTGGCTCTTGTACATACTGTTAGTATTACTTTTGGTAGTATTGTCCGTTGTCGTCGTATAACTATTATTAGGAGCTGCTAAACTGTGTTGGCGTCTATCTCTATTATTAATGTATTGTGATTGACTGTGATTTTGTGACTTAATGGTTTTGAAAAACTCCAGAACGTCTTCCGGTTTATCAAACTTTGCTGCTTGTGCACCTAAGCGAACTCCTCTATCGTCAACTCCATAAAGGACACAATCTACTGCTTGCTTTCCAAATATTTTGCACCTATTGAGTAAATTAATCTTAGCAAAATAATATAATTCTAGAGATTCACCAGGGCGTACTCGTCTATTAAGCATCTCGGTGAGTAGCTCCGCGTAGTTCTCAGTCGATGGAAACGATTCCTTTAGCATTGCTTTCCACTCAGACCATGTATGCTTAATAGAGGGTAGGCCCTGATACCAAGTCTTAGCGATGCCGCTAAGTTTGGGCAGGGCATAGTGAATTGTTTGTTTATCGCTCCAATTGTAAATCTCGGCACATTCATCTACTTTGTCTATCCAAACGTTTACAGTCTGTTCTCTAACAAGTGGATCGAACTCAGGAATGACATTTGCAAGTACCGTACTAGAAAATGATTCACGACTCCCTGCCCCTGCTCAGAGCATTTTCAAGAATTGTTCCATTAAATCTACATTCCTATCTTTTATCGGTGGGGCCTCAATATCTGGAGTGAAAAGTGAGCGTCCACGGTTATTAGTACGACATGGGGTGTTACTAGTTTTCCTTTGTTTATGACGTATCGTAGACATTTGGTTAGATTGATGATGCTCACTTAATCGCTTACGCAATCTACAGATCTCACTTTCAAGTACCTTAAGTCTTTCTTCTTCCTGTGAGACTCTTCCCCCATGGTGGTTTGAACGACGTGCGCGGTCAGGGCTCCTGCTCCGGCCGTCGTCACGCCTGTCTCTAGCAGGACTGCGGCTTCGTGTCCGCGAGCTGTCCTGCCGGTCTACGTAGCGTGGAGTGGCTAACGTGCGTGCGCGGCTCGGACCACGGCGCGATCTCCCATTGGATTCACAATCACTCATTTTCTGAAACTCAAAACGATTGTGTGAATACGCGTAAAATACGTTCGACAAAAATAAAATTAAAAAAAATATATATTTAAAAAAAAAGCGTTATAATCTCATAATACTGTGTGAATAATTCCACAATGTAATCAAACGTGATTTGTGATAGTTTATTCAATATAATATAATAATATAATACAGTAAACTCGGCATTCGCTTGATAGTATTTAGAATAAACCATTAAAATATATTAAAATAATAAAATAAATTCATAATCTAGTTCAACTGAACGTAAAAAGAAAATAAAATAAAAAAAAAACGGATTAAAAAGACGGTAGACTAAAATTATTTCATAATGGCGTATAAGAAAAGTAAACGACAATAATTTAATCTCTCGACATCTTTTAAATCAACAGCCTTTTTGTATATTTAACACTATATTTCGAGTAATTATCATTTAAAAAGCTAGAATAGAAGTGTATTTCAAAATTATGTCTACATAATCACATAAAATGATATATTTTTATCCAAATTCATGAGCAATCACAATATATTGAAATTCAAATCAAGGACGGTTTAAATCTATGAAATAATCACTATTCTGCATTGATGACCTCTTATTTTAATCAAATGTTCGAACGATAAAAAGTTTCAAAAGGAAAGAAAAAAAAAATTAAATACCGTGGCGTGGTACGTGAGTTGTGACACGAAATATTCATTAATTCCGTAATTTATCCCACTTCTGAGATGTTGAACTATCTCAGAAGGGAGTAAAATTAAACAAATACGTATCACTTAACGCCATTTATTAATTTATGAAATACCCACATTATTTAACATTTTACTAAATTATAATATTAAGTAAATAAAAAATCTATAATCATTTCAACGAATGTGTGAACTTTAATATTAATAATTATTATCATCAATATCACCAACAATAAAACAAAATATCTAAAGAAGATGGTACAATAATCACTTACTAACCTGTGTTTTCGTGAAGGCGGCTCGTTCAGAAGTGATGGCCGACGGCGCTAAATCACTTTTCATGACATGACGTCTGTCAAACGTCAAAGTGACGTTTGACAGTCGCCATAGACATAGATGACAGCTATGCGACTAATATTAATAAAAACGTAAACAAACGGTAAAATACTTTAAAATAATACGTGTATGTAACGCTATCGATTATCGAAATGGATATTTTTACGGCAGTTAGACATATTTTGCAGGGGCATCGGAATAACAAATTTAAATAAATTATGTACTGTTCATTGCAATAAATTAAAAATATTTTTCTTTGAATTTTTAAAAACATTAAATGTAAATTACTTGTTTTTTAATTATTTACCTGTTTTTGCACGTTTAGAATCTGCTTCAGATACAAAAGTTTCGACTGCAACATCTTTTTCTGAGTCGTATAAAACAATTTTTACAATTCCTGCCATTTGAGAGTTTTATTTATTATTGCACTTTTCAGAATTTTTAAAAGCCGCGCTTTATTTGAGCGAGCCGTCAACTACCGGGCAGTGGGCACTTTGGCGTCAACTTTTCCATGTTTTTTTTTTCATCTTACGAAAATGCACCAGGAGAGACGATAACTTAGTATTTTATAGGAAAATATTTGATCTTTCATTTAAAACAATTTCTTTTTAATCAAAATACATACATACATACATACATACATACATGCATACATACATACATACATACATACATACATACGTAGCTACTAAGACACTTAATACTGATATTATAAGAAACTTATTTACATAGGTCAAAGTTTTAATATACTGTAATGCCATATAAATGGCACAGCATTCGGCTGTATAAATAAAGCACATATTACTGATCATAAAACATTTAGTAACATCCAGAAATTCATCATAATAAGCTGATTTAACCTCATCTATAGTTTTCGACCCATCTGTATAAATTTTATAAAAGTCCGTTTTCTTTTCTAATACATATAAGAAAATCAGTCTTTCAACAGAAAACTTAGTTACTGCTTCAGTTTTTGCAAATATGGGTCTAACACCCCTGCTGTCTACCTCAAAACCCAGAAAATCAATCTTTTCCTGAAAGAAGTGACATTTCTCAATTTTTAAAGTAAGACCTGCCTCCCGTAAGAGCTCAAGGACTTCTCCTAGCCTTTTTAAGCCTTCTTGGAACGTCCTAGAGGGTATCAATATGTCGTCCAAATATATAACAACGTATGGTACTTTGGACTTACTAAGGACCTTATGAATAACTCGCTGAAATACTGCCGGGGCATTTGCTAGACCGAACGGTACGCGATTGTATTCAAACTGTCCGTCCGGTGTAACAAATGCCGTTTTCTCACGAGATTCTTCAGCTATGGGAATTTGGTGATACCCTGAGACTAAATCCAAGGACGTGAACAGGGACTGTCCGGACAGTTCGTCTAATAGATCGTCGATCCTAGGAAGTGGGTAATGGTCACGTTTTGTACGCCTATTGAGTGCACGATAATCTACACACAGGCGTTTTTCGCCGGATTTCTTTTTGACTAATACAATAGGACTGGCAAAAGGGGAGCTTGATTCGCGAACAATTCCATGTTCAATCATATCACTAACCATGCCCTGAACTAATTTACGTTCTGAGTAAGCCATACGATACGGCCTATAAACTACGGGAGTTGAATCAATGAGGTGGATCTCCATTTCTGCTACGTTCGTAAAACCAAGGTCATGCATGCCTGTAGAAAAACAGTATTTATATTCGGCAAGTAAATTGTGAAATTCAAGTTTTTGTGCCTCAGTCAATTGTGAACCATAGTTAGGATCAACAGGTGAGTCTTTAATTTCATTAATTATTCTCATAACTTCTTTATATAATCCCATAAATTTAGCACGCGTTACAAGAGTATTACCTTTTAGCTTTATAGGATCCATGCTTACGCTTTGAATTAAAACCTGACAATTTGTTTCTTTTATTTGATACTCCCCAGGCAAAAGATAATACTCTTGTCCTACCTTTCCACGAATTGATCCGTTTACATAAATATATCCATAACAAGAAACATCCGAAATAACATTCACAGCTTTCATCTCTCCTGCCTTTATTTCAATGTCATTAGCTAAACGTAACTGTAGTTTTAAATCATGTTCATGTTCTATACGCTCAAATTTTAAATAATTCGGGGTTTTCGTAATTTTAAGTGTAGGTCTTTCAGTAAACGTATGTCCTAGTAGAATGTTACAATTTATTAATTTATCGTCAACTATATAAACTTCAACATCATCCTCGCTTATTCCCTGTATTTTAATGTTAGTTGTCGTGCGACCTAAAGGCAAATATGGTATGTTCCCTAGCCCTCTTAATCGTGGTCCATTTATTGGTTCCCATTTTAACCCTAATTCTATAGCATCGCTTTCACGAATAAGAGTAACCTCACTTCCTAAGTCCACTTGACACACAGTAGTAATACCATTAATTGAAATAGGGAGCTTATACTTTGTATTGGTATTTTCCGATTCTCTAACCTCCAAAACGTTTTTGTCTTTAGGCGCAACGGCACCCTTAGTTTTAATGCAATTTGACGCTTCGTGACCTAAATAGTTGCAGACTGTACATTTTATTAGAGGTTTAGGACATTTAAAACTAGGATGTCCGATACCTTCGCAATTAAAACATTTTACTTGGCTCTTGTACATACTGTTAGTATTACTTTTGGTAGTATTGTCCGTTGTCGTCGTATAACTATTATTAGGAGCTGCTAAACTGTGTTGGCGTCTATCTCTATTATTAATGTATTGTGATTGACTGCGATTTTGTGACTTAATGGTTTTGAAAAACTCCAGAACGTCTTCCGGTTTATCAAACTTTGCTGCTTGTGCACCTAAGCGAACTCCTCTATCGTCAACTCCATAAAGGACACAATCTACTGCTTGCTTTCCAAATATTTTGCACCTATTGAGTAAATTAATCTTAGCAAAATAATATAATTCTAGAGATTCACCAGGGCGTACTCGTCTATTAAGCATCTCGGTGAGTAGCTCCGCGTAGTTCTCAGTCGATGGAAACGATTCCTTTAGCATTGCTTTCCACTCAGACCATGTATGCTTAATAGAGGGTAGGCCCTGATACCAAGTCTTAGCGATGCCGCTAAGTTTGGGCAGGGCATAGTGAATTGTTTGTTTATCGCTCCAATTGTAAATCTCGGCACATTCATCTACTTTGTCTATCCAAACGTTTACAGTCTGTTCTCTAACAAGTGGATCGAACTCAGGAATGACATTTGCAAGTACCGTACTAGAAAATGATTCACGACTCCCTGCCCCTGCTCAGAGCATTTTCAAGAATTGTTCCATTAAATCTACATTCCTATCTTTTATCGGTGGGGCCTCAATATCTGGAGTGAAAAGTGAGCGTCCACGGTTATTAGTACGACATGGGGTGTTACTAGTTTTCCTTTGTTTATGACGTATCGTAGACATTTGGTTAGATTGATGATGCTCACTTAATCGCTTACACAATCTACAGATCTCACTTTCAAGTACCTTAAGTCTTTCTTCTTCCTGTGAGACTCTTCCCCCATGGTGGTTTGAACGACGTGCGCGGTCAGGGCTCCTGCTCCGGCCGTCGTCACGCCTGTCTCTAGCAGGACTGCGGCTTCGTGTCCGCGAGCTGTCCTGCCGGTCTACGTAGCGTGGAGTGGCTAACGTGCGTGCGCGGCTCGGACCACGGCGCGATCTCCCATTGGATTCACAATCACTCATTTTCTGAAACTCAAAACGATTGTGTGAATACGCGTAAAATACGTTCGACAAAAATAAAATTAAAAAAATATATATTAAAAAAAAAGCGTTATAATCTCATAATACTGTGTGAATAATTCCACAATGTAATCAAACGTGATTTGTGATAGTTTATTCAATATAATATAATAATATAATACAGTAAACTCGGCATTCGCTTGATAGTATTTAGAATAAACCATTAAAATATATTAAAATAATAAAATAAATTCATAATCTAGTTCAACTGAACGTAAAAAGAAAATAAAATAAAAAAAAAACGGATTAAAAAGACGGTAGACTAAAATTATTTCATAATGGCGTATAAGAAAAGTAAACGACAATAATTTAATCTCTCGACATCTTTTAAATCAACAGCCTTTTTGTATATTTAACACTATATTTCGAGTAATTATCATTTAAAAAGCTAGAATAGAAGTGTATTTCAAAATTATGTCTACATAATCACATAAAATGATATATTTTTATCCAAATTCATGAGCAATCACAATATATTGAAATTCAAATCAAGGACGGTTTAAATCTATGAAATAATCACTATTCTGCATTGATGACCTCTTATTTTAATCAAATGTTCGAACGATAAAAAGTTTCAAAAGGAAAGAAAAAAAAAAAATTAAATACCGTGGCGTGGTACGTGAGTTGTGACACGAAATATTCATTAATTCCGTAATTTATCCCACTTCTGAGATGTTGAACTATCTCAGAAGGGAGTAAAATTAAACAAATACGTATCACTTAACGCCATTTATTAATTTATGAAATACCCACATTATTTAACATTTTACTAAATTATAATATTAAGTAAATAAAAAATCTATAATCATTTCAACGAATGTGTGAACTTTAATATTAATAATTATTATCATCAATATCACCAACAATAAAACAAAATATCTAAAGAAGATGGTACAATAATCACTTACTAACCTGTGTTTTCGTGAAGGCGGCTCGTTCAGAAGTGATGGCCGACGGCGCTAAATCACTTTTCATGACATGACGTCTGTCAAACGTCAAAGTGACGTTTGACAGTCGCCATAGACATAGATGACAGCTATGCGACTAATATTAATAAAAACGTAAACAAACGGTAAAATACTTTAAAATAATACGTGTATGTAACACTATCGATTATCGAAATGGATATTTTTACGGCAGTTAGACATATTTTGCAGGGGCATCGGAATAACAAATTTAAATAAATTATGTACTGTTCATTGCAATAAATTAAAAATATTTTTCTTTGAATTTTTAAAAACATTAAATGTAAATTACTTGTTTTTTAATTATTTACCTGTTTTTGCACGTTTAGAATCTGCTTCAGATACAAAAGTTTCGACTGCAACATCTTTTTCTGAGTCGTATAAAACAATTTTTACAATTCCTGCCATTTGAGAGTTTTATTTATTATTGCACTTTTCAGAATTTTTTAAAAGCCGCGCTTTATTTGAGCGAGCCGTCAACTACCGGGCAGTGGGCACTTTGGCGTCAACTTTTCCATGTTTTTTTTTTCATCTTACGAAAATGCACCAGGAGAGACGATAACTTAGTATTTTATAGGAAAATATTTGATCTTTCATTTAAAACAATTTCTTTTTAATCAAAATACATACATACATACATACATACATACATGCATACATACATACATACATACATACATACTTAGCTACTAAGACACTTAATACTGATATTATAAGAAACTTATTTACATAGGTCAAAGTTTTAATATACTGTAATGCCATATAAATGGCACAGCATTCGGCTGTATAAATAGAGCACATATTACTGATCATAAAACATTTAGTAACATCCAGAAATTCATCATAATAAGCTGATTTAACCTCATCTATAGTTTTCGACCCATCTGTATAAATTTTATAAAAGTCCGTTTTCTTTTCTAATACATATAAGAAAATCAGTCTTTCAACAGAAAACTTAGTTACTGCTTCAGTTTTTGCAAATATGGGTCTAACACCCCTGCTGTCTACCTCAAAACCCAGAAAATCAATCTTTTCCTGAAAGAAGTGACATTTCTCAATTTTTAAAGTAAGACCTGCCTCCCGTAAGAGCTCAAGGACTTCTCCTAGCCTTTTTAAGCCTTCTTGGAACGTCCTAGAGGTTATCAATATGTCGTCCATATATATAACAACGTATGGTACTTTGGACTTACTAAGGACCTTATGAATAACTCGCTGAAATACTGCCGGGGCATTTGCTAGACCGAACGGTACGCGATTGTATTCAAACTGTCCGTCCGGTGTAACAAATGCCGTTTTCTCACGAGATTCTTCAGCTATGGGAATTTGGTGATACCCTGAGACTAAATCCAAGGACGTGAACAGGGACTGTCCGGACAGTTCGTCTAATAGATCGTCGATCCTAGGAAGTGGGTAATGGTCACGTTTTGTACGCCTATTGAGTGCACGATAATCTACACACAGGCGTTTTTCGCCGGATTTCTTTTTGACTAATACAATAGGACTGGCAAAAGGGGAGCTTGATTCGCGAACAATTCCATGTTCAATCATATCACTAACCATGCCCTGAACTAATTTACGTTCTGAGTAAGCCATACGATACGGCCTATAAACTACGGGAGTTGAATCAATGAGGTGGATCTCCATTTCTGCTACGTTCGTAAAACCAAGGTCATGCATGCCTGTAGAAAAACAGTCTTTATATTCGGCAAGTAAATTGTGAAATTCAAGTTTTTGTGCCTCAGTCAATTGTGAACCATAGTTAGGATCAACAGGTGAGTCTTTAATTTCATTAATTATTCTCATAACTTCTTTATATAATCCCATAAATTTAGCACGCGTTACAAGAGTATTACCTTTTAGCTTTATAGGATCCATGCTTACGCTTTGAATTAAAACCTGACAATTTGTTTCTTTTATTTGATACTCCCCAGGCAAAAGATAATACTCTTGTCCTACCTTTCCACGAATTGATCCGTTTACATAAATATATCCATAACAAGAAACATCCGAAATAACATTCACAGCTTTCATCTCTCCTGCCTTTATTTCAATGTCATTAGCTAAACGTAACTGTAGTTTTAAATCATGTTCATGTTCTATACGCTCAAATTTTAAATAATTCGGGGTTTTCGTAATTTTAAGTGTAGGTCTTTCAGTAAACGTATGTCCTAGTAGAATGTTACAATTTATTAATTTATCGTCAACTATATAAACTTCAACATCATCCTCGCTTATTCCCTGTATTTTAATGTTAGTTGTCGTGCGACCTAAAGGCAAATATGGTATGTTCCCTAGCCCTCTTAATCGTGGTCCATTTATTGGTTCCCATTTTAACCCTAATTCTATAGCATCGCTTTCACGAATAAGAGTAACCTCACTTCCTAAGTCCACTTGACACACAGTAGTAATACCATTAATTGAAATAGGGAGCTTATACTTTGTATTGGTATTTTCCGATTCTCTAACCTCCAAAACGTTTTTGTCTTTAGGCGCAACGGCACCCTTAGTTTTAATGCAATTTGACGCTTCGTGACCTAAATAGTTGCAGACTGTACATTTTATTAGAGGTTTAGGACATTTAAAACTAGGATGTCCGATACCTTCGCAATTAAAACATTTTACTTGGCTCTTGTACATACTGTTAGTATTACTTTTGGTAGTATTGTCCGTTGTCGTCGTATAACTATTATTAGGAGCTGCTAAACTGTGTTGGCGTCTATCTCTATTATTAATGTATTGTGATTGACTGTGATTTTGTGACTTAATGGTTTTGAAAAACTCCAGAACGTCTTCCGGTTTATCAAACTTTGCTGCTTGTGCACCTAAGCGAACTCCTCTATCGTCAACTCCATAAAGGACACAATCTACTGCTTGCTTTCCAAATATTTTGCACCTATTGAGTAAATTAATCTTAGCAAAATAATATAATTCTAGAGATTCACCAGGGCGTACTCGTCTATTAAGCATCTCGGTGAGTAGCTCCGCGTAGTTCTCAGTCGATGGAAACGATTCCTTTAGCATTGCTTTCCACTCAGACCATGTATGCTTAATAGAGGGTAGGCCCTGATACCAAGTCTTAGCGATGCCGCTAAGTTTGGGCAGGGCATAGTGAATTGTTTGTTTATCGCTCCAATTGTAAATCTCGGCACATTCATCTACTTTGTCTATCCAAACGTTTACAGTCTGTTCTCTAACAAGTGGATCGAACTCAGGAATGACATTTGCAAGTACCGTACTAGAAAATGATTCACGACTCCCTGCCCCTGCTCAGAGCATTTTCAAGAATTGTTCCATTAAATCTACATTCCTATCTTTTATCGGTGGGGCCTCAATATCTGGAGTGAAAAGTGAGCGTCCACGGTTATTAGTACGACATGGGGTGTTACTAGTTTTCCTTTGTTTATGACGTATCGTAGACATTTGGTTAGATTGATGATGCTCACTTAATCGCTTACGCAATCTACAGATCTCACTTTCAAGTACCTTAAGTCTTTCTTCTTCCTGTGAGACTCTTCCCCCATGGTGGTTTGAACGACGTGCGCGGTCAGGGCTCCTGCTCCGGCCGTCGTCACGCCTGTCTCTAGCAGGACTGCGGCTTCGTGTCCGCGAGCTGTCCTGCCGGTCTACGTAGCGTGGAGTGGCTAACGTGCGTGCGCGGCTCGGACCACGGCGCGATCTCCCATTGGATTCACAATCACTCATTTTCTGAAACTCAAAACGATTGTGTGAATACGCGTAAAATACGTTCGACAAAAATAAAAATAAAAAAATATATATTTAAAAAAAAAGCGTTATAATCTCATAATACTGTGTGAATAATTCCACAATGTAATCAAACGTGATTTGTGATAGTTTATTCAATATAATATAATAATATAATACAGTAAACTCGGCATTCGCTTGATAGTATTTAGAATAAACCATTAAAATATATTAAAATAATAAAATAAATTCATAATCTAGTTCAACTGAACGTAAAAAGAAAATAAAATAAAAAAAAAACGGATTAAAAAGACGGTAGACTAAAATTATTTCATAATGGCGTATAAGAAAAGTAAACGACAATAATTTAATCTCTCGACATCTTTTAAATCAACAGCCTTTTTGTATATTTAACACTATATTTCGAGTAATTATCATTTAAAAAGCTAGAATAGAAGTGTATTTCAAAATTATGTCTACATAATCACATAAAATGATATATTTTTATCCAAATTCATGAGCAATCACAATATATTGAAATTCAAATCAAGGACGGTTTAAATCTATGAAATAATCACTATTCTGCATTGATGACCTCTTATTTTAATCAAATGTTCGAACGATAAAAAGTTTCAAAAGGAAAGAAAAAAAAAATTAAATACCGTGGCGTGGTACGTGAGTTGTGACACGAAATATTCATTAATTCCGTAATTTATCCCACTTCTGAGATGTTGAACTATCTCAGAAGGGAGTAAAATTAAACAAATACGTATCACTTAACGCCATTTATTAATTTATGAAATACCCACATTATTTAACATTATACTAAATTATAATATTAAGTAAATAAAAAATCTATAATCATTTCAACGAATGTGTGAACTTTAATATTAATAATTATTATCATCAATATCACCAACAATAAAACAAAATATCTAAAGAAGATGGTACAATAATCACTTACTAACCTGTGTTTTCGTGAAGGCGGCTCGTTCAGAAGTGATGGCCGACGGCGCTAAATCACTTTTCATGACATGACGTCTGTCAAACGTCAAAGTGACGTTTGACAGTCGCCATAGACATAGATGACAGCTATGCGACTAATATTAATAAAAACGTAAACAAACGGTAAAATACTTTAAAATAATACGTGTATGTAACACTATCGATTATCGAAATGGATATTTTTACGGCAGTTAGACATATTTTGCAGGGGCATCGGAATAACAAATTTAAATAAATTATGTACTGTTCATTGCAATAAATTAAAAATATTTTTCTTTGAATTTTTAAAAACATTAAATGTAAATTACTTGTTTTTTAATTATTTACCTGTTTTTGCACGTTTAGAATCTGCTTCAGATACAAAAGTTTCGACTGCAACATCTTTTTCTGAGTCGTATAAAACAATTTTTACAATTCCTGCCATTTGAGAGTTTTATTTATTATTGCACTTTTCAGAATTTTTTAAAAGCCGCGCTTTATTTGAGCGAGCCGTCAACTACCGGGCAGTGGGCACTTTGGCGTCAACTTTTCCATGTTTTTTTTTTCATCTTACGTAAATGCACCAGGAGAGACGATAACTTAGTATTTTATAGGAAAATATTTGATCTTTCATTTAAAACAATTTCTTTTTAATCAAAATACATACATACATACATACATACATACATACATGCATACATACATACATACATACATACATACATATATACATACATACATACATACATACATACATACATACATACATACATACATACATACATACGTAGCTACTAAGACACTTAATACTGATATTATAAGAAACTTATTTACATAGGTCAAAGTTTTAATATACTGTAATGCCATATAAATGGCACAGCATTCGGCTGTATAAATAGAGCACATATTACTGATCATAAAACATTTAGTAACATCCAGAAATTCATCATAATAAGCTGATTTAACCTCATCTATAGTTTTCGACCCATCTGTATAAATTTTATAAAAGTCCGTTTTCTTTTCTAATACATATAAGAAAATCAGTCTTTCAACAGAAAACTTAGTTACTGCTTCAGTTTTTGCAAATATGGGTCTAACACCCCTGCTGTCTACCTCAAAACCCAGAAAATCAATCTTTTCCTGAAAGAAGTGACATTTCTCAATTTTTAAAGTAAGACCTGCCTCCCGTAAGAGCTCAAGGACTTCTCCTAGCCTTTTTAAGCCTTCTTGGAACGTCCTAGAGGGTATCAATATGTCGTCCATATATATAACAACGTATGGTACTTTGGACTTACTAAGGACCTTATGAATAACTCGCTGAAATACTGCCGGGGCATTTGCTAGACCGAACGGTACGCGATTGTATTCAAACTGTCCGTCCGGTGTAACAAATGCCGTTTTCTCACGAGATTCTTCAGCTATGGGAATTTGGTGATACCCTGAGACTAAATCCAAGGACGTGAACAGGGACTGTCCGGACAGTTCGTCTAATAGATCGTCGATCCTAGGAAGTGGGTAATGGTCACGTTTTGTACGCCTATTGAGTGCACGATAATCTACACACAGGCGTTTTTCGCCGGATTTCTTTTTGACTAATACAATAGGACTGGCAAAAGGGGAGCTTGATTCGCGAACAATTCCATGTTCAATCATATCACTAACCATGCCCTGAACTAATTTACGTTCTGAGTAAGCCATACGATACGGCCTATAAACTACGGGAGTTGAATCAATGAGGTGGATCTCCATTTCTGCTACGTTCGTAAAACCAAGGTCATGCATGCCTGTAGAAAAACAGTCTTTATATTCGGCAAGTAAATTGTGAAATTCAAGTTTTTGTGCCTCAGTCAATTGTGAACCATAGTTAGGATCAACAGGTGAGTCTTTAATTTCATTAATTATTCTCATAACTTCTTTATATAATCCCATAAATTTAGCACGCGTTACAAGAGTATTACCTTTTAGCTTTATAGGATCCATGCTTACGCTTTGAATTAAAACCTGACAATTTGTTTCTTTTATTTGATACTCCCCAAGCAAAAGATAATACTCTTGTCCTACCTTTCCACGAATTGATCCGTTTACATAAATATATCCATAACAAGAAACATCCGAAATAACATTCACAGCTTTCATCTCTCCTGCCTTTATTTCAATGTCATTAGCTAAACGTAACTGTAGTTTTAAATCATGTTCATGTTCTATACGCTCAAATTTTAAATAATTCGGGGTTTTCGTAATTTTAAGTGTAGGTCTTTCAGTAAACGTATGTCCTAGTAGAATGTTACAATTTATTAATTTATCGTCAACTATATAAACTTCAACATCATCCTCGCTTATTCCCTGTATTTTAATGTTAGTTGTCGTGCGACCTAAAGGCAAATATGGTATGTTCCCTAGCCCTCTTAATCGTGGTCCATTTATTGGTTCCCATTTTAACCCTAATTCTATAGCATCGCTTTCACGAATAAGAGTAACCTCACTTCCTAAGTCCACTTGACACACAGTAGTAATACCATTAATTGAAATAGGGAGCTTATACTTTGTATTGGTATTTTCCGATTCTCTAACCTCCAAAACGTTTTTGTCTTTAGGCGCAACGGCACCCTTAGTTTTAATGCAATTTGACGCTTCGTGACCTAAATAGTTGCAGACTGTACATATACCTTCGCAATTAAAACATTTTACTTGGCTCTTGTACATACTGTTAGTATTACTTTTGGTAGTATTGTCCGTTGTCGTCGTATAACTATTATTAGGAGCTGCTAAACTGTGTTGGCGTCTATCTCTATTATTAATGTATTGTGATTGACTGCGATTTTGTGACTTAATGGTTTTGAAAAACTCCAGAACGTCTTCCGGTTTATCAAACTTTGCTGCTTGTGCACCTAAGCGAACTCCTCTATCGTCAACTCCATAAAGGACACAATCTACTGCTTGCTTTCCAAATATTTTGCACCTATTGAGTAAATTAATCTTAGCAAAATAATATAATTCTAGAGATTCACCAGGGCGTACTCGTCTATTAAGCATCTCGGTGAGTAGCTCCGCGTAGTTCTCAGTCGATGGAAACGATTCCTTTAGCATTGCTTTCCACTCAGACCATGTATGCTTAATAGAGGGTAGGCCCTGATACCAAGTCTTAGCGATGCCGCTAAGTTTGGGCAGGGCATAGTGAATTGTTTGTTTATCGCTCCAATTGTAAATCTCGGCACATTCATCTACTTTGTCTATCCAAACGTTTACAGTCTGTTCTCTAACAAGTGGATCGAACTCAGGAATGACATTTGCAAGTACCGTACTAGAAAATGATTCACGACTCCCTGCCCCTGCTCAGAGCATTTTCAAGAATTGTTCCATTAAATCTACATTCCTATCTTTTATCGGTGGGGCCTCAATATCTGGAGTGAAAAGTGAGCGTCCACGGTTATTAGTACGACATGGGGTGTTACTAGTTTTCCTTTGTTTATGACGTATCGTAGACATTTGGTTAGATTGATGATGCTCACTTAATCGCTTACGCAATCTACAGATCTCACTTTCAAGTACCTTAAGTCTTTCTTCTTCCTGTGAGACTCTTCCCCCATGGTGGTTTGAACGACGTGCGCGGTCAGGGCTCCTGCTCCGGCCGTCGTCACGCCTGTCTCTAGCAGGACGGCGGCTTCGTGTCCGCGAGCTGTCCTGCCGGTCTACGTAGCGTGGAGTGGCTAACGTGCGTGCGCGGCTCGGACCACGGCGCGATCTCCCATTGGATTCACAATCACTCATTTTCTGAAACTCAAAACGATTGTGTGAATACGCGTAAAATACGTTCGACAAAAATAAAATTAAAAAAATATATATTTAAAAAAAAGCGTTATAATCTCATAATACTGTGTGAATAATTCCACAATGTAATCAAACGTGATTTGTGATAGTTTATTCAATATAATATAATAATATAATACAGTAAACTCGGCATTCGCTTGATAGTATTTAGAATAAACCATTAAAATATATTAAAATAATAAAATAAATTCATAATCTAGTTCAACTGAACGTAAAAAGAAAATAAAATAAAAAAAAAACGGATTAAAAAGACGGTAGACTAAAATTATTTCATAATGGCGTATAAGAAAAGTAAACGACAATAATTTAATCTCTCGACATCTTTTAAATCAACAGCCTTTTTGTATATTTAACACTATATTTCGAGTAATTATCATTTAAAAAGCTAGAATAGAAGTGTATTTCAAAATTATGTCTACATAATCACATAAAATGATATATTTTTATCCAAATTCATGAGCAATCACAATATATTGAAATTCAAATCAAGGACGGTTTAAATCTATGAAATAATCACTATTCTGCATTGATGACCTCTTATTTTAATCAAATGTTCGAACGATAAAAAGTTTCAAAAGGAAAGAAAAAAAAAAATTAAATACCGTGGCGTGGTACGTGAGTTGTGACACGAAATATTCATTAATTCCGTAATTTATCCCACTTCTGAGATGTTGAACTATCTCAGAAGGGAGTAAAATTAAACAAATACGTATCACTTAACGCCATTTATTAATTTATGAAATACCCACATTATTTAACATTTTACTAAATTATAATATTAAGTAAATAAAAAATCTATAATCATTTCAACGAATGTGTGAACTTTAATATTAATAATTATTATCATCAATATCACCAACAATAAAACAAAATATCTAAAGAAGATGGTACAATAATCACTTACTAACCTGTGTTTTCGTGAAGGCGGCTCGTTCAGAAGTGATGGCCGACGGCGCTAAATCACTTTTCATGACATGACGTCTGTCAAACGTCAAAGTGACGTTTGACAGTCGCCATAGACATAGATGACAGCTATGCGACTAATATTAATAAAAACGTAAACAAACGGTAAAATACTTTAAAATAATACGTGTATGTAACGCTATCGATTATCGAAATGGATATTTTTACGGCAGTTAGACATATTTTGCAGGGGCATCGGAATAACAAATTTAAATAAATTATGTACTGTTCATTGCAATAAATTAAAAATATTTTTCTTTGAATTTTTAAAAACATTAAATGTAAATTACTTGTTTTTTAATTATTTACCTGTTTTTGCACGTTTAGAATCTGCTTCAGATACAAAAGTTTCGACTGCAACATCTTTTTCTGAGTCGTATAAAACAATTTTTACAATTCCTGCCATTTGAGAGTTTTATTTATTATTGCACTTTTCAGAATTTTTAAAAGCCGCGCTTTATTTGAGCGAGCCGTCAACTACCGGGCAGTGGGCACTTTGGCGTCAACTTTTCCATGTTTTTTTTTTCATCTTACGAAAATGCACCAGGAGAGACGATAACTTAGTATTTTATAGGAAAATATTTGATCTTTCATTTAAAACAATTTCTTTTTAATCAAAATACATACATACATACATACATACATACATGCATACATACATACATACATACATACATACATACGTAGCTACTAAGACACTTAATACTGATATTATAAGAAACTTATTTACATAGGTCAAAGTTTTAATATACTGTAATGCCATATAAATGGCACAGCATTCGGCTGTATAAATAAAGCACATATTACTGATCATAAAACATTTAGTAACATCCAGAAATTCATCATAATAAGCTGATTTAACCTCATCTATAGTTTTCGACCCATCTGTATAAATTTTATAAAAGTCCGTTTTCTTTTCTAATACATATAAGAAAATCAGTCTTTCAACAGAAAACTTAGTTACTGCTTCAGTTTTTGCAAATATGGGTCTAACACCCCTGCTGTCTACCTCAAAACCCAGAAAATCAATCTTTTCCTGAAAGAAGTGACATTTCTCAATTTTTAAAGTAAGACCTGCCTCCCGTAAGAGCTCAAGGACTTCTCCTAGCCTTTTTAAGCCTTCTTGGAACGTCCTAGAGGGTATCAATATGTCGTCCAAATATATAACAACGTATGGTACTTTGGACTTACTAAGGACCTTATGAATAACTCGCTGAAATACTGCCGGGGCATTTGCTAGACCGAACGGTACGCGATTGTATTCAAACTGTCCGTCCGGTGTAACAAATGCCGTTTTCTCACGAGATTCTTCAGCTATGGGAATTTGGTGATACCCTGAGACTAAATCCAAGGACGTGAACAGGGACTGTCCGGACAGTTCGTCTAATAGATCGTCGATCCTAGGAAGTGGGTAATGGTCACGTTTTGTACGCCTATTGAGTGCACGATAATCTACACACAGGCGTTTTTCGCCGGATTTCTTTTTGACTAATACAATAGGACTGGCAAAAGGGGAGCTTGATTCGCGAACAATTCCATGTTCAATCATATCACTAACCATGCCCTGAACTAATTTACGTTCTGAGTAAGCCATACGATACGGCCTATAAACTACGGGAGTTGAATCAATGAGGTGGATCTCCATTTCTGCTACGTTCGTAAAACCAAGGTCATGCATGCCTGTAGAAAAACAGTCTTTATATTCGGCAAGTAAATTGTGAAATTCAAGTTTTTGTGCCTCAGTCAATTGTGAACCATAGTTAGGATCAACAGGTGAGTCTTTAATTTCATTAATTATTCTCATAACTTCTTTATATAATCCCATAAATTTAGCACGCGTTACAAGAGTATTACCTTTTAGCTTTATAGGATCCATGCTTACGCTTTGAATTAAAACCTGACAATTTGTTTCTTTTATTTGATACTCCCCAGGCAAAAGATAATACTCTTGTCCTACCTTTCCACGAATTGATCCGTTTACATAAATATATCCATAACAAGAAACATCCGAAATAACATTCACAGCTTTCATCTCTCCTGCCTTTATTTCAATGTCATTAGCTAAACGTAACTGTAGTTTTAAATCATGTTCATGTTCTATACGCTCAAATTTTAAATAATTCGGGGTTTTCGTAATTTTAAGTGTAGGTCTTTCAGTAAACGTATGTCCTAGTAGAATGTTACAATTTATTAATTTATCGTCAACTATATAAACTTCAACATCATCCTCGCTTATTCCCTGTATTTTAATGTTAGTTGTCGTGCGACCTAAAGGCAAATATGGTATGTTCCCTAGCCCTCTTAATCGTGGTCCATTTATTGGTTCCCATTTTAACCCTAATTCTATAGCATCGCTTTCACGAATAAGAGTAACCTCACTTCCTAAGTCCACTTGACACACAGTAGTAATACCATTAATTGAAATAGGGAGCTTATACTTTGTATTGGTATTTTCCGATTCTCTAACCTCCAAAACGTTTTTGTCTTTAGGCGCAACGGCACCCTTAGTTTTAATGCAATTTGACGCTTCGTGACCTAAATAGTTGCAGACTGTACATATACCTTCGCAATTAAAACATTTTACTTGGCTCTTGTACATACTGTTAGTATTACTTTTGGTAGTATTGTCCGTTGTCGTCGTATAACTATTATTAGGAGCTGCTAAACTGTGTTGGCGTCTATCTCTATTATTAATGTATTGTGATTGACTGCGATTTTGTGACTTAATGGTTTTGAAAAACTCCAGAACGTCTTCCGGTTTATCAAACTTTGCTGCTTGTGCACCTAAGCGAACTCCTCTATCGTCAACTCCATAAAGGACACAATCTACTGCTTGCTTTCCAAATATTTTGCACCTATTGAGTAAATTAATCTTAGCAAAATAATATAATTCTAGAGATTCACCAGGGCGTACTCGTCTATTAAGCATCTCGGTGAGTAGCTCCGCGTAGTTCTCAGTCGATGGAAACGATTCCTTTAGCATTGCTTTCCACTCAGACCATGTATGCTTAATAGAGGGTAGGCCCTGATACCAAGTCTTAGCGATGCCGCTAAGTTTGGGCAGGGCATAGTGAATTGTTTGTTTATCGCTCCAATTGTAAATCTCGGCACATTCATCTACTTTGTCTATCCAAACGTTTACAGTCTGTTCTCTAACAAGTGGATCGAACTCAGGAATGACATTTGCAAGTACCGTACTAGAAAATGATTCACGACTCCCTGCCCCTGCTCCGAGCATTTTCAAGAATTGTTCCATTAAATCTACATTCCTATCTTTTATCGGTGGGGCCTCAATATCTGGAGTGAAAAGTGAGCGTCCACGGTTATTAGTACGACATGGGGTGTTACTAGTTTTCCTTTGTTTATGACGTATCGTAGACATTTGGTTAGATTGATGATGCTCACTTAATCGCTTACGCAATCTACAGATCTCACTTTCAAGTACCTTAAGTCTTTCTTCTTCCTGTGAGACTCTTCCCCCATGGTGGTTTGAACGACGTGCGCGGTCAGGGCTCCTGCTCCGGCCGTCGTCACGCCTGTCTCTAGCAGGACTGCGGCTTCGTGTCCGCGAGCTGTCCTGCCGGTCTACGTAGCGTGGAGTGGCTAACGTGCGTGCGCGGCTCGGACCACGGCGCGATCTCCCATTGGATTCACAATCACTCATTTTCTGAAACTCAAAACGATTGTGTGAATACGCGTAAAATACGTTCGACAAAAATAAAATTAAAAAAATATATATTAAAAAAAAAGCGTTATAATCTCATAATACTGTGTGAATAATTCCACAATGTAATCAAACGTGATTTGTGATAGTTTATTCAATATTATATAATAATATAATACAGTAAACTCGGCATTCGCTTGATAGTATTTAGAATAAACCATTAAAATATATTAAAATAATAAAATAAATTCATAATCTAGTTCAACTGAACGTAAAAAGAAAATAAAAAAAAAAAAACGGATTAAAAAGACGGTAGACTAAAATTATTTCATAATGGCGTATAAGAAAAGTAAACGACAATAATTTAATCTCTCGACATCTTTTAAATCAACAGCCTTTTTGTATATTTAACACTATATTTCGAGTAATTATCATTTAAAAAGCTAGAATAGAAGTGTATTTCAAAATTATGTCTACATAATCACATAAAATGATATATTTTTATCCAAATTCATGAGCAATCACAATATATTGAAATTCAAATCAAGGACGGTTTAAATCTATGAAATAATCACTATTCTGCATTGATGACCTCTTATTTTAATCAAATGTTCGAACGATAAAAAGTTTCAAAAGGAAAGAAAAAAAAAATTAAATACCGTGGCGTGGTACGTGAGTTGTGACACGAAATATTCATTAATTCCGTAATTTATCCCACTTCTGAGATGTTGAACTATCTCAGAAGGGAGTAAAATTAAACAAATACGTATCACTTAACGCCATTTATTAATTTATGAAATACCCACATTATTTAACATTTTACTAAATTATAATATTAAGTAAATAAAAAATCTATAATCATTTCAACGAATGTGTGAACTTTAATATTAATAATTATTATCATCAATATCACCAACAATAAAACAAAATATCTAAAGAAGATGGTACAATAATCACTTACTAACCTGTGTTTTCGTGAAGGCGGCTCGTTCAGAAGTGATGGCCGACGGCTCTAAATCACTTTTCATGACATGACGTCTGTCAAACGTCAAAGTGACGTTTGACAGTCGCCATAGACATAGATGACAGCTATGCGACTAATATTAATAAAAACGTAAACAAACGGTAAAATACTTTAAAATAATACGTGTATGTAACACTATCGATTATCGAAATGGATATTTTTACGGCAGTTAGACATATTTTGCAGGGGCATCGGAATAACAAATTTAAATAAATTATGTACTGTTCATTGCAATAAATTAAAAATATTTTTCTTTGAATTTTTAAAAACATTAAATGTAAATTACTTGTTTTTTAATTATTTACCTGTTTTTGCACGTTTAGAATCTGCTTCAGATACAAAAGTTTCGACTGCAACATCTTTTTCTGAGTCGTATAAAACAATTTTTACAATTCCTGCCATTTGAGAGTTTTATTTATTATTGCACTTTTCAGAATTTTTTAAAAGCCGCGCTTTATTTGAGCGAGCCGTCAACTACCGGGCAGTGGGCACTTTGGCGTCAACTTTTCCATGTTTTTTTTTTCATCTTACGTAAATGCACCAGGAGAGACGATAACTTAGTATTTTATAGGAAAATATTTGATCTTTCATTTAAAACAATTTCTTTTTAATCAAAATACATACATACATACATACATACATACATACATGCATACATACATACATACATACATACATACATACATACATACATACATACATACATACATACGTAGCTACTAAGACACTTAATACTGATATTATAAGAAACTTATTTACATAGGTCAAAGTTTTAATATACTGTAATGCCATATAAATGGCACAGCATTCGGCTGTATAAATAGAGCACATATTACTGATCATAAAACATTTAGTAACATCCAGAAATTCATCATAATAAGCTGATTTAACCTCATCTATAGTTTTCGACCCATCTGTATAAATTTTATAAAAGTCCGTTTTCTTTTCTAATACATATAAGAAAATCAGTCTTTCAACAGAAAACTTAGTTACTGCTTCAGTTTTTGCAAATATGGGTCTAACACCCCTGCTGTCTACCTCAAAACCCAGAAAATCAATCTTTTCCTGAAAGAAGTGACATTTCTCAATTTTTAAAGTAAGACCTGCCTCCCGTAAGAGCTCAAGGACTTCTCCTAGCCTTTTTAAGCCTTCTTGGAACGTCCTAGAGGGTATCAATATGTCGTCCATATATATAACAACGTATGGTACTTTGGACTTACTAAGGACCTTATGAATAACTCGCTGAAATACTGCCGGGGCATTTGCTAGACCGAACGGTACGCGATTGTATTCAAACTGTCCGTCCGGTGTAACAAATGCCGTTTTCTCACGAGATTCTTCAGCTATGGGAATTTGGTGATACCCTGAGACTAAATCCAAGGACGTGAACAGGGACTGTCCGGACAGTTCGTCTAATAGATCGTCGATCCTAGGAAGTGGGTAATGGTCACGTTTTGTACGCCTATTGAGTGCACGATAATCTACACACAGGCGTTTTTCGCCGGATTTCTTTTTGACTAATACAATAGGACTGGCAAAAGGGGAGCTTGATTCGCGAACAATTCCATGTTCAATCATATCACTAACCATGCCCTGAACTAATTTACGTTCTGAGTAAGCCATACGATACGGCCTATAAACTACGGGAGTTGAATCAATGAGGTGGATCTCCATTTCTGCTACGTTCGTAAAACCAAGGTCATGCATGCCTGTAGAAAAACAGTCTTTATATTCGGCAAGTAAATTGTGAAATTCAAGTTTTTGTGCCTCAGTCAATTGTGAACCATAGTTAGGATCAACAGGTGAGTCTTTAATTTCATTAATTATTCTCATAACTTCTTTATATAATCCCATAAATTTAGCACGCGTTACAAGAGTATTACCTTTTAGCTTTATAGGATCCATGCTTACGCTTTGAATTAAAACCTGACAATTTGTTTCTTTTATTTGATACTCCCCAAGCAAAAGATAATACTCTTGTCCTACCTTTCCACGAATTGATCCGTTTACATAAATATATCCATAACAAGAAACATCCGAAATAACATTCACAGCTTTCATCTCTCCTGCCTTTATTTCAATGTCATTAGCTAAACGTAACTGTAGTTTTAAATCATGTTCATGTTCTATACGCTCAAATTTTAAATAATTCGGGGTTTTCGTAATTTTAAGTGTAGGTCTTTCAGTAAACGTATGTCCTAGTAGAATGTTACAATTTATTAATTTATCGTCAACTATATAAACTTCAACATCATCCTCGCTTATTCCCTGTATTTTAATGTTAGTTGTCGTGCGACCTAAAGGCAAATATGGTATGTTCCCTAGCCCTCTTAATCGTGGTCCATTTATTGGTTCCCATTTTAACCCTAATTCTATAGCATCGCTTTCACGAATAAGAGTAACCTCACTTCCTAAGTCCACTTGACACACAGTAGTAATACCATTAATTGAAATAGGGAGCTTATACTTTGTATTGGTATTTTCCGATTCTCTAACCTCCAAAACGTTTTTGTCTTTAGGCGCAACGGCACCCTTAGTTTTAATGCAATTTGACGCTTCGTGACCTAAATAGTTGCAGACTGTACATATACCTTCGCAATTAAAACATTTTACTTGGCTCTTGTACATACTGTTAGTATTACTTTTGGTAGTATTGTCCGTTGTCGTCGTATAACTATTATTAGGAGCTGCTAAACTGTGTTGGCGTCTATCTCTATTATTAATGTATTGTGATTGACTGCGATTTTGTGACTTAATGGTTTTGAAAAACTCCAGAACGTCTTCCGGTTTATCAAACTTTGCTGCTTGTGCACCTAAGCGAACTCCTCTATCGTCAACTCCATAAAGGACACAATCTACTGCTTGCTTTCCAAATATTTTGCACCTATTGAGTAAATTAATCTTAGCAAAATAATATAATTCTAGAGATTCACCAGGGCGTACTCGTCTATTAAGCATCTCGGTGAGTAGCTCCGCGTAGTTCTCAGTCGATGGAAACGATTCCTTTAGCATTGCTTTCCACTCAGACCATGTATGCTTAATAGAGGGTAGGCCCTGATACCAAGTCTTAGCGATGCCGCTAAGTTTGGGCAGGGCATAGTGAATTGTTTGTTTATCGCTCCAATTGTAAATCTCGGCACATTCATCTACTTTGTCTATCCAAACGTTTACAGTCTGTTCTCTAACAAGTGGATCGAACTCAGGAATGACATTTGCAAGTACCGTACTAGAAAATGATTCACGACTCCCTGCCCCTGCTCAGAGCATTTTCAAGAATTGTTCCATTAAATCTACATTCCTATCTTTTATCGGTGGGGCCTCAATATCTGGAGTGAAAAGTGAGCGTCCACGGTTATTAGTACGACATGGGGTGTTACTAGTTTTCCTTTGTTTATGACGTATCGTAGACATTTGGTTAGATTGATGATGCTCACTTAATCGCTTACGCAATCTACAGATCTCACTTTCAAGTACCTTAAGTCTTTCTTCTTCCTGTGAGACTCTTCCCCCATGGTGGTTTGAACGACGTGCGCGGTCAGGGCTCCTGCTCCGGCCGTCGTCACGCCTGTCTCTAGCAGGACGGCGGCTTCGTGTCCGCGAGCTGTCCTGCCGGTCTACGTAGCGTGGAGTGGCTAACGTGCGTGCGCGGCTCGGACCACGGCGCGATCTCCCATTGGATTCACAATCACTCATTTTCTGAAACTCAAAACGATTGTGTGAATACGCGTAAAATACGTTCGACAAAAATAAAATTAAAAAAATATATATTTAAAAAAAAAGCGTTATAATCTCATAATACTGTGTGAATAATTCCACAATGTAATCAAACGTGATTTGTGATAGTTTATTCAATATAATATAATAATATAATACAGTAAACTCGGCATTCGCTTGATAGTATTTAGAATAAACCATTAAAATATATTAAAATAATAAAATAAATTCATAATCTAGTTCAACTGAACGTAAAAAGAAAATAAAATAAAAAAAAAACGGATTAAAAAGACGGTAGACTAAAATTATTTCATAATGGCGTATAAGAAAAGTAAACGACAATAATTTAATCTCTCGACATCTTTTAAATCAACAGCCTTTTTGTATATTTAACACTATATTTCGAGTAATTATCATTTAAAAAGCTAGAATAGAAGTGTATTTCAAAATTATGTCTACATAATCACATAAAATGATATATTTTTATCCAAATTCATGAGCAATCACAATATATTGAAATTCAAATCAAGGACGGTTTAAATCTATGAAATAATCACTATTCTGCATTGATGACCTCTTATTTTAATCAAATGTTCGAACGATAAAAAGTTTCAAAAGGAAAGAAAAAAAAAAATTAAATACCGTGGCGTGGTACGTGAGTTGTGACACGAAATATTCATTAATTCCGTAATTTATCCCACTTCTGAGATGTTGAACTATCTCAGAAGGGAGTAAAATTAAACAAATACGTATCACTTAACGCCATTTATTAATTTATGAAATACCCACATTATTTAACATTTTACTAAATTATAATATTAAGTAAATAAAAAATCTATAATCATTTCAACGAATGTGTGAACTTTAATATTAATAATTATTATCATCAATATCACCAACAATAAAACAAAATATCTAAAGAAGATGGTACAATAATCACTTACTAACCTGTGTTTTCGTGAAGGCGGCTCGTTCAGAAGTGATGGCCGACGGCGCTAAATCACTTTTCATGACATGACGTCTGTCAAACGTCAAAGTGACGTTTGACAGTCGCCATAGACATAGATGACAGCTATGCGACTAATATTAATAAAAACGTAAACAAACGGTAAAATACTTTAAAATAATACGTGTATGTAACGCTATCGATTATCGAAATGGATATTTTTACGGCAGTTAGACATATTTTGCAGGGGCATCGGAATAACAAATTTAAATAAATTATGTACTGTTCATTGCAATAAATTAAAAATATTTTTCTTTGAATTTTTAAAAACATTAAATGTAAATTACTTGTTTTTTAATTATTTACCTGTTTTTGCACGTTTAGAATCTGCTTCAGATACAAAAGTTTCGACTGCAACATCTTTTTCTGAGTCGTATAAAACAATTTTTACAATTCCTGCCATTTGAGAGTTTTATTTATTATTGCACTTTTCAGAATTTTTAAAAGCCGCGCTTTATTTGAGCGAGCCGTCAACTACCGGGCAGTGGGCACTTTGGCGTCAACTTTTCCATGTTTTTTTTTTCATCTTACGAAAATGCACCAGGAGAGACGATAACTTAGTATTTTATAGGAAAATATTTGATCTTTCATTTAAAACAATTTCTTTTTAATCAAAATACATACATACATACATACATACATACATGCATACATACATACATACATACATACATACATACGTAGCTACTAAGACACTTAATACTGATATTATAAGAAACTTATTTACATAGGTCAAAGTTTTAATATACTGTAATGCCATATAAATGGCACAGCATTCGGCTGTATAAATAAAGCACATATTACTGATCATAAAACATTTAGTAACATCCAGAAATTCATCATAATAAGCTGATTTAACCTCATCTATAGTTTTCGACCCATCTGTATAAATTTTATGAAAGTCCGTTTTCTTTTCTAATACATATAAGAAAATCAGTCTTTCAACAGAAAACTTAGTTACTGCTTCAGTTTTTGCAAATATGGGTCTAACACCCCTGCTGTCTACCTCAAAACCCAGAAAATCAATCTTTTCCTGAAAGAAGTGACATTTCTCAATTTTTAAAGTAAGACCTGCCTCCCGTAAGAGCTCAAGGACTTCTCCTAGCCTTTTTAAGCCTTCTTGGAACGTCCTAGAGGGTATCAATATGTCGTCCAAAAATATAACAACGTATGGTACTTTGGACTTACTAAGGACCTTATGAATAACTCGCTGAAATACTGCCGGGGCATTTGCTAGACCGAACGGTACGCGATTGTATTCAAACTGTCCGTCCGGTGTAACAAATGCCGTTTTCTCACGAGATTCTTCAGCTATGGGAATTTGGTGATACCCTGAGACTAAATCCAAGGACGTGAACAGGGACTGTCCGGACAGTTCGTCTAATAGATCGTCGATCCTAGGAAGTGGGTAATGGTCACGTTTTGTACGCCTATTGAGTGCACGATAATCTACACACAGGCGTTTTTCGCCGGATTTCTTTTTGACTAATACAATAGGACTGGCAAAAGGGGAGCTTGATTCGCGAACAATTCCATGTTCAATCATATCACTAACCATGCCCTGAACTAATTTACGTTCTGAGTAAGCCATACGATACGGCCTATAAACTACGGGAGTTGAATCAATGAGGTGGATCTCCATTTCTGCTACGTTCGTAAAACCAAGGTCATGCATGCCTGTAGAAAAACAGTCTTTATATTCGGCAAGTAAATTGTGAAATTCAAGTTTTTGTGCCTCAGTCAATTGTGAACCATAGTTAGGATCAACAGGTGAGTCTTTAATTTCATTAATTATTCTCATAACTTCTTTATATAATCCCATAAATTTAGCACGCGTTACAAGAGTATTATCTTTTAGCTTTATAGGATCCATGCTTACGCTTTGAATTAAAACCTGACAATTTGTTTCTTTTATTTGATACTCCCCAGGCAAAAGATAATACTCTTGTCCTACCTTTCCACGAATTGATCCGTTTACATAAATATATCCATAACAAGAAACATCCGAAATAACATTCACAGCTTTCATCTCTCCTGCCTTTATTTCAATGTCATTAGCTAAACGTAACTGTAGTTTTAAATCATGTTCATGTTCTATACGCTCAAATTTTAAATAATTCGGGGTTTTCGTAATTTTAAGTGTAGGTCTTTCAGTAAACGTATGTCCTAGTAGAATGTTACAATTTATTAATTTATCGTCAACTATATAAACTTCAACATCATCCTCGCTTATTCCCTGTATTTTAATGTTAGTTGTCGTGCGACCTAAAGGCAAATATGGTATGTTCCCTAGCCCTCTTAATCGTGGTCCATTTATTGGTTCCCATTTTAACCCTAATTCTATAGCATCGCTTTCACGAATAAGAGTAACCTCACTTCCTAAGTCCACTTGACACACAGTAGTAATACCATTAATTGAAATAGGGAGCTTATACTTTGTATTGGTATTTTCCGATTCTCTAACCTCCAAAACGTTTTTGTCTTTAGGCGCAACGGCACCCTTAGTTTTAATGCAATTTGACGCTTCGTGACCTAAATAGTTGCAGACTGTACATATACCTTCGCAATTAAAACATTTTACTTGGCTCTTGTACATACTGTTAGTATTACTTTTGGTAGTATTGTCCGTTGTCGTCGTATAACTATTATTAGGAGCTGCTAAACTGTGTTGGCGTCTATCTCTATTATTAATGTATTGTGATTGACTGCGATTTTGTGACTTAATGGTTTTGAAAAACTCCAGAACGTCTTCCGGTTTATCAAACTTTGCTGCTTGTGCACCTAAGCGAACTCCTCTATCGTCAACTCCATAAAGGACACAATCTACTGCTTGCTTTCCAAATATTTTGCACCTATTGAGTAAATTAATCTTAGCAAAATAATATAATTCTAGAGATTCACCAGGGCGTACTCGTCTATTAAGCATCTCGGTGAGTAGCTCCGCGTAGTTCTCAGTCGATGGAAACGATTCCTTTAGCATTGCTTTCCACTCAGACCATGTATGCTTAATAGAGGGTAGGCCCTGATACCAAGTCTTAGCGATGCCGCTAAGTTTGGGCAGGGCATAGTGAATTGTTTGTTTATCGCTCCAATTGTAAATCTCGGCACATTCATCTACTTTGTCTATCCAAACGTTTACAGTCTGTTCTCTAACAAGTGGATCGAACTCAGGAATGACATTTGCAAGTACCGTACTAGAAAATGATTCACGACTCCCTGCCCCTGCTCCGAGCATTTTCAAGAATTGTTCCATTAAATCTACATTCCTATCTTTTATCGGTGGGGCCTCAATATCTGGAGTGAAAAGTGAGCGTCCACGGTTATTAGTACGACATGGGGTGTTACTAGTTTTCCTTTGTTTATGACGTATCGTAGACATTTGGTTAGATTGATGATGCTCACTTAATCGCTTACGCAATCTACAGATCTCACTTTCAAGTACCTTAAGTCTTTCTTCTTCCTGTGAGACTCTTCCCCCATGGTGGTTTGAACGACGTGCGCGGTCAGGGCTCCTGCTCCGGCCGTCGTCACGCCTGTCTCTAGCAGGACTGCGGCTTCGTGTCCGCGAGCTGTCCTGCCGGTCTACGTAGCGTGGAGTGGCTAACGTGCGTGCGCGGCTCGGACCACGGCGCGATCTCCCATTGGATTCACAATCACTCATTTTCTGAAACTCAAAACGATTGTGTGAATACGCGTAAAATACGTTCGACAAAAATAAAATTAAAAAAATATATATTTAAAAAAAAAGCGTTATAATCTCATAATACTGTGTGAATAATTCCACAATGTAATCAAACGTGATTTGTGATAGTTTATTCAATATAATATAATAATATAATACAGTAAACTCGGCATTCGCTTGATAGTATTTAGAATAAACCATTAAAATATATTAAAATAATAAAATAAATTCATAATCTAGTTCAACTGAACGTAAAAAGAAAATAAAATAAAAAAAAACGGATTAAAAAGACGGTAGACTAAAATTATTTCATAATGGCGTATAAGAAAAGTAAACGACAATAATTTAATCTCTCGACATCTTTTAAATCAACAGCCTTTTTGTATATTTAACACTATATTTCGAGTAATTATCATTTAAAAAGCTAGAATAGAAGTGTATTTCAAAATTATGTCTACATAATCACATAAAATGATATATTTTTATCCAAATTCATGAGCAATCACAATATATTGAAATTCAAATCAAGGACGGTTTAAATCTATGAAATAATCACTATTCTGCATTGATGACCTCTTATTTTAATCAAATGTTCGAACGATAAAAAGTTTCAAAAGGAAAGAAAAAAAATTAAATACCGTGGCGTGGTACGTGAGTTGTGACACGAAATATTCATTAATTCCGTAATTTATCCCACTTCTGAGATGTTGAACTATCTCAGAAGGGAGTAAAATTAAACAAATACGTATCACTTAACGCCATTTATTAATTTATGAAATACCCACATTATTTAACATTTTACTAAATTATAATATTAAGTAAATAAAAAATCTATAATCATTTCAACGAATGTGTGAACTTTAATATTAATAATTATTATCATCAATATCACCAACAATAAAACAAAATATCTAAAGAAGATGGTACAATAATCACTTACTAACCTGTGTTTTCGTGAAGGCGGCTCGTTCAGAAGTGATGGCCGACGGCGCTAAATCACTTTTCATGACATGACGTCTGTCAAACGTCAAAGTGACGTTTGACAGTCGCCATAGACATAGATGACAGCTATGCGACTAATATTAATAAAAACGTAAACAAACGGTAAAATACTTTAAAATAATACGTGTATGTAAATCGTCAACTCCATAAAGGACACAATCTACTGCTTGCTTTCCAAATATTTTGCACCTATTGAGTAAATTAATCTTAGCAAAATAATATAATTCTAGAGATTCACCAGGGCGTACTCGTCTATTAAGCATCTCGGTGAGTAGCTCCGCGTAGTTCTCAGTCGATGGAAACGATTCCTTTAGCATTGCTTTCCACTCAGACCATGTATGCTTAATAGAGGGTAGGCCCTGATACCAAGTCTTAGCGATGCCGCTAAGTTTGGGCAGGGCATAGTGAATTGTTTGTTTATCGCTCCAATTGTAAATCTCGGCACATTCATCTACTTTGTCTATCCAAACGTTTACAGTCTGTTCTCTAACAAGTGGATCGAACTCAGGAATGACATTTGCAAGTACCGTACTAGAAAATGATTCACGACTCCCTGCCCCTGCTCCGAGCATTTTCAAGAATTGTTCCATTAAATCTACATTCCTATCTTTTATCGGTGGGGCCTCAATATCTGGAGTGAAAAGTGAGCGTCCACGGTTATTAGTACGACATGGGGTGTTACTAGTTTTCCTTTGTTTATGACGTATCGTAGACATTTGGTTAGATTGATGATGCTCACTTAATCGCTTACGCAATCTACAGATCTCACTTTCAAGTACCTTAAGTCTTTCTTCTTCCTGTGAGACTCTTCCCCCATGGTGGTTTGAACGACGTGCGCGGTCAGGGCTCCTGCTCCGGCCGTCGTCACGCCTGTCTCTAGCAGGACTGCGGCTTCGTGTCCGCGAGCTGTCCTGCCGGTCTACGTAGCGTGGAGTGGCTAACGTGCGTGCGCGGCTCGGACCACGGCGCGATCTCCCATTGGATTCACAATCACTCATTTTCTGAAACTCAAAACGATTGTGTGAATACGCGTAAAATACGTTCGACAAAAATAAAATTAAAAAAATATATATTTAAAAAAAAAAGCGTTATAATCTCATAATACTGTGTGAATAATTCCACAATGTAATCAAACGTGATTTGTGGTCAACTGAACGTAAAAAGAAAATAAAATAAAAAAAAAACGGATTAAAAAGACGGTAGACTAAAATTATTTCATAATGGCGTATAAGAAAAGTAAACGACAATAATTTAATCTCTCGACATCTTTTAAATCAACAGCCTTTTTGTATATTTAACACTATATTTCGAGTAATTATCATTTAAAAAGCTAGAATAGAAGTGTATTTCAAAATTATGTCTACATAATCACATAACATGATATATTTTTATCCAAATTCATGAGCAATCACAATATATTGAAATTCAAATCAAGGACGGTTTAAATCTATGAAATAATAACTATTCTGCATTGATGACCTCTTATTTTAATCAAATGTTCGAACGATAAAAAGTTTCAAAAGGAAAGAAAAAAAAATGAAATACCGTGGCGTGGTACGTGAGTTGTGACACGAAATATTCATTAATTCCGTAATTTATCCCACTTCTGAGATGTTGAACTATCTCAGAAGGGAGTAAAATTAAACAAATACGTATCACTTAACGCCATTTATTAATTTATGAAATACCCACATTATTTAACATTTTACTAAATTATAATATTAAGTAAATAAAAAATCTATAATCATTTCAACGAATGTGTGAACTTTAATATTAATAATTATTATCATCAATACCACCAACAATAAAACAAAATATCTAAAGAAGATGGTACAATAATCACTTACTAACCTGTGTTTTCGTGAAGGCGGCTCGTTCAGAAGTGATGGCCGACGGCGCTAAATCACTTTTCATGACATGACGTCTGTCAAACGACAAAGTGACGTTTGACAGTCGCCATAGACATAGATGACAGTTATGCGACTAATATTAATAAAAACGTAAACAAACGGTAAAATACTTTAAAATAATACGTGTATGTAACACTATCGATTATCGAAATGGATATTTTTACGGCAGTTAGACATATTTTGCAGGGGCATCGGAATAACAAATTTAAATAAATTATGTACTGTTCATTGCAATAAATTAAAAATATTTTTCTTTGAATTTTTAAAAACATTAAATGTAAATTACTTGTTTTTTAATTATTTACCTGTTTTTGCACGTTTAGAATCTGCTTCAGATACAAAAGTTTCGACTGCAACATCTTTTTCTGAGTCGTATAAAACAATTTTTACAATTCCTGCCATTTGAGAGTTTTATTTATTATTGCACTTTTCAGAATTTTTTAAAAGCCGCGCTTTATTTGAGCGAGCCGTCATCTACCGGGCAGTGGGCACTTTGGCGTCAACTTTTCCATGTTTTTTTTTTTCATCTTACGAAAATGCACCAGGAGAGACGATAACTTAGTATTTTATAGGAAAATATTTGATCTTTCATTTAAAACAATTTCTTTTTAATCAAAATACATACATACATACATACATACATACATACATACATACATACATACATACATACATACATACATACATACATACATACATACATACATACATACATACATACATACATACATACATACATACATACATACATACATACATACATACATACATACATACTGAAGTGAGCAAGGTCCTCGCGTCGTTGCGAGGTGAATCGCTTGCTCAACTTTCTTGTTTAGAAGGTGCGTCGGAGAAAATGATAAAATAGCACACTCGATATTCCAGTTGAATTCTTTTTAATCTCCTCTCTCTAAATCTATCAAAAAGTCAACAAGTCAAAAAATCATAAATTATAGAGTCGTACAAAATAGTATAAAAAGGTTTTTATAAAAGAAATTAGCTATGTACACTAGTCACTACATCACCCCCCTCCAGAGACCGTCAAGGGCGATAATAGTCAGTAAATTTGACACGACGGCCTGACCTCGTCCTTTTGACGATATTCTCATCAGCAGAAGGCAAATCATGGCTATCCGCATTTGGAGTGCTATGGAGAGTGTTCGTTTTGGGTAGTGACTGTAGTGAGTTTTGGCGCATGTTAGTGTTAGATGTGGACTGAGTGTTATTAGGGTCACATAACATAAAGGCCGGCTTGATCCGGTCAATTGATACGGTTACCTGCTTACCGTTTACTAAAATTTTGAAAACTTTGTCTCCTCTTTCCACGACCTTATGTGGCCCAGAGTATGCTGGCTTTAAACCACCGCCAGTACAGTCCCTTAAGAATACATGAGTAGAGGAAACTAAGTCCTTGTGAATAAAAGTTTTGAACCTACTGTTGTGCCTAGACGCAGGTGATGGGCGGAGTTTCCTGACGATACTTCGAAGTTTTGACAAGTACTCCGTCATATCGCCAGTCTCATCAGCCTGAGGGTCAAAGAACTCACCCGGAAGCCGACTCGATTTCACGTACGCGTACTTGGATGACTTTTTGGTGTTCTCGAAGGACCAAAAAACTCACGAAGAGCACCTCCGTCAACTTTTTGCTAGGTTACGTGAATATGGCATGGTCATAAACGTTTCCAAGTGTGTTTTTGGAGTTACGGAGGTAAAATTTTTAGGATACCAAATCTCGGGCGCAGGAGCTACCCCTCTTCCAGAAAAAGTAGAGGCTATTAAAAACTTCCCAAAGCCGAAGACTGTAAGGGAGTTACACAGGTTTTTGGGAATGGTAAACTTTTACAGGCGCTTCATTCCCAAAGCTGCCCAGCACCAAGCTCCACTTAACGAGTTGCTTACGGGTTCGGTAGCTACTAAGACACTTAATATTGATATTATAAGAAACTTATTTACATAGGTCAAAGTTTTAATATACTGTAATGCCATATAAATGGCACAGCATTCGGCTGTATAAATAGAGCACATATTACTGATCATAAAACATTTAGTAACATCCAGAAATTCATCATAATAAGCTGATTTAACCTCATCTATAGTTTTCGACCCATCTGTATAAATTTTATAAAAGTCCGTTTTCTTTTCTAAAAAACTAAGAAAATCAGTCTTACCATAGATGTGTCCGGTTGTTACCAAATATTTTTTCTCTATAGAACCTTCAAAGTTGTCATAAATTGGCCATAGATCACTAGAATAAATGTCATTTGTCATATTTAAAACCAACTGCAACAAAGTCGGCATCTGAGGCAAAATTCATGTAGAAATAATTCGTGATGTAATTACAGAAGAATCTAATAGACTAGCTATTTCAGGGGGGGTCAACTCCTATAGAACAGAAAAAATACCTACTGGGGCTGTTATGTGCGACTGACTAAAAAATACTCCCAATTTAGTGGGAGAGCTCAAGTGAGTGAATCGTTTATATATCCATAGAAAAGCGAAATAAAAATATAAATAGTGAGATTTTGTTTTGTTCGTATTCTTCTACTTCGAAGTTACAGCACGGTCACATTAACTTGACGCATCGCTGGGATGCAGAATGCATTCCAGCGACGCGTCAGGTTGATGTGAACGTGTTATAATATCTTATTACAATTTGTTAAGAGACACACTTACAAATATCAGGTAGATGATGCCAATATTTAACATGCCGGCTCCACAATAACATAATCAATGGTCAAACCATGTGTCGAGTTAATTTGACCTTGTTATACATAGTGAGGGGTACGATCATAATCCTTATATTATATGTATATCCGATAAAAACTGTTAATTTCTTGCCGCATCCGCACACTTGGCATTTGCCTAAAACTCCAAATCACTACAAACAGTTGGCTTGATTTAGGGAATCAAACATCACCATCCACACGATTGCGAATGAGTTAGTTTGTTCTAACGCAGCAAGCATGACAGACATTGAAGTTGCTGTATTGGCTATAACATTTGGCTTAAGTTATTTTTCTCCCCTCACAAAGCTCTGCTTTTAGCTAGTAAAAATACTAGCTAAAAGCAGAGCTTTGTGAGGGCTCGCATCGTCACATCTTGACTATGATAACAAATCTACATAATAAATAAAAATTACTATGTTAAAGCACAAATCAATAGGCATGATGGTTTTTCTGTAAAGTGTACCACAAAATGTTCAGGTTGTGGGATATACTAGGGCTTGGTCCGCACGCCCTGATATAATAAAATATATGTATAAGAAGATGATTATAAAAAAAACACTTTTTTTCTTTATGATTACTATAATTACTCGGATCCCAAATACATGGCTCTCTCTTGTAACATTCCAGGAAGTTTAACACATATACATTCCATTTGACTTGTTCTATAATATAGAACTAGCAATTTTCAAAGGTCACTGGTGAACATTTATAAAGAAAAAAGCTGTCATGTTTACTCATACAGATCACTGCATTAAATTAAAGTTACAATGGTTGACATAGCCGTATTACTTTTCCACCATATTTGTTTGCTAACCTAAATATATCAAATTATTTTTTAATAGTTGTACAACGAGTTACTTACTTGTTACTCTATTTAGACAGCCTTAATCCTTCAGGCCCCGCGCGAGCACCGGTGATCGCGACAACAATAGAATACAATAGCAATTCCTGGAAATTCCGACTGAAGTATTAATTTAAATTTACAATTATCACTACTTATATTGCTGACTTAATACTAATATACTGCTGTTGTACAGCAAGAGTGAACTTAGGGCTGACTAACTTGTAGTTGCATTATATCCATAATGCTCTTAAACTACCAGTTTGGGCACAAGTTAGTCAGCCCTAAGTTCACTATCCGGATGGATATAATGCTATTGTATGGCCGTCTTATACATCTTGTGGAGTACATGTGTACCATTAAACTTACGATATAGATCCTAAAATGCTACTTGGGAAAGAACCCAATATAACAAACCCATTTTGGCACTTTTTTTCACCAGTATCCACAAAAACTCATGTAACTCGATTACTTAAATATGTGTAACAGGATGGGTACCTTTTCATTTGCACTGCCACATTTTAACTTTAGAAGTAATGAGAAAGTGTATCCTTAGGGCTTAGAAATAAAAATAATTCTTCAGTTGGACTGAAGGAAATGGGGCACTGTGGAAAAAAGACAGAAAAATTTATCGTCAAAATGTTAACCTCTTATAACACCCTTTTTGAATATACCAATCGATAGGGGGTGCTAAGGGGAGCAAAAAGCTCATAAACTTTTCTCAAAAATCAACCCCTGTTTTGTTTATTATAATAATTTATGTATTTTTTATTTTCAGTTGTGAGTCATGGGCAAGATTTGTATTTCCAGATGGAAATAATACATTGGAAGTCCAACAAAAACTGCACTCTGAGCATAGGATGTTATGTGAGAGACACTTCAAAGAGACAGACTTCATTGATCTTAGTAAAAAGCTCATATCAAGGACAGCTATCCCATGTGACGTAAGTGACATTTTATTTCATCTGTTTTATACATCATTCAAAACTACTGGTATGTGGTGGCTTTCAAAACTAATGCCACCATTTTATAAAGTGTCATGTACATGTGATACAATTAATTAAACAATTTATTTTGTAAATTACAAATATCTACACAGTAAATAGAAAGTCAATTATTTAATATATTGTATCCTTCAATTAAGCCTTGCAATAACAATAACGTAGCACCTCCAACCTGGATATTGCAGACACAATATATTTTCAAATTGTTATGTGGCAGCCGGCTGCCGCTTGTGGATTGATGGGTTACATCTTCTTAGCCAATTCATGTTTTTTTTTTCTATTTGTGTATCTTGTCATTTTGTCTGTCTACTTATCCATTGAAAATAAGTGTCGGTCACACACTATTAATTTATGTTTTTTTTAAGTATTTAATTTGTCTCTTGCAGTCTAAATATGAGTTGCCTGTGTGTCAACCTGGACCTTCTCAAACTCGAGAACCCCTTGGAGAGAAGAGCTTCAATCTTATTGAAATCAGGTTCAGCCCACAATATACTACTACAAAACCAACAGAAAGCGAGATAGATTTATCTAAAAAATGCAGCAAATATATGGGAAAAATATGTCTGCTGCAAAATCGTCTGAAGAAAATGAAATTAAAAATAAATATTTTAAAAGAAATTGAGGCAGACAATTCAGTAAAAAAATTGTCAAAAAAAATAAGTCCAGCATTTGCAATACTTTTACAAGGACAAATAAAAAACTAAATGCCATCTAAAAGGGAGAAGGTGGTCAAAAGAAGAGAAGATTATAGCCTTACGACTATTTAAAAGATCCCCAACATGCTACCGCCTGCTCAGGAGGCTATTTACCTTGCCTGCACCAAGCACATTGAAAAATCTTTTAAATAAAATCCCTTTTGGTGTAGGACATAATGAACAGGTGTTCAAAATCCTGAAAGAGTTTGTTAAAACTCAAAAGAATAGTGATAATGAATATGTATTAATGTTTGATGAAATGTCAATAAAAAAACATTTAAATTATGACTGCAAAGCGGACTCGATAGAGGGTTTTCAAGATCATGGTGTGCAGGGGAGGTCAGGGCTAATTGCTAGCTATGCCCTGGTTTTTATGATAGCAGGAATAAGAAAAAAGATTAAGCAGCCTCTAGCCCATTATTTTTCTAGTGGTTTTGTTACAGCAGATAGATTAGCTGTTATAATTAAAGAGGTAACTAAAGTTTATATTATTGTATGGTATTATTAATTATAATGTATTGATTATAATTTATCACACTTATATTTATTAATTACTAGAGATCGCCCAATGGTCGAAATTTGGCTTGTCACTCAAAAATCTGTCATTTTTCCTAGTGTGTGTGTTGTAGTGTGTGTAATGTTTTATTTGTTAAAATGTATGATAAAAACATAATTTCAAAATAATATTAGCTGGATGCACTCCTTCACCATATAAACTAACTATGCAAAATTTCATTCACCTACCCATTTTTCGTCAAAGGGATACAAAGTTTTTCTCTCGTGTATTAATATATATACTTATTACATTATTATGTTATGTATTGCCTAATATCGAATTTATATTATTTCAGGTACTACATCAGTGTCATGAAGCCGGTGTAAATATTTCAGCTACAGTATGTGACATGGATGGTGTCAACAGGAGAGCACTTTCAATCTTGGGGGCATCTATGGAACATCCTTATATAAGTTTACAAAATAAAGAAATTGTGTCAATTTATGACACACCACATATCGAATGCAGTACAGACAAACTCCAGCCTACAGACAGGAAGAGGTAAGTTAGGGCATTATTCTACACATCAATATTGCGTAGTTTTAATTTTAAAAATTTAAATTCAATATGGTTTTAAGGAAGCTAATATTTTCACATAATTTTTTATACTAGAGATCGCCCAATGGTCGAAATTCGACTCAGATATAAATTATAAGTTTCCAACGCTTTTCTATTGATATTCTATTGTCAAAAATTTACTTTATTATTTTTTAGACATAATTCCTGCGACAGTCTCAGATTAATAAAGTCAAATGATGACAGACTGGCCGTGCAGTAATAATTGTCTAACAGTATTTAAGACATAAAGGTAATATACCTATAAGTATATTAACTTTATGATTTAAGATTTAATAAAAAAAAACTAAATCTATTTTCAGTTTGACAACAACCTTCAACTATAAATCTAGACAATTCGTATGTAAAGGCTTGTCCCTAGTGTGTACATTGTAGTGTGTGCAATGTTATATTTGTTAAAAAATGTATGTTAAAAGCATAAATCCAAAATAATATTAGCTCGATGCACTCCTTCACCATATAAACTATAACTGTGCGAAATGTCATGCACCTATGTTTCCCCATTTTTCATAAAAAAGGGTTACAAAGTTTTTCACTACGTATTAATAATATGATTTTCTTTTTTTGCTAATAATTTCTTATTTACAGGGATTGCTAAATGGGAGCACATAAAACAATTCTATGAAATGGACTCTAAGAACCCAAATTTTGTTTTTGCACCCTGCCTTAGAAAATACCATTTGGACCCCAATACGAAGCAAAAAATGAAAGTAAATTTAGCTGCTCAAGTGTTGAGCCATTCAGTTGCAGCTGGATTGTACTCTAAAATATCTGATGGTATGTATTATAATTAAATCATAAATGATCGAGATCGCCCAATGGTCGAAATTCGACCTTACTCTCAATGACATTACGACTACTACCTTACCTTTTTGATAAAGTCAATATTTTGTAAGAAAATATTGATTTGATTGATTGTCTTTGGGACTCAGCTGATCTCAGACTGGCCGTGTAAGCATTGTCTAATATGTAGTATCTAAGCGTATGCGCGCACGGGCAACTTGGTTGCTCGGCGATTTATTTGTCTCTCGATCAAGTCTTTGGGTATGCTCTAAATTTCATATACATAGCCGATCGCTCCATAATGGATGCACCCAATATTCTATTTTTCGACGCTTTCTTCGGTTTTTTATTTATTTCACGAAAGAGACAAATAAATCGCCGAGCAACTAAGTTGCCCGTGCGCGCATACCCTTAGATTCAATAAAAAACTATAATCCATTTTCAATTCGTCAACTTGTTGTCAACAGACTTCAACCATAAATAAAAGTGTATAATTCGTAATGTATAGGCTTGTCACTCAAAAACCTGTCATCTTTCCTAGTGTGTATGTTGTAATGTGTTTAACGTTTTAATTGTTAAAAAAATGTATGATAAAAACATAATTTTAAAATAATATTGGCTCGATGCACTCCTTCTCCATATAAACTGTAACTGTGTGAAATTTCATGCACGTATGTTTTCCCATTTTAAAAGTTTGTAAAAATTTGTAAAAAGGGTTACAAAGTTTTTCTCTCACGTATTAATATATATATAGATAACTCGATACAATCATTATATAAATAATATCAACAACTTTTACTTTAATGATTTCTTAAGTTTTCGCGAGTATCACTCATGATATTATAAGATTTAACAATTACGGATTTTGTCGCGGACTTTTATATCAAATAATACACTACCTACTATTTTAAAAATGTATTTAAATAAAGATAAGGTCCTATTTCCGTTCTAATACATTCATTTTCATTTACAGGAAGCCTTACAGCTGCAGCCACAACAACAGCAAATGTTGTTGCCAATATGGACAAAATATTTTACTGTTTAAACAGTGAAACATCGGATTTAAGAAGAGGAAAATGTCATGCCACAAACTTAACAGCAACCAGCCCCCATTTAATTTTCTTTCAAAAAATGAAAATTTTTTTTCTACACTAAAATTTATAGGCAGTCCACGTAAACCTCCATCGCTAGAGGGCTGGATATGGACTCTAAATGCTGTAGAAAGGGTATGGAGAAATTTAAGTAAAAAATATAATGTGAAAGGCCTAGCTACAAGAAGACTCCAACAAGATGCCCTAGAAAATCTTTTTGGGTGTATTCGTGGGAACTGTGGCTCAAACACAAACCCTACATGCGGACAATTTGTAGCTGGGCTCAAAGCTGCCATAATTAGTAATTTATCACATATGGGAACTACTGGAAACTGCGAAACTGACAACAATGTTATAATTAATAATTTTGATAGCTTCTTGTCAGTTTCGCAGTCTGCGCAGGAAAAAAAAGACTCAGTTGTTACTGCTTCATCATCTTCAACGTCATATGCTCTGTATTTTGAAGTTGATGAAGCAATAAACACAAACAATCCTGAAATACAGGCATGTGCATATGTGGCGGGATTTATATTAAAGAAACTACCATTGAAGGATTGTGAAATATGTAGAAAAATATTTGTTAGTGATAACATAGATATAACACACAATTTTGTCGCAAACAGGGAATATGGAACGGATTCTCAAGCTTTAAATTATGCCCATAAAGATTTTATTTTCTGTGTAGAGTTATGTGCATCAGTTATTAATAATTTTTAAAAGATAATGCCTTTGTTAAAATGATAAAGATAAAAATTTTAGATCGCATAAATAGTATTGTCAAGTTTGATTTTATTCAACCATGCAATTTACACAAAGATAACAATTTGGAAACAATTATTAACTGTGTGTTTTTTATATGCATAAAGAGATTCTGCGTTTTAAAAAACCGTTCTTTTGCTGAAGAAGCTTCGACTTCTTCTTTAAAACTTAAAATGAAAATTATTTTACACCAGTAATTGCATACAAAATACCAAGTAAGCATTCTCCACAGAAAATATAATAATATGTTATATTTTGCTAAGTATAGCATTTTAAATTTAATGTTGAGTGAAATGTATGGTTGAACAAAATGTAAGAAAAACTGATTCACAAAGTTCTACACATAATTTTTATTCCATACTTCCATACTTAATATTATAAATGCGAAAGTGTGTCTGTCTGTCTTCACGCTAAAACCGCTAAACCGATTTTGCTGAAATTTGGCATGGAGATACTTTGAGTCCCGGGAAAGGACATAGGATACTTTTTATCCCGGAAAAATGTATGGTTCCTTCGCGATAAACTATTTTGGCGCAACGGAGTTGCGGGCGTCATCTAGTATGTAATATTTGTATAAATAAATACACTTTTTAAAGTATTCAAATTTTGCAAAGTATTGCCTGATTCTATTAAATATATCTGTAAGTAGCAGTAATATTTTATTTTATAAGAGTCTGTTCCTTTTATGCCCGGTTTCTGAAGTTCCCAGTTATACTCATTAGCTGTTGATTCAATAAAGTTATCTATAGGATAAACGTCGGTTAACTGTCACTGGGTTTCTGAGTACGCAATGAACCGTTCAATAACTATCAAACAGTTAAGCAGTTCCACAATCTGTCGTTAGATGGATCTTTTAATATTCGCCATTTTTAATTCAGGATTATTACTAGTTTTATTAACGAATACGAATATTTACGAATAAGCGAATAATATGAATATTTTATTCAAGAGTAAAAAAGTAAATAAGCATTGTTTTAGTTATAAATTATTAAAATTCGCTATTTATCAGCGGATGAATGAACGATCGTAGTCATTTTTTTTTAATAAACGTCAAACTCATTGTTGTTAAAAAAAGTTTCGTCTAGTTTCCATTCCATTGCCATGTTCATGATTACTATCGTTTGTGTTTTATCTTTTCTTATAAAACCGTTGAACCGATTTTCATGAGATGCACACTGAATAAAAATGCTGCAATTTGAAAATCATTTACCTACTATGTAGTTTTAATACAACCACAGTCCACATTACAGAACACAATACATAATATTATAATTAATTATAGATACTAACGGAGAACCAAATCAACATATGTTTCATGTTTGTAAAGACAAGACTACCTGCTCTTTTATTTTGTTGTAACACAGCAACACTTGTTGCTTTGTTTAGGCCAAACAATGCACTTTTTTGGGTTTTGATATCTCACGTTCCTTGGCACTCGAATCGCGTCAGCCAAAATTTCACTATCGAATTTAATATTTTTTTTATCTGTAGATAGACCGTACGTTCTTGAAAACGGCCGTAAGTTTCTAGGTAAGTAGGTACTCAAATATTAGAAATAAACTCCAATACTTCCAAATCAGACTGATGGGCTGCTCGTATTCATCACGTTAATTTTAATACTAAGCTTTCACTGACAATTTAATAATAACAAGCTAAAGCTTAAAAGTTCATGTAATTTGTTTAAAAGCGTCAAATAAAGTTATGAAATCGATAAACGGCACACGTTGGTCAGTTAAGTTAACCTTAGTATAAACGGACTTTATCTTACATTGCGATGTTCAGAAACGCACTTTCTTAGTTTATCGAACCAATAGCGCTATTGAATAGATAAACGGCCGTTAAAAGTTCCTCAGAAACCGGGCACAAGTAGTATATTTTATAAATGGAGAATGTAAGACGTGAACTTTCAATAAAACCAAAATGTTATTAATATACCTATTTGTTTTATTTCATATTATGTAAACTTTTAGTTGTAAGAAAAGCTAAATAGGTAAACGACAGTCCGAATAATAGGTTTACCTATTTAGTTTTTCTTACAACTAAAAAAATACCCTTTAAGAACCCCCATTTAAAACTATAGAATTTAAATTTACCGCACTAATAATTTGAAATTTCCCGCGCTCATTTTTTTCCGATTAGTACGGTACGGGCTGCATATAGATGGCGGTAGTAAAAACTGTATAGAGTTGTCATTCTTCTCCGATAGGAGTAAAAGTGTTCTGTGAGCTATTTCCTCAGATACTTTCAGTTTTCTTACAGGAAGTGAGGACTTAATTGCAATCATCTTAACAAAGTATTTCTTAGCTAACATGAGTCGTCTCAAGAATAAAGGAGGTATACAAGTTCCAACTTCCATTGAGTTTATCGGGGTGGATTTCATCGCACCAGTTATAATGCGCAGCGCTTGATTTTGAATTGTATCTAACTTTTTTAGAAGACTAGCGCTAGCATTAATATATGCTAAGCAACTATAGTCAAAGTGGCTCCTAACTAAACTTTTATACAACATTGAGAGAATTTTTGGATCAGCACCCCAAAAAACTCCTGCTAAGCATCTCAATATGTTGAGTCGCTGGTAAGCTTTATTACATATATAATCTATATGTTTATTAAATTTGAGTTTGTCATCTAAAACTATACCTAGAAATTTATGTTCATTTACTATTGAGATTACTTCATTATTACATTTAACTTGAACATTACATTGACTTTTACCAAAAGTCATAACTGAACTTTTTGAAGAATTAATATTTAGTTTTAGTTCGTTATTGTAATAATTTAACAGTTGCTTAAGAGCTAAATTAATATTACAATTGGCCGAGCGTAGTAGACGATTAATACAATATATAACAATATCATCAGCATATTGTAGAACATTAACACCTAATACTTTTACATATTTACAAATTTGTGATGTATATAAATTATACAGGATTGGAGACAATATTGCTCCTTGCATTAAGCCTTTATGTGCAAATTTTGGACCATGTAGTATATCATTAAATTTCACATAGACAAGACGGTGATTCAAGAATCTATATATCCAATTTAAAAATCTACCAGGAATGCCCAATTCACTTAAAACCTTTATAAGTACAGACAAATTAACATTATCGTATGCTCCTTGCACATCTAAAAATACACAAATTGCATTTGAATGAGCCATTAAAGAATTCTTAATATCATTAAGAAATGAAACAAAGCCGTCAACTGTACTTTTTCCTTTACGGAAACCTAGCTGAAAATCTGGTAATATTGAATTAGTTTCTGTAAAGTAGTCTAACCTAACTTTTATCATATTTTCAAAAACTTTTCCTATGCATGAAGTGAGTGATATTTGACGGTAAGAATTATGATCATGGATTGGCTTATCTTCTTTCAGAATGGGCAAAACACACTGAGTTTTCCACTCGTCGGGAACAACTTGTTTGGACCATAAGTGATTGTAGATATTAAGAAGAACTACTTGTGCGTTTTTGTGTACATTTTTAATCATTAAATATGGTAAATTATCCAGTCCAGGAGTAGAATCTCTTCTTGACATTAAGGAACTATGAAATTCATCCCAGCTAAAATCTTTCATGAAAAAGTTGAAATATTCACTATCATTATTACTTTTAAATATATCTTCTAATGAACTGTCACATACTTCATCATTTGTAAATTTGTCTAAAAATTCTGGTACAAAACTATCACATTTACTATTTATGCTAGAATCTACACGCTTATATTTTTTGATAAAATTCAAAATATTTGTGACTATCTATTAAATGTAGAGCATAAATTTTGCCAATTTTTTCTCTTTTCCTCTTTTATAATCCTTTTTTTGAATGCATCTAATCTCTTATAATTTATATAATTTTCCATACTCAAATTATTTCTATATTTTTCCAAAGCTTCTCCACAATCCTTTACAGCCCTATCACAAATATCATTCCACCACGGAGCAGGTACCCTTTTTTAAATTTTTTTAGATGAATTAGTTATTATAATTTTTGGAACACATTCATCTCTTAAAGTGTTTAGTAGATCACAGAAATGATTATAACTTTCTAAAGGATTTTGTAAATTATATTCAAAATCTTGAAATAAATCATTTGACATATTAAAGAACTTATCCCAGTTAGCTTTTTTGAATAAATACTTATTTACATTTTTATTTATGTCATATTGCATAGGAGAAGTATTAAGTTTTGTAAAAGTTGGAAAGTGATAACTTCCCAATGGATCCTCACCGACATACCATTCACAATAGGGAGCCAGCTCTAGGCTCACTAGTGTAACATCAATTGCAGAAGTGTTATTGTTTGGTCTACTTACTGTAGTAGCACAACCTGTATTTAAAATACATAAATTATATTCATCTATAACTTCATACAAGTCTCGTCCTCTTGTATTATTTATTGTACAACCAAAAGCTATGTGATGGGCGTTACAATCACCCGATATGATAATAGGTTTAGGAAGATTGTTAATTATTGTTTTTTAATTTTGTTATATTAATTTTGTTTCTAGGTGGACTGTAAATGCAAAGGATTGTAATGGAACCTATACCTGTTTCTATGGTTATAGCAATACAGACTGTATATCTTGATAATTTGGAGTCGGATGCTGCACATACTTTATAGAATTCCTAATAATTATTGCCACTCCTCAGTGTTCATTTGAAGCATTTTTAAAAATGAAATTATACCCAGAGAAATGAATCCGAGGACTTGAAGTTTTCAGCCATGTTTCATTTAATAAAGCTATATCTATTTCTTTATCTATTAAGAGTGATTGAAGTAAATGTTTTTTATTATTTAAACTCTGGATGTTATGCTGTACAATATTAATACTATCCATTACTTATTAAAGTTTTTAATGAATGTTTGTTTAATATGTGTTGTAGTATTAATCTCATTAGAATTTCCTATACTTACAAAGTGCTTATTATGGCTTCTAAAATTTTTTGATTATTAATAATGTCCTGGGCTGATATCTTTTCTGGTACAATTTTAACATTTTGAGGTTTAGTTTTTGTCAGAGGTGGGAAAGATGTTAAATTATTTGTTATGTCTGCATAAGTAGAATTATTATTTCTCAAAGATATGTTTTTCTTAATTTTAGAAGCCTTAATTGGGCACTCCTTAGAAATAGTTAGGTGATTACCTCCACAGTTTTTACATTTTAAAACTTCTGATGCACATTCTTTATAGGAATGATTCTCTGCACATTTAGAACATGCTTGTTCATTAAAACAATATTTTGCAGAGTGATTGAAAAGTAAGCATTTAAAACATTGTAGAACTGGAGGTATATAATTATGAACCTTATATCTCCATCCATCTAAGAAATAGGCTACTTGACATATATTTAATTTCATTGAAAAAATGCATATTTCTAGTAGAACTTGGCCTAGGAAACTGTATTTCACCCTTATCGTGAAATAAAAGCTTATGATTGATAAATAAAGTCGATTTGAAAATATGATTTTATGAAAATAGGAATTGTACTGACGAAAACGCTTTTGCGGTACTTCCGATCTGGATGTGACGTCATCCCATTTGTAATTTAATATCTTTTATTTATCGCGCTCGTTATATGTAAGTTTATTTGTACATAAATAATATGAATAAGCCTAGAAAGATTTATAAAATGTATTTTCTTGAATAATTCAAATAAAACATCAGTTTTATATATTATCTCCATTCATTGTAGTTAGGAAATGAAATGGCCAAAACTTTTCTACAAAAGTGTTCAACATTAGAAATGATTTCTAAATTATTTTTTAATTTTTTAAGCACTGTTAGACTCGTACATTTAGCACATAAAACTTTTTTTCAATAAAGAAAGTATAAAATACAAAAAACATGACGTCACACTATGGCGGTACAATGGCGGACAGTGTTTTCGGCGCCATATAAAAGGCATATTTTTCGATCAACATTTTTATGGGTTTCTACTGTTTAAAATATTAAAATATTAGTTTTTTTAGTAAAAATGAATGATTAGGAACCGATTAGAATGAAGAAAAAAAATAGGTCAAGTAGCCTATTGCATTGTGGTTATACAGTGCCAGAAAAGGTAACAGTAGGTAATAGTATTTAACGGAACAAGTGTATTATTTTCTTTTTTCATAAATCTACTTATACCAGTTATGTCAATATCGCTACTTATTTTTTCAAATAAATCCGTATTACTAATTTCCTTAGGAATGTACCTAACTACCCCAACCCTTTCCACAGAGGCTGCTGGGATATATGCTCTTAGATTGTTTTCTTGAATAAATGATGCATTGAGGAAATCATTAGCCAATGCCGCTTGTTTGAAAGTTATTTTTATTTTGCGGGCGCTTATTCTAGCTCTTTCATAAACTCCTTTTGCGTTTTTGAAAATTTTCGAAAGGCTAAGGGGGTTCATGTTTCCTATTTTTGTATCATTACAATGTTCGACGAAGACAATAAATTCTCCGCTGCAATTATTGTCAGGATATTTTCTAGAATACGAAGGCTTACTAAAGGGTTTGTACTTATCGCCTGAGATATCATCTATTTTCCTTTTCGTCGATGACGAAGATTTATAGTTCGCTCTCGTCCTGCATATACTATATAAAGTACTTTTAAAGTACTTTTAATGTATAAAAACTATTAAATACGATTTTTCCAAATTGTTAAAAAAAGGCGCCTTCCTCTTCCCGCCAAAAACAGCAAGTCAAAGGAACAAATGTCAAAAGAGTGTTGCTATTGCTAAAATAAAAAGTTTCGCCTCCTAACTTTTTAATTTGATTGTCAAACAGTTTCCATTTAGTAACTAGATGGCGTATGGGTAGACAACTATCGGTAATACCACCAATAATTGTTACAAAACTGGGCAAAAGAATGTAAAACTTGATTTCAATTTGAAAACGACGCCATAATATTCCAATGACTAGGTTAACAAAGTTATTACAACGATGTTTTAGTTTCAACTCACGGAAGAAATAGCCCTATTTACCGATATTCACACCAAATATCACAGGAATTATACATTTTGGTTTTGACAACATTTTATCTGCACTTGTGCCAGTAAACGGGTATTTCATGGCTAATATTTTACCAATAATGAACATCAAAGACCCAAATAACACAATTTGGGAAAAAATAATAAAAACCACACCAACAATAAAAAGTAGGAGTTTGAAAGTGACAGGAGTTTTGGCGGGCATGTGAAAGAGTGCTGTTGTGTTTTTGTATTATTTTCCTAAAAATTGTGTTAGCCGGGTTTTTAATGTGTAATATTGGTAGAATATTAACCATTAGATATTCGTGTTCATGCACAAGTGTAGGAAAGTGATGTAATATCCAGAAACGTGCTATTTTGTGTTCCCTCCGAAACTCCATCGAAAGTTTCAGTAAAGCGTCTACCACTTTACTGAATCGACCGACTTGACTCCTTGACTGTATTGACTTTTACTTAGACTTTGACTAGACTTTAGACCTGACGATACATGAAAACGATGATGAAAATTATAATAGGAGGAATATGGTTTTCCCGCCATATTCCTTACCTTTTTACCTTGTCTGTGGCACAACATACACATCCTTTGTGTCAAGTTGCCAAAAAAGAAGAAAAAGAAAGAAAGTGACATGCCCATGACATGCCCGCCAAAACTCTATCAGTTGTCAGTTTGACAATTTGCGTGTTCCTAAACTGTTACCAGTATACTGACCTAATCGCTTAGGCCAATGATCGCTTAGGTTTAAGATATTTTGATTTATGCCACACTTGACAGTACACTGATATTTTTTAGAAACAACCAATATGTATCCGTGATGCCAACCACGGCTTCAAATAACGTTATTTTTTCATAACGTTACTGCTTCAAGGGCTTAAATAACGTTATGAAAATTTACCCGATATTAAAAATAACGTTAAAAATTGATATTAATAACGGTTAATGTTATAACGTTATATAGGATTTATAACGGTAAATATATGTTCTTTGATAACGTTATAGTCCGTCAAGAAAGTCATGACAGGCGGGAAAATTTTCTAAATTTTTTTCTTTGTATTTTCACACAAATCTCGCAAAAAAGTGGGCTGCGAGTGAGATTTAGTGCACCGTGCACGATCGCATACCTGGTACCAGAAAATAACGTTATTATTATAACGATATTTTTTCGTTTAAACATAACGAAAAAATATCGTTATAATAATAACGGTAAATATAACGTTATTTTACTAAATATCGTTAAAAAATAACGTTATCTGGCTACCATTATGAAAATAACGGTACGTAACGATATTTTTTCTGTTATTCGATAACGTTATGAAGCCCTGATGCCAACCTACAGATAATTTCAGATCGGTGGGGAACCAATAGAAAATCTAGAAGCGTCTATCGTCGCGCCGTCTGGTGGAGATTAAAAATAAGAAAACCTCTCATTTAAGTTGAATGGACTGTATCTCGGTAATAAAGACGGGAAAAGCAGATAATTTCACCAACCTCAGTTTGGTTCCGTAGCTTCGCTTCGAGGGCCCTCTTCTCTTCTTTTCTTGACACAGATTTCACACTTGGCTGATTAAATAGTTCTATAGGCTATCGCGCATAGTAACGACGTAGAAGTTGATTTTTTTTAGGCGGCGCGTTCGAGCAGAGATTCGTTCTGAGAGGCTCGTTTTTGAATACTGACACTCGCGAAGACGACACTGCTTTTTATATAGGTAGGGACGCTCTCGCCGCGTGATTCGTAAACTAGGATTTTTTATTTTTCTACCTTCATTCACAAAAAAGTATTAAATTTTTGAATTCGAGTTCGTTCATCGGTCATATAGCTAGTATAATATAATATGCAGATAATATACAGAATTCATAAATATAATTTTCATAATAAACATACTTAATAATGAGATAGAAATTTCTTGTAACAATAATAGGCTACTTGACATATATTTAATTTCATTGAAAAAATGCATATTTCTAGTAGAACTTGGCCTAGGAAACTGTATTTCACCCTTATCGTGAAATAAAAGCTTATGATTGATAAATAAAGTCGATTTTAAAATATGATTTTATAAAAATAGGAATTGTACTGACGAAAACGCTTTTGCGGTACTTCCGATCTGGATGTGACGTCATCCCATTTGTAATTTAATATCTTTTATTTATCGCGCTCGTTATATGTAAGTTTATTTGTACATAAATAATATGAATAAGCCTAGAAGGATTTATAAAATATATTTTCTTGAATAATTCAAATAAAACACCAGTTTTATATAATTATTATCTCCATTTATTGTAGTTAGGAAATGAAATGGCCAAACTTTTCTACAAAAGTGTTCAACATTACAAATGATTTCTAAATTCTTTTTCAATTTTTTAAGCACTGTTAGACTCGTACGTTTAGCACATAAAACTTTTTTCAATAAAGAAAGTATAAAATACAAAAACATGACGTCACACTATGGCGGCACAATGGCGGACAGTGTTTTCGGCGCCATATATAGGGCATATTTTTCAATCAACATTTTTATGGGTTTCTACTGTTTAAAATATTAAAATATTAGTTTTTTTAGTGAAAATGAATGATTAAGAAGCGATTAGAATGAAGAAAAAAAATAGGTCAAGTAGCCTATTAGAGCTTGATGACCTCAAGGAGCTTATTCTTTTGTAAGAAACATGCCCATTTTTATGGAATCCGAAAGATAACAATAATCCGTCTTGTTTTGCATGCGTTAAGTTTTTAACGCGCATGTGAGTATTATTGCTTCTGCTGCTTTTCTCTTGTAAAAAAAAAAACTTGTACGAGACGATCTTCCTTATATAAAAAAGTACTCTGTGGATGCCATAGTAGCTAGTGTATCTGCCTACTTAGGAGATTGCGGGTTCGATTCCCGTGTAAGTCAATCATTTGTAGGTGTTATGTTATTAATATAGGTTTGTTGTCTGCGGTACCCAAATTACAAGCAAGGAATGCTTTGTTCGGGACAAGATTGCGTTGTGAGAATGTGTGAGGAATATTATTTATAATTTATTCTTATCTTATTTTTGCAGAAAAAGGAATAATCTCCCAAGATGCGCAAAACACCGCAGACGTCATCTTATTTTTTGACCAACTTTTTGACTCAATTAATAGAAGCTTCGGAAAAAGGAAGAAGCACAGTAAACCTCTTCTGGGACCTGCGACGCCAAACTCGCCACATCACAAAACATGGATGGAGGCTAAAATATTTTTAAAAAATATGAAGTTTGTGAATGTAAAAACCTTAAATGTGGAGCATGTTCCCACTTTAAATAACTGGGTATGGACACTAGAAGGAATAGAACTACTATTAAAAAAAATTGCTGTGAAGTACGGAGTGACATCGGTTTGGTTGCGGCATCTGAACCAGGATCCAATCGAAATTTTTTTTGGATCGATAAGGAGCCAAGGATGCCGGAACGTAAACCCTACTCCAGATGGGTTTGAAGCAGCATTTAGCAGCCTTTTAATAAACAGCCTATCTAGTGTCCATGCCCCTGGGGCAAATTGTGAGGTGGATAATTGCCATGCTTTGCATGAAGTTCTCATCACAAGCGGGGCCTGCAAAGAACAAATAAACTGCGAGCTGTCTAAGATTCCGGACATAGAAATTATACCCCTTGAAGACAAAAGTGACCCCCGAATAGTTGGGGGGCTACAATATGTTAACGGTTATTTTGTTAAAACCGCTAAGAAGAAAGTCTTCAATTCAAGGGTTGTAGTGAATGCAAAAAAAACTTAATGTCCGATCAGGAAGGAGAGTATTTAAAACGTAGAGAGTACGCTAATAAAAAATGGCTTTGCAGTCCCAGCGACTCTCCCTTGAATTGTGTTTCGAATCTGCAGGATATAAATTACACAATAATTAAAAAGTGCTTAGATAAAAAATATTTAAAAAAAAATAATTAAAACAGTGATATTTATTCACATACAATTTGATTTCTTAAAATGTGAACTGCATAAAGAAAAATTAATCGATTTTTTAATCAATATATCCTGCAGATTCTTCATTTACAATTACTGTAAGAATATAAATAGAATATTAATGAATAGGAGAGAGTGTGATGATGATACGGATTTGTTTATGCTGAAAGCGAAAAAATTATATATGAAATGTTTTAAAAGAAAAAAATAAATTATATCAATTACGGTTGTCAGTGTTTTATTTATTGAAAAACATCCTATAAAAAGAAACAAAAAGCAACCTAAACCCAGTAACCAATGCTATATGTAGGTATATATATTGACAAAAAGTTGTCAAAACCTACTTCCAGAGAGCGCCACTTGTCTTACCCTATTTGGCCGTCGAGTTGTACCTCTATTCCTATATATAAAAAAGTACTCTGTGGTACTGACGGTGATAATATTGACCGTATAATAGGCAGGGCTTCATAACGTTATCGAATAACAGAAAAAATATCGTTACGTACCGTTATTTTCATAATGGTAGCCAGATAACGTTATTTTTTTAACGATATCTAGTAAAATAACGTTATATTTACCGTTATTATTATAACGTTATTTTTTCGTTATGGCATAACAAAAAAATAACGTTATAATAATAACGGTAAATATAACGTTATTTTCTGGTATCAGGTATGCGATCGTGCACGGTGCACCAAATCTCACTCATATTTAAAATGTAATAAGCGTTATCTGTGAAAATACAAAGAAAAAATACACCTTAAAAGCGTGATTACGTTTAGAAAATTTTCCCGCCTGTCATGACTTTCTTGACGGACTATAACGTTATCAAAGAACATATATTTACCGTTATAAATCCTATATAACGTTATAACATTTACCGTTATTAAATACATTTATAACGTTATTTCTAGTATCGGTTAAATTTTCATAACGTTATCTATGCCCTTGAAGCAATAACGTTATGAAAAAATAACGTTATTTGAAGCCCTGCTTTGAAGATGAGAATGAAGCTAATCGTTCCGCTTGATCTGTTAATTTACGATAAATTCCTGGCAGCTTTTCCAGAAAAAGAAAGAAGTGAACTATATTGCAAATGTCTGAATTTAAATTTGAAAGCAGAAAATTTTGGATTGGGTCTAATTGGTTTTATCGTGGTTTTATCTTCTTTTTGGTGCTCTTTATTGAAAAATGCAAAAATATTTTCTGAATTCTTTTATATTATTACTGTATGTTATAGTAACTATTAGCCATGACTCCGAATGTGCTAATGAACCTGATGAAAGTGATGACTCTAAGGATGATGAAACCTTAGCTATTCCTTCTGATGAAGACTCAAAAATGACCGGTAATTGCTCTCGAGTATTATTGAATAACGTACACGAAGTACGAAAGGCAGTTATCGGCCAATTTCCGTATGTGGCCGCCTTAATATCGCCTGAGGATGAATATGTTTGTGCTGGATCAATTGTTGCTGATAGACTTATCTTAACAACTGCCGAATGTGCTGATACAGCAAAATATGTTCTTATTAATACAACTAGCGCTAAAAAAGGTAAAACATCGGTTAATAATATTTTATTAAATATAACACAAAAGGAAAAGTTTCCAACAAATGACAAAAATGTGGCTCTTCTTTATGTGGAAAAGTCGAATGGCTCATTTCAATTATCGAAAATCTTAGTAAGTAATTTCACAAGGCCAGAAGAAGTAAGGAGTGCTGAAGCTATTGGATTCGGCCTTAATACGGAAAATGGCCAGACTAAGAAGTTGCAATATGTTGGACTATATGTTAGAAATGCTGGTGACACAAGCAATGCGTATATAAAGTGCATCGACACAAGAGTTCCGTCTTGCTTTAAAGATAAAGGTGGTCCTGTGATTTATAACAATGAATTAGTTGGTGTTGTCACGGATGGAGCAAGAGAATGTGCTTTAGAAATCACATCACATTACGACATAGATAAACATATGCTTAAATTCATCAACGCCTATGTTTTCAAGGCATGGCTTCATGATAAAATTAATAAGAAAAATGAAACTCTGGATTCCGATAAAACAATCATTTCACGTCGTCGCTTCACTCCTGTTAGTACCGGAGGAGCACTAATGATAAAAATTTCACCTGCAATTTTGATTCACTTAAGTATTGTTTATTATTTGAGAATTTTTAAAATAAATTTCTGTGTAATAAATATTTAAAATTTAAATAAATTGTTGAAAAAATAAGTTTTTGGAGTACTTAACGCTTACGACTTACGAAGTTACGAACTAACGCAAAACCCAGCGGGCAGCTGACACTGTCGCTGCCCGCTGGGTTTTGTGGTTTTGCGTTAGTTTTTTTGCGTTAGTTGCAACACTTGACAGCCAGACTTTGCTGCTGACCCTTGTCTATCTGTCTGTCTGTCTCCAGGTTGTATCTCAAGAACCGCCATAACTAGACTTGTGAAATTTTTACAGATTGTTATTGTAATATTTAGTAATAAAATTATAACAAAATGAATAATTAGGGCCTATAAGGGGGGACTCCAATACGAAAAACACCGATATCACGAATGCGTATAGCCATTACTAAAACCAATAGGCGTGAATGCACGGAGCTAATACAAATTTTGTATTATAGCTCCGTGCGTGAACGTGATAGTTTTTCCGTAAAATGTACCACAAAATGTTCAGGTTGTGGGATATACTTTTGGATATAATATATCCAAAAGTATTTAATTGGATAAAAATCGTAAGGCACGGCAGGCCGCTTGCCGTCCGCCGGTCTATGCAGGATTGTGACAGCCTACATGGCGGCCGACAACACCGAGCGCTGCATGCTTTGTGCGGGACTCAAGCCGCATCCTGACTTGAGTCCCGCACAAAGCATGCAAGCTCCGCCCACCGCTTGCAGTCCACCGCGAAGGACCGTCAATGGCAGAATGCAGTCTTGCGCCCAAATTCACGCTCCTGCTTTCTACACTGCAGTCCGAAACACAGGACGCCGAGTGACTGACTGTCCTTCGGGGTGGACTACAGTCTACAAGCGGTGGGCGGAGCTTGCACGCCTTGTGCTGTGTGCAGGCAGCAGGACTCAAGTCGCATCCTGCTCGGTGTGGACGTATGCAGCGTACATGGCGCTGCAACAGCATTCACAATCCTGCATAAATTGGCGGACGGCAAAGCGGCCTGCTGTGAATGGGCCCTTTTTCAACCGATTATAAGGTAAATGACTAGTAGATTGGACAGTATCAATCGTTGGAAAAAGCACAAAACACAATATTTATTAACGTTGCTTTAAAAATTTCCTGTTTTTAACCCTTAGCTGGTATCGTGGGTCAAATTTGACCCAGACGCAAACATTTTTAGTTATTATTCTTTTAATATTCATGGGATAAGTGCTCGCTTCTACGTATTCTCAGTACGTCGTAAGCTGCGGCGGGGGGCAAAGGTGCAGCATGGTGATCATCATAGGAGCTGAGTTATGGAGCCGACTGGGTCATATTTGACCCACGACACCAATTGCGTGACTTTTTTCACCGACTGTGATTTCTAAACTTTTTATTTTTAGTGAATATTTCTACAACAATGGGAGGATTTTTGAACGAAAGATAAATTGAGGAGTTGTTGCATGACGTAAATGATGATTCGGAGTCAAATGTTCAAAGGAATCCAAATATAAATCTACTTTTTGATTTTTGTATGAAAAGGAACTAGTATATAAAAAAAAGACGGGTTGCACTCCGGGAGTGCCGGCAGAAGTGAAAACTTGATTATTAACGTTGTGCATTTTTTTAACCCATTTTTATGAAAATCGATTTTAAAAAAATCGTTTTTTTTTTAATTAATCGAAACCCTTACAATCAATTCGAGTTCGAGTTCGACACAAAACACTACTCTCCAACCGTCTTACGGTTTTTCCAAGGTTTTTCGATCAGCACGAGAATCTGACGCGAGTTTCACAGTTTTTACCCATCCCACAAAAGTGCTCAACTTCGCTAAAGAAGTTTTCACTTCAAAAATTGGCTTGGATCTGACGACACCATTTATATAGCAACGGAAAATAGGGTACGCTAATTTTTCCACCGATCTAAAGAGAAGGATTGATACAATTTTGGAACAAATAAAAGAATATCGATATTTACACATATTTTTTGACGTGGGAGAGCCATGCTTCGGCACGAATGGGCCGGCTCGACCGGAGAAATACCACGTCCTCACAGAAAACCGGCGTGAAACAGCGCTTGCGCTGTTTCGTCGAGTGAGTGAGTTTACCGGAGGCCCAATCCCTTCCCTATTTCCTTCCCTACCCTACCCTATTACCCCTTAAAAGGCCGGCAACGCACCTGCAGCTCTTCTGATGCTGCGAGTGTCCATGGGCGACGGAAGTTGCTTTCCATCAGGTGACCCGTTTGCTCGTTTTCCCCCTTATGGCATAAAAAAAAACATATTGTTGGTTAGTGTCAAGTCGTTTGTTTTTGATTGTCATTTTTTTAAATATTGACTGATCTCATGAGAATTACTTTTGACGTGACAACGTCTTATAATTCGATATGGGCTGCGCGCACGAAAACACATGACGCAATATGCGGCGTTACCCCGCTGATCGCTCTGAGGCGTTCCAATATAAAGCCTATCCACTTGAGCGGCTCGGCCAAATGAGCCCGCTCATTTGGCCGAGCCGCTCAAGTGGAGACGCCTGAGCACGCTTGAACTCGCACGAATGAGCGGCTCATTCGCCCGAGCATGCTCAAGTGGATATTAGGCAAAGACGTCATACGACTAATACTGGTCCAATCCGTTCTGTAGGGTTACCCTGGGACGCAAATCCCTCTGGCGTAATAATAAATAACACAACCAGTGAGTGTCAGCGAAAAGACGGAAATTTGTTCCATTGAATTACATTATACCAAATGTTGTCGGGTAAGCGATAGTGCGATCTAGAGGCCTAACAGCGACATCTGTTATCAAATCGCGGAACTAAATTTACTTTAAAATATTATGAAGTTTACAAATCTCAACAAAGGTAGTTGTCACGTTCAACTATCGTCAGTAAACCGACTTTACAGACAACCGATTTTTTTTTGTTATTAAGAGGATATATTTTAAGAAGTGCCACTAACTTATTTTTGATTAAGTTTTGGTAGAATTTATATGTTTTTATTTCATTTTAAATACATTCTTACCAAAAAGTGCCAAAAACTTAGCTTACTTACAAATTCATGTAGAACTACATAACTTTTTAAGATTCTAAAACTATGATAATTTTGTAAAAAACAGGTTATTTATTTGATTTCTATCCCTATTTACATAAATAAAACAATTGCATAGGTACTATAACAGATTTTTTGGTGTGGGTCAAATGTGACCCACGAATCACGATGCCAGTAGTGTTGCCAAAAATAACGATACCAGCCAAGAGTTAAAGTAAAAGAACGCTTGTTTTTAAAGGAAAACAGTAAGTTTTTAAAGCAACATTAATAAATAATGAGCCTGCACTTAGCAGACAGCAGACAAAAAAAGTAATTGGATAGGGATATCTGCGAGGCGCGAGCCCACGTAAGTTTTTAGAGTTAGCTAAAGTGATAAGGCCGCCATTCCACTGAAGCGGAGCGGAGTTTAGCGGTGCCGAATTGACCAATCACCATGCTCGAAATCTTCGCTGTCATTCCGCTGTAATAGCACGATTGGTCAATTCGGGCACCGCTAAGCTCCGCTCCGCTCTGCTCCGCTTCAGTGGAAACGCGGCCTAATTGTGTGTTGTCAAATTATCTAAGCATGATAATAAATAATTTTTTTACAGCATACGAAAAAATTTTTAAACAAAAAAAAAAATTTTGGGAAGCTCTCACGCAATTTCCTATTGTTGAAAATTTATAAAAATTTGTAAATATGCTCAATTTTAGGTTCTTAAAAGATGATAACGATAATTTTTTTGATTTTTTATTTTGATCATTCTGAGGCTCATAACTCTGTAAAATAAAAAAATTCTAAACATGATATTTTTTTGTTTTTTTATTTTGTCACTGAGTTGATAGATATCCGTATTTTTGTTTTTTATTTTTTTTGGCGTCGGATATCAAGGTTAAAAAAAAACCAAATGAAAAAAAATTCTCATATTCTCTTAAAATTCAAAAATTCTCATTTTCAAAAGATCTAAACATAATATTTTTCAGAATTTTGATTTTTTTCGTTTGTTCATTCATTATCTTTATTTTATGATTTTTTTTAATTTTGTCCCAAAAATCGTCACTAAAACTCAAAAAAAAATTATTGTTTTGTATTTGTTTGTACTCCATGCTCCATACAAAACTGTTTTTTTTAGGTTTTAACGATTTTTGTGACAAAATTAAAAAAATCATAAAATAAAGATAAAGATAAAATGGACAAACGAAAAAATCAAAATTCTGAAAAATATCATGTTTAGATCTTTTGAAAATGAAGATATGAGTTTTTTTTTCATTTGGTTTTTTTAACCTTGATATCCGACGCCAAAAAAATAAAAAAACAAAAAAAATTCATGTTTAGAATGTTGACAGGGAAATACACATAGACTTATAATATATACTGTCGTATCATACGTTTAAGGAACTACATGATAAATGTTTTTTTTTACTTATCATTTACAGAGTTATGAGCCCCAGAATGATCAAAATAAAAAATCAAAAAAATAATCATTATCATCTTTAAAGAACTTAAAATTGAGCATATTTACAAATTTTTATAAATTTTCAACAATAGGAAATAGGCTACTTGACCTATTTTTTTTCTTCATGCTAATCGCTTCTTAATCATTCATTATCACAAAAAAAAAACTAATATTTTAATATTTTACACAGTAGAAACCCATAAAAATGTTGATTGAAAAACATGCCTTTTAAATGGCGCCGAAAACACTGTCCGCCATAGTGTGACGTCATACGTTTTGTATTTTAAACTCTCTTTATTGAAAAAATTTTTATGTGCTAAATATACGAGTCTAAAAGTGCCCAAAAATTATAAAATAATTAAATAAGAAATTAGAAATCATTTGTAATGTTGAAAACTTTTGGAGAAAAGTTTTGGCCATTTCATTTCCCGTCTACAATAAATGGAGATAATATATAAAACAGATGTTTTATTTGAATTATTTAAGAAAATATATTTTACAAATCTTTCTAGGCTTATTCTTATTATTTATGTACAGATAAACTTACATATTATAACGAGCGCGATAGATAAAAGATATTAAATTACTATGAGGATGACGTCACATCCAAATCGGAAGTACCGCAAAAGCGTTTTCGTCAGTACAAATCCTATTTTCATAAAATCATATTTTCAAATCGACTTTATTTATCAATCATAAGTTTTTATTTGAAGATAAGGTTGATATACGGTTTCCTAGGCCAAGTTCTACTAGAAATATGCATTTGTTCAATGAAATTGAATATAGATCAAGTAGCCTATTGCGTGAGAGCTTCCCAAAATTTTATTTTGTTTAAAAAAATTTTCGTATGCTGTAAAAAAAATAATATTTATTATCATGTTTAGATAATTTGACAACACGTGGACAACACACAATTATCACTTTAGTTAACTCTAAAAACTTACGTGGGCTCGCAGATATCCCTATCCAATTTTATTTTGTCTGCTGTCTGCTAAGTTCAGGCTCATAAATATAAGGTAAATGACTAGTAGATTGGACAGTACCAGTCATTGGAAAGAGCACAAAAACACAATATTTATTAATGTTGCTTTTAAAGTTTCCTGTTTTTAAAGTAAAAGAACGCCTGTTTTTTAAGAAAAACAGTCAAAATTAAGAAATATGGTGTTTTTGTGCTTTTCCCAATGACTAGTACTGTCCAATCTACTAGTCATTTACCCTATGGTGTTTTTGTGCATTTTCCAATGACTAGTACTGTCCAATCTACTAGTCATTTACCCTAATATTTAAAAATGACCGCTTATCCCCTCAACTGTCCATAAAAAAAAAAACAATATGGCGCATCTGTCCACGTCAACGTGGGTGGTCGCCCGCGATGACGTCATCATGATGATTATGATTAAAATGACAATATATTTAAAAATATGTATCAAAGACATTTGTTTTTATAAATCTGTAGTTTATTAGCTACCTAATGATTATAATTTATTGTACCTTTACCTACACATAAATTGCTAATTCTAAGTCCAAAGTGTAGGGGGGGGAGCGCGCGATATGGCTGACGATATCTATAAACAGATTACTTAATTTCTACCCATAATCTTTGTCTGAAACACAAGTAATGAATAGAAAACTGTTTATTACTTATTCTTCTATGATGCAAACACAAGATATTATACAATAGCACTTAATACACACTTCAAAATAGTAACAATAACATACGGGTCGTCACCATAAGCACCACTTAAACACCACTTGTAAATAATGTCTCAGCTTACACCGAATCGTACTCATGTTCCGGCGGGAACATGTTGGACATGTGTTGGTATATTCTATCCTTGTCTTACTCTCCGTATGTTTTGCAAGTTTGAGCAGGATAGACACAGTTTTTAAAAGTAATTTCTGCAAATAAAATAAGGCGGCAAAAATCGGCCAGTAGCTGGCGTTGGACAGACGCGCACATCTAGTAAAAACGCCAGGAGATGGCGCGTGGACAGTCAAGAGGTTATCAGGGCTTCAAATAACGTTATTTTTTCGTAACGTTATTGCTTCAAGGGCATAGATAACGTTATGAAAATTTAACCAATACTAGAAATAACGTTATAAATGTATTTAATAACGGTAAATGTTATAACGTTATATAGGATTTATAACGGTAAATATATGTTCTTTGATAACGTTATAGTCCGTCAAGAAAGTCATGACAGGCGGGAAAATTTTCTAAACGTAATCACGCTTTTAAGGTGTATTTTTTTCTTTGTATTTTCAGAGAGAACGCTTATTACATTTTAAATATGAGTGAGATTTGGTGCTCCGTGCACGATCGCATACCTGATACCAGAAAATAACGTTATATTTACCGTTATTATTATAACGTTATTTTTTTGTTATGCCATAACGAAAAAATAACGTTATAATAATAACGGTAAATATAACGTTATTTTACTAGATATCGTTAAAAAAATAACGTTATCTGGCTACCATTATGAAAATAACGGTACGTAACAATATTTTTTCTGTTATTAGACAACGTTATGAAGCTCTGCCGCTTATGGCACAGCAGGGCTTTATAACGTTATCGAATAACAGAAAAAATATCGTTACGTACCGTTATTTTCATAATGGTAGCCAGATAACGTTACTTTTATAACGATATTTAGTAAAATAACGTTATATTTACCGTTATTATTATAACGATATTTTTTCGATATGTATAAACGAACAAATATCGTTATAATAATAACGGTAAATATAACGTTATTTTCTGGTATCAGGTATGCAATCGTGCATGGTGCACTAAATCTCACTCGCAGCCCACTTTTTTTGCGAGATTTGTGTGAAAATACAAAGAAAAAATACACCTTATAAGCGTGATTACGTTTAGAAAATTTTCCCGCCTGTCATGACTTTCTTGACGGACTATAACGTTATCAAAGAACATATATTTACCGTTATAAATCCTATATAACGTTATAACATTAACCGTTATTAATATCAATTTTTAACGTTATTTTTAATATCGGGTAAATTTTCATAACGTTATCTATGCCCTTGAAGCAGTAACGTTATGAAAAAATAACGTTATTTGAAGCCCTGTGGCACAGTCTCAAAAAAAAAAAACCAACGTGACAGACATATAAATGTCAAATTCAATAATTAGAACAGTGTGACCATATTTAGCAGAATTCTGCGATTTTAGCAGAATATGACCCCCAATTTAGGCCTTAGTATAATATGTCGCATAATAGAAAAAGTTGACAGATTTTAGCAGAATCTAAAAAACTTTAGCAGAAATTTAACAGAATTTGACATTTTATGAGTTAACTGAAGTTTATTTCAAAAGTCTACCCATTTCCAATTTGTATACATAGGTGCGGTTTTTTCTTGTTGTGCTGGTCACCCTTTTCAATTCAGGGGAACTCCCGAAACATGCGTAGGTAACCGGTATTTTTCCTTGAGGCGCTGTATCTACCAGTTTCAGAGGAACTCCCTAAACATGTGTAATCGTTATTTTTCCTTGAGTCGCTGTATCTACCAGTACATTCTCTTTGTTTTGCTTGGTTTGGGTGGTTATTGTGTGTTTTGAAAGGGAAACATTGAAAAGAAAATATGACCAGAACTATCGTTCCGAGTGGGAGGAGGATCCGCAGTTTTCGTTCTGGCTATCAAGAGCGAAGGACGACACTAATGCCGCTTTTTGTAAAGCATGTAACATACTTTCAATACAAATTTCCATCCCTATCCCTCAGACCAATAAAAAAAGAAAGATGGAGTATTTACAGGTAATGGGGTGAAGTCGCTGTCGATCAATGTGTGCGTCACGCCTAGCATAAATACGCTAGGCGTGCGCTTGTGTGCAAAAAAATAATGTTGCCAACTCAGGGTTTCAGATTGTCAAACTCCCATCCTGTTGCAGTCTTATTAAGCTACTAAGTAATGACTACAAAAGTTGCTATCAAACTAGATTGTTAATTATCATTCATTAGTAATTGCTGAAAAAAGTAAATACTTCTAATCTAAAAAAGTAAATAAATCTAATAAATAGGCTACTTGACATATATTTAATTTCATTGAAAAAATGCATATTTCTAGTAGAACTTGGCCTAGAAAACTGTATTTCACCCTTATCGTGAAATAAAAGCTTATGATTGATAAATAAAGTCGATTTGAAAATATGATTTTATGAAAATAGGAATTGTACTGGCGAAAACGCTTTTGCGGTACTTCCGATCTGGATGTGACGTCATCCCATTTGTAATTTAATATCTTTTATTTATCGCGCTCGTTATATGTAAGTTTATTTGTACATAAATAGTATGAATAAGCCTAAAAAGATTTATAAAATATATTTTCTTGAATAATTCAAATAAAACATCAGTTTTATATATTATCTCCATTTATTGTAGTTAGGAAATGAAATGGCCAAAACTTTTCTACAAAAGTGTTCAACATTACAAATGATTTCAAAATTCTTTTTTAATTTTTTAAGCACTGTTAGACTTTTAGAGGACCGGTTGGTCTCTCTAAGAGTTCACTAGAGGTCGGAGGAGTAAAGAGTAAAACTCGATTTACTGTGGTGAACTGAAGTGCTTTATTGAACAATCTGTGCTGTTTATATACAAAAATTTGAGTTAATTATTATTATTACAAGTCTGTACAAAGGTAAAAAGGTTATTTGTGATTGGTTAACTAGATTAGACAGAGATGTAAAGAGAGAGACAAAAATATTTACAAAACAAGAAAGAGAAAAAAATCGAATAAGAAATATTTACAAGTTGGAAAAATTAGCCGCGCGGGAAACTGGCCGTCCCGCGATACGTGGCGCTGGTATCGCGCGAGTATAAATATAGGCTCGCGTGCCGCGGCGAATTCAGTCCGCGCGCGAATTTCATACCGACGTCGTCACTCTGTCGCTCGGCGCCGCGCCGGTAATAATAGTAGTTGTGCCGCCATTTTGTGAAGATCTGAAGCTCGCGCAATGCCATGAAGACTGCAGCTATGTTGTGAAGATTCCTCTCTCGATGCAGGCACGATGTGGAGACGCGTAGTGAAGTTTTGCGAAGAATTCTTATTAGAAAAAGTCCTTTTCAGGGCTGGGTCACGTCCGGTATTATTACACGGACGGTTTCTTTCGTTATTGCGAACGTACGTTCTTTGCAGAACGATTTTCTTCTCTGTTTCAATCTTCTACGACGGACGTATACAAAGACGGCGGGTGTTCCTTTCGGAGCACGTTGTTTTCTTTGTTTCAATCGGCGAACGAACGTGTAGGTACTGCTACAGTGCTCCCCCTCAAGCGAAGCGCACCGGCAGTCTGACGGCACGGCCCGTTCTTGTTATCTTCTGTGTTAGACTTGCTTGTGTCTTCTGCTTGACTGGTGTTGCACTTGGTAATGGTTGTGAGGTAACAGGTAACGGTAATGAGGTAACGGGTAAAGGTAATGAGGTATTTTGAGGTAAATTATTGGTATGTGAAGGTAAGGTAACAGGTACATTGGTATTAGGTAAGTTGGTAATTACCGGTGACTGTTGTACATTGCTCGTTGACTCGCCGAGGTAATCTTCACTCAGTATGTAGGCGGGCTTCAAACGATCGATGGATACTGTTGCTGTGCGATCGGGTAGCTGTATTACGTAGTATTTTTCTTCTCGTCGAAGAACTTTGTACGGCCCGTTATACGGACTTTGAAGTGGTTTTCTTACAGCGTCTATACGTAAAAATACGTATTCGCACGTAAGTAGATCACGATGTATGAAGATGTTGCGTTGATTACCGTGGCGATGTACATTGTTTTTCGGTTTGATAGAGTTGATGTTTTTTCGTAATTGCTCGATGTAGGTATGATCTAGGCTCGATGACGATGTTGTTTCGAAGAAGTCGGCCGGTAATCGTAAGTTACGGCCGTAGGTTAATTCGGCGGCGCTGACTCCGGTGTCCTCTCGTATGGCGGCGCGAAGTCCGAGTAAAACTGTAGGTAGCTCGTCGATCCACGATGTATTACTATTGATGAGTCTTGATTTCAGTGAATTCTTGAGACTTCGATGCCAGCGTTCGATCATGCCGTTAGATTGCGGGTGATACGGCGTTGTACGGGTTTTATCGATTCCCATACAACGTGTTAAGTTGACGAACAGCTGACTCTCGAACTGGCGTCCTTGGTCGGTTGTTATTGTAGTCGGACAACCGAATCTCGCGATCCATTGTTCGTAGAATGTTCTTGCGACGGTTTCGGCGGTGATCTCGGTGAGTGGTACAGCTTCAGGCCATTTTGTCGAGCGATCGATCATAGTAAGTAGGTACCTATGACCACTCGCTGTTGTACTTAGCGGTCCGATTATGTCGATGTGCGTATGTGAAAAACGATCGACTTGCGGGAAAGTCGATACGGCGCTCGATGTATGTCGTTGTATTTTGCTTCGCTGACATTGTATGCAGGTTTTCGTCCACTCGCTAATGTCGGAGTTCATAGACGGCCAGAAGAATTTTTGCGCGATGAGTTTTCTTGTTGCCTTTGTTCCAGGATGACTTATGTTGTGAATAGAGTTGAAAATGGCGCGTCGAAAATCTTGCGGAATGTACGGGCGAACGTATTTTGTTGAAGTTTCGCATATAATCTTGATATCGGAGTTAGGTAGCGTTGTTGTTTTGAAACTTAAGTTTTCTTGACCGTACAGTGTAGGTAGCGTGCTATCTCGCTCTTGCGCGCGAGATATTTCTTCATAGTTTACAGCTGACGGCGTGTTGATTGTTTCTATGCGGCTGAATGTGTCGGCGACGATGTTATCTTTTCCGCTGATGTGACGAATGTCGTGCGTGAACTCGGAGATGAAAAGTAGTTGCCGAGTTCTTCTCGGAGTTTCGGATGTCGATGTTTTCTTCTGTAGGGCGAATGTCAATGGTTTGTGGTCGGTGAATATGATGAGTTCTCGGCCTTCGAATATTTTTCTGAAGTATTTTACTGCCATGTAGATAGCTTGAAGTTCGCGATCGTAGGTGCTGTACTTCGTTTGCGCTGTAGTAAATTTCTTCGAGAAGTAGCCGAGTGGTTGCCATTTGTTATTGTAATATTGTTGTATTACAGCTCCCGCTGCAGTGTCCGAGGCGTCGGAGAAAATAGCGATCGGTGCTTTGTGATTCGGGTGGGCGAGCAAAACAGCGTTTTTGATGCTATTTTTGCAAGCCGTGAATGCTTCTTTCGATGTCTCGTTCCATTCGATCGGTGTTTTATCTCGCTTTTTCGCATTATGTAGGTATGCGTGTAGCGGGGCTTGAATAGTAGCGGCGTTCGGAATGCTGTCTCGGTAGAAGTTTAGCATGCCGAGAAAACGACGTAACTCTTCTATGTTTTTCGGTAGCGGGAAATCTTCAATAGCTTGTAGTTTGTCTTCTGGTGGCTTGATTCCGTCGCTGTTTACGCTAAAGCCGAGGAATTTAACTTCTTGCTTGCCGAGTACACATTTAGCTGGGTTGATTGTGATCCCGTTTTCTTCTAGGCGTTGAAGAACACACCGTAGATGTTGGCGATGTTCTTCTTCGCTGCTGGATGCTATTAGCAAGTCGTCGATGAAGGAAAACACGAAATCGTATCCTTGCAGTATTTCGTGTATAAAACGTTGGAATGTCTGGCCTGCGTTTCTTAGGCCGGGACACATTCTCGGAAACTCGAATAATCCGAATGGTGTGATGATTGCTGTCTTCTCTATATCTTCTTTATGGACTGGTAATTGTTGGTAGGCTCGGTTTAAGTCGATCGTCGAGAAGATAGTTTTTCCGGCGAGTTGGAAAGTGAAATCTCGAAGTCGTGGTATAGGGTAGCGGTCGGGCTTCGTTACTGCGTTGAGTCGTCGGTAGTCGCCGCACACCCTTATGTCGCCGTTCTTTTTTGGTACGACGTGAAGCGGAGAAGACCAGGCGCTCTTGCTGGGGCGACAGAGACCTTGTTGCATCATATTCTCGAATTCTTTTTTTACTTGATTGTAGCGATGTGGTTGTAGCGGTCGGGCGCGACAGTGTAGCGGTGGCCCAGACGTTTCGATGTAATGTTCGACGCTGTGTTTCGGCGTGATGTTCATCGCTGTCAATCGTGTGATTCCAGGGAAGTCTGCTAGTATGTCGTGATACGACTGCGTGCTGTCGACACTACGGACAGTAGGTACGTCCGTGTAGCGTCCAGGAGCGTTAATATGTAGACTGGTTCTTCCGTCGATGAGTCTTCTGTTTTTCAGGTCGACGATGAGTTCGTGGTGTTGCAGGAAGTCGGCACTGAGTATTGGTTTCGATACTGCTGCGACGATAAACTTCCATTTGTACGGTCGACGAAGTCCGATGTTGAGCTCTAGTGTTTTTTCGCCGTATGTCGGTATTACGGTGTTGTTGGCGGCGTAGAGTTGAAAAGGTAGCGGCTGGAGATGAAGGCCTTTCTTTTTCGGTATGACGGATATATTGGCACCCGTGTCTACCAAAAAAGTGAGATTCGTTGTTTTGTCCGTGACGAATAGGCGGTATTGTTTGTTGTGAACGCCGGATTCCGCCGCTGCCAACGTTCTGTCTAGTTTTCCGGGTTGTTGAACGTACACGGCTGTGTACATTTTCGCGCTTCTTTCCCGAATTTGCTGTGGTAGTAGCAAAATGGTGATGGTGATGTAGACCGTGGACGCGAAGTTGATCGTTGCCGGAATCTTGATGATGATCTGTGGTTTGACCTTGGGTGATGATAATAATTTTCTCTTCGATAGTAATTATTATTATTGAACTGTTGTTTTTTCAGTTCGGCGACCTCTAGGGAGAGTTTTCTAATTTCTTCTATGAGAAGGCACTCGATGTTCGATGATGGTGATGCGGAGCTATTTACACGATGAGATGATGATGAAATGCTATTTACAGTATTTACATTTTGCTCCATTATCTTGTCGGCCAGTGCAGCTTGCTCGTCGAGTGTGGTCTTCGTCTTGAATGTTTCGCTGACGGCCAGGACGGAGCGGATACTTGTCGGGAGGAGATTGGCCCACATGAGCTGTAGGGTGGAATCGGGGACCTTGTTGCGAGCCAGGTTTCGCATACGTCTGAGTAGTTGCGATGGTTTTTGGTCTCCCAACTCCATGTCTGACAGTAGCTGTTGAAACTGCCGGCTGTCAGATTCCTCGTATGCGGAGATGAGCCGGTCCTTCAGTACTTGGTACTCGTTCGTCTCTGGCGGGTTGTACAGCAGGTCGGCGATTTGCTCGATGTCCTCCTTTTCCAGACGAGCGATGACCATCTGGGACAGCTGGCTTTGGTTTTTCTGTAGGCTGCTGGTGGCTGCTTCGAAGGTGACAAACCAGAGCCGAGGCTTGTCCCTCCAGAAAGGCGGTATCCTCATGGAGAGTGCGATGCCGGCGATTTCCTGTGATGATGCTGGTGATAGCGCCGGGTTGGTGGTGAGTGGCGAGCTTTCGGGCAGGGATTCGCCTCTGGATTCCATTGTGTGGAGAAATTTAAAGCAGAATTCCGTCGAGCAGCGTTTCGTGGTGCAGCGTTTCGTCCGAGCAGCGTTTCGTCGTGCAGCGTTTTGTCGGAGAGAATTTCGTCGAGCAGAGATTTTCCGGGCAGAGTTTCCTTCGTGCAGGTGCTTGTTGTTCTTCGGGGTCACCAGTTTAGAGGACCGGTTGGTCTCTCTAAGAGTTCACTAGAGGTCGGAGGAGTAAAGAGTAAAACTCGATTTACTGTGGTGAACTGAAGTGCTTTATTGAACAATCTGTGCTGTTTATATACAAAAATTTGAGTTAATTATTATTATTACAAGTCTGTACAAAGGTAAAAAGGTTATTTGTGATTGGTTAACTAGATTAGACAGAGATGTAAAGAGAGAGACAAAAATATTTACAAAACAAGAAAGAGAAAAAAATCGAATAAGAAATATTTACAAGTTGGAAAAATTAGCCGCGCGGGAAACTGGCCGTCCCGCGATACGTGGCGCTGGTATCGCGCGAGTATAAATATAGGCTCGCGTGCCGCGGCGAATTCAGTCCGCGCGCGAATTTCATACCGACGTCGTCACTCTGTCGCTCGGCGCCGCGCCGGTAATAATAGTAGTTGTGCCGCCATTTTGTGAAGATCTGAAGCTCGCGCAATGCCATGAAGACTGCAGCTATGTTGTGAAGATTCCTCTCTCGATGCAGGCACGATGTGGAGACGCGTAGTGAAGTTTTGCGAAGAATTCTTATTAGAAAAAGTCCTTTTCAGGGCTGGGTCACGTCCGGTATTATTACACGGACGGTTTCTTTCGTTATTGCGAACGTACGTTCTTTGCAGAACGATTTTCTTCTCTGTTTCAATCTTCTACGACGGACGTATACAAAGACGGCGGGTGTTCCTTTCGGAGCACGTTGTTTTCTTTGTTTCAATCGGCGAACGAACGTGTAGGTACTGCTACAGACTCGTACGTTTAGCACATAAAACTTTTTTCAATAAAGAAAGTATAAAATACAAAAAACATGACGTCACACTATGGCGGCAAAATGGCGGACAGTGTTTTCGGCGCCATATATAGGGCATATTTTTCAATCAACATTTTTATGGGTTTCTACTGTTTAAAATATTAAAATATTAGTTTTTTGGTGAAAATGAATGATTAAGAAGCGATTAGAATGAAGAAAAAAAAAATAGGTCAAGTAGCCTATTATGTGTTTCAACTAAGAACAGACAGACAAACAGACAGACATACATACAGACAAAAATTGTAAAGAATGTTGTTTGGTGTATGCAGTATGTATCGTATGCAGATTAATATGCAAATAGTAAAAAAATCTTTCAATACTACAAACAGACACTCCAGTTTTATTTATATTAATAGATTTTAAATGAATAACGAATTTTAGGTTAAAAATAAACATTTGTCAGGATAATACAGCACGTAATAATATTTTTCCCCTATTATGGGGAAAAATATCTTGCGACCAGCATGCAGCACTGTTGGAGGTTCTGTGTTCCGAGACTCCCGAGACAATTTTTAAAACTAATAAATTAAATTCGTTATTTCGGTGGTAATACATAAATATTCAACTAATTACTTGTGAAACGTAATCCCACAAGGTTTCTTTTGAGCACAAGAATTGTTTTTGCACCATTTAACGATGCAGGACGGCATATTTTGATATTTCTTGACACAGATGAAAACGACATGCGCCGTCACTCGTTGAAACCGGAATGGCGGGCGGCCGGCTTCCTATGGCCGTATCGGCTTCTTATTACCTGCCTCACCGCGTAGCATGGATGGCTCTGTCTATCTTTTTTTATTGGTCTGAGCCCTATCCCTACTAATAGTTATAAATGCGAAAGTAATCTGTCTGTCTGTTACGCTTTCACGCCTGCCTAACCACTGAACGGATTTCGATGAGGTACAGAGACAGATAAAAGCTTGGGAAAGGACATAGGCTACCTTTTATCTCACTACTGGACATGCGCGCGATAACGTGAAGTCCACGCGAGCGAAACCGCGGGCAGAAAGCTAGTACAAAATAGAGATATAATTCGTTAGCAGAATTTTAGCATTTGTTACAAAAAGTTTAGCATATTTTAGCAGATTTTAGCTGAGCAGATAGCATAATGGCTTATTTAAATCTGGTCACACTGAATTAGAATTTACATGTCATTTTTCATAAGGAAAGACGTTTGAATTGTCGATTTCCTTTTTACATTATTATTGTTGTTTTATTTATATAAACGGTTTATAAATATAATAATATACAATGTCTAAAAAAAGGGGAAATAAGAAAAACCAAGACTTAGAAGATCTAGAAGAGAAGAAAGCCTTGAGTGTAGAATCACAGGACATAACCTCTAAAAGTAAGGCTAAGGGTAAAAAGAAAGGTAAAGACAACGTCGATGTTGGTGACGACGACGAAATCGTAAAGAACAAATTTTCTGATGAGGAAGATATTCCGAAACCGGTGAAAAAGTCGCAGAAGAAAGGTTTGAGCAAGTTTATGTGTCATATGTATTCGTTTTTCACTTTGTATTTCGTCATAATGTATAAAAATTTCAAATAATTACTTTATTATATTGCAGTTAAAAAGAAGGGTGAAGCTATATCAGATAACGAAGAGGATGATGACAAATCTATTGTCAGCAATGCAACAAGTACAGCTTCAAAAACAGGAGCTAAACAAACCAAGAAGAAAAAAGGTATTTTAATATCAAGTATTATTGTCCGAAAACGGCGAATTGAGGAACGAAACTTCACATTGAGGCGCGCCGCAGATGTCGCACTTTTTGTGTGATCGAGTCTGCGGCTTACATACACTCTGCATAGTACGGCCATGCAGACTGTATGTAAGCCGCAGACTCGATCACACAAAATCTGTGATGTCTGTGATCTCCCTAAATGTCAACATTTGTATGAAATTCTGTGCCTCATTATTTTGCTTTAAATAGTATACATCCACTACACACCATTCAAACATTGTTGTTAAGGAGAACACTACTACATTTTGTAAGCCTTGACTTTTTATCTATAGAAATTGCTACCATTCGGGACTCTGGAGTCCGGACTGCTGTCTACTAGCTATAAATTATACCTATAACCTCTATCCTACCACCATAATATACATTTTTGAAAATAACTGGTTAATGAACTCTTATAGGTAAAGGTAAGAAAGATGATTGGTCTGATGATGAAAAGGATGTAGAATTAAAAGTTGACTCTGAAGAAGAAATTGTGCAACCAGTTAGTAAAAAGAAAGGTAAGTTATAATTTGTTGTACGAAAAATTTTATATTGAATAATTTTATTGAAAAATATGTATCCTTAATAATTTTTTCGTGAAGTTACATTAAACTAAACCACTAACTCTTTCAAGAGTTAGTGGTAACTAAAACTATAATTTACATATTGAGAAAATATACAATTAATTAAAGGCAAGAATAAAAAGAAGTCTGCAGCAGAGGAATCAGAATCTGAAGAAGATATGGAAGTGGATGAACCAGAGGAAACTAAGCCAGTATCCAGTAATACTCGCTCAAAGAGTAAAAAAGGTACTTATTAAACTTTTAATTCTATAAAGTAGTCATAACATGACTATGGTTGCCAAACAAGTTTGGAACTTGTTTGGCAACCAATTATGTTTGCGACAGTCTGAGGACTTAAAAAAAACCAAAAAATATTTAAGTATTTATTTAAAATTAAAAGTTACAATTTAAAATTAATTATTCTAAAAGTGACTGTCCTAATCGAAGTTGGATTAAGGAGTGACAATATATTAAATGAAAAGTATGCTTCTGGGATTAAAAGAATGGGGACCTAAAAGAATAGCCTATTGTAAGGGATTCGCAGAACTTGCTGGCCACCGCTGTGGGAAAGTTGCAGGAGCGCGAAGTCAGCTGGTTTGATTCATTAGGGTTCCTTAATTCCTCCACCCCTAGAGAGGCAACTATTTGAGAATTTTGAGCGAAAATGTTGCCGGAATGCTTGTGCCTTCAGGGCTTTCCTTATTCTTGTCTTCTATTTCATCTTCTTTATGCGGCTTCTCTGCTTTTCTAGTAGTCTTCATCTTGTACAGGTATAAAATGAGGATAAGTACACCTGTGCTTAATAACAGCGTATATAATGGTATTGTAGTATGGTATATAGCTGTATTGTGTCCATGATCTATTCGTAGTGGCTGCTGCATTATAATCTTTTCTTGAATACTATGAAGTCCTTGTAGATTGATTGAGGTGATGTTCAAAGTGGTGTCGGGCTGGTGAGCGATGCTGTCTGCAATCTTCATCAATTTCAGGGGGTGTCCTTTGAGTTCGTTGTTCTCGTTGACTATTGTGAAATCTTCGGTTATAATTTTGCATTTGATTGGAATAGATAATAGGTAACTTCCTTTCAGCTTGGTGAACTCCTGGGTGCTGCATGAAATCTGTATCTTTTCTTCGTGTGGGAAAGATACAACATAGTGTATGTCGTACAATTTTTCCATTGAGTCTCGTAGAAGGTTGATTGAAGTTAAGTGGCATGTTTCTTTCAGAACTTGGCTGGTGATGAGGTCGTGGATACAGTCAGGTTTCGTGCGAAGACGGTGATTGAAGTCCTTCTCACAGAGATACCAGTTATTATACTTCGGGCATTCAGCCTCTATGTACACAAATGACATCTCGTTAGTTGCAATGAAAGGAGAGGGCGGAATGAGAGCCTGAGCCTTCCTATTTGGTATCACTGCTAATCTATATAAAGTAAAACTATCCTTAGAAATAATAGGGAATCTAAATATAAAAACTACCTGTCTATTACTATAATAGGAACCAGGTTTTATAACATCGTAATAATTTCTTAATTCTAAATTTAAAATTTTATCTTCACCATAAATTGATTTCATTTTATTAACCATTAAACCTAATACATCTATACTAATCATCGAATGATGCATGCTCGATGCATGAACAAACGCTAAACTATTTTCTATTCTCATTAACTCATTTAATAAATCATCTATATTCTCTGTTAAAATTACTAAAAGCTGAGCAAACTTAGCATATTTAATTAAAGTGAAATCCTTATTCTTATTACTAGCTAAAATTAACGATAAAGTACTATTTATTTTACTCTGATTATCTACTAATTCGGATAAAACACTGCTATATTTCGTTATAAATTCCTTACTAATACTTAATTGATTGTTCATTTCATTACTTATTTTATCTTGATTTTCTTCTAAAAGTTTAATTGCTTGATTATATTTTAAAGCATCTGTATAGTCTAAATTTCCTGTAATACTTTTAATAATTGATCCGAGACCATCTATGATTCCTCTTTTAGCTCTTGAAGGTTCTAATGATTTTACTTGATCAAATATGTCATCTAATTTATTAAGCAAATATTTTATTTGAATTTCATAGACTGCATATGTATCATTATTCAACTGGTTTTCAAAGTCTTTCAATTGGTCCTGTAAAGTCGTCATTTTGTCTTCAATGTCGTCAAGTCTTATATATTGAATAAATGTATGGTAGTGTGTAGTAATTTTCATATGTCCAAGTCGGTATGGTAGTAGTCCAGGTCCGTCGTCAAGGCTTTCTATTTTTATTTCTTTATGATGTGCCAGGGGTATTATTATGAGTATCAGCATGGGTATCCTGTAACAAATTTGCTGCTTTAGGAATCCGTTTTAAACGAGATTTTGCAACGGGACCTCGCTTTTTTCTAGTGTATATGTGTATGGGTAAGTCTGCAATAACTGAGTCATGTGTGTAACGTGGTGCTGTCTTTTGTCTAGCTGCTGATGGGTTCCTAATAAAAATCTGCTGACCGGGTGCATATTCTGTTTCAGGTTCACGTGTCCTATTTCTATTTTCTATTAAAGCTTGCCTATCGCTAAGGGATGAATTATTAACTATATCATAGACTTTCTGCATTTGTTCTTTATGAATCTGTAAGTACTGCTGTAGCATTTGTTGAGTTATGTCAATGTCTAAGCATTCCCTTGGGTCAAAATGTCCGTTTAACAAGTCAAATGGTCTACATCTGGTAAAACTATGAATAGAACTATTGTAAGCTATTAGTGCATAAGGCATGAGGTTAACTACTGGACTATCTTTATGCTGTAATTTTAAAAGTCTAATATGTTCTAAAATAGTAGAGTGAAATCTTTCTATATTTCCATTATCATTAGGTGAATGTGCTAAAATTTTATGGTGTTTAATTTTGTGAAGCCGGGTGAATTCATTAAATAGCTGATTTGTAAATTCTGTTCCATTGTCTGTAACTACAGTCAGAGGTACACCATGGTGGGTACAATATTGTAAAAGGGCTTGTAAAATACTAATTGCTGTTCCATCACGCAGATAATATGCTTGTCCGTACTTAGTAAAAACGTCAATGAATGTCACATATTTTACATTGTCTATAGTCAGTAAGTCCATATGAATAATTTCAAAGGGTTTTGTAGCTGGAGGGACAACATTAAATTGAGGTCTAACGGGGTTTCGATCATATTTCGCCTGTCCACATATTACACATTCTGAAATAAATTTAGTAATTTCAATTTTCATTTTTGGCCAATAGTAATTTCTAGATAAAGCTAAATAAGTTTCATTAATTCCGCGGTGATTGGTTTTTCCGTCATGGTAATGCTTAATTATTTCCTGCTGTCTAAGGTATTCTTTAACATTTTCTATTTCCTTCTTTACTAAAACTAGATTCATGGAAGAACTTTTAAATTTATCCTGTAAAATCGGTATAATGGTATACATATCTGAAAGAGGGTTAACTAATATGGCTGTTTTAATTTTGGGACTAATATATTCTTTAACGGCATTAATTAAATCTATTTCTAAGTTTGTTTTATCTAACTGAATACTAACTCTTGTATGATTTTCAAAGGGCTTAGTTACTATGGGTTTTCTTTTTACTCCATCTACTAATGTAAAAATTATTTGTCTGTGAAATTTATTAAGGGGATCGTCAACTGTGGGTATGCTAAGGATAGGGTTTTCGTTACTGCTATGTGCTGTCATAGTTGAAGAATTAGATTTTTGGCTAGCTGTAATTGTTGAGGAATTTGATCTTTCAGGTGCAGTTATAGTTGATGAATTTGAAGGTCTGCGTATGGTATTAGATGGATTTCCTAATAATGAATTTAACTCGTCTATTTCTTGTATAAGGGAATTAGTTTCTTCTGCATGTATTTCTATTCTAGAGAGGGCATCTGTATTTGTATTATTTTTACCTTTTTTATATATTACTGTATAGTCATATTCGCTTAAACGTAACCTCCATCGTGTAAGACGTGAATTTGGTTCTTTTAAATTCATCATCCATTGCAAGGGCTTATGGTCTGTAATAATTTTAAATTTCCTGCCGAATAAATATGGCCTAAAATATTTTGTAGCCCAGACAATTGCTAAAAGCTCTTTTTCTATGGTGCTATAATTTTGTTCACTATCGGTAAGAGTCCTAGATGCATAGCAAATTGGTCTATCTGATCCTATTGGTCCTTGAGATAAAATAGCTCCTATGGCAACATTAGATGCATCTGTGGTTAAATTAAATTCTTTATTAAAATCTGGGTATTGCAAAACTGGATCATTTGTTAAAATTACTTTACATTTTTCGAAACAACTTACATATTCGTCATTTAAAATAATTTTCCTACCTTTCTTTAGACACTGTGTTAAGGGTTTAGTCAATTTTGCGAAATCTGGAATAAATTTACGGTAATAACCAATTAAACCAAGAAATTGCTTTATTTCTTTGGGAGTTTTAGGTATGGGATAATTTTTAATTGCCTTTATTTTATCTGGATTGGGTTTAACGCCGTCTGCTGTAATAATATGACCTAAGAAAGCTGTTTCTCTTTTGAAAAATTCAGACTTATCCATTTGGATTTTAAAATTGGATTCACGGAGTCTTTGAAATACTTTTTGCAAATTAATTATGTGCTCTTGTAGTGAAGTGCTAAAAACTATAATATCGTCTATATATACTAAGCAAATTTTGTTCTGAAGTCCTTTTAGTACATCGTCCATTACGCGCTGAAAAGTGGCTGGAGAATTTTTTAATCCCATGGGCATTCGAAGAAATTCGTAATGTCCATGTTCAACATTAAAAGCTGTCTTGTGTATGTCTTTAGGGTTCATTTCTACTTGATAAAATCCACTAGCTAAGTCCAAGGTCGTAAAATACTGACATTTGCCTAATTTGTCTAATACGTCATTTATGTTAGGGATCGGGTATTTGTCATCTATTGTTTTTTCATTAAGTTTACGGAAATCTACTACAATTCTCCATTTTTTCTTACCTGAAGCATCTACCTTTTTTGGAACAACCCAAATAGGCGAGCTCTATGCCGAATTAGAAGGTCTAATTATTCCCTGCTCTAACATTTTATTTATCTGTCCTTGTACTTCTTCTCTATGTATATATGGGTATCTATAGGTTTTACTGTATATAGGCATTTCATCTGTAGTATTAATTGAGTGTTTTAATCTATTTGTAAAAGTAAGGGGTTCTCCCTCTAAGTAAAATACATCGGCATACTGAGAGCAAAGCATTTCTAAATTTTTAATTTCTTCCTGATTAAGATGTTCTGTACGTAGACGCTCTAAAACTTCTTTAACTCTTTTTGGCTGATTGGATATATTAGTTTCAAAATTATTTAATTCTGCTGAGGCTGCTCTATCCATTGAGAAAATAACATCACTTTTACTAGGGTTAATAATTTCTACTATTCCTCGACCATTTTTAACGGTTGTAAGACATTCTCCTATTATACAACTAGAAATTTTCTGTTCTGGAATATAAACTTCACCATCATGAAAGTTAATAGGGATTTTTAATAATTTTGAGGTGCCTGCGGGAATTATACTTTCGTATAGATTTACGTTACGAGAGTCATAGACGTGGATGGGATTTGAAGCTGTTTTAGTTATAAGGGTTTTATTTTTATAGTCTATTATCGCATCAAATTTATCTAGAAAATCTGTACCTATTAATCCGTCGAAAAAATCGTGAAACTTATAGACGTAAAAAGTTAAAGGATTGGGACTATTGAATTCTGTAAAACTCGGTATTGTTATAGAATAATTGCATCTAGATTTGGCATGTACATTAACGACTTCAAAGGGATCATAATTTAGAGGATAATTTTTAAAATAATTTTCAACTACTGTAGGGGATAAAAACGATTGGTTAGCTCCGGTATCAATTAATAATTTTAATGGCGGTGATGAAATTTGAATATAAGGAAGCTGACGTTGTGTATGCAAATTAATTTCTATTTTACACTGTCGGATTTTGAAATTTTCTGAAAATCCTGATCAAATGATGTATTCTCAACATTATTTTGTAAGGGTGACGTAGTGGAAGGTTGGCCTTGATTTTCATATTCAGGGTCACACGGATATTCTACAATATACTCATTATTATAATAACTAGGATCATAGTCATAAAAGTCTTCAGTCGGGTCAGTCATACAGTCATTAAAATTCATTTCCCTGCTTTTAAAATAATTTGTAGGGGGAGGGTTTCCCTGCCTATACCAATTATGTCCTGTCAATGTGTGCTGCGTAGGTGGTAATTGTCGTGTAACATAGTGGCTAACACCACTCATAGGCTGAGGCTGCGAGCTAGAATTTTGAATAGGCCTATGTGAAAAATTATTTTTAGGTTGCATCCTAAACATATGACTACGCGGATTATAATTCGGTGGTGGTGCACTGAACATCCTCTGTGTATGTGTGGGTTGCCTGTGCTGATGATGATTATTAAATTTAAAAGGCTGTGGATTTTGTGTAAAAGGTCTCTGTCCTAGCGGCACTGGGAAATTATTATTATTACTAACAATAGAAAAATTCTGATGGGCAAAGTTGGGGCGTTGAGTAGATGTGTGCGGTGTAGAAGAAATTTTAAATGATTTTGGGTCAAACCTATTATGCATGTACATAGTGTTAAGTTCTTCCTGCACATATTCAAGGGCTTTTTCAATTGTAGGCGGTCGCATGCAACGTATGCGGGACCCTAGTGGTTCCTTAAGACCACGTACATATGCCTGCATAGTAACCTTTTTGTATAAGTCACGCTTAGCTTCTATAGTAGTCGCAAGTCCTTCGTGTAATGAAACATATGTCATTAAAGTGCTGAATAAATTTTGACAATGGTCATAAAATTCTTGGGGTGACCTATTCCCCTGAGTAGCTAAAGAGAGATCACTATAAAGAGCAGTTTCGTCTCTTTGGTCGGAGAAGTTATTAATAAGTAAATTTTTAATTCCTAACCAACTATCTGGGATTCCGTTCGAATTTATTGTATTTGCTGCGGAACCAGTTATTTTATTTAAAATTCCATTTAATAAGCAAAGGTTAGAAAATTCATTTCCAGGCTCTTGACTAGCATACTTAACTACTAATTGATCACATATTTGAATAAATCGCGTAAGAATATTTGGATTACCATTAAATTCCGGCACCAGGCGGAGGGCCTTAAAAATTGTATCTGGATCGTGTGCCATTTTATTATTAAAATTAAATAAATCAGAAATATCTAAATCTAAATTTGAAATATCTATATTCCTAAAACTATCTGCTAATTTCGTCCGACGCGCCTGCCAAGATTCAGGCTCTCGGGATTTAGAGGCTCTGGGATGATAAATTTTGGAAAATTAAAAATAGGCTTAGGGCTAGAGAGGAGCAACACGAGAGCTATTCTAGTGTACTCACATATGCATTTTCTGGTCTCTGGCTCGAATCGATGGCTGGATTCTGGTCCTCGAACTGCCACACGTAGGTTCTGGGTAGAACTCGAAGCTGGATGGCCACTCGGGCGGCACGCAAACACGGCGCGAATAAGCGATCGTACTCAAGCGAACCGGCCCGCGAGTATCCTACCCCCCCAAGACTGCGCCAATTACGTTTGCGACAGTCTGAGGACTTAAAAAAAACCAAAAAATATTTAAGTATTTATTTAAAATTAAAAGTTACAATTTAAAATTAATTATTCTAAAAGTGACTGTCCTAATCGAAGTTGGATTAAGGAGTGACAATATATTAAATGAAAAGTATGCTTCTGGGATTAAAAGAATGGGGACCTAAAAGAATAGCCTATTGTAAGGGATTCGCAGAACTTGCTGGCCACCGCTGTGGGAAAGTTGCAGGAGCGCGAAGTCAGCTGGTTTGATTCATTAGGGTTCCTTAATTAACCATACAAAGTTTTTGTTTGTTTGTTCAAACAAACAAACTAACAAACTCTTCTGCTTTATAATATTAGTATAGATTATTGATTAATATGCAGTTGCAATAATATGCAGCATATTATTCAATTATTGAATAATATGCAGTTATTCTGCATATTGTTCAATTATTGCTGTGATAGTATCTTGGCCCAATAATTAAAATTTTTGGTTTTAGTCATGTCCTAAAGGCTAAATTCACATTAATAAATCAATAATGTGAAAAAAAAAAACATCTAATGAGATTTTTTTTCTAGCAACTAAAAGCAAGAAAGAAGATTGGCCTGAAGAAAAAGAGGAGAAAGAGGAAAGTGATAAAGAAGTAAAGGCAGACTCTGATGAAGACATATTGAAACCCATTGTTAAAAGTAAAGGTTAGTGATTGTCCATTTATTACACTTTAATGCTACGAATAATAAAAACTAAGGAAGAGTAACTCCGTCAAAAAACATGCTCCAAAATACTTGTCAAAAAAGTGTACCTTAGGTACACATTTCAATACATTTGCAATATTTAGGTGGCCTTGAGCGGTATAAAAGCTGACATTACATGACAGTTCGAAAGGAGCCAAACTTTAAACGGTAATAGTATGGGAGTTAGTTTCCTTAGTTTTTATTATTCGTAGCTTTAATGTCATAAAAAAAGCAACCAACAAAATTACAAGTAAAATATGTAATTATTTATTAGACCCAGTTGCTTCAATTGAAGTATGTCTCCAGTCCATGAAGTCTAGTTAATTTTGTCTTACCTTTTTAAGATAAGAAAAAGAAGAAAAATAACATGGATGATATTGAGGAGGAATTGAAGAAATTTGAAATTAAGGACTCTGAACCAGAAGAGGAAGTTGAGGAAAAGGTAATTTTAAAGGAAACTAAGAATTATTCAGGGTGTAACAAAACTAAGTGATAACACTTTAGTTAGGGTCTGTATGATGGGTATACCGAGTTTGTTGCGTAAGTGTCAGTGCTGAAAGAGTAACTTCTTTTTACATTTGTATGGGAAAATTCATGATGCTTGCCCATAAAAATAACAAAAAACAAATTGCTCTTTTAGCGCTGCTACTTTCACAGTAAACTCTATTGGGCCACGTACACTAGTATTATCACTTAGTTTTGTTAGACCTTGTATATACTTTTGGTCAATTTTTTGGCCTATAAGCATATCAATAATGTAACCGCAAAATGGTAGATAAGTATGGCCTTACTGTTATTTTAACTTATTTTTAATGCATTCCTGTGTAATGTTTCTTTAATTTTATTATTATTACTAGCTGACCCGGCAAACATTTTGCCATATAAAAACCTATTCTGAGGCCTAACAAATGTTAGTACCTACAAAATTTAATTAAAATTGGTTGAGCCGTTTAGGAGAAGTACGCGCACAAACACTGTGACACGAGAATTTTATAATATATTAGATTATTATTATACCTATGAAATTTCGTTAAGTTTTACGAAATTCGACATTAAACGAAAATGTTTCGTGGTTTCGTTTTTCATGATTTATTTTTTAGGAAAAAGCGCCTGAAAAATCCGATGCAGGGGAAAAGAAAATGAGTCACAAGGAGAAGAAAAAATTGAAAAAGCAGCAGGAGTATGAGAAACAGATGGAGATGATGACGAAGAAGGGTGGGCAGGGCCACAGTGACCTGGACGCCAACTTCACCGTCAGCCAGGCACAGAAAACTGCCGGTAACTGTCACATTCACCAGTTTACTGCTTTGTTTCCTATGTATAATAAAAACTAAGAAAGAGTAACTGTGTCAAAAAATTTGTCCACGACTCCACGAGTCTACAAAATGTGACCCGAATACATGCTTTATGCATGTATTCAGTACACAATTTTGTGTAAATATAGAAGTGACAGTTAATGTCAGCAGCTTTATTTCGTGAGTTAGTGTTTTGTTGCTATTACCATATTTTAGTGTGCGAAAAGCTACGGATAATAAAAACTAAGGAAGAGTAACTCCGTCAAAAAACATGCTCCAAAATACTTGTCAAAAAAGTGTACCTTAGGTTCACTTTTCATACATTTGCAATATTTAGGTGACCTTGAGCAGTATAAAGGCTGACGTTACATGACAGTTCGAATGGAACCAAATTTAAAACTGTATTAGTATGGGAGTTACGTTTCCTTAGGTTTTATTATTCGTAGGCGAAAAGGAACCTAATTCAAAACGGTCGAAGTATGGGAGTTACGTTTCCTTAGTTTTTATTATTCGTAATTTGTTTCTCTCAGATTAAAGAGTTTTCAACATTAGTGTAGATTCAGATGTTCAGTAACATAGGAAGGTCCAATTTAGTTACTGTTCTTTTCGTTATTTTTTTGAGTTGAGTTACAAATTGCCCATAACAATTTTAGACCCATTTTATGAAATTATACTCTATCCCCTTAATAATAAAAGGTTCATGCCGTGTACACACAATGCTACACAACATTTTGTTCTTGTCGAGCAACATTCAGATGACTAATGTTCTAATGTTATAATTTTTTTTAGGTCAGATGGCAGCACTAGAGAATGCGGTGGACATAAAAGTGGAAAACTTCTCAATCGCCGCCAAAGGCAAAGATCTGTTTGTGAATGCCAACCTGTTGATAGCGCACGGGCGCAGATACGGTCTGGTCGGTCCCAATGGCCACGGTAAGACCACACTGTTGAGACACTTGGCCCAACGCGCCTTCCCCCTGCCACCGCATATAGATATTCTTATCTGTGAACAAGAAGTAACCGCTAGTGACATGAGCGCTGTGGACACTATTTTGGAGGCCGATGTCAAGAGAACAGGTATTTATTCTAGTGAACTTAGATCCTATCTCCTTTAATATTAATTATTATTAAACATATTAACCACGCTACGCTTCTGCTATTCCCTATTGGTTTTTTGACTGATACTTTGTACAAGCACCTTGACAGACAAAGCAGCATGAATTGTCATAAGCTGGCTTAATAACGTGCTACTGGGTAGTGTCGGATTATTGAGTTATTATGATATATTGTCGCAGTGCTGATGAGTTGAACTATAAATCCTATAAATTAAACACTTTTCTTTCAGAACTCATGAAAGAATGTAAAGAATTGGAGGCAGAAATCGAAAAAGGTGATCTCAAGAAGCAGGATAGATTAAACGAGGTTAGACACTTTTATCACGTCATATCAATGATTAAGGGCCCATCCACACGTACCACAACCACACGACAACCACAACCACACCACAACCACACCACGTGGTCGGGCGTATATTTCGTATTGTAAATGAACTAGATCATTCACACATACCACATTTTGCAGTCGTTGTCGACCACTTGTCAGACGTAACCACGGCCGACCAAATCGCAACCACGTCGCAACCACAACGTTGCGTCGATGCAACGACAGTGCGCGCACACCACCCGCGTTCTTCCCCCCCTCCGTTTCATTGACTTTCGTACGTAACCACATCGCAACCACTGGCGACAACGCACCACGTCGGCATTTGTCGGTACCACAACGCAACTACGAAAAGCTGCAGCGACACCATTACAGCGTAACCACCGCTCGACGACATTTTGTCGGTGCGATGTCGTGTGGTTGTGGTACGTGTGGGTTGGCCCTAACAGATCTAAAGATATGTGAACAAACAAATATTTGGTTATTGAAGTGAAAGTTCTTTACGGACGTTTCAGAGAATTTTGTAGTACCTAGTCAGTTTTTTCGTTTACGCGCCATATTTCTTTTATTCATACACTTCAACTGTCTCGTTCTATTTTTATGTAAAATATCGCCACTTTTCTCTCCTTTACTCCTTTGAAACACAAAACCGTGGCCTATGCGATTTTGTGATGTCATCCACGGCTAACTCGATTTGCAGAATGTTCAAAGAATGTTATAGAACGAAACAGAACAACTCGAAGAACATTCCACCAATACTTCGTAAAAACTCAATTATTCGGCATTCATTTTATTTCCTTGAGCCTCATGAAAAATGAAATGTCAAAAAATTTACACTTAGCGGGCCCCTAGACGAGCAATTTTATTGCGCAATATCACGTATTGTGTAATATTATTGACCGTTTAGGGTTGATATTGAACATCGCGCGCCTTCAATCTAATTGTCAAATAAACTGTTCAATAAAATCGAAGCGTGCTATTGCATAATACAATTGTTCGTCTAGGGGACGGCTTACACCCTGTCACACACAATTTTACATTTATTTGTAGGTGTACGCAGAATTGAAAGCGATAGGCGCCGACTCCGCGGAGCCGAGAGCGCGCCGTATACTGGCCGGTTTGGGCTTCAACCGTGAAATGCAGAACAGAGCCACCAAAAACTTCTCAGGAGGTTGGCGTATGAGAGTGTCTCTAGCGAGGTATATATTAAATTTTTTCCCATAAGTATACATTAGGGTTGCTGAGGATTCCTCTTCAGTTTGCTCATAATGCGGAAGTTCCGCAATATTTTGGGTTCCTCAACCGTTACCGCATCCTCATAAATAAAAATAAAAAAGTCTTCTTCCGCTATCGCTTCTTCAAAATTCAAGAGGAATTTATGAGGAATTTCACTGCATGCGCATCGCGTATCCAATCATGGCAGCGCACACGCCAGAGCACGAGAAATGTATCATTCGCACACCATTAACTCATCTTCTTTTTGTGTGCGTGTGTTGTGTATGTTATTGAATCTCCTTAACTGCTGGACCGATTTTGATGATTCTTTATTGTGTGTGTTTTGAGAATGGTTTTGATTCATAGTTTGGTTCCCTGGAAAATGCCCTTTTAATTAATTTTTGGAGTTTTGCCGGGAATGTGAAAGAGCGATGTTGTGTTTTTGTATTATTTTTCTAAAATTGTGTTTACTGGGTGTATGTGTAATATTGGTAGGATATTTATTAACCATTAGATATTCGTTATCGTGCACAAGTTTAGAAATATGATGCAATATCCAGAAACGTGCTATTTTGTGTTCCCTCTAAAACTTTTCAGTAAAGCGTCTACCACGTTACTGAATCAACCGACTTGACTTCTTGACTGTATTGACTTTTACTTAAGACTTTGGACCTGATGATATAGAAAAACGATGCTGAAATTTATATAAGTACTCGAATATTGTTTTCCTGCTATAATATACGACATTGGCCATGGTAATATAGCCGAAGTGCCATAATAAGAAAAAAAAATTGTTTAATGTATGTACCTAGTTATGTACAGACAGGACAAAGCCTTTTGGGTTGGGTCCGCTAGTATTTATAGTTTCCTATCATCCTCTTCCTCATCCGAATCGTCTTCCTCAAAAAATATCCTCTTCCTCATCTCCATTCTCTAAATTTACGCGTGACAATTCCTCCTCCTCTTCCTCATAATCACTTCCTCAACAACCCTAGTATACAATATACAGGATGTAACAAAAATAAGTGATAATACTTTAGGGTGTGTAATGTGTATGTGTTCCTTAGAGAGAGTTCACTGTGATAGTAGCAGCGCTGAAAGACCAATTTTTTTTTCACTTTTGTATGGGGAAACTTGTGACGCTTGGGCGCTTCTCCATACAAAAGTGAAAAAAATTGGTCTTTCAGCGCTGCTACTTTCACAGTTAACAAGGAACACATACACAACCTTAAGTATTATCACTTATTTTTGTTACACCCTGTATAAAAAGGCAAAATTGATAAACAGTTGATCAAAGTACACTGTGCCAAACCCCTAGATCTTAATAAAATCCTAAATATTAGAAATAAGTGTAAAATATCTTACATTTAAGTGTTATTAAAGTTAGGCACTAAGGAATATTTCTTTTTCAGAGCTCTGTATGTAGAACCAACTTTACTACTACTCGATGAACCTACAAACCACTTAGATCTCAACGCTGTAATTTGGTTAGATAAGTAAGTATTCTTCTTCTTTGTTTCTTACTATTATAAATATTCTATCATTGACGATCTCTGTCATGGCTCAGTTGGTGGGCTGCAGTTGGTAGCTCAAGCCGGGGATCGCGGGTTCGAATCCCGCCGACGGAACAAAAAGTATTCAAAGTTTCTGGGTCATGGATGTGTATTAAACATGTGTATCATATATGTAATAAAAAATCTTAAATATATATCCGTTGTCTGGTACCCGTAACACAAGTCCTTCAGGTACTTAGCACGGGGCCAGACTGACTTGGTGTGAAGCGTGCATATGATATTATATTATATCAAAGAAGTTCATTCATAGACAAATGGTGGACCTACGTAATTTGGTTGCGTTATGTTAAACCCAGCCGACAGATCACAATTGACATTGAATAACCGATTCAAATGATTGGTTCGCATCTGCCAATGGATTTCTTTGATTGTATCATATTAAAATTATAAATATTACAATTATATAGTAAAGCCCTCTCTCTATCATCTTTATAATTATTCCACTTAATGTACATATTAATTTATCGAATTAATCGAATTTAGTCAACCCCTACAGCACAAGAATCTTAGTGTACCTTATTGTAACCTCCTGTGTCTATGTTTTGTCTTTGTATCATTTTGCTTATTATGTTTTTTCTGAGACAATAAACTATTATTATTATTATTTTAATGCAATACATCTTCACAGTTACTTACAAGGCTGGAAGAAGACGCTGTTAGTAGTTTCTCACGACCAGTCCTTCTTAGACAATGTTTGTAATGAAATCATACATTTGGACCAACAAAAGTTATTCTACTACAAGGGCAATTACTCAATGTTCAAGAAAATGTACGCACAAAAACGGAAGGAAATGATCAAGGAGTATGAAAAACAGGAGAAGAGACTTAAAGAGTTGAAGGCCCACGGACAGTCCAAGAAGCAAGCCGTAAGTTTTGTTGACATTAGCTAATACAGGGTGTATAGTTCGCGCGGAACTAGTTGGCCGCGCCTTAGGTATGTGAGCGGTGGGACGGAGAGGCGGGGGCGCTTGATTTTGACAGTTCTAAGCAGTTCTGGCTAGTTAAGACAAAAAGCACGAGAGATTAAAATAGCAAGACGAGTCCGCCGATAAAAATACAATCTAAGGAAATAATATGTAAAGTGCATAGGTTTTTAAAAAACGGAAAGCCGATGTCAATAATTTAGAATATAAAACTGATCAATTGTCTTTAATTTATTCTTTTCAATAATTAAGTAATATTATTGTTCAGGATATCTCGAGATTGGTCGTCACTGCCTAATCTCATGTGCGTTGCGAGCAGCAAGCAATCCGCCCCCGCACCCCCGTCCCTACCTAAGGCGCGGCCAACTAGTTCCGCGCGGACTATAACAAAACAAAGTGATATTTCACTTTTCGCCTCGTGTTTCTACAGATAATATTTTGTTGCTGTTCTGTTTGTACCATTTCTGAATGAGAACTAGTTTAATATTTTATTTAACTTAGGTTTTCTATAGATATTAAATTTACAAAATTATGTTAATATAATATGCATAAAAAATGAAATTAAAATTTTGTTACAACTAGAAAACGGCCGCACTGATTTGGTTAATTTTAGTCTTGAAATATTCGTAGAAGTCCACGGAAGTACGTGAATTAGGAGGGAAGCAATACAAACTTCATCGGATCATCTAGTATTAATTTTGCTTCTTTTTCTAACAGGAAAAGAAACAGAAAGAGGCTCTCACCCGCAAACAGGAGAAGAACCGCAGCAAGAACCGCGAGGAGGAGGTGGAGGGCGCGGCGCCGGTGACGCTGCTGCAGCGCCCCAAGGAGTACATCGTCAAGTTCTCCTTCCCCGACCCGCCGCCGCTGCAGCCGCCTATCCTGGGGCTGCACAGTGAGTATATACAAGATAACCCGAGTTTCCTAATGCAGCTCTAGAGCGCATTATGCGGCATAATGCTCACACATCGACGCGCGTTGATCTTGCACACACGGCAGAAATTTTTTACATAGATAGAGCAATAGATATGAATATGCTGTAGGCTTTTCGCCTACATTCTACAACATATATAGTTCTTGCAATCTACGAGCGCGCGTAGCCTTTATTTGTAGTTGTAATTGTAAATATATATTTTCGTTATTGTGCGTACCTGATGGAGCAGTCAGTAGCGTGCGAGCCATGTACGCGTGTATAGATAATATGGTCACTCACACACCTAAGGGCGCCGCGCGCTCGTAGATTGCAAGAACTGTAAATGATTATGACACGTCGCGTCGTTACTCGTTTCGACTCTGCGCCAGTTAAGCCTTACTCGACTGCACACAGCACAAAACACACAACATTCTAGGCATTTGAGTAGGACCCCTGTGAACGAAGTCAGCATCTTTTCGAGTGTCTAAATCATAGGTGTTGGTAGTCTATAACTGAATATCACCATCTCCCCAGACGTGGACTTCAACTTCCCCGGGCAGAAGCCTCTGTTCCGCGGCGTGGACTTCGGCATCGACCTCAGCAGTCGTATCGCCATCGTTGGCCCCAACGGCGTCGGCAAGTCCACCTTCCTCAAGCTGCTAGTCGGCGACCTGAGCCCCGTGCGCGGGGAACTCATCAGGAACCATCGATTGGTGAGATATTGTTATTTATTTCTAATTGTGGCACTTCACATGGCTAATGCAGGTATTTGCTATTGGCTATTTGTTGCATTTGGCAAAATTATTGACGTATACACAAGCAAATAAAGGCAAATACGGCCTTCCACACATGGACGTCAAATACCAAACTTTTACTTGATTTTGTTTACTTGCCTATTTGACTCTTTTGATGTGCGTCAAAAACCGACAAAGGTACGGTTACGGTAAATACGTGTATTTGGTATTGGTCAAATTTGCCAAATAGGCAAATAAGTAACTTTGTTTGTTTGTTTGTAACTTTGTTTGTGCAGATACTCGATATTATGCACTTTCCTGGCATTTCGCGCTGTTGTTTCGCGCTAAGGGAGCGAACAACAGTTTTTCCATAAAGGTGAATGGCAGGCTTCTATGGGACTTTCGTACAGCTAAAAAATTTCGTGTTTTGAGATGTTTTTTGTCTTATTTGGTAGATAATGTGGTACATAAGAATTCTGTTAAATCTTAGAATTTTAAAACTTGGGACATAAAAGTTATAGCCAGTTTTGTTGTTTGACATTTTGAGGTTATGTACATTATGTATCAGCTGTACCTATACGTTTTCGTAAAAAGGTAGTTAAATACACAATAATTATTATTATTACTAGCAGTTTGTGTCCCACTGCTGGGCAAACTCCTCCCCTCTTTATTAATGTAATATTCATAAATCCAATGCACTACGGTAACTACTTATTTTTATACCGTTCTACATAATAATTATTAGGAAGATAATTTGAGATGAGGATGGTTAATGTAATACTCATAAATCCAATGCACTACTTATTTTTACCGTTCTACATAATAATAGGAAGATAATTTGAGATGAGGATGGTACCCACTCAGTGGGACGAACTCGGACATAGGTACCTTTACCTATAGTGTGCCCATAGTATAAAACAGAATGCTGAATGCATCAGTATAATAATGATGAAGTTTAATAGCGGTAGTGCCACGCTGCTAGACCTGCAGTCAAAATGGACATTGGACAGCCGTAACCGGGGAACCCTCTCACCCTCTCATAACCCTCTCATAAAAAAATTGTGTTAAATGAAAGCTTCAGTTGTTGTTTTGTATGTTAAGTGAGAGTGCTGGATACAAAAATTCCTCTTGGTCTGGACACTAAAATCCTCCCTTTGTTTCTATAACTCACTCTTTAAGCTCGGCAAGGCATTATTAATACTTCTAGTGTTTTAACTTTTAAATGTTTATAGACTACGGAGCTGCTTAAGCATTTCATTACTTACCTATAATCATAATATGCTGTTTTGTGCTTGTTCGCACATTTGTAGATTATAAAAGGTTCTGGTGCAGGTAATAACAACACTTTATTTTTAAGAACATACTTTATTGTAACTTAATAATTGATTTATTTATTCTTAATACAACTTCATCTAAGAAAGGGGCAGGTCGGGTCATACCCTCTTGGCGAGGATAGCTTAGGTACCAAATGATGCTCATAACATGCATCCCACTATTCTTAAGCCTACAATGCAGTTACAGCAATAGCTTTTGATAGCGTCCTGACCATTCATGTTTGTTTCAGTTTCAATAAATACAAAATAAGTTTTTCCAGAAGAATGGCGGGACTTTATTTTAGCTTTGAGCACAACAACACAACATAGACACAGTCAACTCGAGGCACAACATTTTGCTCAGAATTCATGCATTCTTGAAAAACACAATGTCCTGGTGTTGCAGCTGCTCTTCTTAAATTGAAGAACACAGTAGATGACATCTGTAAATAAATCATTTAATGAGATGAACATAGATATCAAAACAACATTAATGAAAAACAAATTAATCCTTCAGGCCACGCGCGAGCACCGGTGATCGCGACAACAATAGAATACAATAGCAATTCCTGGAAATTCCGACTGAAGTATTAATACCTCAAGCCCCAAGTGGTCACATGCCACTGCGATAACAATAGAATTCAAAGAATCTGCGATCGAGGTATTAAACATTGACATATTAAGTTCATTTGATTATTAGTTTTTTAAAATATATACCTTTTGTTGCTCCAGCAAACGAGTATTTGTTTTGAGGATTCCACTCTAAGTTTGAAGTTGTGGTGTCCAGACTGGCCACATACTGCATACATTAAAGCTGAATCTACATGTTCAGGTGCGGAGGGTTGAAAGTCCTCAATTACTTGGACTATTCTGGTTTTTTGGGCTCTCAACCAACAAGGCACACAAGCTTCATCTTGAGATCGAAGCTGAAATAAAAAATATAATTAGAGAACAGCTTGCAATGAATCAGGTATTACTTTATGAGGAAGGAGTGATTCCCTCGATTGAGTTATTAATAATACTTTGCTAGAGTAGTTTCATGAGATTAGTAACATATTTTAATATCATAATGTATGGTTTAAAATGAAGGCAAAACATGTACACATAAAACTTAATAAGTTCATGGTTAGGCTAACAAATGTAAAATATTATTTGTATCAGACTACTTACATATTCAGGATATATCAACAGTCGAATAATATTCGGCAGATGTTCACTCTAGCCTGCCTTCTCAATCTGGTTTGTAATACATTGCAAACTCGCCATGTTACATTACATGTAAGAAGCGTCCTTTCGCGAAATCACTATCAATTAGAGATAGGTAAGTATGGAGGCACATATTATAATGCTTAACCAAGAAACTCAAAATTCACTTAACGTAAAAACAGTCAATAAATTCAGATCACAGTTGCACCGTATTCAAATGCCATAATCCAAAACAACAGCTGATTTTCTCCATCTGTCAATAAATTATTGCCATGCGAATAAAAAATATCGATGGAAAAAATTAAAATGCATTCATGTTTGTGATGTAATGTGATTTTATGTAATAGATCTTTTTCATTTTGAGTTATATATAAATAAGAGTTTAATAATAATTCATGACAAACGTTTCGACATGATTAAATAACTTTAGTATTTGTTATTTTATTGTATTTTACTTATGGCAACTTCCAGAAAATATAACCGCGTTCAGTTTATTAACTTTCTACGTCAAAATATTGAAATGTTTTTAATGTTATTATTAATTATTCCGGAGTTCTAAAAATTATTTACATATATAAAAATAAATGGTTTAATTGCCTTAATACATGGTATAAATTTTGTTGAAAAACAACAACAAAATTATGCTGTACGGATCCTGCCATTCGCCTTTCATCAAAATCGAATTAGTGGTTTAAGCATGAAGGAGGAAAAGACAGACGCACTTTCGCATTAATAATAATAATATTTTATATGGATTAGTTATTTTAGTTGGATCCATTTTATCTAAAAATTGTCATCTAATGAAAGAAACCATAATAGAACAAGGTTCTGACCAGCTTAGGAGCGTTTACGCTGTTCACGCTCAATTTGACTTAAAAGTGTACTTTTCAAACTTGAAAAAATCATCAACCATTTATCTTTATAAAAATGTTTATAACTTATTTTTATAGGAAATTTCACTGTCGATATAGTTAGTAGATAAAAGATACGATTTATAGAGTATTTGTACATTAAATCTCGATACCTTAACAGTGGTTTTCTCACAGACATATATCAAGATAGATACCGCATGTCGCTCCATTTGTATGAAAACGAGCATGTCATTTTTTTCCTACAACTGTGACCGATGATAACCGATGGTAAGAAACGTGTCCATTATAAAGGCCAACGTTTCACGTATGCAATTTCACTATATAGTATGTTTAAAAATATAATATGTTTGCACCATGATACAAATTATCCTATAATCTAAATCCAGTCATGTTTAATGTATAATATGTTTATATCATGATACAAATTATCCTATAATCTAAAGTCCAGTTCCGATATCATCTAGAGGGTAAGGCCAAATTAGCCTCGAAGAAGCTTGGTGTTCTTAACAGAGCGAGACAGTACTTCAGTCCGGACCAACGCCTACAACTCTACAAGGCGCAGGTTCGGCCTCATATGGAATATTGTTCTCATCTCTGGGCAGGGACGCCAAAATACCAACTGCTTCCCTCTGGATCGTATCCAACGAAGGGCCGCTCGAAAACAGCTTGGACCCCTTGGAATTACGCCGAGATGTAGCTTCACTCTGCATCCTCTATCGCTTGTATCACGGGGAGTGCTCTGAGGAATTGTTCGGAATCATACCACCTGCAACTTTTCGCCATCATCCCACGCGAAAAACATACCATCCTCATCACCTTGATGAGTGGCAGTCTTCCACAGTGCGTTTTTCGCGTAACTTTCTGCCGCGCACTGTAAAACTCTGGAATGAACTGTCACCAGCAGTTTTCCGGACCTATACGACCTGCAAACCTTCAAGAAAAGAGCGTATTCTCTCTTAAAAGGCCGGCAACGCACCTGCAGCTCTTCTGATGTTGCGAGTGTCCATGGGCGACGGTAGTTGCTTACCATCAGGTGACCCGTTTGCTCGTTTGCCCCCTTATTTAATAAAAAAAAAACCTTGTACGATAATAATATGCTATCGTATCGTATCGTACGCACAAAATTATCGTATGTGCACGATAATTATCGTACGGTTCCAACGCTGGCCGCCCGCCGATCACACGTTACCGACTTGTAACATCACGCTGTATTTATAAACAGTAGCATAAGGAAAACAATAACTGTCCCCTTCACGCTCATAAGATAAACCGCGCGCGAGAGAGACGGGCAGACTTTTTATGATGCGTATGCAGTACGAACTACGACGCACTTATTCACAGACACTACACATGCGCAATGTTTAAATGTGTTGATCGTGCCACCTCTTGTTAACTGACCTGTAGTCACATCCTTATGAAAGAGTTTGTATGAAGTAAGTATTCAACCAATCACAGTACACGTAATATTTCAGTTAATGTCACTTATTACCAAGATTTGTTGGTCAATTAATCATAACTAGCCTACCGCGCAAGACAACGCACTTCAAACGTTTTGACAACGCACTTCAAAAATTTTGAATTTTGGGGGGGCGCGCCATGTTATCGTAGTTTATGCTAATAACCTATTGACAAGATCCATAAGCAAATAGTAGAAAAAATATTTCATTTAGGTATTTAACTTTATGTAATTTAAATTCAAAGAATGAGAAATATCAAGGAATTAGAACTCTTTTTTACCTATTTATTTAACTTAATAGCTTCATATCTTAGAAGAATACTTTAATTAAAAAAAAATGTTTTAAAAAATCAACAAATCTTTTTTTTTTTTTACAATTAAGTATTTTAAAACTACTGTAAATCGCTGCGCGCAAAGCAATTCAAATAGTCCGCCGCATGTTTGTATGGAAACTTGAAATTATGCGTAAACGCTCTTAATATAATAATTCAGGATTGAAAATATGTTTCTATGCACTTGGACACTATGGATAGGTTATAATGTTAGTAACTACCACTAGATGGCGTAAGTACTAGTATACTGGAAGTAATTTGCGTGCCCCGTGCGAGTTTCTTACGCCGGTTCTTCTCGCCGGGTTAGTTCCCGAACCGGTGCGCGGTGCCGCGGTGGTATAATCCCGGCCCTAAGGCACCAGTAGTAACGACATTCTGAAAACATTTGATTCAAATTTATTTTTAAGTATTTTATTTTTATTTCTATGACTGAACAGAGAATAGGTCGTTTCGACCAGCATTCCGGTGAACATCTAACGGCAGAAGAATCACCGGCGGAGTACCTACAGCGTTTATTCGGGCTGCAGTATGAGAAGGCACGCAAGGCGCTCGGCACGTTTGGGTTAGCCTCGCACGCTCACACCATCAAGATGAAAGACCTTAGTGGAGGACAGAAGGCCCGAGTGGCCTTGGCCGAGCTGACGTTGATGGCCCCTGATGTGGTTATATTGGTGAGTTGTCGTGATTGTTTAATTTAATCTATACTAATATTATAAAGCCGAAGAGTTTGTTTGTTTGAACGCGCTAATCTCAGGAACTACTGGTCCGATTTGAAAAATTATTTCAGTGTTAAATAGCCCATTTATCGAGTTTGGCTATAGGCTATATTTTATCACGCTAAGACTAATAGGAGCGAAGAAGTAGAGGAAAATGTGGAAAAATGGGGGGAATCTATACTAATATTATAAACCGGAAGAGATTGTTTGAACGCGCTAATCTCAGGAACTACTGGTCCGATTTGAAAAATTCTTTCATTGTTTTTTGTTTCAGACTAATTTTTCTGTGAAATATTTAATTTACGCGGGCGAAGCCGCGTGGAACGTCTAGTTTAGCTATAACCATTTGGCATGAACGATAGTAGATCTGTCAGCTACTTTAGCGAGGTTGGCGGTGTTCCTCTCGGCTTAAATACCGAGATACTATTTACTTTTTTCTATTGACCTTGTTGGAAAAAAAATTAAGCATACCTGCCAAATTGCTTGACAATTTGTTGGTACGACGCACAATTCACAAACAGTCGTGATGACGTTGGCAGGCGAATTGACTACTTTCAGTGAGATTTGACGTCTCGTAAGCCAATCAAATATCGTCAAATATCACTGTTCTATGCTGTTTAAATTTTGGAACACACCTGTCATTGTGTAGGACGAGCCGACGAACAACCTGGACATCGAGAGCATCGACGCGCTGGCGGAGGCGATCAACGAGTACAAGGGCGGCGTCATCATCGTGTCGCACGACGAGCGCCTCATCCGCGAGACGGACTGCACGCTGCACGTCATCGAGGACCAGACCATCAACGAGGTGAGTGTGTTTGTTGTTGTTGTTGTGAGTGACGCGTCATCATTGTGTCGCACGACGAGCGCCTCATCCGCAAAACGGACTGCATGCTGCACGTCATCGAGTACCAGACCATCAACGAGGTGAGTGTGTTTGTTGTTGTTGTTGTGAGTGACGCGTCATCATCGTGTCGCACGACGAGCGCCTCATCCGCAAAACGGACTGCACGCTGCACGTCATCGACGACCAGACCATCAACGAGGTGAGTGTGTTTGTTGTTGTTGTTGTGAGTGACGCGTCATCATCGTGTCGCACGACGAGCGCCTCATCCGCAAAACGGACTGCATGCTGCACGTCATCGAGGACCAGACCATCAACGAGGTGAGTGTGTTTGTTGTTGTTGTTGTGAGTGACGCGTCATCATCGTGTCGCACGACGAGCGCCTCATCCGCAAAACGGATTGCACGCTGCACGTCATCGAGGACCAGACCATCAACGAGGTGAGTGTGTTTGTTGTTGTTGTTAGTGAGTGACGCGTCATCATCGTGTCGCAGGACGAGCGCCTCATCCGCAAAACGGACTGCATGCTGCACGTCATCGAGGACCAGACCATCAACGAGGTGAGTGTGTTTGTTGTTGTTGTTGTGAGTGATGCGTCATCATCGTGTCGCACGACGAGCGCCTCATCCGCAAAATGGACTGCATGCTGCACGTCATCGAGGACCAGACCATCAACGAGGTGAGTGTGTTTGTTGTTGTTGTTGTGAGTGACGCGTCATCATCGTGTCGCACGACGAGCGCCTCATCCGCAAAACGGACTGCATGCTGCACGTCATCGAGGACCAGACCATCAACGAGGTGAGTGTGTTTGTTGTTGTTGTTGTGAGTGACGCGTCATCATCGTGTCGCACAACGAGCGCCTCATCCGCAAAACGGACTGCATGCTGCACGTCATCGAGGACCAGACCATCAACGAGGTGAGTGTGTTTGTTGTTATTGTTGTGAGTGACGCGTCATCATCGTGTCGCACGACGAGCGCCTCATCCGCAAAACGGACTGCACGCTGCACGTCATCGAGGACCAGACCATCAACGAGGTGAGTGTGTTTGTTGTTGTTGTTGTGAGTGACGCGTCATCATCGTGTCGCACGACGAGCGCCTCATCCGCAAAACGGACTGCACGCTGCACGTCATCGAGGACCAGACCATCAACGAGGTGAGTGTGTTTGTTGTTGTTGTTGTGAGTGACGCGTCAACATCGTGTCGCACGAGGAGCGCCTCATCCGCAAAACGGACTGCACGCTGCACGTCATCGAGGACCAGACCATCAACGAGGTGAGTGTGTTTGTTGTTGTTGTGAGTGACGCGTCATCATCATGTCGACAGGGTGATTTTGCGACTGCTATACAACCGGCGTTTGACAGCAGATATGCATATGCAGAACAGTTGATGACTCGATCGACATAATATCTGTTGACTCATCGTCGCGTTGTAATGAAATATGTAAGTGAAGGAAATTTTGACGGCTGATAGCTTCACGACGCGCTCTCGATGCAATTCGACTAAAAGCATCTCCGGCCAAACCTACGCAACCAAAGCGACTGCGAAGCGGGAGCGTCTGCAACGCGGGACGTTCGCGTCGGCAGAGCGGGAATAATCTACGGTTCGCACCGTATTCGCGCAGGTGTGCACACCAGTTTCGCGTGACCTAAAAACCGAAGTAAAGGACATAAAAATAAATAAAGTGAAGGAAATTTTGACGGATGATCGCTTCACGATGCGCTCTCGATGTAATTCGACTAAAAGCAGCTCCGGCCAAACCTACGCAACCAAAGCGACTGCGAAGCGGGAGCGTCTGCAACGCGGGACGTTCGCGTCGGCAGAGCGGGAATAATCTACGGTTCGCACCGTATTCGCGCAGGTGTGCACACCAGTTTCGCGTGACCTAAAAACCGAAGTAAAGGACATAAAAATACATAGTTTATAAAATAATGTATGTTCCGCAGGTTGACGGCGACTTCGACGACTACAGGAAAGAGCTGCTGGAGAGTCTTGGAGAGACCATCAACTCGCCTTCAATCATCGCCAACGCCGCCGTACAACAGTAGACCTTATGCGCACGAGATTAAAGTCATTATTAAACTTGGAATTACTCATTACTTTAATAGATTTCAGTACTCTCAATATGGTATTGAAATTCAACAATGATGCAGCTGCGATTTAGTCCGGTTCCTATTGAACAACAAAATGGTATTCTCTTATGTACATGAAATGCAAGTCAAACCACAGATTTTTGAGATTCGCCCAATCAGAAAGCGTCTGTTGTTGGTTTGACGTTGACAGATTTGGTGTTTACTAAACCAAGACTGCATCAGAAATTCAGAACTGCGGGGCTAAAATAGTCACATAGCAATACCTCTCAATCAATTCACAAAATGAATTGTCAAAAATGTCAAAGTCATGAATGTCAAAGTAGTACGAATTTAGACCAATGGTCTAAATTTGACAATTCGTGAGTTTGACAGTTTTGACAATTCATTTTGTGAATTGTTTGAGAGGAATTGCTTTGCGACCATTTTAGCCCCACTGATAAAGTTGAAATCAAAGAATGACATTAGATTATTAACTTGTTGTATTAATAGCAGTTGGCAGTCATCCTTTTTTATTTTTTTAAGTTTAATACAAAAATTACTGAATCTGCAAAAACTAGTATTTTTAATTTTTAAACCTGTATTAAAAATGTAAATATGAATAAAATGTAGGTAGCGATTTCAGTAAGTAGGTAGTTTATCCGAATGTCTGGTGCTTCTACGAAATAGAATCGTTAAATTAAATCTCAGAATTGAAATGTTTTTAATATTTTAAATGCACGATTATTGAAACTCATTCCAAAGTAATTTCAAATATACTTCGAATGTTGTTACTTTCAACTCGATTATTAGTACTTTTAGAAAATACTTTTCTGCTTAATTAAGATGTTTTGCATTGGTAGTTAAATAAAGTCATTTTAAGACTGCTGAAAAGTTATTAACTGTTGTTCAATGTAATTGTATGTTTCATAAAATAAATATTTATATGAAAGTTTTTATACAAAACTTGTTTTATTTCATTTGCAACTAGAAGTTATTAAGTCATAACTGCTTATTCAAAGTCAAACAAGACAGGACAGTCGAAACGCATTCGCTCATCGTAGCTTCCATATTTTCAAAGCAGAATATTGTAATACCTACATAGGCCTAGTAACATTTAAATCTCTCATTTATTGCTATCGGCCGACTGTGCCGTTTGTGAGTATGAATGTTACGCCTATCGAAAAAAAACATACCTATACATGGGCGCTGGCAGAAATAATTTCCAAGGGGTGCAGATTTTAGTTTTCTTTCTATTCTCTTCTTTTTACTTTTTACGAACAACAGTGACTATCTATTTACGTCAACAGGATACATTTAGTGCCGAAACATTATGAACTATCTTTGTACGGCATAGTAATAGGGTTACAGACGGTTTTATTTCAATAATTCCTGTTGATCCTGAGATTCCCAAGGGGTGCAAGTGCACCCCCTGGCACCCCCCTGCCGGCGTCCATGTACCTATACCCAACAGTTTTGTCAAGTAAACTTTGTAAAGCTCCGAGGAATTGTATTATTGTAGTTGCATTATTGTAGTGTGTGTATTTTGTCATAATCCAGCCGACCCTAGCCAGCATCTAGCGCGTAAACAGAACTTAATTCAGCAAACAATACAATACTTCTAACCAAACCAAACGCCTGAATTACTTTAAAACGAATGCTGATGACTACCAGCCAAAAGCTAAAACATAACTTTGTCTTTTAAGAAAGTTTTAAAGCGATTAAGAAACCTGATATTTTTATTCACGGGCGCGGCTACTTCGGAGTTTTTTCCTCAATTTGTTCAGCCTTTCGCCCCTCGCAAACTTCTTGGCTTCATTAGAGGATTTAAAACGCAAATTCCCTTTACGATTGTAACTTTTTTCCACTTCTCGAAGGAAGCTTCTTTAAGTCTCGAAAGAAAATTAGTGTCCTTTCCTTTGAGGGGCAAAAAATGTGTTTTAGAGACTTTGAATACCTACCCGACTAAATCTGCTTTTGTGAAATATGAACGCTGAATATTTATTTCAATCGTGCCAGGACTGGTGAGCTAATTTTAGTCTTTTATATGATTTTAATACTGAATTTAAGTATAAATAGTTTTGGTTGGCTTCTATTAAAAATTCCTACGGGCTAAAGTTTTAATATGTTTTTGGACTGGACGAAGAGATAGCTTCTGCACCCTTGCTTCAAATCTAAGGTCCAGACTTAGGTCTATCGATTAGACCGATGATGATTACTTCACTTTAATTGCTATCAACATTACTTTAATATAAACGAAATTATCTTCCGGTTACGTTGCTCCGTTATTAGATAACGCTAAGTAATCTCGTAACCCTGATTTGTTAAGAACGGGGAGTACATCAAACCGAATTATCCGTTAACAAACCAACAATAAGAGGTATGCATATCGCTCTGAGAGCCTATTACGTCTGAGAACGACCCCGCCCAAGCCGCTCACTGTTTTACCATCGATAAAACTTCTATTCCAAGCACATAAGGACTATTTTCAGGAATTCAGACGCAAAATAACGCGGTATATACTTTATATGGCAGTTAGCACATACAACCTTGTCACATTCATCGTTTCAGAGCGCGCAGACGAAATGCTTTGGAAAGCCCGCGTCCTCACTGCGACAAGGTTTCAACAGCGGCGTAATACTACAATGTGTGCACAATAGAAGCGATTACGGTCCCCCGCGATTTTATTTGCTATAGAGATATTTAAATTTCATTAGGTTTGTTTTACAGTTAATTTGCGAGGGGCCGAGATGAGGGGATGTATCGTGTAGCCTCTAATGTCAGTGGGATACGTAAGTGTACTTTAATATTGTCATCGTTCTGGCCTGAATTAGTTTAGAATGTCTTGAATAATGCGCATTTTGGTAGAATTTACATTGTTCAATTTACTGACTAATAAATCTATTTTTATAGCAGAAAAGTGAAGAGGGCGACTAACCCAAAAAATCAAACATCGTCCTTCTCTCTTCACACTCACGCCCGTCTTTCATTTGCCAGGTGAAAAAGGACGACGCGGATTCATCGCCAAATTAGTTTTTTCTCAATAACTCGATAAATATACATTTTAAAAATCCGCTAGGTCGGTTTCTCAATGATAGAATTGTATACAATGTGTTAAAATATTCACTTAGTTCAATGCACAGTTATGGCAATAAATAAAAAATTCGTGAAAATATTAGATGCATCTTTGTGATTTTTTCTATAGAGACAATTTTAAGATATCATGTTTTTGCGCAGACCGAATTCTTAGAAATATAATGCAATGTCTAATTTTAGAAAATGAAACAATTCGGGGCTTATATTCAAGCATAAAAATGAATTATAAAATCGAAAATTTTGGGTTAGTCGCCCCCTTCAGGCAGAGATTAGGTAGGTACATAAAGTTACTAAAGATTTACATCAAGGGTGGTTTTTGTACTTTTTCCGTTCACTTAATTCTTCCATAAATCCATCAGAAATCTCAGAATACTTAGTTTCATTTTACCTACTTAATTTCATTTTATATTCTAAAACTAGGTGTGTACGTACTAAAACTAGGTAATAATAACTTAAAAAAATATCTCAACTAAACTTAAAGGTATAAACAGTAAAAGGAATCTATTAGCAACCACATAAAGTTATTTCGAGTAATGAAATCTATTAAGGCACGTTCACACTGTGCCGGCGTATTCGCCGACGCAGCCTCCATTAACGCTCGCCGCTCGCCGGACTGTCACAATCATTTTTCTTTCCCTCCAGCGCTAATTCTCAGTACCACTCCACTGAACATACACTGAGGTGACTGGTCTTGATACTTGGGAATTTATACTTAATTTAATTTTATTTAATTTTAATTTTTTATTTATTTAATTTTAATTTTTTATTTAATTATTTAATTTTAATTAAATTTATATTTAATTTAATTTTAATTTTAATTTTAATTTAATTTTAATTTTAAGTTTTATGTTTTGGTTTCATATTATTTAGTCTAGCTTATTTTTTATATTTTAACTTGTGTCACTTTTTATGCTCAAAAATGATGTTTCACATCTATTATTAGTAAGTAGGACAGAATGTGATATTTTATTGTATTTAGTTTAAGTATAAATGAATGTTCCTATAAACTGTTGATGTGCCAATAAAATATAAATAAATAAATAAATAAATAAATAAATAAATACAACTTTTACGCCACATACAGCAGTTTTTTTTGGTTAGACGGTACATTACTCGTTAATTCCTCGTAGGGGTTAGGTGCATTTTTACAGTTCACAAGTCGGGGTTATACATCGATGAAAGGGTTGGACAATAATTGCCCTTGGGTAATTAGATATTGGCCTCAATACATAAAGTACTTACATTCAGAAACTTCTCTTACTTTCCCCACATAACTTGTCTTAACGCCTGAATTCGCTTTGATTAGTGTGAGTGCAGGTGATTAGTGGTTAGGAGAAAGTAAAGGACCTGCACTAACCAGTCGCTGTCACACTTACTTCCTCCTGATTACTGATCTCCTGCACATTATCACCATCAAAGTGAATACAGGCCATTAGCTTACCCCACAGCGTGCAGTAAGCTACATCCCATCATTTTAAAAGTAGCAAAAGGTTTTTTAGTCAGGTGTCAAGATGGACAAAATAGAGGGTCCTGAAAACAAAAGTTCTAAAATATAAAAGAAGAAATCCTATAGCATTAATTTCCATTAACAGCTACGTGCCTAATAGTAAAGTTATCGAATACGAAAAGTCGAATGTTCCCATCGTTCAGGTAAGATACTGTAAAATTCTTATAACAGTTAATTACGATAACGTCTATATTATCGTCAGTAGTCATCTACATCGTTCGTTCGTTGTTCGCCTCTTTGCAAGTATCAAGATCTCTCAGTTTCGGTGGCGAGTTTCGTTGATATCGACTTTTATTAGTGCGGAGGGTTGGTCATTAGCGAGATAAAGCGCCTGCCACCTGATAAAGTGCCGTTTGTTGCTCGCTTACTTGTTACCGTAACTCTATACTCAGACTGTAACGTTCTATATACTTACTACGAGTAATTGCCAATAATTTAGCAAAAGTCGGTACTTATATTGCTTTTTGTGTACTGGTATTGAGTAAAGAATACTTTCAGGTGCTTGCTGAAAACATAATGTTTCCAGTGCTTCACACACTTATAATAGGGATGATGACAAGGTCAAAGATTAGCGAATTTTGTTAATATAATAAAGAAATCACGGTAAAAAATAAGTGTTCCCAAAATTTCAGCTCGATAGCATTTGTATTTTATTTGTTATTCGCCCTCAAAGTTGGATAATCAATTCGATCTGGGGGCACGGGAGTGCCCCCGCCAAGATGAGCCAGGCGAAGCGCGCAAGGGCACTACCTACCTTTTCTCGAAACGTTTCGTCGTATTTTTAAGCTATCAGAGACATTCTTTCAGTGATGATTCTATTTTTCAAGGGTCTATCGATTACCAATAAGAAAAAAAATTAGTCATCAAGCCTATTAGGAAAAGAGGCGAAGGGTCAGTTTCTTAGGAACAAATTTCTTACGGCACAATTCACAAGAATATTATAATACGAAAAATAATAGTTTTCATATAAAAATAAGAATAGAAACTCCCTCTTCAGGTTAGGCAGATATATTTAAGCATTTGTAACCTATCCTAGTTATTATACTACCTAATCGAAAAAATTATAACCAAAATCATCCAATAAACCAACAAGATTCAATTGTTTTACGTGGTACATCAAACAATAGTGGTGGCAATTACTAACACTTTACCTAGCGTTTCGTATGATAGATGACGTCGCGACGCCCGATGACTAATGGTGTGCCGTCACCGTATGATATTGTTGAAGCGTTATCACACTATCCGATCCGATATGGTAATTGGTATCGGACGCCGATAGCTCCTATCCGACAGCCAATTATATCTATGGAACACAATATACGCCTTTTTTTGCACGGCGATGTTAAAAGGTAGGAAATGATTTCTGTAGACTATGTAAAAGGGGTGACAGACGTACGAACTTAAAGTACCTACGCAGGTTTTAAGTTCGCGAACTTACTCGGTTCGCGTCGGTGACACATGAGAATCGCTCGAGCACTGGGTTACCATATATATGTTACGGGTAATGCTAGAAGGTGGAGTAAACCTAGGTTTACCCGGGTTGACTTAGTATTACCCAAGTCTTTTGGGTAAAGTCCGAATAATAAGAAAAATAAATTTTAATTCGGGTTTACCCATACTCGCCTAGGTCTACCCAACTTTGGCTGGGTAATGTTAGGTGTTGCGTAATTTTTGAGCCTGTTTCATAAAACTGTGGGCCCGCGTTCCCCCGCTACTATTGAGGAAATGTTCTCAAGGAATCAGTTTTCCGTTTGTCATGATAAACTGATTGATATAGAAAATATATCACCCGAAAAAAAGTTTACCACAGCTTGCAAATGACAGTCGCTTTCAGGAGGCTTATAAAAGGTGTAATTGCAAAACAAAATGTGCTACAAAGAAGTGTTCATGCAAAGCTGCAGAAAACTTGTGCAATTCAAAATGTCACAGCAGTTTATCTTGCTCAAATAAATAATTTCAATTTTAATTACTACAAACACTGATTAGTTGTTGCCATTGAAGCTATTAAGTTTATGTTCTTCGAGAAATTACGTTTGCCTTTGTATATTTTTTAAATAATAAATGTTTAAAATACCCTTGGATATTCATTTTAGTAATTAATTGGACAAATTTTTAACATTACCCAGCCAGAGTCGGGTAGACCTAGGTGAGCATGGGTAAAATTTATTTTTCTTATTATTCGGACTTTACCCAAAAGACTTGGGTGATACTAAGTCAACCCGGGTAAACCTAGGTTTATTCCACCTTCTAGCATTACCCGTAACATATATACCATGCCCTCAGGCTCGCGGCTCGCGGCGCGCGGCTCGCAGCTCGCGGCTCGCGGCTCTTTGCTGACACACAGGCGATTAAGATCGTCGAGCCATAAGTCCGCGTACTTACTCGCGTGTCTGTCACCCCCTTAATATGTTAGCATAATCGATTGTATGTTTGTCCCAACGCAGTTTTAATTCGAGAATTCGATCTCACTCCACCGTAGTCCGTAGCACCTAAGAGATTTTAGGTGCTACGGACGCTACAGTACATATTCTATCCTATTTATAAATAATTTATTGTACTTTATATTTTCCGGTTCGAAATCGGGTAAAAATATTTTTTCGTAGTTGGGCTAAAATTTTTAACTTTTGCCTACGATTTTATAATATTCGGCCCGACATCGTATCGGTGAGTAGTAATAGATCTGTTGATGTGAAAACGCTATTACGTTTCGGAACGTGTCATGCAGATTACATGTGGAGTGTGGATGGTCTAATTGATATTTTAATTCGTTATGCATTAGTAGATATTAGACACTAGTAAATGTAGAAAAACATATACTTTGTTATTCGTAGACTAGGTAACAATTAACATGTAACATAAGGTTAAAAAGCCAAAACGAATGGCGCAATTCCTGTTATGGTTTGCCAGTTAAAACATTTTGTTTGCAATCGTAATAAGTGTAAAATTAAGTAATATAATAAGTATACTACAGGCTATACTATGTTGATAAAAAACCTGTAAATTGAAGGCATAAAACAATTTATATCCAGTCGTCCCCGCTCGGGCCCAGCGAACGCGATTAGACAAACATTTCCTGCCGCGAGCCACTTTTTCCGAACTTGGCGAATAAATCAGATCGGCGATGCGTCGCGTCTTGCCAAAATTTATGTACCGCTCGTCCCTTTCGTATGGAGATGTGGACCGCTATTTACATGTAAATACCTCGATTATTTGAATTATTCAATCGAGAGGGGGCGGCGCTGACGAATCACTTCCTCGCGATGTAGGCTCGACTTTGATGCGACTTACAACTTTTATAGTTTATCTTAACGTAACAGTTTTATCGCCAAACTTCGTTATATATTGCTTCGGCTTGGCTAACAACTTAGTCCACCTTTCACATTAGTCTTACGATTACGTAAAGCTAGACTAAGTAATTGCTAAATGCTAAGCTAGATTGGATTTTATAAATTTAGCAAGTTACCTATTTGATAGAGACCTTAACAACCTTCTAATATGCTATTTAGCTAGAAACACACAAAAAGTATATATTAATAAGCAACGTAGTCGTTTATAGGCATTCTACTTTTGTCAGACAATCGCTATGTTATTCTAAGTTCTAAAGCCTGCAACGCATTATTTCATCTCTTATTTATTCTGTTTACTAATCTCGAAGTTACAGTAAATATATTTACGTATTACCTAATGGCGTCGTAAAAGTTTCGTACAAAAACACTCGCATTTCGCCAATGATAAAGTTTTATGAGGCTGTTACGGAGTCACAATAGGCGCGCGGAGCCTTCGCAGGCTTAGTGCATCCGATTTTCATACAAAAACTTCTATTTCCCGAACTAAATGGCACGTGAGAGCACATAAAATCCGCCAAAACTAGAAGCTTGTCGTCGGCCATTATAGTTAGTACTTCGTCGTTTGGAAATGGAATACACGTTAATGGCTACTGGCGGCCAAGCGTTCGAAATTTAAACTAAGTTTCTTCTTCCAGTGGAATAATAGGTAGTAAATGCAGTTTTGTGGCACTTTTCGAATAACCATTATGCCACATTATCTAATGTCTGATTATGGAAACTTAGTCATAATAAAATATAGGACATACACGTGGAATAACCAATTAGGTAAGAAAAAGTATTATCATAAATCATAATATTGGTAAAATGTTAGAAATTTGGTATGATAAAAATCTGTACGTAGCAAATAAGGGAAAATACCTAATGGCAGACACTTTAAGGAAACATGAAACATTTGAATGTTATAAAATATATATTTATGAAAATAAAGGATTGATAACTTCTTCCGTATCTTCAGTAACTCTTACAAAATAAAACTATTATAATTATTCTCTGACAAATCAATAAAATAAAATATTATTGGTCTTTTTGTAAACTTAGTCAAAAGAGCTAATAGATGACATCACAATAAACGAACATCACTAATAATAGACACCAATATGAACTAATAGTTGACATATAACATTAAATTACATTTTACATTTTTCATATTATTAGGTCTTTATTTGCCGTTTTTGAAAAAATTTAATTTACTTCATCATAATAACTACATGCATCAGAAATATTATCCACGTTGTCTTTCAGATTCTATCCATTCTTCTTCCATGCTGAAACTATCTTTCCTTATTTTTAACCGATTTCCAAAAAGGAGGAAGTTATACGTTCGTTTATATATAGTTTATATATATATTGTATGTTCAACCATAACTTCGCCGTTTATGGACCGATTTTCATGATTCTTTTGTTGTTGTACAGGGTTAAATCCGAGGTTGGTACCATGTTCACAAAAGTGGTGATCTGATGTGGGAACATATGGTGATTCGATTTTTTCTGAAGTATTTCAGGCATATACCATCAAAAAGTAAGATTTTGCACCAGGATATACCCTGGTTCTGAAGGTACCCAACAGAACTTTTGAATCCTTATAGATACAAGTTTAAGGATTTTGGCTTTATTTAAAATACTCCAAGCAAATCCTACATTATTTGTGCTGAACATAGGCTAAATTGTATTTTGGAAAAAATAGGGTTTCGTAAGATATTTGGGTTTTTCGGACGCCAGGTGAAAAAATCAACCAGAAAAGTTACTTATTTTGCGTACGCTGCCGAAACTATAAAAGATAGAACCATAAAATCTTCAAAGTATTGTAGATCTTATAAATATCTACAAAAAAAATCCGCGACACACTATACTTATCTATGTCGAGTGAGGCACAATAACCATTTTTTTATTAAGAAATCTTGAATTTTTTTGGACAACTATTAAACGCGTTTATTTTACTCATGCCATTTATCCTTATCAAAATAAATTATTTCATCACTTAGTACAGTTTATGTAGATAAAATTTGGTCTTGAATGATTAAAATTGGACGTTTGGTTTTGAAATTATGGCGAAATTAAAATATTACGATTGTGGGCGTCACCAAGCGGGATGCGCTTGCGGGAAGACAATCTGTGCAGTGTGCACTGTTATACACCCTTCGGATATGACTGCGTCCGCGTCGTCGATGTCAGTGTCGGAGTCTGTGAATTGACCTGGGAATCATTTTGCTAACCGAGTCTTTCCTTGGTAGGCTTTTTGCAGCCGTAACCGACATCCACGCGGGCAGAGCCGCAGGCGACCGCTAGTAATATGTACAACTCTAAGACAACAAGCTATAATATTATAGCCTTGTCGTCTCATATTATGTACCTAACTAAAAAGGCTAAAATTATTATTTTTTAACAAAAAATTAAAACCGACTTCCAAGATAAAAACAAAATTAATACTTATTCTTAATCTAAAAAGAATCAAATAATTCTTATTCCTTATTATAGTGGCGTCTTCAGACTTCGCCTAAACCTCAACTATTTCTGTACTCAATCTTCATGCTTTTGAAGTCGAAGGTGAAGGCGAAGTCTGAAGACGCCACTATAATAAGGAATAAGAATTATTTGATTCTTTTTAGATTAAGAATAAGTATTACTTTTGTTTTTATCTTGGAAGTCGGTTTTAATTTTTTGTTAAAAAAAATATTTTTCAATTTTTTTTCCTAGCAAATTTATTTCCAGTCTTTAGTCTCTATGCTTTTCTTGCCTTTTTTCTTCTTTTTTTTCTCAGCTCTCCTTTTTCTTCTTTTTACGGCTCAAAAACTAAAGCAATCGATTTTTAGATCAGTACAAGGTCTAATATCAGACACCATGTCCATTTTTAGGTACAGTAGTTCTAAGTTGTTAGTTTGTTAATAGAATTATATTTTCAGAGAATAGTGATGATATTTGCAGTAGAATAAACTACAAAATAACTTTAGTATGTATTGCAAAACTAGAAGATGAGATCCATGTCAACTATTAGGTTTTTTACATTTTCAATGACTAATATTAGACAATATCTTCTATATTGTTAGGGAAAATGGATAAAAAATCATAAATAAACATTAATTAGTGTATACAACATGACCATTAATCCAATGAAATCAATAGAAATTACAAAAAATCAAATAAATGTATTCAAAACTTAGTGCAAAATTTTGCCTTCCTTAACCTATTTGCTAAGAAATTGTCGAGCGCGTGTTGACGCGGTCACATTATTTACGAAAACTGATCCCATTTTAAAATTTTGTTTCCGAAGGCGTCCCTAATATATTTTTTCACATCAACAGATAGCTCATGAAGCTTATAAAATTTACAGTGTTGAGAAATAATTAGAGTGATTCTTATTTTTATGGTAGTTTTGTCGTAAGTGTCATCTATTATTTCCGTGTCTAGCATTAGTGCCTTTCCCTTAGTTATCATAATATCAAGCTTCTGTGTAGATGATTCTTAAGGTGAACGCTGATATGGCCGCACCGCACTGTTACACCCTTACATTGTTAGGTGTTTAGCTGACTCGACCTTAAGTCTTGTCAGCACTATTATACTAGTATATTAGATCCCCAGCGGTTGGACCTCCAGTCTTGAATTCGCCGTCTCACTGGAGGAACCTCTCCTCATTTCTATATCTCATCGATCTTTGTGGAGTGAAATAAAAGCGTGTATTAATAAAAACCTTTTTTTTAAAAACTGAAATACAAGGCCCCGTATAACATTGGTGGCAGCGGTGGGATGATTAAGTGCATCCCCGGTAACGTCTCCGAAAATTCGCGAAAAATCAGTGAAATACCGTGAAAATCCGTGAATAATCAGTGGAATACACTGCAAAATCAGTGGAATCTGTAGAACTGCAAAATCAATAAGTGTAAAAGCATATAAGTGATATAAGTGTGAAAAGTGAGTAAAATATAGTGTGAGAAATCACACTACACCGCTGCAGCTGTGAGCCGTTTCGCCGAATCTACGCCTGACCAGTCATGCTTCTTATCGCCGTGTACACAATCGCCTGCTCTATGAAATTGTAAGTCTTTAGTCGCTGTTTCTCAAACTGTAATTCTGTCACTTAATTTCTGCCATATTTTATTTTATCTCTAAGTCACATTAATTAAACTTAACTAGTCTTTCTCGTCTATGGCACCCGAAACAAGTAAATCGACTGAGCCTGCTAAACCTCCTAAACCCATAATGCCGGCTGTAGAATTGAATATTTTAATCCAATTCATTGGCAAGTTTGACGGGAGTAGAGATAAACTAACCCCGTTTCTAAGTAACTGCAATAATGCGTTAGGATTAGCCACCGAGGAACAGAAGAAAATTATTTTCAAATATATTCTCAGTAGATTGGAAGGTCGCGCAGAGTCCGCTGCAAATATTAAAGAATTTAGTGAATGGACTCAATTAGAAGAGTTTTTGAAAACGCAGTTTGGGGAGAAAAAACATTATACCCACCTCCTCACCGAACTGCAAAATTGCAAACAAGGCACCAACGAATCAGTCAACCAGTTTTCACTCAGAGTTGAGAGTTGTCTGAGCAAACTATTAACGGAAATAAATATTTCAATACCAACTAAAAAGAAAGCCGAGCTAGCCGGCCGAGTCGCTGCAATGGAAGACTTAGCTTTACACACCTTTATAACGGGACTAATTCCAAACATATCAACGGTAGTTAGATGCCGCGAGCCAGAGAACCTTAACGAAGCCATAAACATAGCAATATCCGAGGAAAAAATTTATTATGCCACAAAGAGATCAAATCCGAGTCCAAATTTTAATAGTAACTATCGCAATCATGTCCCTAATAACAATAGAAACTTTCAGCCGAGAAATTCATTTAACAATAATTTTAGAAAAGATCAATATGTGCCACGTCACGATTCAAATAATTCTCCCAATCTTGTGTGTAGATATTGCAAACACCCAGGGCACACTATCGAAAATTGTCGCAAACGACAATACAATAATAGCAGGAATAACCAATATAACAATCCTGGGCCTTCCAGACCTAATCCAGTTCACTTCACACAAAACCATGCCAATTCTCACACGTTTGATAACAATATCACTTATAACAATGATAACTCTTATGACGAAGTAGATGATGTAAAAAACTAAAGGAAGTCTCATTTAGGTGTCGTATGAGACACAGTAATATTGAAACCGACACTATTACTAAATCCTTAAATGCTAAATCCGCCGTATCATTTACAAAATCTTTAGAAAATAAAAGAAAATTCACTGAATCTCATTCAATTCCTAAGTCCACTGAATCTTTTCACATTACAAAATCCACTGAATCTAATCATACTACATCCACTGAATCTAATACTACTAAATCCTTGAATGAGTCCTCTGTATCATTAAAAAACACTGAATCCTCTGAGTCTAATACTTCAAAATCCCCTGTGCCTACTAAAATTGCTAATTCTACAAATTCCATGCCTACTAGATCCTTACACACCAAATTGAAAGAAAATCCTCAATCTGAAAGTACTAAGTCCGTAATAAATAATACTGAAAATCCTTTAGAAATTTATGAGATTAATACTAATCACACAAACAAAACACTGCCGCACGTATTACTTTACACTCAAACCTCTGACATTCCTTTAGCCCTCCTTGTTGACTCAGGTTCCGCCATCAGCTTACTAAAGAAAAACTCTATAATGAAACCGCAAAAACTTATATCAGAACAGATAAAAATAAAAGGTATTGATCCAGGAAAAGAAGTCACACATACACTTGGTCATTTTAATCTAAAATTATATGTATCTGATAATTCTAATCAATTTATCTCTAGTAAATTTCATGTTGTAGAAAATATTGACTTACCTTACGATGGCATTATTGGCAGTGACCTCATGAATCTATTCCGCTGCAATATTGATTATAACCGTGATATTCTGAAAATAAAAAATCATGAAATTAAATTAAATTTTTATGAACCAACTTACCTCATCCCAGCTCGTACAGAGACAGTTATTGAATGCTCCGTCGTTAACCCCGAATTAAAAGAGGGTCTTATACTAGATCAAAAAATATCTAAAGATTTATTAATAGCTAATTGCCTAGTCACTGTAAAACCTAACAAAAGGATTAACTTATCCGTCGTGAATACTTCCGAATCTCCAGTACACATTAAATCAAATTTAAACTTAGCTCTTTTACCCTACATTTCTGATAACGTAAATAATGCTGACTCTCCTATATCTATCAATTCCATTCACACTGTATCATATACAAATAGTTTTCAACGTACTCGAGAAGTATTAAAACAATTACGAGTCTCTCATCTCAATAAAGAGGAAAAAAATGCCCTTTACAAACTCTGTTCTGATTATTCTGACATCTTTCATCTTCCTGGGGAACAACTCACATTTACAAACGCAGTTCGACACGAAATTAAAACCGTCTCTGACACTCCAATTCACACCAAAACCTACCGTTTTCCAGAAATCCATAAAGAAGAAGTAAATAGACAGATAAATGAAATGTTGCAACAAGGAATTATAGAACCTTCATCATCTCCATGGTCAGCACCCATTTGGGTTGTCCCAAAAAAGTTAGACGCATCCGGTAATCGTAAATGGCGAGTTGTGATCGACTATAGAAAGTTGAATGACGTCACGATTGGTGACTCCTACCCCATACCAAATATAACAGAAATACTAGATCAATTAGGCAAAAGCCAGTATTTCACCACCCTAGACCTCGCTTCCGGGTTCCACCAAATTGAAGTTTCTCCTGAAGATTCACCTAAAACTGCTTTCTCCGTTCCTCAGGGACATTATCAATTTAAACGCATGCCATTTGGACTTAAAAATGCACCCGCAACGTTTCAACGTCTCATGAATACCACACTCTCAGGACTCCAAGGCCTACGCTGTTTCGTATATTTAGACGATATTGTTACATATTCATTTGACCTTATTTCGCAAATTCAAAATCTAAAAGCAATATTTGACAGACTTCGAAAATATAACCTAAAATTGCAACCGGACAAATGTGAGTTTCTTCGACGAGAGGTTGCATATCTCGGACACCTCATTACTGAAAATGGCGTCAAACCTAACCCAGACAAAATCGAAGCAGTGACACAATTTCCAACACCTAAAACTCCTAAAGATATAAAATCATTTCTTGGCCTCGTCTCCTATTACCGCAGATTTATACCCGACTTTTCGATGACAGCAAAACCACTGACTTCTTTACTAAAAAAGGATGCAATGTTCAAATGGGAAAATCAACAACAAATTGCATTTGATACTCTAAAACATAAGCTTACCTCTGCACCTGTTCTCTCCTATCCCGACTATAATCTTCCTTTTATCCTCACCTGTGATGCCTCTGAACACGCCATCGGTGCCGTACTATCCCAGGGTCAAGTAGGTAAAGACCGTCCTATCGCATTTGCCTCACGCACATTAAATAAAAGCGAAAGCCACTACACTGTAACTGAAAAAGAACTACTAGCAATAATATTTGGTTGTAAAATATTCCGCCCATACATCTATGGCCGAAAATTCACTATAGTCACGGATCACCAACCCCTAAAGTGGCTCTTCAATCATACAAACCATAACAGTAAACTTCAAAGATGGCGCTTACAACTCGAGGAATATGAATATGAAATAGTTTACCGTAAAGGCAGACTAAATTCAGTAGCTGATGCTTTATCGCGCTATCCTGTCAACCCTATTTTCCCAGATGATGATGATGCACAATTATTTCCCGAATTAATACCTCTGAATCCCGTTCAAGATCCTCTAGACTCTGTCCCATCCCCAAATAATATATTAGAAGAAATAGGCGCTCCACTGAATCCTGAACAAATAAGCAATGAAATTCCTGAACATGACAATAATGAAAACAATATAGTCCCTGAAAATTCTAAGCCATTACCTGAAAATGAAACGCCACTAATAGCTAATCCATCATTTGATGACGTCCTATCCCCTTACCTTCCGTATGGTGGCATCGATCCTGAAAACATTATTCCATTACCTAATGATAATCTTTCAGACGCTGGTTCCTGTGGTTCTAATCAACAAGCCCCTGACTTAGCATCTGAATTAGACTTAGATGAATTATTACATCCACCTAACAGAAATCCCTCACCTATAGTTTCAGAAGAACAACAGTCTCCACCTACCAATATAAATCCTAACGAAAAATATTCACAGTTTCTTAAAACAATTGCAGATAAAAATAAATCTTTTAATACTAATATTATTGAACACAATGAGTCTCTACTTAAAACTTCCTGTTCACACATCATTATACCAACTTCTATTGATCTAGATGAATCTAATCCTTATGTAAATGATATCCTATCATATTCTACAAATAAAGAAGAAATATTACAAAGCGAAAAAGAACTATACTCATTTAAAAATTTAGAAATCAATAATAAAATTTACTACTTACTCTTTACCAAAGTACACCACTTCGAAGAAAGCTCCTACCGCGACATTTTTCAATCCCTGGAAAAAATAAAAAACATATTAGTAAACTCATCTATTATTACAGAATTTGCCATATCAGATTTCAAAAATCCCTTTGATAAACATACATTTAGCAAAATATATAATATGATCACATACCTGTTTCACGATTCCAGTATAGCCGTCCATATTTATCACAATAATATAATGTATCCATCACTTAGCGAAATTAAAACTATTTTACGAGAAAACCACGACTTACCTGTCGCTGGACACCTTGGCTCCGTCAGGATGCTGAGTAGAATCAAAGAAAAATATTATTGGAAAGGTATGCGCTCAGACATCGAAACATATGTTAAAAATTGCAAACAATGCCAAGAAAATAAAGCATTAAGACAGGTTAACCGAGCTCCTATGCAAATCACTACTACATCCACTGCTCCATTTCAGCGTATAGCTATTGATATTGTAGGACCCCTGCCAGAAGCAGGCACAGCCAAACTTAAGTACATCATGACCTTCCAAGACGACCTAACGAAATTCTCAACAGCCTACCCTATTAGATCAATCACAGCAGAAGAAACAAGTGATTGCTTAGTCCATTTCATTTCCTTGTTTGGCATCCCCAAAACCATTCTTTCCGATCAGGGTACCAACTTTACTGCAGAGCTGTTTAAGAAAACCTGTAACTTCCTAAAAATCAAACAAATTTGGTCAACCCCATATCATCCTCAGACTCAGGGCGCACTAGAGCGCAGTCATTCTACGTTAAAAGAGTACTTAAAATCGTTTACAAATGAAAACCAGGATAACTGGCCTCGCTATGTTTACACAGCCATGCTCACTTACAATACTAATATACATTGCACTACTAAATTCTCACCCTACGAACTCCTATTTGGACATAAACCTTACCTTCCTGATTCCATTTATAACACTCCACAAGACGTCACCTATCCCGAATATCTGAAAATGCTCCAGCATAGATTTAAACTCTCCCGCGATAAAGCGATTCAAAATATAGTCGCATCTAAACAAACTTCCAAAACTTATTATGATAATCGCACTCGACCAATTCAATACAAAGTAGGCGACTATGTCTATTTAAAGAATCATCTCCGACTCAGAAAAGCCTTGTCACCCCAGTGGAAGGGCCCATATAAAGTTGTTAAAATACATGGATATAATACATTATCACTACTAATAAATCGTAGACACGTGAAACATCATTTCGACGAAGTTAAACCCGCAACTGTTCCTGCAACATAAAAAAAAATACTATTAAGAAAATATACAATTCGACTAGAGTAAATAATTATTTCTATACTAAGTTATAATATACACACAAAATTAAGTAAATAAACATATTTTATTTTCCAGCGTTACCGCAATAGCGCAACAAAACTATGTCCAAGCTATTACGTCGAGCCCTGGAATTTATTTCGATTATTTAGGACAACTCAAAATGAGAAGAACTTACCTCGATACCATGATACCAGTCGATACATCCTATATCGGGCAGCACATCGAAAATATAAATTCTGTTTTAGGAACTGCTAGATACCTATGCAAACAATCAGAAGCACTAAATAATATTGAATGTCATAGCATGCTAGAACCCATAACTGCACGGTATTACGATGTAGTTAAAGAATTTGATTCAATATCACATCTTATGTCAAAGACCAGCAAACGGTCGGCTTGGTTTGGCGGCATTGGTACCGCCTTCAAACATATTTTCGGATCCTTAGACGAGGACGACGGAGTTAGATACGATCAGGCAATTGAAATTGTAAAAGACAATCAAGCTAAACTAGCTTCATTAATAAAACAAAACCTTTTAGTGACTAAATTTACATTAAATTCATATAACAAAACCTTTCATGAAATGAAAATGAATGAAGCTCGTTTAAGTGACGCAGTCGACAATCTCTCGGTAAATATTCATAATTTAAGTAGTGTTTCGAATAATTTAGTTTTCATGACAAATATTAATTCTATTCTCAACAGTTTGGAAGCCACTCTCTTAACATTGTCGTTTCGTTTAGAAGACTTATCTAATGCTATCACATTCAGTAGTCAAAACATCCTGCATCCGTCAGTCATAACACCGAGTCAGCTATACCGAGAGCTCGCCGAGAGCCATATTCACTTGAATAATGATGTCGAATTCCCTGTCAATTTAGAGTTAGATTCTATGTATCGCCTTATGAAAATTTCGGAAGTATCTTGTTATTATATAAATAGGAAAATTATATTTGTGTTAAGAATTCCTTTAGTCGCACCCAGCGAATTTAACCTGTATCATAGCATAGCTTTTCCGATACCCTATGATCCGGAAAATCCGGACACTTATATTACTATTATACCTAGCACTAAGTACATCGCAGTGACTAAAGACAAACAAAAATTTTGTAACTTAAATAATTTAGGCGAGTGTACCACCGTCGACTCTCGGACTATTATATGTGACGCAACGAACTTATATACCGTTAACGAGTTCTCGACCTGCGAGAGTGAACTCTTATTGAGAGTTATGAGAAAACCTCCCGCTCAATGTGAAACTAAATTTATACATGGACATTTACAAATATGGAAAACATTAAGTAATAATCAATGGATTTTTATTCATTCTGTTCCGACACAATTATCAATAGACTGTCTGAACCGACCCGAAAGTGTCGTCACCCTATTGGGAACTGGACTTATATCGCTTCCAGGCAACTGTGTTGCATTCAGTTCTAGTACTAGGTTAATACCTAATAAAAATAATGTTATTAATATTACTGTAAATCCTATGTCATCTGATTTTAATTTAATCAACGACTCTTGTTGTAACTTAAACAAAGTTACGCAATTACTATCGTCGAGTAATGTGCCCCCTATATCTTTAATTAATACCGATTTGGATAATTTAAATTTAAATGAACAAATTTCAAATTCTATACTTAATCAGGCCGATAAATTAATAGAACAACCACATATCATAAAATACGGGACACATTATTCTGGCACAACCTTATTATTGTGTATTTTAGTTTGTAGTTTTGTATTTTATAAGATCTTTACCTATTTTAATTTTTACAAATTCTTTAAGTGTGATAAAAAGGCTGAAGGTCAAGAACAACCCGTTGCGTTGGAGTTAGATGAGGGTTTGACGACATCCCCGCCTAGGTTAAGAATTAGTTAGTAAAGTTGTTTGTATCCCCAACTTTACACTCAACCGGGGGGTTGTTACACCCTTACATTGTTAGGTGTTTAGCTGACTCGACCTTAAGTCTTGTCAGCACTATTATACTAGTATATTAGATCCCCAGCGGTTGGACCTCCAGTCTTGAATTCGCCGTCTCACTGGAGGAACCTCTCCTCATTTCTATATCTCATCGATCTTTGTGGAGTGAAATAAAAGCGTGTATTAATAAAAACCTTTTTTTTAAAAACTGAAATACAAGGCCCCGTATAACAGCACGCACCGCAGTCGCCGCATTCGCAATTCTTCATATTATTATGAAGTTGCGAAGACTGCGGCGCGGGTAGGTAGGTATGCGAGCTTGCCTATAACTTCATATAAAGAATTCCGAATGCGGCGACTGCGGTGCGTGCGGTGCGGCCAAATCTGCGTTCACCTTTAACATTCTACATCACACTTGTAATAAACTACTTGTCCAGTAACAAACCTATCTGACAAAAGAATAATCATTCCAAAACCTTTTACAAACTACTTTGTTATATCCGTTTGTCTTAGGGCACTATCGAAAACCACGCTAAAAACTACGCCAAAAACCGCGCTAAAACTGCGCTAAAAGTACCACTATCGAGCACGATCATCGCGATAAGATCGGTAATTCGGCAAATCCCTCATTCACTCGCCACTAATCGCGTTATTGTGCACGCCGGCTGTGTATCATCAGATAAGGTATGCTAATGCGCGGGTTTCCAGTTGCTAGTACCATATCGAAATTCAATCGAATAAAAGTGATACTATTAAATTGTATTTTAATATTATGAATATATTTTGCAATCGCCTACTAAGTAAGGGATTACACTCCAGTGGTGCGTCAGGTTAATGTGACCGTGTTGTACTGTATATTATGTTTTATATTGTAATTTTCCATCTTTTTAGTAAAAGATGGCCCCGTGCTAGTTTCTTACGTCGGTTCTTCTCGCCGGGTAATAGTTCCCGAACCGGTGGTAGGCACCGTAGTATCGACGTTCGGTAAAGTTTTTGTAAAAAAATTACTCCGAATAAAAATATTTTGATTTGATTTGATTAACTTAAATTGTTGCCGCTGCTTCAGATGGATAGGAAATTTCGGGTTACGCTATTTATTAAGTACATTGATAAATGATGAACACAACTCCGTTGCGCCTAAATTCGTTTATCGCGTCCCAATGGGACATTTTACGTTAAAAATTTGCCTTGTTGTTATTTCTCGCCTCGCAATCTTCGTACAAAATTTTATCTAAATCGGATCAGTCGTCAAAGCGTGTAGAGGTAACTCGTAACCCGTAACAAAGAGAGAAAAGGTTAGTTACTTAGTCAGGAAAAAAGAGTGCCCTCTAGAAAAAAATTGTTACAATTTTTTTTCTTATTGGTAATTGAAAGACCCTTAAAAATAGAAACATCGCTGAAAGAATGACTCTGATAGCTTAAAAATTTACCAAGATATGACAATTCAAACATCTTATAAAATATACCTGCCCGAAACGCTCCATACAAAGTGCTACGAAAGAACTGACGTCACTCTTTCGTAGTTTGTACGGATCGGGAGATAACTTTGGTCGATAGGTATATTAAATATTGCGTTTATGAAAATGGTTTCAAAACAAAAGTTGCTTTTAATTGCATAAGTTATCGAATGGTATACAAATATTAAGAAATTTAATTGAAAAAAAAATCGACTTGATTATCCAACTTTGAAGGCGCATAACAAAAAAAATACAAATGCTATCGAGCTGAAATTTTGGTAACGCTTATTTTTTACCGTAATTTCTTTATTTTATTAACAAAATTCGCTAATCTATGACCTTGTCATCCCTATTGCATCTACGTCGCGTCGGCTGGTCCATTGGCTACGGCTTCGTAGCCGCTACGACCGCTACGAAGACGTCGCTACGAGCTACGGCGGTGCTACGAAACCTGTAACCAAAACTCGGCAGAAGCTGAAAGTTTTTTTAGCGCAATGTTAGCGTTTTTTGTCTGCCGGGCGGTTAAAAAATCAGTGTACTTGAAAAATTTTGATTTTGTAGCTAATAACGTACTTGAAACTATAAAGTAAACTTTAAAGATTTGAACTCTTTTGTTCGATGATATGTTCTAATGTTCGGTCATTATCATCGCGATTAAACAACTAATACTAAAAGTATATTGTTAGTAGAGGGGTGGGTGTGGATTACGATGTTATCGCGAACAGCTCTGAGTCGCTAATGTGACGCCATTGTTCTCGCACACCGCATACTGCATCCATCAAGATTTTGTGCATCAAACAAACATGAAAACGTTCCGTTCACTGCAATTTTGATGAAAATTGCGGAATTAAAAGAGTGTAAATAATCATTTTCAAGCCCCCAGCCCATAAATAGAGAAGGACATGAGAAATTAACTATGTTAACATATATACTATACCATTTTTAAAGCAAATAAATGATTGATTGATTGAATAATCAAATAATAATGTTTAAAGTTTTTCCTATCGAACTTAAATATTCTGAAAAGTAGAGCGAGATCCTCTGATCCATAAACATTTAAACTGCTATCTTTGATCTCGTGCAGTTTTAAATTTCATTGAATCGCATCGTATCGATCGCGAAACTCCGGCTACTTCCACCCCCGAGTAAATCGCATTTCCAACGTTTCAACCTCGCTAACATGTTAAAACAGAACTAATGGACATTCGTTTCGGAGCAGCCCGCAGGAGACGAATAATACAAGTAAAATGGTCCCATCTCCACGCTTCATTAATTTTATTGGCCCGAGGCGCTCCGAGCGCCGGCGGCCAAAACTCGCGTACTCGCTTAAATTAAATATGAGCGAGTGCGTAGTTCGGAACGCACTCTTTGTTCTACGACAACTGTCACTTTTGGCGCGTAATCCTTTGTAGATGTAATCTGTGGCACAATGAGCGTAATGGAGACGTCGCGCGGCGTGGCGGAGCGACTCGGTCACGGGTTTTTTGTGTCGCGCGACACAATGGGATTATTCCCGACTGATCATCGCTTATCATAAGTAGCCGGGAGGGTGCGTAACATGAAAACTAAATTTGGTTTATCGGCTATTATGGAAAGTAGGTGTTAATGTTGGCGCAGTTATTTATGGTGCGAGCGTGACTTCCGAGTTTTCTATCAACTTTTACGGTTACGGCGGCTCGAGTGTCGCTTTATATTGTTAATACTCATTATGTGGGGTAACATTAAAACTTACGCCTTTGTATCCGATTCACACTGTAAAGTTCCGGCTGCGGGTAAAGTTCTTATTTATGAGTAATTAGTTAAAATTTATATAAAATTTTTAAAAGTCCGTATGATTGCACTAAGCACATTTTTCCAATGTCAGTCAGCCAAGGCCCAAGTCGAAAAGAATAAATAAAATTAAACATCCTCAAGAATGAGTAAATTTTCCTTTAGCGATTTTTCTTTCAGTCTGTTAGACGTAGGGCGTAGGATAAAATATAAAACTTTACAAATTATAATGACTAATGAGCTGTAGTGAGCTCGATTCGCGTGACCTAACGTTATAATTTACTTATATTTCAACAGGCCGTTTCTCATTCATAATAATTCCCTTTAAACATTAATTATATTGTTCATGATGTTAATAAGGTAATTTTTTGTAAATTTATTGTTTGCCTTGTTGTAATTGTAATTAAAATATCAAATAAACATGGAATGAACTGAAAAAACTCAACGGGCAGTTTTCTGTATGATTTACATAAACAGCACGTTTAAATGTGGTTATATACCTATGCTAGCGTAACAAGAACAAACAACATAATAAAATCTCAAAGAAACAAAGCATCATGGCCACATCCGTATTAGGCCACCAAATAGATTTATACAGCAAAGAGTTTTTATTAGAGACAAAAATATATCAAACAAACAAAAGGTCGGCAGGAGGAGGTTGTAAGGGCAACCTCTCGAGTGAGCACAAAGCCTCAACTACTAATGTTCGCTGACAAAGGGCCGGAACTATTGTTTGTTGAGAAAGCTTTATTTCACTACCCCCGAGACCCGCGACAATAGGTTGACTTAAAAATGTATTATAACACTCCACGTTGGATACTGAGGATATTTTGTTTATTTAGCGAATTTCATTGTTAAAATTAGATATATTGTTTATTGATTACAATGAAAGTATAAGTGACGAATTACGTATTGTAAGTTATAAATTAAAATTATTTTTAAAAGTGATCTTGATGTGTCTACGACGTCGCGTAGCCGCTACGTAGCTCATAGCATGGTAAAGACAGAAGTAAAGACTTCTACGGAATTTGATAAAAACTTGTTATTAGATTTTGCATTAATTATACCTAATTACATTGTATTTGTTGTCAACTGCAATTTACAATATCATCATCGAATACAGCTAAATATAATTTTATCTTACGAAAAATAAGTTCGCATCCACACAAATCTCACCGGGCGGTGCGCTGGGGAGTTGAAAATTATCCTTTTCACAAACGGCCTTAAGCATAATAGAGAAAGCACTTAAGCCATTTTCTCCGCCTTTAAGTGGCGTAAGCGCGGGCATTTGGCGGTCGGCTTCGCGAGCTAGAAAATCAGCCGCTACATCTCAAGAGGCTAATTTTAAGGGGTGGGAGGGGCGGGGCGCGGGGAGCTAATGTGGGCGCTGGGCGGCGCTAGGGGCAATTAAGCTACATGCGAGCAAATGGATGGTGCATTACCAATGACGGGATTGATTTAGAGTGACGTCACCGATCGCCCCACCTGGACACAGACATTATGTTGTTTGTAGCGTGATTGTTCAATTGCACAGGTGTGCAATTTTTGTGCGAATTATTTGTTGGCATTTGTTGACAATTGCGTTTCAGATTGGTTTCCATTTGTTTTGAAATTGAGACATAATAATATGGTGATCAAGAAGTTACATTATTTTTTTTTGCTTGCTATTGTTTTTTGGATTGGCTTCCCATTGCTTAGACACATTAGGGTTAGAAAACTTATTCTTATTATAGAAAATTTATTCAGTTTTGTATCCTTTTATAAATAGCTTCCAGATTTCTATCCCAAAAGGCGAGGTCAGCCTCTCCTCGCTGAAATCCTCAAGTTATTATTCATGTGGAACATGATCGACATACTCGATGTTTTTTATAAGTTTCACGTAAAAGATCACATCTGTTAGCGGCCGGGTCTACGTAGTGATCTATGAATAATAAATGCGGCCGGCCGATTGGGGAAATTGAATTTTATAGTTGGCAACACATTCGAGAACAGATGTCACAAGATGGCCGCCCACCCCGGGGCTACATGTAATCGAAATGTCAAATAGAAATCAAAATTAGGTCGATTGTAGTGTTAATAATTGAATAATGGACGTATTAAGGTACGATCGACAGGAGAAATTACTGCTGGGGTTTAACAGTACTTTATGGAAGCAATAAACAGTAAGAACTTAAAACTAAACGATGAACTTTTACTGCGGTCTGATTTTGCGAAGTTTTCATGGTAAAAAAACCCAACTTAATTTTAATATTTTTTCCCGTGCAAGTCAGAACTATAAGTTATTCTATAGTCTATACCAAGGGAACAGGTACACAGGTTGTGACAAAACAAAGTGATAATTACATAGATTAATCATTGGTCTTCGCGTACGGCGCTATGCTTCGTCGTAGCGCCGCGCGCGAAGACCAATGATTAATCTATGGATAATCACTTTTAGCCCGGGCTTTGATAAGGGGGGGGGGGGGGGGTCCCTAATGTAAAAAAGCGGCCCAGTGCGAGTTGGAACTGCTAATGAAGGATTCCGTAGCAGCAAATAGGAAACGTGTTTAGGAAATCAAAAATATATTTTAAAATACCGTACCGATTTTAATCGTCGAGGTACATATATTATTGTCAATTGGACAAGTAAGATGGATAGTAAAGGGGGGGGGGGTCCGGACCCCCAGAACACCCCCCTTATATACGCCCATGACTTTTAGTATGCTAAGGTTCTACCTACATGTGTACAAACACCGTAATTCATGTAGGTCAGCAGCCTAACGTATAGTCAAACGCACGAGGTGGGAGCTATTAGCGCCTGTGTTTGGACATTAGACATAACGGTCCATTACGTGGACACAAACAAGGACGCCATTACTCATGCGACAACGTATTCCAATTGACTAATTGATATTAACATTTTTAGGGTTACACGAGGAAATAAACTTAGTACAGTAAATACGTTTGAGAGTTGCGATGATTAAATATCGTATTTGTTAGATAATATTGAATAAATAAAAAGTTTTTTAACGAATGTGTTAAAAAATGAATTTTCTAAATATTTGCCATTTACTGCCTAATGTAATGAATTTTTGTAGCTGCGTATTTTTTCAACCATCATTATTGATACACGATATCTAAAAAAATCGTAGAGTATATACTTATAGAGAATTAACTATCATTTTACGCGAATGACTACTTAAAATACGTATAATTTACGAATTACGAATGTGTAACAGATGATAAGCTCGTTAGAATTTAAAATTACGAATCTAGATGTAAAGTACAACAATCGTCCAATAATCGAATGAACGTCGGATACACAATCGCCCCCATCTGAAATTCGCGCTATCCGTTTACATCATTAAATTTTATTAGTCGCCTCACAATAGAGAACTTTCCTCCGACCCTCGCCAATTCGTATTTCCTTTTGGGCGAATTAATCAGGCTATTAAGTCGGCCTCCAGTCGTATGACGAATGTAAGCCGGATGTATTGCAATTCTATGTTAATGTATTTCAGTGTTGCCACTTTTATACGAAGGAATGGCATTTTTGGAGAAAATAAGACAAGATACCGAGTGAGATCCAAAGAAGTTACTGGCCCGTATTCACTTTCATTAGTAATAAGTGCAAGTGATTAGGGCAAGTGATTAGTTATTAGGAAAAAGTAAGTGTGGACAGCGACTGTTTAGTGCAAGTGATTAGCCGGCTGCGTAGTAACGTGATTAGTTCTGTATTCACTTTGATTAGTGATTAAGTGCAGGTGACTAGTACAGGTGATGAGTGATTAGTAGAAAGTAATGTGGACAGCGACTGATTAGTGCAAGTGACTAGTCGGCTGCGTAGTAACGTGATTAAAAGCGTGTTCTATTTTTTGCGAGTGCAAGTGCGTGACAGATGAAAACCAATTTTGGTTTCGTTTGACAGCTCGAGATTGTTACTATTATTCCGCTAGGTATATTAACTTTATGGGCCAGACTGACGTGGTGTGCCGTGTGAAGCGTCCATAGATATAGTATATCATTATTAAATAATATACCTATTAAAAGTACAAAAGGACACCCTTTCAATTACTTCCATACTAATCCATACTTATTACTTACTAATATACTAATAATATTATAAATGCGAATGTGTGTCTGTCTGTCTGTTACCTCTTCACGTTTATACCTCAGAAGTCAGAACCGATTTTGCTGAAATTTGGCATGGAGATACTTTGAATCCTGGGAAAGGACATATAAAAATACTTCGTGGTCTTTATATATAAAACTCAAAGGTGACTGACTGACATGTTGATCTATCAACGCACAGCCCAAGCCACTGGACCGATCGGGCTGAAATTTGGCATGCAGGTTTTTGATCATGAGGCATCATCATGAGCCTTTCTGCCTCATTTTGATCAATTCTACCTCCAAGGGGTGAAAATAGGGGATCAAAGTTTGTATATAACAATACTTCTTAACGCGAGCGAAGCCGCGGGCAAAAGCTCGTTTTTAATAAAACCAATATTAAAAATGAAGGACATGTCAAAATGGCAGTTTTATTTTTGAAACTTGGACGCTCGTGTTGACAGCTACTACTGAATTTACTAAATTAAATTACTAAAGAGCCACTAAACAAGAATTGGACACTACTTGCACTACACACCTGCACTCCACTGCCTCAATTACTAGTCACTTGCACTTGCACTAATCAAAGTGAATACAGGCCTTACTGCACATTTTAGTCAATTAGAAAACTTAAGTGTCTAAACACACTAGGCCGAAAATATGCGGCTGAAGTTCGGCTTGATTATGTCAGCAATGCACTACGCATATAATATAACGCGACGTAATTTCGGCATGGTGTGTCATCGTTAATTTAAAACACATTGCAGGCGTAATCATGCCGAACTTTGGCCGCGCCTTTTCGGCCTAGTGTGTTCGGACACTAAGAATACTTTATATTATAATTTACTTCTGTCTGGAATTAGTTCTGATCAGATGTTAACACTTTGGGCAATTTAAATTTTATTGTTCCGATTCTGCAAAATGTGACCCGAATACATGCAAGAATTTTGTGAAAATTTTATTATAGAAGTGAAAATAAAATTACTATCATCAACGGCTTTATTTTGTCAAATTGAATGTAGTGTTTCGTAGCTATATTGCCATATTATTTTAGTGTGCGAAAATAACCTTGAGAACCAAATTCAAAACGATTGAGGTATGGGAGTTACGTTTCCTTAGTTTTTATTATTCATAGTTTCGATAAAAATATTCTATGTCATTTCCCGGGACTCAAAGTGTCAGCATAATATGTAATATCTAACTTTATCATAATTACTTCAGCGGCTTGAACGTAAAGACTAGTAACTGACAAACACATTTTTGCATCAATAATAATAAACATTTTGGTTGCCTATTAAAACTTGAATGTTATGTAAAAGCCATTCGTTATTCGATTCTGCGTGCCTGTTCACTACATATTTATTAAAACGTCAATTAAGTATAGCTATCGAATCAAAAACTCAATCGCGATTTGATAATGAATCGATTAATAAAATTGAATCAGTGTATCGCACTTACGTCGCTAATACACGGATAGCATGTCTAGCAATTATTACCGACCGTTCAGACCTATACCACTCTCATGACCTTAATGTGGACCACATAAGGACCATTATCGTTTAATTTCCTGATTTAAAATAAGAATGTATTGTCATTGGTCAATCTGTCATAATGTCATAGTGATGTGCCCATTATTTCACATCGGCGTTTCAATTCCTGTATAAGTGGAGAATTAGATAATCACGCGATCAAAACGTCGCCGTGATTTAGTTTAAATTGCTTTGTGATAAATTTTTTTTGTGAAACTGTACACCGTTATAATATGCGTTCGGTTTATTAAAATAATAGATGATATACAATTACCGATTCGATTCAATAATGATAATATTACACCTGTAATCAAAAAAAGTTAAAACTTACTGCAGACCGTAGCTCCGTAAACGTCTACGCAAGCTCTACAGCCCTCTACGAGATAATAAATAAGTACATAAGCCGTCTATTTGGAACATTTATCCACGCATTTCAAATAAAACATAATATTTTGGAATTTACTGTACATAAAATGTGCGGCATTTTTAAAAAGGTTCATAAAATAATATTGGCCTCCGAACACTGGGACATGGATCTTGAATGCACCAAAAGGGTTTTTTTGGTGTATTATGGTAGGACCTGAATACTGTTTTGTCTCTCAAATTAGTACGTCTAGTAATTTTTAAATTAAAGCCATGTTATTAAAACATACTAATATATTCAAGATTACTTGCAGATTAATCAGTATCAGACCTGACTATAGGTATACCATCCAGCTTGGTGATCTGGTCCAGGCGGCGGCAGGCCTGGGCACGCCAGGTCTCCACATCGGGCTGGTTGTCATACAGCGGATTGCCGATGAATACCAGGTCGCGCAGTTGGGGGAGCTCCTAGATAAAAGTTTTGTGAATTGAGAAGGTAAATAATATATTGATTCTCGTGTTGCGCACTGGGGTTAAAAAGGTCGTTTCTAAGTAAGTTGTCCAGTCCAGTCTGGTCACAGAAATGTCTGTGTCACAGGCTACACGGTCAAATTCTCATCAATTTGATCCATCAATCTGATTGACGGAATATTGATGGTTATAAAAAGTTCATATTAAAAATACGATCAATCCATAAATCCGAGTAGTACACGATCATATTTTCATCAATCCGTACCGGATTGATGGATCAGATTGACGAAAAATTGACCGTGTAGCCGGTGACTGTGACATTTGAATGAATAAGAAAAATTGTCTACGCATATTATAATAATTATTATTCTCCATCCCAAAAAAGTAGAGGAAAAACAGAGTGCTCTGTCTGCGCACACATTGGACACTATTTATAAACTTCTGCGACTGGTCACCGAAAACGGTGTAAATTATTATGAAGTGATTTACACGTAGGATCATAGGGGAATCGAACAATCAAATAAATTGGTTTCTAGTTGGAAATACGTCATTTTGGCATAACGCAACCAAATTATGTAGGTCCTATGAATCAACTTCTATAGCATTGCTGTAAACTTTAACGCTTTGAGCCGGCGCATTGGGCCATAAGTTGAGAGTGAAATACCGTACGGTACTCGACATGTTGCTTCAATGCGCTGGCCGCTGGCTCAATCTGTTGGCCCAACATACATGCAGCGGGCGTAAGATAGTAGATTTGTCTATGGTAGGACTAACGATACAACACCTGTAGCCTGTTAAACTCGACCCATTCCTTGACGTTGTTGTTGGACATGTAGAGTACCCGCAGCCGCCGCAGCGCCGCCACTCCGCGCAGCTTGTCTATCACGTTGTAGCTAATCCACAGCTCCTCTAGCGACTCCGACACCGTCTCCTGATGAGAAGCAAAAGGAGGTTGCTGAAGCGACATGAAATGTTTTTAAGTCAATTATGCAGATTATAAACTTTTAAGCTTTTTAAAATTATTGTTACCTAAGCATTATAATATAAAGCTATAAGTGCTTGCACATTTATAATACTATTCTTTTATAAAAAGTAAGGCCGTAAAGTTTAAAATAAGCATATAAATATAAAAGAACACGAGGCAAGTGTAAACCTTCACTTTGCTCTGAATGTTTTGACGAGTTAAAAAACTATAGAGAGATATTATAGTTTTTATTATTCGTAGTTAGAGATATAATATTATGAATTTGTAAATTATGCCAAAGATAGCTTTTCGAAAACTTCATAATGCTAAATTTCTATCTTTCATGAAAACTTAAAAATCTTAAATATACTTACAATACCAGCTAACGATTTAATATTATTACGCCCAAGTGAGAGTATCTTCAAATTCCTCATGCCGGCTATTCCAGCTATTTTGTCGATCATATTCGATGATAAACTTAATTTTCTGAAAAATATTGTCGCTGTTACTAAATACAGGTACGAATAATAAAAACTAAGGAAGAGTAACTCCGTCAAAAAACATGCTCCAAAATACTTGTCAAAAAAGTGTACTTAAGGTACACATTTTAATACATTTGCAATATTTAGGTGGCCTTGAGCGGTATAAAGGCGCATTTTCATTAGTCGTTAACTCGTGCGGTATACACACTGATCTCTATTATACAAGTACGCTGGATCGATGGTTGCTTGATTTTTGTGCCTATTTGAAGCGGTATCAGCGCCCCCATTATTCGGGAAGAGAACTAAATTTGACGTAACCATTGGTAACCATGTATGTATTATATTTCTCTGTGGCCTAATCGTTTGAATTATTTTCGTGTTTTTAAAGTGTTTTAAAAGGTTTTACGTGATTAAGTACTATATACATATGTGGTGGTAGTTCATAGTTAAACTATGAAAGAGTGTATGTTATGTAAAACGCGGTACAAAAAGGGATGTGGGGTTACATTTCACAAGTAAGTGATTTTAACAGCAAATTTCTACGATATTAAACTTTATTGATAATATAGGCACTTAAAAATGTGGCACTAATCTTATTATACCGTATTCACCACATATTTACCTTTGTTTTACCGATTTTTGATAAACAATAAAATTCAATAGTGCTGGAGTTTTCTGTCGATAAAACTTATCGATATCTATAATAATAGTATTGAAATCTCCGATAACCGATTTTTATTATCAAATACATAATATTATGCTCTTAAAATAATTGACAGGTTTCCGTCTGACGAAGGAAGACTGGAATTATGGTTGAAAAAAATTGAAAAGCCTGGTTGGCGTCCGAAAATTGCTACTACCGCTTGCCGTTACTATTTGAAGTGTACAAACCGCAAACGTTCTCTGTGAAAATACAAGGCGCAAAAGCTACCATTTGATCGTGATTATGTTTGGAAAATTTATTTCAGCGTCTATTCTTTCTTGACAGACTGTAACTGTGTAACGGTAACTAATAAAATATAATTTTAAAGTATCGCACATATATTTTTATTATTTATACCTTTCCTACTTCACCCCAATAAAAAGTGTATTCAAACGTTCTATATTTATTTATGGATCGCACCAATTAGTTAATTTCCCTCGCACTTCTGCAATCAGCGCCAAAATGGCGAAAATCAAATGAGATACAGTCATTTTGGGTAACTTTGAATTGCGGTTTAACTTTGAACAATACATTATTGTATTGTTCAAAGTTATACCGCAATTCAAAGTTACCCAAAATGAGCGTAAAGTAAATAGATAAAAATTGGCTTGCTAGATCCATAAATAAATAAGGGAACTTTTATAATAATACTAGACGTTCCGCGCGGCTTCTCCCACGTAAATATAATAATTTCACGGACAAATTGGTCCACAAAAATAGCTTTTTTGTGGACCAATGTGTGTGTATTTTGTGGACCAATGTTTATACATTATTGTGTGTGTATAATCCTTCACGTTATACATTCCCCCGTTTTTTCCACATTTTCCTCTTAGCTCCTATTAGTCTCAGCATAATAAAATATATAAAATGGGCTATCTAACACTGAAATAATTGTTCAAATCGGAAAAGCAGTTCCTGAGATTAGCGCGTTCAAACAAACAATCTCTTCCACTTTATAATATTATATGGTATAGATTAGTTAGGGTTTAATCACACAGAACATTTATTCAGCTCTGTTCAGATTTAATACGATACACTTTAGCACTACTTTGATAATATTAGAAATGAAATTAGAAAATACAATACAACAAAGTTTTTGTTAGAAGCTCATCTTCAGTTTTGTTTTTAGTTTTTCGTACTTAGTGGTAACTGGTAATAATAAATGGATTATAGATAGGTACTGCTACTTCACGTTATCTACGTATGAAATCGTTGTTAATTTATTACGCCTATCTAAATTACGGAGAGGAAGTCTGTAATCTTTAATACAAATATATAGCGTTTGTATTATTCAATTTAATATTTTTATCCTAATGGTCCACATCATCTGAATCTGGAAACATTTCATCGATAATAGAAAAGACAGTAGTACATCACTAGTATTAGTTCCAAATACTCCCACTACTGCTATCAGCGCCAATATGGCAAATTTAAAACTTCATTTTTACGTCAAATTTAGTTCCTACCCCGAATAATGGGGGAGCTGATTCCGCTTCAAAAAGGCACAAAAATAGCTGTCATTTCAAAGGGTATCATTAGTCCAGCGTACTTGTATAATGGAGGTCAGTGGGTATACAGCATACGGGGAGTCTATGACAACTAATGGCGCATTTTGATTGGTCGTGGCATGCATTTCAGAAAATCTCACGGGCATGAAAATGCGCCATAAAGGCTGACGTTACATGACAGTTCGAATGGAACCAAATTTAAAACGGTAATAGTATGGGAATTACGTTTCCTTAGTTTTATTATTCGTAGCTAAACACCTACAAAAACCTTAACTCAAATAGGTAATTTTAAATCATATTATAACATAGTTTTTATTTTGAAAGTATAATAATTATTATTTATAGAGGTTATATTTTACAAAAATTAATACTCTATTCTCTAACAATATAAGGTGCCTATAAAATATATTACTAAAATATAAAACAGGGGGAGAATAATATAAAAAAGAAAGACTATATATAAAAAACTAAATTTAAGTCGGAGGCTGCGGGCAATGTACCCAAGAGGCTGGCAGCATTACCTCGCTGTATCGCAAGACTGATACGTTGGCCGAGGTAAGCGCCAGCTCTGGGATCATTAGTTTTCACATAAATAATATTATAAATGCAGTATCTCTGTCTGTCTGTCTGTCTCGCTTTCACGCCAAAACTACCAAACCGATTGTAATGAAATTTTGTACACAGATAGCCTAAGGCCTGAGAAAGGACATATGCTACTTTTTAACTGGAAAAAAGGGTTGTAAGGGGGTGAAAATGCGTAAATTTGTTCAAATTAAGTTAGTTCCAAAAATTCATAATAGATGGCGCCTTGCCGTCTCCTACATCGCGCTGACGCTTGCTCAAACGTCTTTCTATAAGAAGTGGTATCATCGTATATTAAGCTTTCGATTTTTTCGATTGTTATTTCTTATTTACGTTATTAAATAACTCAGTACTTTATATTCTATGCAGTGACGTAACCTTAAACCAACCTATCAATGATAAATAGTTTATGTATAAAGTTGTGTAATTGGGGGGCTAAAATATATACTTTAAAATTTGACATAAATGAAGTTTAATTAAAAAAAAAGGAAATAAGTTATGTGCACATGCACAGCTGTTTTTGGGTGTTTGATAGGGGTTCCAGGGTCTTTTTTATATAAAAGCTTTTGATACCGATTTTGTTGACATCGCGCGCTATAAACTGAAGACCACGCGGACGAAGTCGCGGGCAACAGCTAGTACCAATATAAAGTCCATTTGTTCTAGTAGCAGAACTCTACAAAAGTACCGTTAAATACTACTTCTGAAGTTCTGAGATTAGTTGTTTGCGTGTCCACAAAAGATCTAGTTCATAATAATAAGTGTCATTTGCTGCTTCACAGTCGCCAAAGTGCGAATGCAAAAAAAAAAAAACCGGCCAAGTGCGTGTCGGGCCACGCGCAATATAGGGTTCCGTAGTACCGCTATTTTTTATATTTTTGTATGGTCAACGAATGTACATTTATAACGTGTTTTACACTACTAACAATATCATCTCAGTTACTTTCAAAGGAATTTGAACGAAAAGTTCCTTTATACTTCGCCGAATACATTTTTTTAGTTGATCGACTATTGTCTATTAATCAATAACCTATGAAGTCTTCTTAACGGTGATAGTTTTACTTTTAAATTCAGCATATTTCCTACTCCCGTGAATTTTTTCACATTTCCAGAAGCAACTGTTTAGTTGGTATAAGGGGGGGGGGGGGGGGGCACTGGTATAAGGGTACCATAAAAAGAAAACCGGCATGAAACAGCGCCTGCGCTGTGTTTCGCCTAGTGAGTGAGTTTACCGGAGGCCCAATCCCCTACCCTATTCCCTTCCCTACCCTCCCCTATTCCCTTCCCTTCCCATCCCTACCCTCCCCTATTACCCTATTCCCTCTTAAAAGACCGGCAACGCACCTGCAGCTCTTCTGATGCTGTGAGTGTCCATGGGCGACGGAAGTTGCTTTCCATCAGGTGACCCGTTTGCTTGTTTGCCCCCTAATTTCATAAATTTTTTTTTTTTTAAATTTGATGTACCATTTTGTCGGCATCATTAATATGTGCATTAATACCAAATTACAGCTTTGTAAATTGTAGGTATATAGTCTCCGAGCAAAACCGCGGACAGACACACAGACAGACGGACAGACAGGCAGACGGACGGACAGACCTATAAGGGTTCCTTGGTGACTACGGAACCCTAAAAAGCAAGGGGTGCAAGTAGGGTTAAAGTATATGAGTCGAATTTGCCAAGGCAAAAGTTTGGCGAGAATATAATAAGTACCTACTACCTAGTCGCGTCGCGGTTATTATACACTAGTTAGTGCTCGCAACCGTTACTCCAAAATTCGTATATCGCGCGGGAACCGTACATTTTTCCCGGAAAAGTTCCCTATGTCCTTTCCCGGGACTCAAAGTATTACCATACCAAACAGTAAGTTCGGTTCTGCGGTTTGGGCTTGAAAAGAAAATAGACAAGTAGATACTAGATTACGAAAGTTCGTTTATCGCGCGGGAAACGTACATTTTTCCGGGATGAAAGTTTCCTATGTCCTTTCCCGGGTCTCAAAGTATCTCCATATAAACAGTAAGTTTGGTTCTGCGGTTTGGGCTTGAAGAGGTAACGGACAGACAAATAGACATACACACTTTCGCATTTATTATATTAGTATGGAAGTTTAATTGAATTTTATCTGCTTTATTTATTTTAATTTAATGCTACATACATGTTTCATCTACGTGCTAGTCACCCGCTCCTCGATACTTACTCGCAAGCGGTGAGGCTGGACAACGCACCGTCCATCTTCTCTATCGGCGGCCACTGGAACTGCAGCTCTACCACCGACGCCTCAGCTGCTGTCTGTCCCGTCTCCCGCTCCCAGCGAGATATCGCCTCCTTGCATGTTGTCGGCTTTAGTGACATTATTTGCTATCTAAATTATAGATTATGGACGTGACTATTCTTTTTTTAATGTAGAGCGTAGGCCTAAAATATGAATATTATGTTTGTAGAGACCTATAATAAAAATATGTTTCATAAATGAACAATCTTGAATGTTTACAATATTTTGTCATTAATGACATGATGACAATTATAATATTGATGGATGATTTTAACGTTAAGCATTTTTATATAATATATTTTCAGAAGTCCATGGCATTTGCAGAGAGTAAGAACGTAAGAACTCTACCTGCCTATATATAATCTGCGATGGAAATTACTCAGACGATTCCCTCGCTTAATCACTAATCAAAGTGAATACAGAACTAATCACGTTACTAATCATTTGCACTAAACAGTCGCTGTCCACACTTACTTTTTCCTTATAACTAATCACCTGCCCTAATCACTTCACTTATTACTAATGAAAGTGAATACGGGCCTTTATTACTAATGAAAGTGAATACGGGCCTTTAGCGGTTATTCAGGGGCTTAGCGAGATGAGGTGAAAAGATGTTTTTCAATTTATATTATTAGGTAATTACATTAGTTTCTAATATCAATGGGTAATTATTAATTAGTATGGCTTAGGGAGATTTCCTGAAATCTTTTTATGTCTTTTTAGAGCTTTCAGCCTGTAGTCTGCAGACTATTCTGTTACCAGCATAGTATTCAAGTAGGTATATGAAAATGCATAGTCGGTGTTAAACATACCAACAAACCAAAGGCACAATCATAAAAGGCGTTATAAGTCTCAAAAACCTACACAATCATATCCACACCTCGGGGGTCGCGCCGGTCGGCGGTCGCAATCACGTCGCGCCTCACACCTCACACCCTCCACGCGCCCTGAATTTCAAGCGCCATGTCATCTGCGCCCAGGGCTGACACCTGTGCAATTATTTTTCAGTGTAAGTAGAACCTGCCCTATGAAGAGTCCGGATACACGCACGATAAACGCTATGTTGGCCTTATATTAAGCTAGGCTAAGGGTTGGTAATAGCATGAATGTTTTCAGTAAGAATATAAAGGTATTTGATTGAATATTGTGGGTTATTGTTGACAACCCTATAAGGCTGTGACGCTAAACCTTAAAAAATATTAACCCCACGGGTCTTGAGCTCCAAAACGTGAGTGTTATTTACAATTACTGGGTACTTCTAACTAAACTTAAAAGAGCTTTCTGTACACTGTTTCGGATCAATAGGTACAGTAACTAAATTATTACCACTTATTCTAAATTTGTATCTATTGACAGAAAATTATTGCATGAATACTGATCTAATTTCCGATGAAAAATGAATTATTTATCTCAATCATGGCATAACAAATTACTCGAAGCTGCACAAAAAATGTCCACTCGATCGAGGTTTTTCCGGTTTATTGTGGTGATCAATTTTACTTCTAGCTCGTAAATGATACTATTCATACCGAACAGAGGGCACTTATAGTATAAACATGGGTTTTTACATGGCAAATATTTATTCCACCCCATAGGCGTCACAGAGTAATGTTTAGTTGGCACGCGGCGACACGTGCGGGCTTCAGAGCTGCATCCGCTACGCGCGCTCCGGCTCTTTAATGTTATTCATGTATGATATAAGCAAACTTAGGATTAAGTTTAGCGTTTATAACGCGATAATGGCTTTTCGAATTACGGATGTTTGTTTTCGAGGCGGCGGCGTACGGCTGTATGAGATTAACTAGGATCTTACAGAAAATTTTCGCGCACGTTTTCCGAATATTGCTTAGCTACCGATTTTCTGAAATAGGCGAGTACCATAGAAATACTCGTTTACCTAACTACTAACTAACGTTTTTGATTAGTTTACCACTTAAGTACGTAGTACGTACTACGTACCAAACCTAAACGCATATAATACATCACCTAGTTTCTTATGTCAATGACTTTTCCAATTGACTCACTATTAGCTCACTATTGAAAAAACTTAATTCCCGTCAATACCTTAGAACTTAAAACATAGGCTGCTCTACTTCGTTATTATTTAATTACCAGATGCAGCAGCATTAATTAACTTCTTTGCACGAAAATCGTATATGGCACGGGATTTCATACTGGCACATTAAAAATAGATTATGCGATTGAAGCATGTAAAGAAAACAGATCGAGAAAGACGGTGTGGGTGTTGACTGTTGACTGTTGATATTACAACACCTCCATCGTGGGTATCGCAGACACAATAGATTTTCAATTGTTATGCGGCAGCCGGCTTGGGGATTGATGACATTCTAATAATTAATAATAAAAGTAAACGATTTGAACGCATGCGCGCAAAGCATGCGCAATGTGTTTTTTATGAACGATACATAAAATAATATGTTCATTATAATATTATAATAAATAAACAAGAGAGAAACAAATTCGTGTGCCTGAGATATTGGCAAATTGTTGGGTAAACGAAATAGTTTCTGCTAAAAAAATAAATCTTAAGAGAGCTGTCAGCTGACGTTTGACAACTGACATTTGACAGGTTGTCGTAATGACACAAGTCACAACGTGTGAATAACCTCCAAAAAGAAGTGTTTACTTTTATTACTTATTGTTTTTAGTGTTAAAATGGATGATTTACAACTAAATATTAGTGTATCTAAAAAGGTATTTTGTATAGTTTTCGTATTTTATACTTCGGTGATCTGATATCTTTACTAAACGTTGTTTTCTGTTCATGTTTAGAACAATACCAAACCAAACAGGCAAGGAGTTGATCAGCAAAGTAATGGGTATAAATTTAAGTCCAAGCCAGACTTTAGTGGCAAAATATTCGCCAGGAAACGGCACATAAATGTAGATCGTGCAAATCTCAATTATAAGAAGCCTGAGGAACCGCAGAACAAAAAGTTTAAGCAAAATGAACCTCAAGAAACCAACAACGCCACACCAGCTCAAGAGAAAAGGGATTTGGCGTCTAAATTACGAGATCTAAGTGAAAACAAAGGAAAATTTTTAAACAAAAACTATCAAGAAATTCATGATGAATTGCAAATCAAACAGAAACCAAAAGGAAGCTGGATATCATCTCTATTCAAAAATAATCCGGAAGTTCCACGTGTCGGTCAAAAAGCGGTCAAGCCCGTAGTAGAAAAAGTATTCTCTGGAACTACTTTCGCAGATCTAAATGTACATCCCCACAGCATAGCCAACTTAAAACAAAATCTCAACTTGACCGAGCTGATGACAGTACAACAGCAATCTATACCGATAATATTACAAGGACGAGATGTACTTATCAGGTAATATACTTAATAAATACATTTTTGCTTTTGCTTTCAAATTAAATTACAGTAGTTTAGGGTGGGAAAATTATTTGTGTATTCCGATAACTACCTGTGAATCAGTTTTTGCATCTTTTGAGTATACTGCCTTTTAATTTGTTTGCCTTTCTTGACTTTTGTAAATTAAAAAATTGAAAAGATTTCATAAATATACGGTGGTAGCTATTGTTCTGTTGAGCTTTGAAATTAACTATTTGCTTTTAAATCTTGTAATAGCCATCACAACTTTATTTATTTAGGTCACAAACAGGTTCCGGGAAGACTTTAGCATATGCATTACCTGTGATCGAGGGCCTGCAAGCCATAAGACCTAAAATCAACAGGCACGATGGTGTCCGAGTAGTAGTGGTAGTGCCAACTAGGGAGCTTGCCGTGCAGACATATGAGTTGTTTGTGAAACTTACTAAAGTAAGTATTTTTAAATTTTTTACAGAAATTAAAAAAAAAAGCTTTAATTTCTGTACTACAAATTAATAAGATCCATCAATTTTGAACATTTTGAGATATCTATTTTCATTTGAGATATCAATATTATAACTTTCTAGTTTTTACATTGTATGATAAAACACTTACAAAATTTAAATGGTTTCTAAGGGGGGTATTACATTATCATTTATTTTGGATCATTTATAGGATCATATATAGGATCCAATAAAAATGATCATTTGATCATATCTGCATATTACATTATCATTTATCATTGATCCTATTTTACGTCATATGTGGTTTTAATAGCTAACGCTGACAGGTATTGACATCAGTGTTACTAGATCTTGGAGAATTCGATCTGTCAAAAGACATCTTCATTTTTAATATGGCTTGTTTTATGTTATTTCAGCAAGATTATTCAAGTATATAATTAGAAAAAGAATTACATTACATTATTTGAAACATATTAACAAACAAGAAATTAAAAACTCTTTTTTTATATTAAATAACTGGCAACACCAATTTCTATGACCGTATTGGATCCAATCTCTCAGCAAACGTCAAAAATCTATGATCAAGGAAGAAATGAATCATTTATCTGTATTACATTATCTCAATTATTACATTATCTCATTATAAATGACTCAATGATCTAGGATCCAATATAAATGATAATCTAATACCCCCCTTAGTATTTTATTCACTTTTAATTGAATGCTATATTTATTTTTAGCCTTTTATTTGGATTGTGCCTGGACTTTTAAGTGGCGGACAGAAAAGGAAAGCTGAGAAGGCAAGATTGAGGAAAGGTCTGAGCATACTAGTGGGCACTCCTGGCAGAATCAATGATCACTTGAGGCACACACATTCATTAAATTTTTCTAAGACTGGGTATGAATTTACATCTCTTGTAATTTGTTTTCGAAATAATATATTTACTTAATATATATATATTAACAAAATTGTGTTATTGGTTATTGTATAATATGACATAATATTATTATTATGATGATTTTGTGTAAAGTCTCTACTTATATTTAAGTCCTCATTACATTAATAGTAATAAGGTAATTTTAAGTTTTATTTTCATTTTTTTATCATATTAGTTGCCTTATACTGGATGAGGCAGATCGCTTACTGGACATGGGTTATGAAAAAGATGTTGCAGCAATAGTAAAAGCCATTGAGGACCACAAAAGAGCAGCCACCTATGATCCATTAGCTCTAGTCAAACAATCCTTTAACAAGAAGGCTGAAGATGAAACTGAGGAGAATCAGGATACTGAACAAGTAGAAAACGAAGTAACTGACGTCACTAATAATACCGAACATCCACTTACACAAGTGTTCATGTCCAAAGAAAGACAAACAATACTTTTGTCTGCTACTTTGACAAAGGTAAGATAATTCCGTAGTTCAGAACTTTTCATTAGGTAGCCAAAAGTTGTAGCTAAGGTATTGTTTAATCAATAAAGATCTACATGCGCGTTTCTGGAATATTTTTATAAATATATAATTTGATAAGTATTATAAAATAAAATATTTAATCAATGTTTACCTTGCTTTAATTTTTTTTTCTTTATATGTAGGCTGTAGAGAATTTAGCAGGCATCACAATGAAAGATCCAGTTTTTGTTGACACATCTGAAGGAAAAGCACTAGTTGCAGATTCACTACAAAAAGAGAAAGAGCAGATGAAAAATAAAAACATAGAAAAACCTGTACAAGAAGTCAAAAGTAATAAAACGATAGAAAACAAAAAACCTGAAGTTCCAATATTGAAAAAAGAAGTTGTTACAGAAACAAAATCAAATGAAGAGGAACAGGCTAAAACAGAAAGCCAACCAGTTATAGAAATGAGAGGAAGTAAGTATTCATAATAATTGATAATAACATTGAAAATTAAAATATTCATTTACTAATTTATGTTTTCTTTTGTTTTTAGAATTGAAAGCTTTTAGTGGTTCCTTCTTCCCTGAATTATTTGAAAATAAAGAAAAGGCAGATGAACCTAAAATGGCTAAGCCTCAGAATGAGATAAATAATGCTGAAAATAAAGATGACAGTGACAGTGATTCTGATTATGAATATTTCAAAGTACAAAACCTGAATGACAGTAGAGTACAAACAGCAGTAAATGGTAACAAAGAGGAAGATGTACAAAAACCTAATGTTTTCCTGCAGGCAATAAAATCGGCTGTCACAGAAGATGAACTTGTGTTGCCAGCCACGGTGAATCAAACCTTCCTAGTCATACCAATGAAATTACGACTCGTAACTCTTTGCTCTCTCATTATCGAACACTGTATTCTAAACAAGAAAGGAGGAAAAATGATCGTGTTTATGGCAACACTGGAAATGGTTGATTATCATTCCGAACTTATAGAAACAGTTTTAACCGGTAAGAAATTCAAGAAGAAAAAAGATTTGAAAAGTAAAGAAGCCAAAGGGAAAAAGAGAAAAGCTAACAATAGCGACAATGAAGTAAGTTTGATACTTTGTAAAATTTGTGTAAAAAGTGAAATTCAAGAGAATATTTTATAAAGAAAATGTTTTTTTAGGATGGTTCAGATTCAGATGGTTCTAATTCAGAATTTGGAGTTGATTACGAGATACCAGAGGAAGGCAGCCTAGTCCCAGTAGATTTAGATGTTTTTAGTTTGCACGGCTCCATGCCTCACGAGAGGAGGATAGAAGTTTTCAAACAGTTCAGAACAGCAAAGAGAGGACTACTTATTTGTACTGTAAGTATTAATTTGATGTTCTCAAATGTTTCGTTTTGATTATACCATCCATTTTACTCTTACTACAGTAATTTAAAATACAATGATTGAAATGTCAATATGAGCCCTCGTATTTACAGGCTGTTACTGTCAAGTGTTGGTGGGTCCGTGATTTTAATTTGACCTTCTAATTAATCAAATAGTTTAATACATAATAGAAAAAAATATGACACAAAAACAACAAAATAATCAATTTTAGTTTTGGCGTACACATTTGTTCGTTTACGTGCGTGCGGCGTACGAGTTTGCGTGTCTGACATCTGTGCTGTTATTATTTAAGATCTTAAGGGCCTGTTTCACCGCTTCCTGATAAAGTGCCCGATAGGCTTATTTGACAGATTCTACATACTCTATGTGTCAACTTAAGTGGTGGATAGCCTTATCAGGAAGCGGTGAAACAGGCCCTTAATGTGTTTTGATATCTCCTCTTGCATGTACTTACAAAGATAGCTGGTTCCAACTGGATGGAAACAGCGAAATCAAGAGAACACTGGTTATCTTTAAAGAAGGCCTTCACCTGTGGAGGGGTTCTTACAGTAAAAGCAAAATAAACAAAATAATAATGTTAATTAACCATATTATATGTATTATAGTATTAAGTTTGTGTTATTTTACTAATAAGAAATAAAAGGATTTTTATTTATTTTTATAATCTCCTCTTGTGTAGGATGTAGCAGCGAGAGGCTTGGACGTGCCGCGTGTGGACTTGGTGCTACAGTACTGCGCGCCCGCCTCCGCCACAGATTATGTACACAGGTATGTTTTTTAATGTGCAAGTTTATTTCTAGATTATCATTTATAACTAAAAATTATGTTTTTTTCCGACATACTGACCTCCTTTTCTTGTCAACTTTTTTGTTTTTTTAATGCGTTAATGAAAAGAAGTTTTAAGCACAAAGCTATCTGAACGTCTTGTTTCTTTCGCTCGCTAACGAAAACTACTGTTGCGCTTTTATACCCCGTGGAAACAAGATAACATTATCTTTCAGAAAGAAAGTACTGCCTACTATTCGTATTTACTCGCCATGTGCTGCCACTTAGTTTTTATAATATATGATACTCTAGGGTACCCTATATCAAGTTCACTGTAAATTTCTGCTGTAAAATTTGCTGGAAGAGCAACTTTTTAAACTTTTGTGTGGGAAAATTCATGGCACTCGGGTGCTTGTCCATAAAATCGCAAAAAATGGCTCTTTCAGCGCTGCTATTTTCATAGTGAACTCTCTACAAGGAACAAAACGTACACACAATAAAGTATTGTTACGGATACGGGCAGTTGTTTACCTGCGCGCGACAGTTGCGCGTACTTTCTAGAAAAGTCCAACCCTTGTTTATGTGAATTGCGTGTTTACGTAAACAATCCAGAATGGAACGTTCCAGAAAGCGTTGCGGGCCATATAAAAGGTAAACAAGCCGGCAGTCAATTCAGTTTGATACAAGCGATCATCAAGGCGACTTCGAAGTGAGAACAAGTGATCAATAGTGAGTGACAGTGATAGTGCTTAGTGTTTGGACTTAGTGCTTAGTGTTTGGACTTAGTGATTTGTGTGAGCTAGTGTTTGTGAATAAAGTCTTCAAGAGAGTCACCAGGTCTTTCTCTCCGAATCCAACGAACCCTAGCACGTAACAGTATTATCATTTATAGTCCGTCAAGAAAGTCATGACAGGCGGGAAAAATTTCTAAATGTAATCACGCTTATAAGGTGTATTTTTTCTTTGTATTTTCACAGAGAACGCTTATAACATTTTAAATATTGTCACCTTGCACATTTTTATATCTAAATAATAAAGTTCTCATATTTTTTATTTCATTTAAAAATTTTCCCGCCTGTCATGACTTTCTTGACAGACTATAATAGTTTTATTACATTCTGTATAATAAGAATATTATGACTTCCTAGGGTGGGTCGGACGGGTCGCGCGGCGCATGTCGGAGCCGCGGTGATGTTCCTACTGCCTAGCGAAACAGAGTTTGTTAGACATCTTGAACAGAAGCGCATCAGGTATGTTGTTTATTGTTGCGTATATCGAACCAGTACTGTGGTTTAGACTCCAATGTTTTAAAACTGCATTAATGTACTCCAAATCAAAGTACTCGATCAATTAACTTGTTATCTTTGAGTGCTTTTAACATAAGTTTGCACTTTGGCCTACATAATAATATATTATCAATAGTTTTTAACCGCCTTCCAAAAAGGAGGAGGTTATACGTTCGGCTGTGAATTTTTTATTATTATTCGTAGTATATCAAGTACTGTCAATTTGACAGTGTTAAAGCTGCATCTCAATTCACCTGAAAGTGTACTTTGTGAATGTGTTCCTTTGTATCAGGTTACGACAAGACGATGAGTCAAAGTCTTTAGAAGCGCTGCGTACAGTCGCGCCCACCGCGGCGACGGTGCAGCGCGCGGCCATCGCGGTACAGTCGCGGCTGGAGTACACCGCGCATAGCTCCAAGGAGTGGCTGGCCAGAGCGAGCAGAGGTAGGGCTGACGGTCGCAGTCGGAGTCATTAAAATGATGACTTAACTTTAATTATGCATGTTTAGGACAAAATCTTTACTAAAGTTATAGTTAAGTAACCATTTAAATGTCTTTCAGTGCTAACGTAAGTTTCAGAAAAAACAATCGATTGTTCGATTAATTGATTTCGATGTTGCAACACTATACTCTCCAACCGTCCTACGTTTTTTCCTTGGTTTTTCGATCAGCATGAAAATCTGACGCGAGTTTCACAGTTTTTACCCATCCCACAAAAGTGCGCAACGCCGCTAAAGAAGTTTTCACTCCAAAAAAACAACAACATAAGCCAAAGTTTTGTTTTGTTTGTCGGTCAGGCTGTGGAGTGTGGACATATCTCGATCATAAAGGTCCGCGATCTGCTTGAGTTAATTTCTTTGATAGTACAAGCTCATGTGCTGCATGTTGTATACTTCATGGTTCATACTTCATTGTATTCAGTACGTATGTTTTCCCTGGTTTCTCTTACTCGTATACGAAAATATCAGTATCTCGTTTCTGAGTATTTGTTATCAGTTATGTGATCAGGACAACAATATTTTAGAAGCATGTGTGATAGAGGCTATTTCTCTCTATGTGGCGAGCGGAGTATAGTGTTATATACGACGAAACGTTTCGAAAAAAGGTAGATCATAGTGCCCTTGCGCGCTTCGCTTGGCTCATCTTGGCGGGGCACTCCTGTGCCCCCAGATTATGTAGAAATTAGTAAATATCTGAGTACATTTTCGTAAGGACAATAATAGACAGTTGATACGTAATTAAGTTATTAATATTTTTATTACTACTAATTATGATAATAGCATTATTTTATTGTTATGGTAAATATAATGAACTTGTTATATTGCTTGATGCACATACTTAAATATGTTAAATATGTAAATGTGGAAGGAAAATGCTAGAAAATTCACTAAAACACTCCGTTCTGTAGTTATTCATAGCAATTATGTAATCCTTGAAATAAGATCACATAAAATAATATTTTTACGAGAGCGAAAATAAAAGAAAATCTTTGCTGACTTTGGCTAATGTACCTACGCTGTATAAACGTAACAAAATAATATGTTATGTTTAATCGCAGCCCGTAAAGTACAGATTCGACCTGCAGTAACAAAGTAGCTTGTATGTTAATGTAGCCGAGTCATATTTTTATCTCTTTGCCTGAAAGTGATTTATCATCAGATAAATTCTTAGGCTTTATTAGCAGCTGGCAGACCTACGTTGTTTGGTTGGGCTATGTCAACCTACTGACATATTGATAGTAGTAAACTGAACATTAAACTGATATATTTTTTCAGCTTTCACATCATGGGTGCGTTTCTACTCGGGCTACCCGCGTGAAGTTCGCGAGATGTTGGACGCGCGAAAACTTCACCTCGGTCACGCGGCCAAGGCATTCGCGCTCCGAGAGACACCGGCCGCGTTGGCAAAACGCGCCCGCTCCGATCCCAAGCTGAAAAAAGAAAAACCTGTCAACAGGTTGACGGTCAGAGAAGAGGATGAAAAGAAACGACCAGGGTAAGTTTTACCTAATTTCTTATGTCAATGGTTTTACCCGCCATTTTTTATCCATTCCAAAATCTAAGGGTACTTTCCTGTCAAGTGTGTTTTTGCTCTCGCGTATCTGGTCGACATGAAAGTTGCCCGTATCCTATTATTTCATAGATGTTTTTTCTAAGACAAGAGTATGTTGTCACCCGCATGCGAAGAAGGTTCGCGCAGGACAGGAAAAGCGCCCTGTGACTTGTCTGTGTTTGAAAGCTGTGTTTTACACAAATTCTTCACCTAATTAGTTATTTCAATGCCTTGTAACTTAGCTAATAAAATAAATTTACGTTGCAAAACATGGTCACAGGGATATAGTCCAAATTAAAGCTTATTATTATTCGTCTTTAATATACATCGAGACTAATAAATAAGTTTTACTACTGCCGTATGACATAAATTATATTTAAGTAACGACGTTACAGTCTGAATAGTATTTTATTGTTTTAATGAATTTAATTACGAGTCGCCATTTTGAAAAGTAGTTGCCACTCAAAATAGAATTGCGCAATTAATTCTCAGGTTTCTCGTAATGTGGTGTGGGTGTGACTTATAATTAAATATTAATTGCAGGTTCCCAAAAATGAAAGTGAGTATGTTCGGCGGGAAGGTGTTCAACAAACAGAGCTCCATGCACACCGCCAGCGAGTTTGACAGCGGCCTCCCGCCCGTAGATACCTACACAAAGAAGAAGAAGAAGAATTGACACTCATAATTTTTAATTGCTGCGTGTAAAGACCACGGATCTGTACAGATAAGTTATATAGAAATACATTTACTTAATTGACTATTAGTGGTATTATTCATCAACAAAAAGCTCCGGCCCCGCTAATGAATCGTGGAGCTGATCCAAAAATTGTAATCGCAGAGTCGAGATTAATGGAGGCGGCCGATGGCTACCGTTTCTGACTCATGAGTGACTCGAATGAAAAATGAGTTTAAACCATTACCGTGCCCCGTCCGGCCTTTTGATATTTAAATTTTTTTCAAGCGGCCGTCATTACGAGAAGATGATTTGCGAATTTCGCCCCAGCGCGGTTTTTTGTTCGTCGCCAAAGTTGTCGTTTTCATTTATGATGTTTTTATTGCTGCATAATGAAAAATTAAAAGTGTATTGTGAGGCGCTTTCATGCTCTTATCTCTCGCGTTTATATCGCCCGATACTCCGCGGTGACAGTTTATTTTCGATAAATTAATTTGACGGAGATAAAGAAGACCCAATATTTCATCGAATTACATGGACTGGTTTTATCTGCCCTTTATGAACCTTTTTAATCTTTAACCATAGTCTTACCACTCGAGAACTAAAACTGAACTAAGTATGTACTTATCTAAACTTTACTTAGCACTGCTGTTGTTTTACGCAATCAGTAAAGGTTCTCAGCAACAAAATGCTCTTTGAAAAAAAGCAATAGCATTATCACGTCATGCGAAAAATATAGATTCATGTACGAGCAATGATGTTATATAAAAAACTCAAATCAGATAATTATGTTACTACCGCGCGCGTTGTGAAGACTCAAATACGACCCAATTGGGTCGTCTTTTATTTAGTCTACCTCTTATATGTAAATGGCATTTCGTATCTTTTGTTTCACTTATCTATCAAAATCTAATTTTGAATTTGAAAATTGTTCGGAGAGTTAAGCCGGAAAATAGTATGAACGTAACAGATCTGTATGTCACCGGCTACACGGTCAATTTTTCATCAATCTGATCCATCAATCTGGTACGGATTGACGAAAATTTGATCGTGTACGCCACGGATTGATGGATTGATGGTATTTTTAATTTGAACCTTTTATAACCATCAATATTCCGTCAATCAGATTGACACCCAGATTGATGGATCAGATTGATGAAAAATTGACCGTGTTGCCGGTGACTATAAGTAGAATAATATCATTGGGTACGAGTTAATAGAATTCAAATATGGAATAATTTAAACGGCAAATAGCAATTGCGATCGTTAATTGTGGCGTTTGTATTGGTCGGCGCGCATCATTACCCACGTATTTACATGTTGAGCGCCAAACCTCGTGAAAAGGCCTTTTCATTAACATCAGCTAAACTGAAAAATTATTCTGCCATATAAAACACGAAACTAGCTTATCATGTATTATGTAACAAAGATCATGTTACAACATGTTAACAACTTTTTACCCTACCACTCTTGAAAGTTGAAACTGAAATTCGATATCTACAAAATATAGATTCAAAGTCAGTTTTATGTAAAATGCTGTAGGTAAAACGTGATACGTCTATTTTAACTTCTAAAATAACTTTCATTACTTTTTATTCAATACATCGACTTGTATAACAAACTTAAGGATCATGCCTTACTTTTAGTCAATCAAAAAGTTAATCAAGTTATGTAAGCATATTTATATTGTCTTTAGGCTACTGCATCGGCGTCCGATTGATGTGGCGATAATAGATAAACTCATTAATGTCCGCACAGTAGGCGACTTCTTACAGCCGACTGACAATGGAGAAGTTTGATTCGGTAGTATAATAGATATCGAGCTCGGTGGGCAAGTTGGTTAATAGTTTTTTACCTATGTGAGTGATTCTCTCAGAGTATAATACTTAGAACATTATTTTATGAACACCTTATATCTACTTGTAGAAATAGCAAATTACTTATAAGTTATAACGCTTTTAAACGTTGCTTTAACGTATTTTTAACGCACATATTTTATTAAACCAACTCACTATTGACAACTAACTGTAATTTTTTTATTGGTTACACAATAATAGAGAGATACATTGGAAAAAATAATAATAAGTAGGAGGAGAGTATCAAGATATCTCCTACTTGTAAAGACTATTAAAGTTACTTTTAACTAATCTTCACCGGTTTAAACGGATAATTATAGATATTATGGTTAACATAGAGTTTTAAAATCGAACGTTTTATTACAATAGTTTGAACAGTGAGATTCAAGCTGCACAGCGCTGCGCGGCGCTGCTCACGAATGCAGTGAACGCATGTCTCACATAATAGCTGCATTACCGATCTTCAAATATGAGACTCCTACAGGTGTTATTACAGTTGATCTTTGGCGGCCTAAACTTGCAAGTCACGGCCCACCGAATTATGGGCACAAAGCGCCGTTGATACCGAATATTCCATATAAATATTGAGCTAATCGCCCTTTCAATGAGTCGGCTCGCTTTTTATTAATAATTGATCGCAGAGCGGCGAGTCATGACCGTATTGTGAGCGTTTTTTGCCTCCGAACTCATTAATGTATACTACATATGGCACAGAGGGCGTGAAACTCGCCCGAAACTAATTTTCGATGAGTAAACTAAATGGCACGGAACGAATTACTGTTTGTCCTCTTGTCACATCTATTTTCGTTGCGAAATTTACCTAGGGCTGCCATCACCCAAAGTGCCTTCGCCGGTCAGCCACGACAAAATTCCCGGACAAATGACCGGCCGAAATGTGGTTATTTCCCCGGACACCTCTTAAGCAGTAATTTACGATAACGTCTTGCCAATTTTTGCTTTTTCAACAAAAATTTGTAAAAATCTGATTAACTCAAGTCCGTGCAAGAAACCGTGCTAGTTTTCATCTTTCGCTTATTGCTGCTGGCTGCATGACTTAAAAGTTAAAATGTGTCCGGATTTCACCCGGACATTTTTCAAAAACCCGGCTGGACGCACCCCGGACGCCCGTCAAACTAGAACAAATCTGGGGAAATGGGATGGCAACCCTAAATTTACTTAATGTTTACCCCATTTTGGAGTTTGCATCTGTTCGTCAACCGCAATTGAAAAACATAGAGTAGGGATATTTTTGGGACTTTTTACATTTTGGATGATATTTGTAATAGGTATCCTGCCTCCTGCACACAGGTACATCTATGGACACTTAACAGGTGATACGCAATTGAAGAGTTCTTGAAAATTATTCTACCTAGTAGTTTGATGACTGACTATCTAGTACCTACTAGTTTGATTTCGTCACAATTTCCAAAACATAATTATTCAGATATTTATTACTCCTTTACAGGCATATTTTATTGATTTTCATAACAGATGAAAATCCAGGATATAAAAATATAGTCTTCACAGAGACTACAATTTTTCTCACCGTAGCATACCTATCTAAAACATACTTTTGCTTTTTACACGTTTTAAATTGTATATTTTTATAGTAATTAATAGTAATCATGTACTTTCGTCTAAGTGCCGCCTTCCCTTATCTAATTAAACATTCTCACACGAAACAATAAGGTTGAAATTTAGGAATTATGCGCACGCCGCGCCGCCGCTTACAGGTAGTTAGGTTAACAGTATAACAGCTGCGTGAGAAGTCGGTTAAATATGTACGGTGACCATGGGTTTTGAACATAGTGCACAGTAGTCACTAGTGCCACTTTTGGGAAGCGCCCTGTTGCGATTGCGTCGCGACTCGGCACACGTCTTTTGTTATTCGAAAGAGAAGAAATAATACTTTAGATATATTTATTAAATTATGCATTGTGCAACAGTTGGAAAAAGTGTTTGATATACGCAAGACGGTTAAGCTAAAAGTCGCGTTAGCTAATATATTGTATATTATGATTTATGGGGAAATCGATCGATAGTTCAAGACGGTCAGAACTCAGTATGAATCTTCAATTATTCACACAGTTTGGTGAATTTCAATTTTATCAAAAGCTACCCCATAATATACAGGATGTAACAAAAATAAGTGATAATACTTTAGGATGTGTACGTGTTCCTTGTAGAGAGTTTACTGTGAAAGTAGCAGCGCTGAAACACCAACAATTTTTTTTCACTATTGTATGAGGAAACTCGTGACGCTCGGGCCCTTGCCCATACAAAAGTGAAAAAAAAATCGTTTTTCAAAGATGCTACTTTCACAGCTCTACAAGGAACACGTTCACACCCTAAAGTTATCACTTATTTTTGTTACACACTGTATATGTATAACTAGTTGCGGACTAATCCGCCCTGCCGCCGGCGCGTGGTCGCCACAACAAAACGCTATGTCATTGTTCGCGAGATGTACTGATTATCGTTATTGTTTCAGACCGGGGAACGGCAAACGTTCACTCCATTTAATATAATTGAAGCGCTTATCAATTATGATCGTACTTGTTCTAACGTGTTTTACTATCATTATGCCGCTAATTGTCGCTTTTCGGCGTTTGTTTTGTTTTAGTGTTCATTAAAAATATGCGAAGTTCCGGTATAAGTAAGATAAATAGTGCCGCTTACATTACATATTTCGTTTATGATACATTTTCGCCTTGAAGGCTTTGTTTCCTTTTGTTTCCCGCGGATTACTTATGTAACTAATTACATAATTCCTTTTTTTCTGATTTACTTTAAGCGGCCTCTTTGTGTGCATATTTCACAACAATTTTTTAGATTATAACGTAGCTAAAATTTAGCATATCAAGCTGATCTAATGCACACAGCACCATACATTAATCCTAATTCCTATCCCTTATTTACTAACGCATACATTTTTCTTTTAACTATTTTCTAGTATCTATAGGGCCTATAAAAATACTCAACCTTATTATGTTCCAAGTATAAAGGTTGTCTTGAAATGTACTAAAGAACCTAGATATCCCTAAGTATCGCTTGTCTAATGAAGCGGAAAGTATTTTATACAAAAACCTCAGAGTTGCCATCCTCTTTGTAAAACATTGAATAAATATGGGCTCATTTTCATACACAATCGCGGTATGAAAAACGCAAACTGTTAATAACAGTTTACAATTCATTAGCTAACGGCGATTGTGAGCAGTGCTCGATATTTATTATTCGATATTCAAATATCTATAATGTATGCTCGTCTGGGTTTCTCCATCATAAATATATTAAAATTCATGTATTATTGTCTGCAATAAACGGGGTAAACTAGCAAAATCGTCTTTAATAATGTTAAGTGGCATAACGCATAGCGCCAACTCTACATTATTATTTTTATATACTTCCACTTCGGAGTGGTAAAAAGTAAACGCAAATATTTTCTTGTTTTGTAGCTATTTAGCACAAATATTACCACACTTTTACTTATTTCTAAATCTCCTGGCCTCGCTCTGTAATATTTAATCTGCTAATATAACATTGTCTGCCTATATTCATAGGAGAAGTCAAGTCGGGTCACATAATTTTTATAGACCCCCGTTAACGACTTATGGACCCCCATTTTTCTTCCACGCAAGCGTAGACCCCTTTCGGGATCCCGTGGACTCCTAGGGGTCCAGACCACTTTGGGAATCAATGCTCTACATCTTTATGTAGAGCTATTAATTTTTACCATTTTACCATGGCTGTGTTTAAATTAAAATTATATGGGACAAAGTCTTTTACACTTCCAATAAAGTTACGTATTAGTTATACTTTCTCTGCTCCTATATAAACCTGGGTACTTGTGAAATTAAAGTGAATTTTTTAAATCATATAGACTTATGGAACTTCGCTGTGGAACTATGTAATGTCTAGGTACCCTGGAGCCATGCGTTTTTCAGTTACGACGTTAGTAATTACAAGGCTTGGTGCGTCCGTAATCAATTCATACTCCACTTCACTACAATGTGAAGATCGCATTACACTGCCTGCTGCCTCACTAGCTGGAAACATGAATATTCATACAACATTTATTAAGCCTGTCGATGATAAGAATTCAAGGAGTCTCGTCTCGATTATGTTAAACGTTATTTACAGCCGGCCTCGCTTAACGAATTATGTTAAAAATAATTACCGCCCATTATTAATGAAATTATGATCTATGATAATACTTCTCATTGAACTTAATAACATAATTGTGAGCCCTAGATTTGCCTAGGCGGGGTAGCACGCTGCACGCCAAGTTCACGTGAACTCGACGAAACCTTTCTACGAGAAAAATTATTGGTATGCAAAAAAGGAAAACCTATTAGATTAGAAACTAAACGCGCATTGAAATTGATACTTTGTAAAAAACAGGTGGTACACAATTCGCGGTTAACCCTGTTTCGGTCGCCTCCGACAAAAAAGTTCACACGTGTTAAAAAATGAACGTTTCTAATGATTGTGAAAAAAGTGGTGTCGGATGTCGCTAACGTGTGTAACCCGGAGCTGCGATCGTGTCTCACTTGCCGACATTATAGCCGATAAGTATCATTTACACTGTTGCTCGGACAATTTTGAAATGGATGTCGACCGTTAAAGTGTTGCAATTTTTAAGCAACAAATAAAATAATATGGAACAAAAGAAGAAAATATAAGTTGTATGCACTTATCAAATGACTCTAAAGTTAACCAATACTAAATAAAGTTTATGAGATTTTTATCCTGCGAACATTTTTTTTACAAAATAGCTATTCACGGTTAATTACAGATCTCTATAATTAGGTAAGACATAGAGAACTGAGCTGCGTATGTTCCTATGGTGTGTAAAGACTTTTGGAACCAATGCTGAAACCTTGTAAAGTACATATATTTTGGTTGACAGTATGTACGCAACAAGCAAGTGCTTACGAAGTGACACTTACAACCTCATGACAATGTCACCAAGTGCCACAATATTCTTTATAAGAATATACCAACATGACGTGACGTCGTGTCGGCAGGTCTTCACCGATTTTTTTTTCTAAAAGTTCAAGAACTGCTCCAATCAAGCATCATCTGTGGGAGTGCACTGAGTGACGGGTGTTTAGCGGGCATAACCGTCCGTTTACCGCTGGGCCGCGGCGACCGCAGCGCGCCTGGGAAGGCTCGCTCTTACCGCGCCGGTGTAGGGTTACATGGGTACAGTTGCGTGGAAAATATTTTCTGTATTCTGTAGTCATTGAACATGCATTTATTGATTCTTGGGTGGAGTTCCTTAGATATACTAAAAATATCTTATATTGAAGGCTATCTGTCGCACTCAGAGACGAATATTAATTACTTAATTACTTAAGTATAATTAAATTAAGATTTTGATATTAGTCCGACACATTATCTGCCAAAGTCTTCGTTAAATAAAAGTTAAATCATGATATCCCAGTAGGGTACGTTCAGCCTTGTATGGGAAGCTGAAATTAATTATAGTCTGAATTTTTTTTGCACCAGTGTTTTATGTTTAGAGGAGGTTACAAATAGCCAGGGCCCCCGTAAGGGCTCCTGGCGCCTGAGTGCAAAAAAGGATTTTGGTACCCCTTTAGGCAAATTTTTTGGATCCTTGGTTTTGGCGCCCCTAAAGATGGTGATGCATGTGCATGTGCATGTGTGCATTGCACACATTGCACATATGGTAGCGCTTACTGTAAATAGCTTAAATTCAAAAAATAAATGCAATAAACAAGTCAAAGTATAATTTCGCTTAAGTATATTATGTCAAATATTATCGAATTTAGCGAAAGTAATAGGGATGATGACAAGGTCCAAGATTAGCGAATTTTGTTAACAAAATGAAGAAATCACGGTAAAAAATAAGTGTTCCCAAAATTTCAGCTTGATAGCATTTGTATTTTTTTTATTATGCGCCTTCAAAATCAAGTCGATTTTTTTTTCAATTAAATTTCTTAATATTTGTATACCATTCGATAACTTATGCAATTAAAAGCAACTTTTGTTATAAAACTACTTTCATAAACGCAATATTTAATATACCTACCGAACAAAATTCTCTCCCGATCCATACAAACTACGAAAGAGTGACGTCAGTCTTTCGTAGCACTTTGTATGGAGTGTTTCAGGCAGGTCTATTTTATGAGATATTTGAAATTGTCATATCTTGGTGAATTTTTAAGCTATCAGAGTCATTCTTTCAGCGATGTTTCTAATTTTTAAGGGTCTTTCAATTACCAATAAGAAAAAAAATATCATCATGCCTATTGTAGAAACAAAGTTGTAGGCTTAATCAAATCAAATCATTAAATTTCCTACAAATTTGATTCTTATGACTTTTTTTAGAAATCAATATTTAAGCTCCTATACCTATGGTAAATGTACCGGGACCTCAGCGACTGGATGAAACTGAATATTTCTGATCATGAATTAGACTCTATAACAATTAGGTACGGCACAACTTACACCTGAATCATTAATTATTCCCGTGGTGCTATCCCTTTAGTTCTTTGACTTTCGGTCATTGCAACTTTGTGCTGTCTCCCGCTATTTATGGGGAGGGAAACTGTACACTTCCTACTCCTCCTATCTTCTTCTGATTAAATTCGTTGCGGGTCCCAAGACAGCTTTAGCATGTCCCTCGGGCTCCCTGAGATCATATCAAAGGGTTTTCGTGGTTGGATACCGCTGTCGATCCTGGCGAAACTGGAGATACAGTGGTGGGAATGTGTGGTGGGCCAAAGCCCGATTTTTACAACTGAATCATTATTAAAAAATTGGCCAAGTGTCGGACTCGCTCATGAACGGTTCCGTACCATTATAAGGCAAAGATAGACAAAAAATTGTGCTTTTTGTACGGGAGCCCCCCTAAATATTTATTTTATTTTAATTTTATTAATAATTATTAAAGTACAAATACAATATAATTTTAATAAAAAGTTAATAACTATTACAATAAAACTATTAAATACTTACTAAAAATACAAACTAAAATAAAATATACAAACATAATATACAAACTTAGAATATAAAATTATAAAAAGAAAAACTTCCCCATGTCGTCCCCATCTGGCAGAGTGCCCAGCAAGCTGACAGCATTGCCACGTTGGATTGCAATTGCTATCCGCTGTGCCAGGTAGCTTCCGGCTCTGGGGTCTCGGGTGGCTTCAATAAGCCTCTTAGATATTTCTCTAAAAAGCTTTTGTGCCCCCGGACCCCATGCGCCTAGGGTTTCTACCCCAAACGGTTCAAATATGAGATCTCCGCTGAGGTTCTCATATTTGCGCCGCTTGAGGTTCTCTGCTTGGTTGGCGGCTGCGCCCGCACAGCTCGAGGACACAAGTAGCGTCCCAAACATGGGCCCGTCCCATATTCCAGGGGACCAGGGTCATTCCATCGGGTCTCTTGCCATCGTCGCGCGCCAAACCGGAGGGCTCCAGTATTGCTGGCACGCCGGCAGTGACAAGAGCCCGACGAATGAGGTCATTCAGGTTGTGCTGCCGCGTTAAGCGTCCAGCGCTTCGCGAGCAGCACAACCCGTGGTGACCGTAGCTGTCTACGTGCGCGCCGCAAACACACTGACGGGGGACGACATGGGGAGCACCAAGACGCAGAGCAGTGGCTAGGCGGAATGTATTTCGGTCCAGCAATGTTCCTATGTTTTTAGATGGTAGTGCCCGCAGCCAAGCTCCCGACTCCCACCTCTCCACAGCTAAAAGTCGAGCCCGTTCTGCGACGCTGGTAGACGTATTGAAAAGTTTATTACGCACCAGTTCGCAGACGGGCCCGTCCCAGAGCCTTTGCGAAGACGTGTCCTCAAACTAACCTAACTGCCGGCACTAGCAATACCCCAGGCGTCCTTGGCCTCGTCCGCAAATGGAATGACTAAAGGGCATGATGAGGGCTCTAAAATTTTTGCTATAACTGCGCGATTTGCGTGGAATGAGGACAAGAACGCCGGTAATGCTCTGTCAGAAATTTTTCGTACTCCCAGGCCACCGAACCTTACGGGTAGTGTAGCTTGGGTCCAGGAGCGTTCATCAAAATTAATATTTAAAATTGTGGAGAGCGTATGTTTTAGAGTGTCATCTAAACTATGAAGAAGTTGTGGGAACTTCCAGAGCTGACAACACCGCAAAACATACGTCAATTTGGGAACAAATAAACAATACCGAATCAGAGTAAAAGCCATGTGACTGTTAATTTGGAGAAGTCGGTCTAAACTTTCACTAAAATTTTGTACTTTTTCCTTTATATAGTCTGGAAACGAATCGGCTAGAATAGGTGAACCCAAGAGAAAAAGTGAACTCTTCTCAATCACTGATAATTCTGGGGCGACGGCCTTAAAACTGGATACTATTTCGTCTCTATCCTCACAATCATCAGGGACGAAAAGCTCACACTTCCCCAGGTTCAGATCTAAACCTATAATTTGGAATTCGTGAATCAGGGTCTGAAAATCCGAAAGAACTGTAGATGCGTCGCTGGCAAGAGTCCCGTCATCTAGGTACCACACGTTGAATTTAGAATTTAGGAGTTCGATGACCGGGTGAATAGCTAGGCTGAAAATTGCTGGACTGTTGACAGCCAGTCTGAAGACTGGATTAAATGGTTCTGGTAAATGAGTTTAGTGGGTTCTCGGTAGCACTGTAGCATGAAGGGCAAAATGGTGGGGGCTTTAGTTTTTATCTGTGTCAACATTGCGACCCTGTCTACAGAATTAAAAGCGTTTTTAACATCCACTTTTAGGTATACAGTATTTTATGAATTTTGAATATGGGTTCGAAAAGAAAAGAATGCTATTTTTTATAAAGAGCAAAAAAGGCCACTAAAATCATGTTTGTTATATGGGAGCCCCATCAAATATTAAATATAAATATAATATGTTTAAATTAGTATTAGTTGTTATAGAGGGAAACAAAATACATAATATCTGAAAATTTCAAGTCTCTACTTGAAGCCTGGAGACAGACAGACGTCCGTCAGACAGCGAAGTCTTAATTTTAATTGTGGGTAATTTGATGAGCTATAAGTTTATTTCTGTATTTTTAACCGACTTCCAAAAAGGAGGAGGTTATATGTTTGGCTGTGGATATTTTTTTATTTTACAGATATACAGATCGAACAAGTCGAAATTAAACTTTGACTTGTTTTTTGCGGTTATTTCCGTAAATATTGATTTTACAATAAAAATTATAAGAACTGAAGTTGTAAAGAATCAAATTTGCGACAAATTTGATCCTTATCATTTTCTTAAAAAAATAAAATAAAGGAGATATAAGTAGCTAAAAAAAAATTGGACCTTCAAACCAATATGGCGGCTAACGCACTCGTCGGATTTGGTCGAGTTTTTAAATTTAAGCTATTTGTGACCTCCTCTAAACACTGGTGAAAAAAAATTCTGACTATAATTAATTTAAAAAAAATCTAACTACTGGGGTATAATTAAATGTGTCTGAGTGCGGCTGTCAGAGTTGCTTTATTAGTAGCAGCAGCAGAGGCGTAATGTGAACTAGTAGTAGCATACTTAACTGGTTTACTTATTCAATTGTGCTTTCAGTTGGCCAACGCGAAAACACTAACCGTTTAACAACGCTGCATAGATTAGATAAACTTCCGTCAAATAACCTCAGCAATCAGAAATCGGCCATTAATTAATACCAACTATGATTCTATGAGTAATTAAAGTTAAGATACGTAAACAAAGTCGTAAGCAAAAGTGACATCAAAATTAAAATATTATATTGTGTAACTTGTAAGATATATTTAAATCTTTTCAGACATCCTAATTAAAAATTATAAAATAATTAAAATGTAATAACGTCACTTATGCTCATAATGTCGTTAATCATTTAAATTAAGTAATTAGTTATTTATATATTTTTATTTTAATGGCAAAATAAAATGTTGATCATGCTAATATGACATAAGAATAACCTGTAAGTACAGGTAGTAATGCTACAATAATAATAATTATTAGTAGGTACGATATTACAACGCTTGAAGCTGTAAGTACCTATGCGGTTATATGAGACCAGTTACTAACCACCATATTATAAAAAAGGGGTTACGAAGTTTTCGGAAAGACATCCACTTCTGCAGTGGGGTTAAACTTACTTCAGTACCTGCCTATTCAATGCAATAATTAAAAAGTAATTATGTAGAATTTACTATAGGAAACAATTAATTAATTAGTCTTTATATTTATTACCTACGTAGTACGTGTTTCTGATAATAAATTAATGTCAAATTTTGTTCGCCGAATCGTAGAGGCTATGGATAGGAATTTTTATTTTCTAATGATTTATTTTGCAATTAAACTTGATATTTCTGCATTATCGCTAATTACGATATCTTTATTAAATAATCTTTATATTTTCATTTATCGCATTCGAATAATTATTATTTGCCGCCATTCCGAGGTCTTTGCGTCCATTATAAATATTATTTACATATAGCTATCACACATTTAAAATCGATTTAAAAAGCTTTGGTGATATTGCTTTTAAGGCTTCTTGAAATTTGAAGTTGGGGTCAGACACTGAAACGAGACGTGGCGAGGTTCGTGCGACGCGACGCGACGCGACGATGCTTCAAAACAACGCGAAAATGAAATGTTGAAACAATATGACAGTATTTGTATATTATTTCAATGTGAATTTACTATACATAATATACACCGACAGAATATGAGTAATACTTAGGTGTAGCTACAATATTTATCATGATAATTATGTAGGTAGCTCGCAACCCGCGATGTCACCACTGTGACTGTGACAGGGACACAGCCGAACATACCATCACGGCGTGTCCCTCCTGGATAGTACAACGTGCGGCACTCAGTGCTGCTATCGGACCGGACCTTTCGCTGCCGGCACTGTTTCGTGCAATGCTGAGTGGCGAACAAGAGTGGAAAGCGGTGGAGGATTTCGCTCACGACGTCATCTCCGCAAAAGAGGAGGCCGAGCGCATAAGGGAGAGGGAGGTGCTCGACCCTCGTCGTAGAAGTAGGCCAAGGCGAAGACGGGTCAATCGAAATGACCAAAGCGTCCCACCTTAGCCAGGAAGCTCGGGGCGGCGGTATGGGGATGTCGTCGCCCATTGCACCGAGTCCCCAAGAGGGTCGCGATGCGCTGCGTACTCTTCGCGCATCGCGACACCAAAGTGTCAGGCCTGCACAAGCCCTGGAAGGGCCTCTGTTTGGCCACGGAGCCCGTATGGGCTCGAGGAGGGCCTGCTGGGATAAGCAGGCACGCGCACGCTGAGCCGCGGAAAGAAAGCTCACGCGTTCTCGCAATCCTGCGTGCGAAGAGAGGAAGAGTATAGACGGGTTTTAGTGGGCAGGGCTGCGGTCAATTCACCATCTTTACGGCCGCAGCGAGTCCTACATACCCGGGGGAGTGTCCCCAAACTCTCCGGCATGCGCAACAGCATTCCCCGTCTCAAAAAAAAAAGGTAGCTCGTGACCAGAAGGTAATAATTGATCTGAATCAGACTGACGTGTCAGATTAAAAATCTCGATGGTGTCTCATTGAATTAAGTCTAGTGACTACTGAGTCTGGTATGTTTATAGTGTTTAATAGAGTATGTGAACACGGCCGCTGTACCGGGAGCGTCCAACGTCAACATGAAGTGATGAGAAGTGACCGTTCCCCGCTGTACCAGGCCCTTTAGCCATTAACTTTTCTTTGGCGCTTTTATGAAATCGCCGATCAAAATGTATGGAACTGACATAATCGTTCGTTAATATGACGTTGACGTTCGCTTCGTTAAAAATCAATTCCATACATTTTCATCGGTGATTCTATAAAGAAGCCATAAAGAAAAAGTCTTGGCCATAGGCTCTGAAGTGATGAGAAGTGACCGTAGCTCGCTGTATGAGTTTTGTCTCAGCTTACACAAACGTGACGAGGAAACGCGGTTTTAAAAACGTTATTTAAAACTAGATGACGTCCGCAAATTCGCTTATCGCGTGGGACTTAAATTGAATGAGACCATTCAATTGAATGACTCGGCTGAACGTCGATTAAACGATCGTCCCTCAACGTTCAACTAGTTAGCGATTTGTAGCATAGCGTTTTGAAGATAGCGGACATGATATCAGTCAGGTAATTGAACGTATTTAATTTTCTTCCTACTGCGGCGCTACTATAGTTACTAAAATAAAATATATGGCGTCAAACAGCTCGCACAGCTGCATTATTTGTAATAACTAATAAAATAATATGAAAGCGTGGATTTACCTATATCTACCCCGTCAACGGCTACTTGAAAAAAAATATAGCATCCTATTTAACGACTTCGCTATATGACTTTTAGTCGAGACGTTAAACGTTACAGTCAACGTCTTGACGAGTTGTCCTTTAGCCATTCAATTGAATGGTGTCATACAATGAATGCGGTAGTCATTCGATCGAATCGCGGATTAAACCAGATGACTGCGACACATACATCGTATCAGTCACGCCCAAACCAAAGTTTCTATTTAAACGCCCAAACGTGGAGCATTAGACTACAACTTTTACAATGGAATGTGTAGCCATCGTGTAGCAAAGTTCAATTTTGAATAACTAATTTAAAATCGCACCATCGCGTTTCGTTTCAGTCTTCTTGACCCTAAAGATGTAATGTCTAAGAGCATAATTTCATTCCTACTAATTTGGTTATGATAAGTTTTAAGGGCATTCCCTACGGAGATTCCGTAATTTACCGTATTTAGAGGCTTATAAACTCATAATTTGAAAGCTATAACAGAGTTATAATAAAAATATAGCAATAATCTTCAGTATCTCAACATTCCTTTCCACGTTTTGAATTTTCTATTTTTGTTTATTATACTCATTATATCAGCTTCCAAAGTAAAGCCAATTTATTAAAATTCAAGCATACATTCAGCATCTCCTTAGTATTTACAAATTACTTTTATTTGAAACACACGCCAATAGATCGACAATATTATAAACTACATATTCCCCGTTTTAAATTTTTTTTAGGTCAATTTTGAACTAAGATAAGTAAAAAATAGGGTTTTGGTGCGATCTCGGCAACGCGGCAAATGTAATATGGTCAAGCTCGTTTGCTCGGGGGACGGCCTTAAGTAACAGAGCATAAACGTAAATAATAAAAACTCATAATATCTATATAAGCTCACTCTATAAATATGATTAGGCTGTGAAATTCTTATTAGAACTCCGTTACCTCCCGTTACAAACTTTTTTTAACTTCGTAACATCTTGTAAGATCTTAAAGATATTATAAAGTAGTCTTATAAGAATCACCTAATACCTATACTAATCAAAAGAAACAACTCAATTTGAAACCTATCTGGGGAATTTTAATGGAAACATACTAATGGAAGTATTTTAGCCGCAAATCGACCGCAGAGTTTCTAAATTTGACCGGCGATTTTCTCACAACATTGGCTCGCCATTAGAGATAGTTGGCATAGCTGTAACCCGAGCGCCTGAGAGCGCCGCGCACCCAACCGACACACACACACACACACATACACACACTACTCATTTTACCCAAGTCCAATGGACATTGACCAAATTGTATTTCAATCCTTCGATTGGGGATTCTTGGAAATGATATTGTATTCTATTGTTGTCGCGGCCACCGGTGTCCTTATGGGGCTTGAAGGATTAATTTTTAATTAATCCATACTTCCATACTAATATTATGAATACGATCTCGGTTTGCCTATCTGTTACTTCTTGGCGCCCAAAACGCTGAATCGATTTTGCTGTGATATGAAAATACTTGAGTCCCGAGATACACGCGCGAGAAACGAATCTTGGCGTCATCTAGTCTATTTCATCTTTATGGGCGAGGCCGCCAATTTTTGCTGATTTTGCAATTATTTTTCTCCGCCTTTTGTATTTTAAAAAGTATTGTGTTTATCTTATGCTCGAAAACTGATTCTAACAAAGAAAACAAAGTACTCAAGCACGCATTAGAATCATTTGAGTTCCAATAATAGTCTAAAAATATATTTACAATTAAACATAAAAAAAGGCAAGAAAATAGCTTAAAATATACAATCCGCCGTGGAAGAGGTGCACTTTAACTATCGCTGTAGCAGTAAGTATGACTGATTAGAAGATAAATCGGATATGTTATGAATACTTATATAAATGGCTATTACCTCATCTAATTCTTATAGTATTTTAAGATAACTTTCCTTATAAACTTTTTAAAATCAAATGAATCGTTAGAAACATCAATTCTACCCCACATTTTAAACGTCATCAATAATACCGATTTATTGTTATCGTTGGGTGTTAGGGAAGGTAAAATCGGGAAGTGGCAACGCTGAGTTTTTACGTATTCTATGGAAAATCTCGTAATATCCGCCATTTCTCGACAGTTCACATTTGAACCTCAGTCGGGCTCTGTACACAGTTTTTTTTAAAGGAAGTTTTTTTGTGACACAAATGTAAGTATTACTGTTTCACATAAAACTATCAATGCATCAGTGAGTAGTCAAAAGGGCCATGTTTGGGGCTATAATAAAAACCACATTGTGTATTATTTACAGAGATAAGTTTGATTTTCTCAACGCTATGATAGCCTCTACGCTGATAGCGTAGAGGCTATCATAGCGTTGAGAAAATTTGGTGCTCCAACGTCATATTTCTCAACGCTATGATAGCGTAGAGGAATAAATTCGCTACAATTTTGGTGCTCCAACGTCATAAGCAGCGTAGATATTCGCCAATTTTCTTTCTCTCGCAAAATTTTTCTGCGTCGTATCAGCAAAAATTGGCGGCCTCACCCATATATACTTTAGTCAATTGTAAAGAAACTTTATAAAAAAAAAACCTTTTGAATTTTTATATACAATGCGAAGAAACTTTTTCCTCAACCTAATATTACTAGCTGACTCGAAAACGTTGTTTTGCCGTATAAATTATTTCTAGTATCGATATAAAAAGATAAAAATACATAAAAATTTCATTAAAATCGGCTGAACCGTTTCGGAGGAGTTCGCGGACAAACATTACACGAGAATTTTATATATAAGATGTTATTCTAATTGATCAAAGTTATCTGAAAAAAATTGACATTATAGTATTATCGCTTTGTATAGAAGTTGTTCTTGACGAGAGCTACGACGTAGCGCGTAGCAGCTCTACGAGTTTACAACAATTACGAATAGATGCAAAAAACAATATTACCAATATTGTTTTTGACGTGATAACGTCTTATAATTCGATATGGGGTGCGCGCACGAAAAATATGACAGTTCATGCGGCGTTACCTCGGGCCTCGCTCTGAGGCGTTCCATTTACACTCTCAAGTCTTTCAACAACCGTAAGGCCCACCTGGGCCGCGCTCTTTGTTTCGATTATATTACGTATTTCGATGACTTAGAGAATACTTTTGTATGAAGAAGTTTGGTTAGTTATGACCTTTGATACATTGACCACACTCTGAATAAAAAATAAATAAACAATCTGTGAGCTATTAGTATTATTTCGGCTATTCAAAATTGTGCTCTATTTCCTACGTGTCAAGGTATGACTTGTGCTTTGTTCGAAGATTTTACTGGATTTCACGAATGTATGTAGCGTTTTGTATTGCGAATAGTTTATTTTACTTATTATAAATATTTGTAGACAATCATTTGAAAGAAATACATCGAAATAACTTTAGGTTACACTCGAAAAAGTTTGTTTCTATTTATAGAGATTCGGAAGCGAGGGTTAAGGGGTTAAGGATAGTTGAACGTGACAACGTCATACGTTGTCACGTTCAACTGTCGTCAGTAAACCGACTACAGATAACCGATTTTTTGCATTTATTCGTAATTGCTTATTTGCAAATGCAATAATAATAATAATAATAATCTTTATTTGCTAAAATATGGTACTGTAAGGTGATACAATGCTAACAGCGTCTCACATATTTTGTCAACCTTATCGACGTGCAAATGTTAAATGATACATTAGTCAATGTTAAACTGATCTTAAATATTCTTAAATTATATTTTTCATATTTAATTTGAATTGATCACATTATTACCTATTGGCTTAAGCAGTCAAATATCAATAAGTATAAGTATAATTGTTAAACATGTCAGTGCATAAAATGTATAAAGTCATAAAAATTAGAACAAGTCAAGAGTAAATACTATGTCAAATATCTAATAATAATTCAAATAAAATAAATAAGTACTAAATAATATCCAATATCCAATAATTATTATTTATCATAATAACATGTATCTGTACTATATTGTTTTCGAATAAACGATGAATCATTACTGTTATAGTAAACTGTAAAGTATCTCTTGCATCAAGGAAAAACAAAAGTGATGAGTCTCTATTTTTTAAATTAAAACAAAATTATAGAGTGAATGTAATAAAATAATTTTATTACATTTACAAAATAAGTGGTGATGAAAAATAAATTATGTTACTTTAAAAACATAATTACATTAAACCAAATAATTATCTATACTTATGGTCAAAATAAACCAAATTTAATGAGTGTAATTTATTGTATGACTTTTAATGAGCGCGCTAAAAACTTCCAAATGTACAAATTCGTAAGCTAGGTGTCAGGTTATTAACGGAATCACGATTGAAAAGGTAATTAATTATAATACAAGCTAGTTGTAATTTTGAAGAGTGCTCAATTATAATTATTTCTTAATTGGTGGGTAACTATTGGATAACTGATTTTTATCGTTTTTAATTTAGACCTAATTTCACCAACAACTGTTAATTTTAACGTTAGACTTAATATCATTTTAACTCTCGCGTTTTTCGTACGAATGAAAGAGAAGACATGATATTTTAACAAGCTGTTAACACTAACAGGCGTTGGTGAAATTGGGCCTTAGTGTACGTTAAAGTGTGTGTAGATTAGTCAGTTTAGTAAGGTCGAATTTAGATTACATATAAGATTGTCGAAAATTATAAAATCGAAAGAAAAATAAAAATAAAACGGTTTCTTTGTCTATCAGGTGGGCCGAGAAAAATACTTAGACAATATAGAACTTTAGTCTTTACAGGTTTAGTTTAGTCAGCAGAGGTTACAATTATTATAGGTACTTCGGTAATACTCATACAAATAGTAACATCAGTTATATAAAAAAAACAGATAACTGAGAACTGTTCTTCAGCTAAAGCCTAAATGTAACTGAATTTTTTTTAAGTATACAGAAGTAGTTGAGTCATGAACACATCCGTCCAAAGTAAGCAGCCATCACCTACATTATTCAGCATAACATCAGCGAACTCAAACCGGCTAATTGATTTAAAGTATCCCATTCGACGTGTTAATTTTAATCTGAATATGACGCAGTGTTAAACAGAGTAAGAACGCTTTTATTTCCATGATTTGTAAACATAAAAGGGTAAATTTACATTTTGATATTCGCAAATGCTTTGGGGACTAAAGCGGCGTTCGCACCCTAAATTTTAAAACACCTATTTGCATACGCTTTGAGTAAATAAACGACACTTCTGCCGCTCTTACCGTTCGATGAGATGGGAGGAGCTAAACACCCGCTCCGTGACGAGTTTACTGAGCAGTTACTACTAGTAACTACTAAAAATCAGAATTAGATTGACTTTAGGAGTTTTTAATATGCTATACTGTTTTAAATATTATGTTATGTATGTGGTATTTTAGGTTAGTTATTTTGGTGTTATAGAATTGTATCGATATCTATTTTTCCTTTTTTTTCAATTTTCGTCATTTAGTGCTTTAATCTCTTATTCTATATTATAATTTAAGATTATTTTATATTCAAATTTAAGTAACCAAAATAATGCACAATAATTAATCTAATAAAATCTTTTTAGAAGTCGATAAAAAGAAGATAGGAAGGTATTCGATAATCCAAAAATAGATTATGAAACGCGAGCAGAGGGACAAACGTGCAAATTGCTTTTATCGAGTGCATTTCTTCTAAAGCCGGGGCAATTTGCATCCGTTTACGTAACTTTTAGGGGGCGGGGTGTAGGTAGGAGTGGGGAAGCGGGGGACATAATCAGCGTAATTCCAATCATGCAAATGTCGAGATCCGACTGAAAGCCTGAGCTTGTTTCAGGAGTTAAAATGGAGATCCACTTAGCAAGCACGCACCTCACATACGCAATCTGTGCCGCCCAAAGAGTATAACTTATCTAGCTTTAATTTCTTTAAACAAGCCTTTAGCCATATTATAGTTTAGTTGTGCCTACTTTTAAGTTAGCTAGCACTTGTAATAAGTAAAAGAAAGTAAGTTAGCTAGCACTTGTAATAAGGTTTTATTGAAATTGATATAACTGAATGAAGACAAAGATACATTATTAAACAGGCTCTACATATTATAGTAGAAAAATTTAAAGGTTCAATTAATTTTGCAATAATTTTAAAGAAATGTAAGTAACGTTTCCTATGCCGCCGCTTTGGCATGTAGCTACAAATAATAGTAGGCATGTAGCAATAATAACTCTTGTATTCATAATTTATAAAATAATGCCCATTAGAATGGAAGAGAACAGAAAACTTCTGATTTTGCGACAGGCTGATTATCTATCCTGATTCATGCGACAGTGTAGCCAGTAGCAGTATCCAAATTATCTATAATCTAGCTCTCGCAAGAAACGTAACCATCATCAAGATTCTGTCTATATTATACAGTTGAATCTCTGTAGCAATTTAGTCTATGTTCTACCGCGAATAAATACAACATTACCCTTGTCTAACGAATTCAAACGTATTAATCAATTAATATCATCCTTAGAACCCTTTATAATCTATTTATATTATTAAATCATGTACATAGACTAAATTTAAGTATTATAATAATATTAAGAAAGGCTAAAAAATGCAGAAAAATCCGAAACTACGACCAGCAAGCCCCTTAGACAAGTGGCAAAACGCTAACGCTAACGCCACAAAATGTATGCGATTTGACATAAGTCATCGCTTCGCTAGCGAATACTAATGTCAAATTCATACATTTTGAAGCGCTAGCGTTAGCGTTAGCGTTTTGCCACTTGTCTAGGGGGGCAGGTTTCATTGAAAGTAGGCCAGCCAGGAGTAGTTTATAGTGCCCAAATACAAGCACTTTCTTTTCCTTTGCTCTTCTAAGCCCGTAGGAGAGATGACCACACGACTGGCAGGAGATCAAGCACTTTTTACATGTCCATCAGATGTATGCATTATCTTTTTTATCAGACAATCAGGTAATCAGCCTACAATGTACTTACCTAACTAATTGGAAACGTTTTTCCAACGCGGGATTCGAAACCACGAGTTCCAAGTCAAGAGCTACGCTCTAAGCAACTGGATGACGGAGGTGTGATTATGCTTAAAGTACATAATAATATGAACTATATTATTTCCAAGTCTAAAAATTAAATTTGACTAATTTCTCATTAAATTCTCGCCGTAATAATCTCAAATACTTTCCATTAAAGGGCGCTAAAAGCAACATGGCCGCCAGCGCTTTCCGCGTTAATTTCGTATTCAAAACATGTAAAGGAGAAGCGAGCTCGAGTTAATGCCGACACTTTTAAATATTAAAATTTGATTATTGTATCGCGACAGAAGTAGCATAAATTGGCTCTAACTACATCGCATCTTCACAAAGAGAGCACGTTTTATGTAATGGAGCACTTGCTCGTGTGTCTCATTTTTACTTCTACTCATTAAAGTTGTAGGAGTACAGTGGCATAGGTAGGCAGAGGCTCCGTTTCAGATCTTTTTGTGGACTTTAGCAGCGTAACCGTAACCACAGCTACGCCAACTAACAATCGTAAGGTAGTTATGTCTATTGTGGTAAGGGTCATTTCACATTGCATACTATTGACATAATAATTTATAATACTACCTTATATTGTAATTTCAATGTTTCTGGTATTGACTGAACATTATTTAAACAGTACCTACTGATTAGGTAGGAAGAAAATATTAATTCTTAAAAACCAATGAAATATAATATACACAAAAATAATTGCATCTTTAATCTTTTGCACGTAACCTAACTCCTTTCGCCGCAAAATAAATAAAAAACTGGCCAGTATGTTTAAAAAACAAACTTGTCAAACAGTTTAAATGTGAAACATCAATAAAAGGGAATGCATCGTGGATGCGCAGCAGTAAAGGCGGGAAAGCGAGGACTGGATTACCATATCAAACGCGGCGCGGCTGTCTGATCACGGGGGTGGTTTTATTAACGACATTTATAACGATACACTTCACGCTCCTACGTTTGTGGAGTGTGTTCGGACTTTGGAGTATTTTGTAATCTATAGTTGGGAATTCATTTGGGTCACATTTAAATAATTCTTTATATAGGTAGTCACAATGGAGAAAATCACATAGGTAAGGAAAACCTGAAGAGTAAGGACACTTTACATAGGTACGCAAATACATTGCTGAGTGTGAGTTGTAAATAATGTAATTAATTATGTAATAGCTCTTGTCGAAATTTGAAGAGTTTATAAAATTTTGATTATTCCATGACTGAAATTAACGGATAAATTTAATTACGACAATTAAAACTAAAACTTTTGTTAAAAAGGCACCACGTAAATAAGCAAACTAGTATATTAATAAGCGCACTTATTTCGATTTTTTTTCAGTGTAAAATAGTTTGAATGATAAAAATGTAATGTAATAATTCTCTCCATGAAAGTAGGCATGGGAAAGTATTTACCCTAGTGGTAGTGGGTGTGTCCTGAGTACCTTCAGGCTTAAGTTAAACGGTCGCTAAACGTTTGGGCGGCCCGCCCTAAGTGATTTGATGCGACAAAACGTTTCTCACTCTTTTCAATTACACAAAGTAACCTCTATTATGTTAGCTGTAAGGTTGTTTTTACTGTGGCCAGTTTTTCCTTTAGGACTCTATCTCATTTCATCCAGGTACAATATGTAAGTTAAACGTTTTAGATGATAAGGGCGTGCGTTTTCTTTTACATAAGTTTTGCGCATGCCCATAGACACTAAGAAAAAGCACTTACATTTTCCAACCGATTTTCCTGTACGTACCTACGTTAGGTATACCGTAATATTTGTTTTACTTCGTTCTAAACTTTCAAAAATGTTATAAAAGATATAATATTTTAAGTGCTTTATAAGAAATTACTTTTTGAAACCAAGCACTCTTATCAAAGACTGAATCTCGATGAAATTTTAGCTTAGGAAGAACAAAATAAAATCATGATTTAAAAACATAAATAAGCATTTATAAGCAAAAATATCAAAACATTGGTGTTGTAAATGTGAATTATTGGAAATGTTATAGGCGGATTTTTTAGAGGGAAGCCATGACATGTATTTGGATGGCTTTCAAAATGTGGGATAGAATCCAATAGGAATGAAGTAATATGAACCTGACTGCAATGAAGTGTTACTGTAGCCGCTATACTAGCACTTTGCAGCAGTATGGGGTTCCTATACAGCGGGTAGCAGCGAGTAGCCAAGTGTAGCTCCCCAGGGCAACGATTAATAGTCTCTCTGTAAACACAGGCACGGACTACGATGATGTGTTTGTGTGATTTTTAAGCCGCCATTCCACCGCGGCGCACGCTGTGCACGGCCACGCGGCGCACGTTTTTATTACTTTGACTACGTCAATTCGTGCGTAGCGTGTCCGTGGGTTGCAGTGGACACAGTCACATATATTTTCTTGCAAAGCGAAGCTTGACGCACTTGCGACTTCTGGCAAAAAGAGGGGTATTTAGTAAAACTTTTATCTAATTAAAACTTATTAATCGGGACTTAGTGCGACTTATTCTAGTAGTAATGCATTATGCATTATATATACTTTTTCCTCGACGTTTTGCAACGGCCGTGGTCACAAGGGGACTGATAGATAGAGTGAGTATGTAGTAGCATTACTACAAGAATAAGTCCCGATTGATAAGTTTTTATTATAATGCAACGCGAAAGTTTAAAATTTCAAAAGTTTTACCTGTTACAGCTAGCATAGCTCTTGAGAATTCATGACATGAGTGGATGAAGCGAATAAGTAAGAATTTAAAATCTTATTTGCATAAACTTTTTTTCGTAAACAAGGCTTTAGGACCAGGAAAATGATTTGAAATCCAAAAAATGTGTATTCTATGTATAACTAGATATTATATTAGCTAGACGATGAAGTAGGTAAGTTATAAGGTTTGTGCAAATTATCAATGAAAAAAGCTCTTAGGTAATTGTAAAATGGTACTTACCCGGATCATCCACTCATGTCTTTATTTAGGCTGTTGGTCAGCGTCTGGTTGAGTAGATGACGTTTCTGTTTACAAAAGATATACTTAAAATGAAGAGACAAGATCTAAAGCGTTCTTACTTCTTACTTAGCTATATTGTCATAATCACTAAATCGCTCATATGCTATGATAATTTCGGACTTTAAAATCTTTACTTTATAGTATTTTGTTACCGTATAATAGTAGCGTGGGTTATTATTATCAATCCATTTTCAATATAAAATGACCAAAATTTGAATAACAACATTCAAATGACGCACTTAAATATAAAATGTCTTATTTAATGCCTAAAACATTTTATGTCGTCACCTAAAATATCGGTTAACATTTTGTACAATACGGCCCTGAGTTTTTCATCCTGCAAATTGCAATACATCGGCCTGAGCAGCTATGACTTTTCGCATTTGTCAGAGGGGCTCAAACTTTTTATTTCTTTTCTAATTAAAGGGCCTTTACTTTTATTCAAATTAAATTGAAGTTCGTTATCTTCTGCAATGAGAAAGCTTCTAATAAAGTATAAAATGTGTATGCTCAGAATTTTTTTCTGCTTTAAAAATATCAAAAATCTCTAAAATACCTATGCATAGTTAACAAGACTTTTACGACACAAGCATCGGAATATCGGAATGGAAACATAAAAAAACACTACCAGGAAAAACGGCACTTTTAATTTTTCCATAAAACAAAATGGTTGCGGGCCCCTGGCTTGTATATTTTTTGCACGCCTTGTTAATAAGCGTCTACTGGCTCGTGAAATATTACAAATTGCGCCTCCACATTCCCCTGTCGGAGCCTCCCACATTTTATATTGCCTTTTTCGTGCTTTCCACAGTATTAACGCATTATACCAGTCCTTGATCAGTTTAAAAATAAAACGACTTTTGAAATTAGAACGCCCGCCATTTTGTTATGTGTTCGAATTTTGAAGATGCTAAAGTTTTTGTATTCTTGTATTGTTTTGATATTTCTGGGATTTTCTGGGCAGTGTTTATTCAACTTATTGTGTTTATTGATTGTAATAATATATAAGCGTGTATTTTTTATTGGAGTTAATTTGGCATATTCTCCTATAACAACGGTGACCTAAAGCTTTATTAGAAAGCTATGGCTACGGCTCTATATAATTATGGACATAATATTTTGGTCAAGAACACTTCTGAGTTTTTTTGACATTTGTTTTCTTGCGATTTGGTACAGAAAAACTTAGGGTGGGTTGCACCAGAGGCGTGGTTATAGTTAATGCTATGGTTATAGTTAAGGCGAACTTAACTTTAACCTTACCTAACTTTGACCACAGGATTTGACAGATGTCAAATTCTGTGGTCAAAGCTACAGTTAATGGGATTGAGAGTATAAAATATGAATTATCCGTAAAAATCGATAAGAAAAATATTTGTTATAACAACACTGTGAAACAGTAAATTTTCACGAAAATTTTTCGATATAAATATGAGCGGTTACGGTTACCGTTAAATATGGCGTCCCTAACCAAAGATTTGACATTTTGCACTGTAGTTATAGTTAAAGTTAAGATTATAATTTATAGTTAAACTAAGTTGGTGCAACCAACCCTTAGACTGCGTTACCAAAATTTAACTTGGCGTGCCTCCATCATTCTGACCGTACCTAATCCAGATGGATCTCGGTCCAAAGAAATGAAATAAAGCCGAAAGTTAATTCCTGCTTGTTGTTATTAACATGTTAGTTTATAAACTACCTATTAAGTAACGTTTTTAGTGTATAAACTACCTTATTAACATTTTCAGTTTACAAGCAGAGAGAAAGTTCGCTTCTGGTCGGTCAACCTTAGCACCCTATCTGACCTTGTCGTGTCATCATTCATTATACAAGTAATTAGTGCATTATAAAACAAAAGACTCAACGATTATACATATTTAATATTCATACGAGTGCACCTGCATAATAACAATGATTAATTGTAATTTATCTTGGCGCCCACGTCCGTCTGCACGATAAGTATATAGAGATTTTTTTGTCCAAACGATGATAATCGATTCGATTATACAATGTGAGAAAAATCTAGTCCAAACAACAGAAGTTTGGACGTTAAAAAAAGTTATGTAACACTCAAAATTGGTACTGGGTATGAACTATAAAATATCTCAGCCCTAAATCAAAACCACAAGTAAAATATTTTTTATTCAGTACGAATTTTATACTTGCAAAATATTTGTGCAACAGATTCGGGCAGTCATATGCGGAGATACGTAGGTACTGTAGCTCTACCATGAGTTTAAAGCTAAGTATTTATCGAAACTCGATACCGACTACGTAAATTTTTAGTATGGCGATTTTAGTTGCGCAAGTGACCGCTAGAGGCGCTGTAAAATTTGCCATACTAAAAATTTACGTAGTCAGTATCGAGTATCGATGAAAACTATAGCTTTAAACTCATGGTAGAGCTACTGCACCAGGCACCTATACCCATCGATCATGGAAAAATGAGACACAATAGCTTATCTATTGTTATCGCGGCCGGATGTGGCCGCTTGGGGCTTGATGAATTAATATTAGGGCTCTTTATTAATAAATATAGTCTCTACACTACAAATATTATGGTTTCGCTTATATATACAGAGACAATAATATACTATTTGAATTCTTTAAACTGGACCTCAAAATCATATTTTCGTATTCATTAATAATTTTTAAAACACGCGAAAAAGAATGTCACATATTTGCGATAAAAATTATACTCTATTTTAATGAAACTTTCACTTTATTAAACCTAATAGCTACAACAGAAGTCTAATTTAAGGGTTTTGTGACAGCAAAAACTTGTACTTACCACTTAGTCGAAGTCACTTACCCACTAGAAAGTTTTGACTTATAAGCTTAATTTAATAAACATAATTATGGTAAAATAATATTGCTTATTTTACATTTATTATATAATATATAAAAAAGACGAGTTGCACTCCGGGAGTGCCGGCAGAAGTGAAAACTTGATTATTAACGTTGTGCATTTTTTTAAACCCATTTTTTATGAAAATCGATTATTAAAAAATCGATTTTTTTTATTAATCGAAACCCTTACAATCGATTAAATTTTTAACCCATTTTATGAAAATCGATTTTTAAAAAATCTATTTTTTTAATTAATCGAAACCCTTACAATCAATTCGAGTTCGAGTTCGAGTTCGACACAAAACACTACTCTCCAACCGTCTTACGGTTTTTCCAAGGTTTTTCGATCAGCACGAGAATCTGACGCGAGTTTCACAGTTTTTACCCATCCCACAAAAGTGCTCAATGCCGCTAAAGAAGTTTTCACTTCAAAATTAACTTTGCAATTTAATTAAAGCAAAAAGTCGATCTGGTTATTTTTAAAACATAAAAAATTTCGTCGGGGACTAAAAATGAGACTTTCTATAAGACCAAAACGAGACTTGGCGATGTACGAAAGCCACACAAGTTATAAAATTTTCAAAACCATGATACGTCTTGACATTTATAATATTAATATTGCTCACATCAATCTTCACGTATTGAATGGTCATGAACTGACCTTTAGTGGGCCCCTAGACGATAAATTTTATTGTGAAATATCATTGAATGATATTTAACTATTTTAAATTGACAATAAAATTGAAAGGCGTCGCATTCGATATGAACCCTAGACGGTCAATAATATTGCACAATAAAACTGATCGCCTAGGGGCCCGCTTACTCTCATTATATATTTTCAGCTTAGCATAATCGCGCGGAAAAGCCAAAACAATATTAATATCTAATTACCTATTTATGTAAGTAAGTATTATAAATTTAATTAGTGTTATTACAGACACATTAAAAATACAAACGCATCTACAAGTAGTTTTATTCCACATCAGTATAATTCATAATTAAATTAATTGTTACTCACTCACGTAAACGATGTACAATCTACGTATGTATAGTTAGTTACACATGTTTTAGTTTTAGGGGTCAGTAAAAGAGTTTAAAAACCGTAAACCTATTTGGGGTAGGTATAATTATATATTGAATGATAATTAATTAAAGTGAAATAAAAAATTAGGTAACTTATTAATACATGATGCTGCAGATGAAAAGACATATAATATATTGTCATGTTTCCCATTTAATGTGTATTAGAAACAAGAGCGGATCCAGGTTGGCGCCAGGGGGGGGGGGGGGGGGTCACAAAGTCGTGGTTCATCGTCGATGCCTTCTATCTCGAGTCATGCGTTTGCCGTCAAACAAAGTATTAGGTATATTTTAAATTAATTAAATATTGAAAGTACTTAAATAAAATCTATAAAAAAAATATAAAATCAGTATGTTTAACAATTTTACTTAGTGGTTCGCCTAGGACCTGGACTCAGCCCAGGGGGGTCATGACCCCCATGACCCCCCCCCTGGATCCGCCCTTGATTAAAAAGACTTTGAAAACATCTAGGAAATTATAAGTACGCCTACGATTTGATCTATCCGAGTAGACGGAACCTTGGACCCGCCTGTTACGCCTCTATGATTTTTCATTAATTCCGATTCGAAATTACCAAAAGCACTTATTCATTACTCCAATAATTAAAATGATATTTCTGACACGTTTTTCGTGTTTTGATCATTATTAAATCCACTTAACGGCTGCTTCGGCATTAAATATTAAAGCTTTATCAATTTGGGGCCAGCCCTGTGGTAATTCGTCGGGAATCGAGTTGTGCCCCACAAACTGGTTATATCAATCATAAACTTATTCGATTAATTACATTTTGCGGAGTTAATAGCGACATCTAATATTGAGTAGGGATGGCGATTATTAATATCGATAATATTAAGTTGCTCGTTTAAAGGTTACGCGTAGGTACCTACTGCAATTTATTTGCTTACAAAAAAAACTGTTTTATTGTAGATACCTCGTAAGCAGTTACTCTTAAGTTTAAGGTTATTTAAGGTAGTAAATGACTGATAACTGAATATCCTCAAATCCAAAATTTGAAAATCATAGTCACGGAAATACGGAAATAAATCAGTAAGAATAAAAAATTATTTATGATTCAGAAGTAACCAAATTAATATCGATTACTGATTAGGTATTATCAAAATCAGCAAAGCGTAAACTTTTACCAGAACATTTTTCTGAAGCATACAACTATCCTGCCTAAAATCACATACAAAAAACTATGATGCTATCGCTTTAAATACTTCAAATTTACGGTAGTCGAAGGTGTCAATTAGTTAAGTGATAGCGGGTAGAGATAAACTACGATAACATGGCGCGCCCCTCCAAATGACTGTTTCAATGTGTGTAGTCACATCCTTATGGAATAGTTTGTATGTAGTAAGTATTCAACCAATCACAGTACACGTAATATTTCGGTTTTGTTGGTCAACTAATCATAACTAGCCTACTGCGCAAGACAATGCACTTCAAGTCGTTTTGACAACGCACTTCAAACGTTTTGAATTTTGGAGGGGCGCGCCAAGTTATCGTAGTTGATCTCTATCGGCTTATCGATATGTCACATCCCTAGGCCCATTTCGGCGGTGTCATTAGAAGGCTGTTAATGATTAATGCGGCGCCGTCCCCTCCCTAGAACACTTAATCGACTACCCCTTTGATGGAGCGGACTGGGATTATTTTTATTTGCCAATGTATTTGCGTTTATTGCCGACGATTGAAAAGTTTATTATGATACGGCCTGCTGGATAGTATTAGTAGTTGTAGATGGAGTATGAAGATGTCGATATGAAAATATGGAGCCGCGGTTCTCAAATTTTTTGGTGGCGAAAGCCTTTTAAGAAGTCTCATTGGACCCCCAAAACAGAAGAATGTTTTGTCTTTGAATGAATTGTCATTTGTCTCCATGCTGGTGTCTGATGATGTTTCTAAAAAAAATATATATCGCCCGCGAAGCCTCTGCAAGGCCTTTGCGGAGCCCCAGGGCTTGCACACTTTGATATTGGTTGATGTAGACTGTAGAGGATAGGAACATAGGCACTGGTTTCTAAAACACATGAGAAAACTTACCTAAAAACAGGGATTCCAATAAAATATCTGTGTTCAATTTTTGTGTATGAATACCCTGTCAGAAAGTACATAGATTGTACCTACAGTAGAGATCAACTACGATAACATGGCGCGCCCCTCCAAAATTCAAAACGTTTGAAGTGCGTTGTCTTGCGCGGTCGGCTAGTTATGATTAGTTGACCAACAAATCTTGGTAATAAGTGACATTAACTGAAATATTACGTGTACTGTGATTGGTTGAATACTTACTACATATAAACTCTTTCATAAAGATGTGACTACACACATTGAAACAGTCATTTGGAGGGGCGCGCCATGTTATCGTAGTTGATTTCTACCCGGCAATAAATATTGCACATAGACCTTTGGAAAGTGACAGTCGGCTAATTTCGGTTTTGTAGAGCGTTATCTCTTACGCACGAAATACAAAAAGTCCGGTATATATTAGGAGCTGTTAAAACAATTAAGGTTTGCTTCTTTTGACAATTTTATTATTCTTTGTATAAAATACACCAAATTTTCTATAAGTTATGGCTTTATATTCGGGTAAAATAAAATAAAAAAGGGTGTTCAAATTATGTTTACGTATTTAAAATTCTTTTGGAAAATTACAGCTGTAGCAAATTTAGGGGTGTTAACAACTCTAGATGTATATTTTGAACTGGACGCGACTGCACTCTATTGAATTTGAACAACGACTGACATAATGTCAAATAGGTGTGTGCTACAAAGATAACGCTCTATGAAACCGAAATTAGCCGAATGTCTCTTTCCAAGGGTCGATGTGCAATATTTATTGCAGGGTATTTGTACTTGATTTTGATAGTAAATCTATCGACTACGAATAGAGACTTGTAACAAAATCTAAAGACAATATTTAATTATTCGTTGAATGTCGGTTTTATGAACATTTAGACGCTGACAGTAATATTACAGTTTACGGCGTCTATTATAACTATTATATTTTTATGTCTCTACAATACCACATCATACAAGTTCCTCTCAACGCTTCAAGGCCCGAAGCATGCAATTATTGCAGGTCAGGAGAGGACGGGATGAGCCAGTGGTCGCCAACTTTTTCGTTTAAAAGAGTCAAGTGTTAAATTGCGACCCACTGAAGAGTGAAGTCTAAACGATGATTTTTACTAATAAATTATTTGTTTTTGTCTCGCGATCGTACATTTTGAAATAAAAATTAATACTAACTCGAAAACCAAACCTACTTAGAAAAATGCTGCTGTGCCACTGCGCAAAGTGGTGTCGATCGATTTGGCGTTATCCTGAAATATCCGCATATTAAGATCAATGTTCAAACCTGACTAGCCTTACTCCAGAAAAGCGGGTTGGGTGATTCTATAATTCTGTGTGAAGTTTATGAACCGCCTGTTGCCGACTACTGGGATGAACGCAGCATCAGGCAAGGTAGCGAAGCAATTAGTCCTCGCGATGATGGATGACGCTGGCGCGGGTGACGCGGCCGGCGCGGGCAATAAAATCTCATAAGTCATTATACGCCGTTGATAACGCGGCATAGGACGTCCCTTAATTATCGCTCCAGTGACACGGGAGATTATGGAGGGAATATAATATAATTATGGCGCCGATATTAGACTTAAGATAATGTTACTCGTGTAAGCTTACGGCTTTATAAGGTGACGGCGGATGCCTTTTTCCGCTCTGAAGATAATAAACATCGGGTCGCTAGTTGTTTAAAAATGATAATGTGTGCATTAAGTTATGATTACGAATTGAACAGTTAAAGAGCAGCCTGCTACAATGTTGAGTAGCGTAGATACAGTCAACTGTAAATATTCCTTGATATTTTGGAATGAAAACTTTCGTTACACTGCAATTAAGGTTTTAAAACGTAGGTTAGACCATGACGACATATTGACTGAAAAACGCAAAAGCTACGTCATCCACGGCAATCTCATACAGCCTACGTCAATGTCAAAATCAGCTCAAACCCCAAAATTCAATACTTGACCACGAATTGTGCCTTGACATGCTGTGTTTATAAATTAATATTATCTGTATTAGATTGTCAATTTTATATTCTAAAGCTATTTACATGTGTATATAGCAGGAGCAAGAAGAAACGTAATCTAAATGCGCGTAGAAAGTTACGTGGTTAAGATTTGTCATGATGTAATGGTGAAAAAGATGAGCTATTAGGGACATTAGGACGCAGGTGCAGTTTTGTCACGCTACTGTGTTAGTAACCGCGGTAACGGTTGGACGGCATTAGTGACACTTAACCCAGCTCAGCTTCTTAGAACATATCAAGTTGAAAGTTGAAGGAACGGTTACGAAATGGCTCTTCTGGTTTTCTCGTAACTATTGGTTCGATAGGCTGACAAGAAATGTTTTCTGGTTAGGAGAAAGGGGTGAGGTTCTGTTGACAGCACTGTAATCGTAATTCGTCGTCATGGGATCTCAAAAGTTTCGTACAAATTATAATTTTCGATAGGTAACGTTGCTCAGGACCACAATTATTATTGTCTAACAAGAAAGTTGATCCATACGTTCAGATGGATTGTCGGTGCTGCACTTGGGGGCCTACTCCGAAATCGGAATGAATCTCAAATCGGTTTCGTTGTACGGCCCCTGGTCTTCTCAGATATTCCATACCACCAATCACCATTTTCGAAATATAAGATGATGCTGTAGCAATCTAGCTGAATTAGCCATTTTAATTTCTAATTGACATTAGAAATTAAAACGCACATTTTCAGAAATGAGTTGCTAGTCTAGAATAGATTTTCTATAAAATATCTCTATTTTCGATAAAATATTTCCGGTGGTTCTTGGGTGGTTACCATGAAACCCTCAAACGACCTGGGCGTCAAATTGACTAGCCAATATCTGAGATATATCGCGACAGTTTATCAACATTAATGTTCTATAATCTATGATTTTATTGAGATACTTACATACTCACATCCGCGCTATATTTAATTAGAAGCGTATCTTTTACTACGTCCTTTCATTACTTTCTTCATTACATACAGTAATTGACACATAAGAGCAAGCTATAAAAAGGTTTCATTCATATTTATTTCCTTCGCAAGTACTCTCGTCGTTAATGAGTAGGTTTTCCATAATAATAGCGAAGTGATAAAGCTTGACGTACACTGAATACGATAATATTTACAAAAAGCTCAATTACTGGACTGTAGTATCTATCACATCCTTTTTTCTTGTTTATAAAAAGGAGAGAAAGCTTAATATCACGGTGGCTTGATTCTTCAACAAAATTACCTATTAAGAATTTTAGTTTCATAAATACCAGTTGATAATCGCTAAACATAAACATTGAACTGACTGAGCTGAGAGTATATTATGATATTGAATGAACTGTAACTTCTTGTATTGATGGATGTTTAATAGTAATAAATATATAAAGTGTAACAAAATATGTATTAATAACACAGGGAACAAATGCATGAAAATTTGTGTATATTACTGTGAAAGTCTGTTTTGAGCATTTTATTTTCTTCTCATCATCAACTTCAAACAAATCGTTAGAGCGGTTTTGCTCTACGGCCGATCTGAACCCGTGAGAAAACGGCCCGGAGTAAACACAAAACTATAATTGCCGTGACAGTTTTTTTTAATTTATTGAAGTTAACAAACAGTAACCATAGTAAGTACATAATTTACGCCATGTTTACGCACTATAGAGTCTAGATCAGGGGTCACCAATTAGTTTCCCTCGGGGTCCATATTAAGAAATGAAATGACCTTCGCGGTCCGCAAATTAAAAAAATAATCGGCCAAGTGCGAGTCGGACTCCCTCACGAAGGGTTCCGTACCGCAAAAATTGACTAAAAATAGTGTTTTTGTATGGGGGCCCCCTTAAATAATCGTTTTTTATTGATAAAGTATACATATAACTGAGGATTTTGTAAAAATTACAAGTGCCTACCTGTTGCCATTATTGATATCGAGCAAAAAAAATGGCCAAAAAATCATGTTTGCTGTCTCTTAAATATTTATTTTATTTTGTTTTTAGTATTTATTGTTATAGCGGCAACAAATGTGTATACACAATCTGTGAAAAAATCAGATGTCCAGCTATAGCGGTTTTTGTCAGCCTGGAGACAGCTGACAGACAGACGGACAGACATCAAAAGATATTAATTAAACAAAGGCAATTACGGAATTTACACAGGTATTAATTTACATATCAATAAGAAAAGTGACAATTTTTGTTGCCAATGAACTATTATCTGTCTAAATTTTGAAGTGAAATTGGTGCATGTTAAATCCTAGAAATGTCCATCAGTAAGTCGAGAATCGAGATCGAAATTTATTTTTAACAAAGTTCATCTTCGAAAATGCCTGGTCCGCACACAATGGGTCGGCGGTCCGGATCCGGACCGCGGTCCGCCATTTGGTGACCCCTGGTCTAGGTAGATAGTAGAATCTATCCGCAAATGTGAAATTCGGCTTCAGCCGCCTTAATTCTTCCGTCAAATCAATTCAATTCAATTCTTTTCACATCAATTCTGCAACTGCGAATCTCGGATCGAAATTCGGATCTGACGTAGAGCAAAACTACTCTTGAGTGATTTTATTTTAATGCATTTCGAATCGGTTTATTCGTAGTATGCGTCACACCTATCGCATAAAAGGGTACTTAGTAGGTATGGACTTAACGCTGCTAATGCGGAAATGACGCGTAGAGAAGTGGACCGGTTTCGCACATGAAGCTTCCATCATTACGTAAACATCGCACTTCACTGGTTATAGGGCCCTTTTTATATTACATCCGACTATAGAGCATGCTTAGCATTTATGTCCAACGGTTAAGGTTTTTTTGTCTCATTTTCCATACGATCAATCGATGGACAAAGATACATTTTATAATTCATATCAATTTGAAAGCTTTTAAGATATGAATTTGTGCCAAGTTGTGAATTGTAATTAGTAATTACATAATGAACTTCACTCTAAATGGCAGGGAATCGAAACCGCTACAAAGATTAAATCAGTTTCAACGATTAGAAAAAGCGGTGATGTGTATCTTCGCTGATAGCCTTTGTTCTATCCAAGAAAATATCAGCGAAGGAAGGTGGTGAATATTTAGTACAATCCCACCGATAAGAATCTACGTCTAAACGATACGGGGCGTAGTAATTCCAGTTTAATCAGTACCAAACGCTGCAGCCGTGAAGAGCATTGATAAAGAAGAAAAACTGTTCGGATTTAACATAATTCACGCGCGCTATCGGCGCAGGCGCAGCCGTGAGTGCGCGCGATAGCCGCAGATTGTGTTCTGCGGTAAAGCGATAATTCAGCTCAATCTATGTCGTGAGCGCGCGCGCTTTGTTTTATCCCCGGCTTCTGTGCGCCTTTATTTAGAAAATTGATGAGAAACGGCCTCCATTACGGCCCGCCTTATAGATATTACCCGGATTACGAGCTCGATACGGAGGAAATGAACGCAAATTTGTTTTCGTGATTGCGTTCGTATCGACTCGAATAAAATCATCATTGATAGCAATTTGGTCGGAGCTCCGTGGGAGTGCGCCCTCCGAACTCCTCGTGTTTAGCGTATTGTTTCGCTTGCGGGTTATAGAGACATCGGCTTACAGTTACACATTAGATACAAGGAACCGGCCGGCCGTTATGAGGTTCGAATGGGCCCGTTTGCGAGGAGCCGGCCAATTTACTTGCGGCACGGACAATCGCCCGCAAATTGCGCGGCCACATGATTGCCCATCGATATTCCGATAGCTTCCTCCTGGCTCCTTTGTGCTGGTGATAAATTAATAATATGACGTGGCGCGTCTAGCCGTGACGTCGTAATCAATAATTACGGTGCGCGACGTAGATGCGGAACTAATGCCGCTCTCGTATGGCGCTCCGCGGGGCACCGCAGACAAAGCCGGGGTCAGCGCACAATGCGCCGCGTTTACCGGCGCGCATCGTATTCAAAGTGGTGCCGAAAAAAATATCGATTTCCGTAAATAAACGAGTGTAACACATTTATAATAATGATGAATGGGATCGGGTGTTAACGCTCATCGATACGGCGGAGCGAATCGCTGCCGAACCGCCTGACGGGCCGTGCAGCCGCGAGATCGAGGGCTAATTGAATACGAATTATTATTTACTTATTATTTCCTCAATAAATCTAATATTAACTGGGGCGTTGTGGCTGTTACGGGAATTTATTGCTTTCTTAAGGTCGTCCATAAATCGTCGGTTTTTGTTTGCGAATCGCGAGCAGCACCGAGACGTTTTAATTATATGTACACGCAAATTGTTCCCATAAATATGTGGAAATTGGCGTCATATATTATATACCTAACAACCTATGTAAGCTTTAAAATGTTTAATTTGAGTTTCCTTTTAACTTTTTTGTTTTTAAAAAGCAAGTTTTTAAAAAAAAAAACCTACAAATTACAGCATAGTCAAATATTAATGAAATGAAATGACATAGGATAAGAATTGTCCAACCACACCGTCTATCATAGAGGCATCCCTCGTTTCGAACAAGAACTGTTTTATTTCATTGGCGATTTAGTAAGTATACCGATCTTTTCAAAAAATAATGATAAAAAGTTGCCTGACTAAGCCTCCAGGTGAGGAAAATATAACATCATCGTTTTTCTTTTAATTTATTAAGTACCTATTTAATACCAGAAATTTCCCGCATTTTACTATTCAGCGAACTTAATTTCTGCGTAACAGTCATAACGTAGCAATTCTTACACAAATCTTTTTAACTCATGTTTTGCAGTAACGACAAATAAATTTTATTAAAACACGAAGGGCATAATACTTTTTTAATATCGTGAGCATATTAGAGTAATTTGCTGGGCTTTGCGGTGTTGCGTGTGGGGTGTGGGTGTGGGGTACGGTGGGGTGCCAAATGTCGGCAGCCCGAGCTAGCTCACCCTATTGTTGCACAATACTAATGGAATGTTATTGGAATTAAATAAGCTTCGGCTGGAGTTAATGGATGTAGCTGGTGTAAGTGGTTTAGATATATTATTGTATGGTATGAGAATCGAGTAATTAGATAAAAAGTAGTTATTATTTGTGGAATCGGAAAACGTCTTGATAATAGGGCCAACCCACACGTACCATAACCACACGACATCGCAACGACAAAATATCGTCGAGCAGTGATTACGTGTGAATGGTGTCGCTGCAGCTTTTTGTAGTTGCGTTGTGGTACCGACAAAATGCCGACGTGGTTGCGTTGTCGCCAGTGGTTGCGATGTGGTTGCGATGTGGTTACGTACGAAAGCAATGAAACGGATGGGGGGAAGAGCGCGGGCGGTGTGCGCGGACTGTCGTTGCATCGACGCAACGTTGTGGTTGCGATGTGGTTGCGATGTGGTCGGCCGTGGTTGCGTCTGACAAGTGGTCGACAACGACTGCACAATGTGGTACGTGTGAATGGTCCAGTTCATTTACAATACGAAATATACGCCCGACCGGTGTGGTTGTGGTTGTCGTGTGGTTGTGGTGCGTGTGGGTTGGCCCGTAACCAAGACGTTTTCCGATGAAACTATAATAGTCTGTTTCTTTACAAGAATTCAGTTTTATTCTTAAGTTAACAGAATGCAGTGCGAGTATTTTTCACATAGCTCCTAGCCTAGAAAGGTCAATGACCGCTAGTGCCACTATTGTCCTGACTATAGTTCTTAAATTAATGGAGTTTGAAATTAATTTTGTAGATCTTTATGCTTATAAAAATCACATTAACGGATTTTTCGATTGACAGGTATAATTTATTGTTTACTGCCAACGAAAAGGAAAGAAATAATTAATAGGATTCTTTGGGTTATCTGTTATCATAATTCATGTTTTTGGTTTAATCTATTCCAAAGAATAGAGGAAATAATAGAAAGCTGCGTATATTGTAATTTGTAAGGTTGTAGCTATCTTTCCACAAAAATAGTATAACACCCATTGCAAGTTGCAACGTCGCGTCGCGACTGCGAGGCGTATGCATCCTGTTGCCTATTTCCCACTAGCACCCTGTACCTTTGAATTGCTCATTAAAAAATGCATCGTGATGCCTCGATAGTCGAGACGTACAAATTGACCCTAAGGGCCGATTCACACCGGAATGACAGCACAGCGGCGAGCATTTTCCACTGAAAATGCTCGCCGCTTAAAAAGACTCACTAGTCTTCATTACATAGTATCGCTTGAGATACTTGAAAAGTCTCAAGCGATGCATGTATTACAATAATGAAGATAAAGTTTAAAATAATAACATGACACTGAAAATGCTCGCCGCTGCGCTGCCATTCCAGTGTGATTCGGATAAGGGTCAGCGCAGACAATACGGAGTGCAGTGGAGAGGACGCACTTGAAATTAACTTTAAAATTACTTATTACACTAATGTGCGATAAAGGATTTCCGCGTAGTGCGTATCCTCGAGGACGCGTATTTTTAGTAAAGTTCAAGCACTTATTCACTTTAGTTTAATAATAATTAAATTTATTTTAAGTGTGTTAATAAAATCCTCTCCGCTGCGCTCCCGTCTGCGCTGACCCTAAGTCGCAAAATTACACTATTAAAATATTTACCCAAAGCAATTAATTGCTACGTTATTAATATTTCAAAGAGCATGACTTTGGAAATGTCTCGGCTGAGCGCGGGGTGGGCGGCGGGAATGCTCGCCATTTTTTCCCCCATAATTACGTAATGAGTGTCGATGAATTGGTCTTTTGTGCGCCCGCGCCGACTTTTGTTCGCCAACAGCTGTTGTGCGACTTTCAAGTTGACAGCTCTTTTTTTACGTCAATTAGCCAAAGAACTTTAGTTAAATGTGATGGAAGTTAATTATAATCGAACATTAGGCGCAATCATCGTGTTTGCTCGCATAGCGTTAACGGTTAAGCAGATAATAATATTTTTCCACGATTACATAAGAAACTCAGCAAAATTTCTTGAAAATCTATAGGCACCTCAGCAAAAGTAATGCGGGTAGGTATAACTTGAATTTATATTAGTTAAAAAGTAAAAACTAAAATTCGACACTGAAAGTTCCTTTAATATTTACGTACCATAATGTACATTTTACTATGGATAAAAACGACTTTAAACAAATAATAAATAGGTAATGAGAATACAGCTCACGAAATGTGTTAATTCAAGATGCTTCACCTAGATCACCTTGAAAAGTCAAATTATTTAAATAAAACAAAGGAAATATAAAGCATGGAGAATTAAATACTGAGACGCTTTTAGCGTTAAAATTTGTAGTTTTAATTAATTATCTTTATATCAGAATAATTTTAATTAAAGTAAGGTGTTCGTTTTGCACATTTTGTTTGGTTATTTATATTTCGGAATGGTTAAAGTACTTATCGTTCTTTATTTAATTATTTCAACAAACATTTTGGATTTCGTTTTATTACCTTGCCAATACATATTTTTATATTTTTAACGAACAGCTAAACTAAAGAATTTCACTTGGGTATTTTAGATAAGAACGACTATAATGTGATATTAGATTAGAATAAGAATATTTTAATTGAAGTTTAATAAATATTAATAAAGAAAAATATTTGACGAAAAATCAACCGTAATTTATAAACTACCTACGCTACTTGCTAGATTGATTTTGCAGAGACGTATGTAACGCACCTAGTGCGTACCACGAATGACTCTTTTATCATCTTTTTTTAGTTCAATGTTGTTTTTCGAGGACACTGCAGGAAAACAAAGATCGCCGAGGGACACCAACAACGTGATTACTGATTTTACACATCTGTCATCTCTTTCCCCCATCCTGTCTCTCTCTAGTCAAATTCACGTGGTAGGGGAATGACACCTGACGTTTGCGTTCGGAACCACTTCCGCCGGACGTGGCGATTAGTGACGCACACGACACGCACTCACTGATTCGATCTCCTGACCGGTATGTGAGCCTGGCTGACCGAAATTTATGATAGTAGATTTAAACTATGATGATATGTGACCCTGGTGATTTACAGAAAAATATTCTAAAAATGACCTCCAGGCTTGGTCACCATAGAAGCGGACGTTTCTCTCTACGGAAGAATAGACAAAGTGAAGAAAAAGGAAATCCGCTATTTTGTCACTAAAATCTGTCAGTATGTCAATTCTTACCCATTTTCACTGTTGTCATGTGCCTGCTGGATATGGTGTGGTATCTACACGGTAGAAACTTGTAACGTTTGCTGTAAATGGCAAATGCGCCAACCGCCGGCTGACTCCGAAATAATACAATCCCACCAAAAACATTTGATGTAAAGTTTTCCCAAGACGACTACATAATATACCAACACCCGTATTCACAAACGTTACTATGAGGTCTCACAGTACGAGCGGACGCACAGTATCCCAAAAGCCTATTCATAGACAATACTTGAGTGGCGTTCATCACTATGCGTCCTTTTCAAGGAACGCACAGATAAAGTAGCCAGCTAGCTATATTACGCAACGCAGTGTCGAGCTCACGTCAAAAATTTATGGATTAAAGCAGCGAAGAGGAATTTGATAATTATATCAATGGTATCATGGACAAATTAACTGCACAGGTCTTCCAGTGCCATTAATTTAGCAATCGCTCGTGGCTTTAAGATTTTATTCTTCTAGTAGTTTTCAGGTAAGGTACCTATTTATTAATAGGTAGGAAGAATTAATTTTTATATTCGACTGTTTATTGCATACAACCCATTGATAACGATCAACATAATTATTATCTCAGCTAATATTTTTATTTATTTAGTAAATATGAACAAATTAGTTCCCACCAATATTTGCTTCTTTCACAGATGGTCAGTTACAGGAGTATTGTTCTAAAAGGGTTCGAAAAAAATAACAATGGAATAACAGATGCCAAATGAAGTGTCATTTCAACGAAGTGAACTACGCAACAAAAACAGGCCAATCAGAAGGCTGTATACGTTTGAGTATTGTTTATGAATTGAAAGGCTTGTCAAAATGAACGCACTGAGAAATCCCTTACTTCGCATAGCAATGGTAGTTAACTTAGGGAAGTATTGTTTGTGAATACGGGTGTTAGTTTGTTTATATAAAAAGATAATATGAGATCTCATGCAGAGCCAAGGGCCTAACTCTACCGACCCTAACTTCAACTATTTCTACATAATATCAGTAAATGCATGGCTTCGCAGTTTCGCTACTTAGCTTCATGGAGGTAATGCGAATATTTAGTTTCTGATCTGAAGTAATCTATACGCATGACAAAATATTGAGTTTATTATATAGTTAACTATTTTTACCTCTTGTGATCAATCAGTTTTTAATAGCAAAATTATCAGCAATAACCGAAATACTGTTTCCGACTCCCACATAACATTATTATTAAAGTTTATAAGTTCACTTGACTAGAAAAATGTAACGAAGCTTAACACATTATTCATTTTTTCAAGGAATTTTGATGCGATCCGACTTAAACCAGTATGAGATAATTAAGTATGCCATTAAAATTAGATATCGGAGTAAAGTCTACATAAATTTTATCTGACAACAAAGGTTGCAAGCCAGCAAATAATTAAAAAAAAACACATTGAAATAAATTCTACAACTCTAAGAAAATCCATCAAAAACAATTGAAAAATATGCATCTAGCGCCTATACAATAACACAACATGAAACCGTAGACTAATATACAACTTACAATACGTGATGAAACTTAACGATATTTTATATTTACTAAAACTTACTCAATTGCAGTCCACTCATGACCATGGCCGCTGAAATGATGGTCACTAGTCAAATCGTCGTCTCCGCGGCATAATCCGTTGGTGTTCAAAACCTATGATGAAACATAAAAAAATCTTTCGTGCATTCGTAAACTCCCCATTAATAGGGTTTATTATGTGGATAACAAATGGAAATGAACTCTCGTCCCCATCAGTTATAGACCGTATCCAATCTGAAAATAGAGTTGGCTAGTTTACCCAGTAGGTACCATATTATGGTATTGCATGTATCCTATAAGTAGGGACCATTTTACATGTACAGTGACACTTCAGCTAAATTGTTTAATAAGCCTCTTTCACTAAGACGTAATACAATACTGTATATAAACTTTATTTAACCCAAATCGCTTATGTACCAAAACTTTTTTTGTAATTTAAAACACTGCCACATATTCTTAACTCTATTATTACATTTCCACTCTGTCGCGTATTCACATTTTACAGTTACAGCCTTAAAAATACTATAAATAATACATAACCTTCAATTTGATATTTTGAATCAATTATTGTATTCAAAATTCAAATTATTTTATAATTGATTTGGTTACATTAAGCAAGAAAATCGTGAAGCGTAACTAAAAAGAATGGTATTTTGGCGGTGCGAAAGTCCGGTGACCACGGCCCACTGCACAGGGGTAAAGCAGGGTTGCCACCTACGAGATATTGGCTGTTAAAATATGTAATATCCAGGTCAAGAGAGGCGTAAATGTGACAACCCTGGGGTGTAGTGTTGGCGATAACATCATTACGCGGTACAAAACGCTTCATACCGTGTTTATGCTAAGGCGGTGTAGCATTATAAGCAGATAGTGCGTTGAATGCAGTTTAAAAGCCAATGTAGAGTCTGTTTGTATGACAATAATAAGTTTGCAATTTACACGGAAACGTGACGGGAAAGACATTGATGCCCGTTTTAGTGTAAGTACTCACATACGGTTTTACTCGATCGAGCAATACGTATACGCTTACGTCCACACATTCAGCATTCCTCGATAGTTTTACTCCATTCGAAGGAAATTAGCTACAAATAATAAAAAATAGTGTCAAAAATTTGTCAAGCCGGCTCGATTCGAGCCTTTAAACTGGCTCGATGCGAGCCTTCGAGCTGTGAGTTTTGCGGTCCACACAGTGGTTTTTGCTCGATTTGGAGTAAAACTATCGCGCAAAACCGTATGTGAATACTTAGCATAATGAGGTTTTTTGGCAGTGGCTTATCTATTCAACTACGTATTTGATTGGTTAATTAATGTTTTGTTGTAACCCAATGAAAAGTTCTAGAATTAAACAATAGATAAAGTCCTGTCAGTCTCAGAAACACTTTACTGTAAGTACGTTTAATTTCTCTTAGCTGATGACACCACTGCAATCATTATGATATTTTTATGAGTCACAAAAGATCAGACATAACATTTAGTTTCACCGTACATTTATATGGTAAAGTACCATAATTTGGTGGTGCAGCCGCCTGTGTAATTCAGTTATATAATAAACAATAATTGCGCCGCACCGCGACACACAAACTCACATTATTGTTTCACGTGAAAGTAGGCTCGTGTCGAAATAATCTAATGGAGAGGTTCTCAAACTTTTTTGCTGTCGGAAGCCTTTTAGGAAGTGACATTGTTGACAGACCTCCCAAAAAGATGATGTTTTGTCTTTGAATGAATTGTCTCCATGCTGGTGTTTGTTGACATTTCTTAAAACGATTCATGTATCGCTCGTCGAGCCCCTACGCCTTTGCGGGACCGGACGGAGCCCCGGGCCTCCGCGGATCACACTTTGAGAACAGCTGATCTAATGGAATTGAAGGTAGCTAACCGAAAAACGTCCATTTTGTGTAATTCCACAAAATGGCAGCTCGTATAGTGACACACAAAAGTGACAGCACAATGTCGCCTATCACATTATCTAATTTCCTTGTCAGCTTAATTCTATTATTGTGAGTAACCTTCAATTGATACTTTCTAAAGAAAGTTGGGGTAAAAGTTAACTATGTATTCAAATTACAAGGTATCTTTTGGAAGGTAGAGCAGCGCGTTGCTCATCTGGCTTGGCGTTCCTAATTCCTATGCTTTTATTTTAAAACGACTTTTCTGGAGCATATCTATATATAGTATATATAACACTTTTAAATTAGTGTCACGGTTAATTGATATTATTACTACAAATAATAAAATTTAATACGGAAGGGTATAACTTAGACAAAAAATATATATTCCACGAAATGCACACTTTCAGTTTGTAAAACTCGGGTCGGTCTTACAACTTTCGTTACTAGCTCTATGTTTATATCAGAAATTAAAGCCGCATTTAAGCAGTCAAACGAATGTGACCTACCGATCTATATTTTATTCTATTTCGATGCATTTCCATTTTCCATATTAAAAAAAAAAACAATAATGTAAAACATTATTATCGAGTATTGACTTCAATTTGTAAAAAACTGCATCAACATAATCGTTTCCAGAAAGCACACAATGTTACGCTGTTTTACTCAAACAATAAAACGCATCGCTATTAAGCCAGTGATCGATACAACAGAATTAATTATGAAAAAACTGCACATAGAGCGTGCAATAGAGCTATCGGCGAGCGCGGGTGAACCGGCTAATTACAGTGATAGCATCTAACGCACGATACAGGCGAGTGCTGGCAACTATGTAACTTCTGACTTGCATTCGCTAGTTTCGATAGCGAATTAATCCATACTAATACTAATATTATCAACTGTGTAACTTCTGACTTGCATTCGCTAGTTTCGATAGCGAATTAATCCATACTAATACTAATATTATCAACTGTGTAACTTCTGACTTGCATTCGCTAGTTTAGACAGCGAAATACATACTGATATCCATACTTTCATACTAATATTATAAATGCGAAAGTGTGACTGTCTGTCTGTCAGTAACCTCTTCACGCCCAAACCTCTGAACCGATTTTGGTGAAATTCGGTATGGAGATGCATTAAGTCCCGCGAAAGGACATAGAATACTTTTCATCCCGGAAAATTGTACGGCTTCCGCGCGATAAACGAGTTTTGGTGCAACCTAGTTGCGGGCGTCATCTAATAGGGTATAAATGCGAAAGTGTACTTATCTGATAATCTGTATGTTGGACAGGTTTCAAGCTTAAAGCGATGACCCGATTTTGATATTAGGTATGCAGATACTTTGAGTCCCGGGAAAGGACATTGGATACTTTTGTCCCAGGAAAATGTGCGGTTCCCGCGCGTAAAATGAATTTTGGCGAAATTCTATTGCGGGCGTCATCTAGTTAGATTTAAAGAAGATTTGACATAATCACTTTGATAATAACTAATGTCTAGTCTATAATATTTTTGACATCCAATTATTTAGATTTTTCCATTTAAATAACGCTGCGTCATTTTTGAGTAATTGCTCAAACTTTGTCTGCGGTCGGAATCACTCATTTGTGTAGTATCAGGTGTTAATGAACTTTAATTTTATGAAAAAAACTGTTTTAGCTTCCAGTTTTTCGCATAACAGCTATTGTTAAGAACTTTTTTTTAATATGTCGTTGTTTAGCATGTCACTATTAATAATATTATATTTTTTGTCATCAATATTGATGTCAATATGTAATCATTTTACATCTAGGTATATATTATTATACAGGTCTATGATGAACCAATACGAGTTATTACTACCCCGCAAAAGAATATATTCGGCTATCATTGCCCTCGATTGAAGTTGAGGATTTAATGCTGTTATTCATATGATCCAAACACCGAGGCTAGAAAATGTCATACCATTTTGACATTTAAAATGGGTTTCGTTCTATCATGGTTCGGACTATGTACCTACTGTGTTTTCTTTTCCTCGGCCTCCTATCGTTAACAGGGCTCATTTCTTGCTATTTTCCTTTTTTTGTTTCTTTATCTTTTTTTTTTTGTTTCTTTTATCTTTAATTTTTTTATGTGACGTGTTATTTGTGTCGTGTTTGTATAAAATATGTGTACAGTTTACGGCGTAAACTAAACGTTCGTTTAATTACCTGATACCATCGCGATCGTGCGGAGTAAAAATGGCCCCGCTTTGCTATTCAAATCGCTCTAATTACGTATCATGGCGAGACTAACGGCCTCAATAATTGTTTCTAACTCGCGTTTACTTCGCGTTTTGTTTTTAAACGTTATGTGCTAGGCAGCAGTTTAATAAGCTAGACTCTAGATCCTTTACTAATTAAATGTTTTTATGTGTTACTAGCGACCCGCCCCGGCGTCGCACAGGTATAAAATATATTATAGCCACTGAAAAAATGATTAAAATCGATAGCCTATGATCCTTCACGTGGTCTACTTCTTATCTGTGCCAATTAATAACACAAAAATTGCTCCAGTAGTTCGCGAGATAAGCCCTTTCAGATAATTTCCCCCGTTTTTTTTCACATTCTCCTATTAGTCTTAGCGTGATAAAATATAGCCTACAGCCTTCCTCAATAAATGGCTATCTAACACTGAAATAATTTTTCAATTCGGACCAGTAGTTCCTGAGATTAGCGCGTTCAAGTTCGCCCTTTTAAATATTTTTTTCCGTTTTTTCCACATTTTCCCCTATTTCTTCGCTCCTATTAGTCTTAGCGTGATAAAATATAGCCTTCCTCGATAAATGGGCTATCTAACACTGAAATAATCATTAAAATCCGTTGCGTAGTCATAAACAATGGTCGCTCTTTATAGACAAATAATCTATAATTATTATAAAACAAAGTCGCTTTTTTCCCTCATGTCCCTTTGTTCCCTTTAATCTTTAAAACTACGCAACGGATTTTGATGATTCTTTCAGTGTTAGATAGCCCATTTATCGAGGAAGGTTATAGGCTATATTTTATCACGCTAAGACTAATAGGAGCGAATAAATAGAGGAAAATGTGGAAAAAACGGGGAAAATTATTTGAAAGGGCTAACTTGAATGCGCTAATCTCAGGAACTACTGGTCCGATATGAAAAATTATTTCAGTGTAAGATAGCTCATTTATTGAGGAAGGATATAGGCATAATTTTTTCAGTGGCTACATATTTTATACCCGTGCGACGCCGGGGCGGGTCGCTAGTTTGCAATAAAATAAAATTGCGACTATAATTAAAGATCTAAGCTATCCTATCTCACAAGTTGGAAAAAAGCACGCATTTAAAAAAAAACATTAAAATCGGTTAAGTAGTTTAGGAATCCATCGTGACAGACAAACATCGTGACAGGAGATTTATATATTATATTAGAATAGGCACGCTCCCGTCGCGCCGCGCCGCAGCAGCCTGCCGATGCCGGTATCGCCGCAAACGCTACGTCCCGCAATTTTTAAATCTGTAATATCTTCGAAACTATTCATTTAAATCTTATGCTGTAAAGGGCCATATAGATCTATATTAAATCAACAATGTATCTTAAGTGTTTAATTGAATAAGGATTAATACTGTATTGGTTAAAATCGCTTCGAAAATTAGCCATTATTTGTCGTAAAAAATAAATGACAAAAAATGTTATAGTGGGATATCCATATGAGATAGACATATATCATCGCGGAGTTTTCTATAGACCTTTTCATTTTGTACAATACTTAGTACATTATTTTGATAAATCTCGTACGGTTCAGCCTGCGTTTGCAATGTAAGCGGAAAAAGATGAAATTATTTACGACATCACATTAGAAACCCCAATAATAACAGTATTTCGCCACTATTTAATGAATATTATTATACCTTCCTCTTGAATCACTCTATTTATTAAAGTAAACCGCATCAAAATCCGTTGCGTAGTTCGGAAATCGGACCAATTAGTTCCTGAGATTAGCGCGTTCAAGTTAGGCTTTTCAAATCATTTTCCCCGTTTTTTCCACATTTTCCTCTATTTCTTCGCTCCTATTAGTCTTAACGTGATAAATATAGCCTATAACCATCCTCCGATAAATGGGCTATCTAACACTGAAAGAATCATCAAAATCCGTTGCGCAGTTTTAAAGATTAAAGGGAACAAAGGGACATGAGGGAAAAAAAGTGACTTTGTTTTATAATAATTATAGATACAGCGAATCCATACTTTCATACTGTTAATAGTTATTATAAATACGAAAGTATAATATGTCTGTCTTTGTGTCTATCTGCTACCTCTTCACGCCGAAACAGCTGAACCGATTTTGTTAAAATTTGGTATGGAGATATTTTGAGTCCCAGAAAAGGTCATAGGATACATTTTATTCCGGAAAAATATACGGTTCCCGCGCGATAAACGAATTTTGGCGCAACGGAGTTGCGGGCATCATCTTGTCACTATAGATTCTAGCTAATTGTTTGACAAACTTGTTTGATGCACGTTTGTTCGTCTGCGCTGCTGTTTGATGAAAACGTAAATTACATCAAACATGTTTGTCAAACAAATTTGATCGTTAACAGGGTACTTAAGGGCCTGATTACACATACCGAGTAGAGTGGCAGAAAGCAGTGCAAAATATAGACAATTTGATTGGCCGCGAGCACTGTCTCGACTCTCGCCACTCTACTCGGTAGGTGTCAAGGCCCTCAGACGCGCGAGTTTATTACAATATTCAATGATTCGCTATATTTGTCTGTTACATTAAGTACTTATTTAATGTTTCAGACAAAGTCAAATCTTATCCATCAATCCGGTATGGATTGACGAAAATTTGATCGTGTACGCCACGGATTGATGGATTGATCGTATTTTTAATATGAAATTTTTATAACCATCAATATTCCGTCAATCAGATTGATGGATCAGATTGATGAAAATTTGACCGTGTAAGAGACACACAGATCTTGTATAAAAATTAAGACATGGGTGGAAGAAGTTGGAAGCAGGTATAACAGTAAAAAATGCCGTTTTTTGCATAAATGGAGCCTCCATTTATGCAAAAAACGGCATTTTTTACTGTTAGGGCCAGGAAAATGATTTGGATTTTATGTATAGCCAGATATATTAGCCAGATAATGAATTAGGTAAGTTTCAATTTTTGTTTTAATTATAAGGAAAAAATTTAGTAATTGTTGTTACGTTATAAAATGTTAGTTATTCTGGTTCTTTCACTCACGTATTTGTAACTATCCAATGCGTAAATTAGTTTTATTAGTAAGTTTGTTACTGTGCTGCCAGCATCACTTACAGTTTTTGCCAAAACAAACACAATCCATTATTTGGCTTTATTACGGAGTTTTAACTGTGTTATTTAACGGGTGTTTAGCATTAAATCAATGGTCAGTCGCCCCTCGCCGCCGTAGATACTATCTGCATCCGGCCGCTCATAATTACTCATTAACCAGCGGTTTTAGGCTTTGTGGCCACGACTGTACGTTCGCCGGCATACCCGCGTATCACTTTTCACTCCTATAACTGTAGTAATAGAGTCCAAAATCTGTCAGCGACTCTATATGCGTGTGACGCGTGTACAGGTCGGTAAATAGCGGTTTTGATTGTTTGATTTATAAAAAACAACGATTAACTAAGATCATTAATCATTCATTGAGGTACAATTATTTACGTTAATGGTGATACAGGTAAATGTAGAGATCATTCCTAACATTTCCACAATTACATGCAAATAGCTTATTAATAATATTCTTAATATGCTATTAAAGGTATAATGAGCTATTAGCAAGTCAATATCTGCTAATCGCTCATATGCATGAGTAAATAAATGATCAATAACAATTAATACAAACAAGTGAATGGTTATGTAAGTACCTATGCTCTGTTTTAAATCATTTTGATGTATTTTGAGCAACAATCAGTAGGTTGTATTAGATATATACATTATAACAATATGATACCAATTCTAAATTAAAAAAAATAAAGGGACACAACTTCACATTACTTTGGCAGGATTTCAATTTTTTCCTTATATTTGGATGAAATTGCCTATTTATTTACCTAAGTATATACTTTTACTTTAGAACTGTTTGAAATGAGATGCTCATTAAAACTTGTGCGAGTATATTTAAAGATTTATTTTTTAATATAAGTATACGTTACTTACCTAACTAAGGCTGGTATAAATAGTCAGTACTTAAGATGCGACCGGTCTCAAGACGCGGTTCGGCTCTGTGATTGATCCAAATTTTGACAGCCAACCAATCACAGAGCCTGAACCGTGTCTTGAGACCGAGATGCATCTTGAGTACTGACTATTTATACGGGCCTGACTGTACTGTATACCATATACTTTAAACGAGTACTGACTAATCGTACTTTAAAATGAAATAGTTATGTAGGGTAGGTACGCGGCCCCTGACCGATGCAGTTTACCACTTTTCACTTTTACTATAAGGGTGATATAAGGTCCTAAAATGCACTGGACTGGTCAAAGACCATACTTTCTCTGTATTTACTACGTTCCTTGTATCTGATAAAAAAGGCTTACACGCTATCTTTACCACCAAAATTTAACCAACAAAATATCCGACTCTTAATTCTGATAAGAATCAAATAATTGTTACACTTAACATTATTATAATCTGATGTAATTATAATTTGTTACCATTTATATATTTTTACGGTGTTATGATCTTACTTTGCGTTTTTCCGTTTTTCCGTATTTCATAATAATTCCCCTCTCTATCCCCACTATGGCCAATTTTACAGGAACCGGCCTAGATACGCAGGAGTAATTTTAAAGTGCCCAAGTGTGTGCGCCGTACATAAGAGCACTCTCTAGTTTCTACTCTCTCTTTCCTTAGTCTCATAACTCGACGACATTTTTACATGCGCATCCGATGCATGGATCATCATACTTGTCAGCCAATCAGGTGATCAGCTTAACCTAGTCCTAGTCCTAACCAAACTAGGAATAACACGTTTCCAAATCAAATCAACGATCTTCGAATCAAGAACTAATTACCCTAACAAGTCTAACCACTGAATTTTAGGAGAGAAGGGGGTTTTAGGAGGGAAGTATCATAAAAGGCTTTCTTACTTTCGGCGGCTTCAGATATTGTGAACTCAGCCTAAACGATTCTTATGAGCTATGAACGCTCTTCATGTCCCATTTGTAACAAGTTGACAACGAACAATTAGTAGAGAGTATCGGAAACAATCGGGAATCGATTATAAGCGATTACAATCGAGTGTCAGTATTATGTAAATATATTTACTAGTGTCTAATGCGATACTCGTGATTAGCGATCGTTTAGCCGCCATCAATATTTATATCGCGTGTTCGCGCGGCGTTGGACTTCTGTCTGTACACTGTTAGGAAATTGTACATTTTAGATCTATTTCGAGTTCTTTACTTCTTAATTAAAAAGCCTGTTTTAAATTTTGATTCGGCGGTATGTTTATTTTCTGAAAGCAGAAATACATTGTAGGTACATTCCTACTATTAAGCCTTCCTAATAAAGACAATTAGTGTAAAATCGAGAGTCTTATAAGAATTGCATTGAGTTTTGACTTTTTGAGGGAAGTAAGAATTCAGATTTGGAAGCATCCAATCGCGCCGTTATTCTACTGTGCTTGGAAATAACTATACATTAGCACAGAATATGTAATAGTTCTCCGACATTATGGCGCATTTTCACTGGTCGATAGGGCCCGCATGCGGGGTGCGGGAGATTTCTGAAACGCATGCAATTACCAATGACAATGCGCCATTAGTTGTCAATTAGTTGTCATAGACTCCCCGCATGCTGTATACCGTACGAGTTAACGACTAATGAAAATGCGCCCTAAGGCAATAAGATTTTGAACGAATATAAGAATACAATGTTGGTGTTGGATAGGAAACTGACTGGATCGAACAAGGAGCGAAGCTGCAGTTGATATGACCTACGACGATGATGAGTCATCGTCACAAAAAATTCAAACTTTTCCAATTTCGAATCCACAATCACACCATTTTCTGATCTTATCAATTTGAACTTTCATCGGCAGTGTAAACACGAATTATTCTATATTTAAGTACACAAACATTTCTTGTCAGGGTTAAGCATAATGTAAGGCGTGATAAGCACGCGATGGTTTGTAAAGGCGATTCCAGAAAACGGTCGTTTTGCGATTAGATCAAGTCGGCCAGCGGCCAGCCCCCGTGTTCTGGCGTGGGGTAGCGTGGTGTAGCGTGGTGTGGCGTGGTGTGGCGTGGGGTGTCGTTAATTGCTCCGTTTTGTGAACATGGAGTAGCGTGCCCCGCGGGTAATCAGCGCCCGCTGACTGATTGCTTTTTAAATAGGTTTTATGCTCGGTAAAAATATTTCATACGGTGGAGGAAAATTGCCGAATGTCAACGGTGTTTAGCGCGGCAAATGTTCAAAGCGGCTAAAACTTTATTTTAATTTTAAAGGTTTATATTTTATAGCCTTAAGCGGTAAGCCTCACACCTCAAAACATGGCTCAGGAGTTATAGTTATACAATGTTTTGTTGTTCTCTGATACTTCAAAAATTCAGTTGACAGAAACAGGGTGTAACTAACCTAAACTTTTCAGTTTTCACAGAGTTTTATCTTGTTTACTTGCTAACTAAATGTGCAAAAGAAAAAACGCATATGAACTATGTGCAAAAAAGCACGTGCACTTAATGAGAAAATTGCAAAAAATACGAAGCAAAATTTTCTAAGAAGGCCTACGATGAAGGAAAATGGCTCGTGGAACCACTTCACCGTAAGGCGTAGGTAAGCTATCTTCTATCAGTTTCTTCCTTCTTCTCTTTTCAAGCCAGAATATCCTAATCTTCTTCACTGAATTAATGATACTAAGAACTATCATGTTATAGGTACTAAAATATAGATAATTAACCTACTACTTGTAAATACGTAAAAAATATTATCATTTTAATCAAAATTACCCAAAAAAGCTACGTGTAAAGCATGCTTTATAGAGTATTTAAGTGCATAAAATTAAGATGTATTTGAGATAAGGCCTATAAGTTCAACAATCTGTAAGTTCATTAATCACTTTTACTAATTACTATTTTGTGTTGTTTCTATTAGGGTGTACCTACTGTATAGTAAATGCAAAAGTAATTTAGTACTTAAATGTGTAATTCTTCAGGAAATATTTTTTAAATATATAGAGTCGAACTTAGAACTTACTCCTATTTTTTGAAGTCGGTTAAAACTATGACGTATTTTAACCCAACTAGCAAGACCATTAATTTCTTACACACTATTTGCTCTCTCCAAGACCGCAAAGGGGCCCACTTTATAAGACTATTTGCTCTTATATATTATCGTATCGCATGCTAATTGCATACTTGGTGAATCCGATTTTCACTTGTAATAGGCTTATAGAAGAATAACTTTACTTAAGTATAAAATGTATTTTTCAATACAAAACAAACAGCACATGTCAAAACTATTATAAGTATTTTATGAGTGCAGTATTCTTATAACGTACGTGTGTTGGGAGTAATTTTCTAGTTGGGAAGTCATTAGTTCATTACCTATACAGCCAGGAACTTTTTAGGGTTTGATAAAAATTAAAATAACTTTCTAGGTAGAGTACATACGGCACTCTTCGTTAGGCATAGACATAACGCACTTGGCATTTTCTAGAATAAAATGGAGCGATTATGTAAAGATGCCAAGGATTATGTAAGTGTTTTTTACGATAAAGGTGGAGATCATTTGCATTATTTATACAAACGTTCATAAAATTTGATTGCTTTGTATTGTTCTAATCGTGATCAATTAAGCGTCTCACGGGAAATTACAAAGTACAAACAGATTGCTCATTTACAGAACTTGAGACGGCAATAGAAATACATAATCTGTGAAAATTTCAACTTTCTAGCTATTACCGGTCTTTTTAGGATTCCGTAGCCAAAGGGTCAAAACGGGACCCTATTACTGAGACTTCGATGTCTGTCCGTCTGTCTCCAGACTGTAACTCAAGAACGGTAATAGCTAGAGAGTTGAAATTTTCACAGAATATAACAACAAAATTAATACTAAAAACGAAATAAAATAAATATTTAATGAGGGCTCCCATACAACAAACGTGATTTTTCAAACATTTTTTGCTCGGTAGTGATAATGACAACAGGTAGGCATTTGCAATGTAGGTAGGTACACAAAATACTCAGCTGTATTTATAATTTAATAATTATTAATAAAATTTAAATGAAATAAAAATTAGGGGGGGCTCGCATACAAAAAACGCATTTTTTATTATTTTTTGCTCTATAATGGTACGGAACCCTCCGTGCGTGAGTCCAACTCGCACTTGGCCGATTTTTTCTTTTAAACTTAAATAAAAACCTATATTGTTATGTCTAAGGAAGTGTTACGAATCTAGATATTTACAGCCGTTGAATTACTTATTTTCTAAACCTATGGAACTCTAAAAATACCTTTTGGAGTCGAATATTCCCTCCTCTGACATTGAAAGCAAAGATTAACAATAAATATGTATTGGTTACACAATTTAATAAATAGTCAATTGGCTTAATTAATTGCAAATACATCTTACATAATATAAAATTCTCGTGTCACAACTCACAATGTTAATTACCGTACTCTTCCAAAACGGTTTTACTGATTTTTACCAAATTTTGTATGCATATTCAGTAGGTCTGAGAATCGGCTACTGGGTACTTTTTATATTGATAGGTGCATTTATTGAATAAATTAATTATTACAACTCGAGACTGACGGTGATCATTGTTTGTGCGACGGTACAGCGAATAGCGATGGACGTTGCCATGGTGACATACTTATTTAGTCACTTCAATAAAATAATATGGGCGAAATATGGCAAAGCAACGTTTGCCGGGACAGCTAGTTATCCATAAAAATTTCCATGAAGCCTAATTAAATAATCTTAAGAAACTTGTTAAGGGGCCATGAGATTGATAGCGTTCTTGCATGTAAATGTCAAAAAGGCCTCATGCCATAGATCAGTTGTCATAATGACTGTATTTAAAATATCTAAATAATTAAAATTAATTTCCATTTCATTGTTCTGTGTTAATCTATCACATTAAAAAAACGGTTGACTTATTTATTGATTCATTATAATAATCAACAGCTTCTGAGTTCTGAGAAAGTGCTACGCAATTACTCAAGTAGTCAATTAATTTTGTAGGCTAGTATCAAGCCGTTGTGTTTGTTGGGTTAAAAAAATAGGCCAAGGAATCTGAAAAAAAATCGTTACGTCATATTGCAAAGCGAAATAATATGTCCTTTATCTATAACTAGGTATATGACGCCCGTAAATCCGTAGCGCTAAAATTCGTTTATCGCACGCGAACCTACATTTTTCCGGGATAAAAAGTATCCCATTTCCTTTCCCGGGACTCAAAATATGTCCCTACAAAATTTCAGCAAAATCAGTTCAACAGCTTGAGCGCTAAGAGGTAACAGACAGAGAGAGGTACATTATACATACAGACAGACAGACGAATAGACGCTAGAGAGACACGCTCTCGCATATATATGTTACCGTTAGAATGCAGAATACGTTAACGTGCACATTACCTAGGTAATCTGCAGATTCCCTAATACCATCCGTTAAAGTGTGCAATGTTTAAATAAAAAAACCTTATATTTGCACTTTACCAAGTTATTTTGCATTCTCTTCCTTCGTAAAAGTCCTGAAAACTTTAACTTAAGCTTCTAAACCTAAGATTGTTGTTGTTTTGATTGTTTTTTACTGGTTGATCTGCTATGGTTTATTAATGGAGTAAGATTTCACTTAAAAATTTATAATATATTCCTTTATGTCCAAAAACTTATATTACACAACTAAGTAACATATTTTATTCAAACAAGAACTGTTTTATGTAATTTAATGAGAAATAAATAAACTTTTTGCACTTTATCTGACTCACCCAGATAATCTGCAGAATACCTTGTTAATCTGCACTCTAACTGGTTTACGCACATTAACGGTAACATATAATAGATTTTTTTTTATGAAATAAGGGGGCAAACGAGCAAACGGGTCACCTGATGGAAAGCAACTTCCGTCGCCCATGGACACTCGCAGCATCAGAAGAACTGCAGGTGCGTTGCCGGCCTTTTAAGAGGGAATAGGGTAATAGGGGAGGGTAGGGATGGGAAGAGAAGAGAATAGGGTAGGGGATTGGGCCTCCGGTAAACTCACTCACTCGGCGAAACACAGCGCAAGCGCTGTTTTACGCCGGCTTTCTGTGAGAACGTGGTATTTCTCCGGTCGAGCCGGCCCTTTCGTGCCGAAGCATGGCTCTCCCACGTATAAAGATATAAGTAAGTAGATTTACATTATTTAATTCGATTTTATTAAAATTATTCTAGTCACAGTTCTGCTTCCACCTTCAGTGTTACTTTTGAATCAGAATGTAGTGTGCTGAATTATTAAAAAAATAAGTGTAACACAATTAGCTATGTGTACCGGAAGCGGTACAGTGAGAAGCGAATAGAGATAGCACACACAATTTAACACGGCCCTATAGTGATGGGATACAGATTGTAACGAATTATCATCGAGTTAAATACGAGTATCACTCGAGTTATAGGAGCATCACTCGAGTTATACTAGTATCACTTGAGTTATTCAACTCATGATCTTTTTTTGTGTGACGGGAGTTTGTCTATTCGATCGTCGTCGATTGATTGACGTTAACGTTAGCGAATCAAAAACGATGTAATACAGTGAAACTCCTGTTATTTAACTAAGAAACTGCAGCTTAATCGTAATTATTTCTCCTGATTCGGAAATATAATTGTTTCATTTTCCGATAGGAACTATACGAATAATTTGGCGAATAAAAATAATTTTAAACAGATTGATCGTCTTTGTTATTTATTTTTGTTTGATCGTCATAATTTTCGCGACTAACTGTCGCACTCAAAGACGAACATTAATTACTTAACTGTTATTAAATTAAGATTTCGACACAAGGCTCATACATTATCTACCAAATTCTTCAATTAAATTGAAGTTTAATCATCATTAAAATATTAGGTCTCTGAGTGCGTTTTCTACAAGAGGCCGGCCCGGCCTCTCATAGAAAACGAGCAATGGAACAGCAAAAAATGGAAAGGGCGTAAGCGACAAAATGGTTTTTGTCGCCTAATTTAAAAACGATAAATACATTACAACTATGGGCAAATTAAAGTGTAGGTATGCTTGAACCAATCTATGTACAAATTTTGGAAGCTTCAATCACTCTCCTCTGTTGGCAAAATAGGAATCCCTTTTTTTACAGAGGTCTTTTTGATTGATTATTCTATGTTATAAAAGTTGACCAATCGTGTGAAAAGACAAAGACATGACGAATACTGACAATGAACTTTAATTTCTTAGCTTTAGTCATTGCTGAGAAAAATGGATATTGCTACAACCAAATTGTCAAGGCGTCGCGTTAACCGCTCGGGTTCCGCGCGGAAAACGCGCGGTTTCCGCTATGTCTGAACAAGCACTTAGCGCTACATTGACGATACTTTGTCGAGTTTTCCGTCATGGAGCATCACTAGGCCCTATTACCCGTGAGTAAGACATGGCGTGACCGAGCATAGTTAGAAACGCTACCGACTGTTTAACGCTAGTATTTATTACAGGCTCCGAGCGCATAATGTCGAACAAATATCGTGATTATTGCGCGTAATTAGATAATTGTTTTGCACTTCCCTTGTTTTTATTTATGGTTAATTATAAATTGTCCATTAATGCTATAATTGCCGATACTTCGAGATCGCCTCTTGTTATCAAAGTTATTTAACAGCAATGTTTTATTGCAACCAATTAGGTAACTATTTTATTTCTTACTTACCTAAAGAGAAAATAACTTTACTAAATTGACACTTTTTCTTTCTATGTATGTAGGTACTATTTACTGATGTGAATACAATATAATATTAAGTTACTCGTATAAGTTCCTTCCTTACATTTCATTTAGGTTAAATTTACACCGCCGCGGAATGGAACGGAATGGAAGCGTCAATTTCACCTCATACGAGGGAATTGGCACCGGAGAATTTTCGAGTTTTAAACCACCAGTTTTAAACTATTTTTCTTACAAATACTATATCCACAGTATGAATATCGACGCCGCTATGTAACATCTGACGTCACATTTCGTTTCGACCAATGGTGACGCGTTTAGTATGTTTGAATTTCCCTCCATTAATTTTCATTTTTTAAACAACATTTTATGGGTTTAAATGATAAGTAATTAAAAAAAATACCTTTTGATTATAATGTGACGATGATAAAGATTACAGAAAAATATATTTGAGATGAAATTATGATTTTTTTGCATATTCCCTATTCCGCTGAAGACGGGTGTCAAATTTGGCTCATATATTTTGTGTGTGTTGATGATATAAAGTTCATTGTGCTATGTAGGCTATGTAGTATGTAGTGTGGAAACGAAAAAAGTCGTTTCCATCAACTTCCGCGGCGGTGTGCCTACATATTGAGCCTTAGGTTGGCTTCTAGGTCTGGCATCCTCAAATGCTACAGTCATCAAGGTTGGACATAAAATATATTAAGTAGGTACCTACCCGATAAAAGTTCCCGATTATCTTTTTGAGGTAAAAAACAAAAACAATAAAATAATTGACAACATTTTAATTACAAAACACCACAAAATCTATCTGGACATAAAATGTCACTTTTCAGATTGCATAAGTACATTTCGCCATATAACTATAATAGCTTCAGGTATGCTACCTGTTCTTAATATTATTTTTGTATTTAATACTAACAAATACATATTAAATTAAATAATCTATATTATACACAATCTGCATATTGTACCAATTTTTACTTTGTATCGACGCGAAACTATATTCTGTACAAAACGATGAATCGATATTAATCCATTGAGCACGTACCTAAATTAGTAACTTTTTATTTGTTTTACGAGTAAATATTGCAGAAATCGAAAAGTATTAACAACCGAAGTTCGAAACTTGAGTTTCTCGTTAAAAGTTTTTCTGTAATGTAATAAATTATATCGTAGTTTTATACAATAATAAGCTAGTCTATACGTAGCTACACGACATCCATATCTATTTTACATTAGGTTACAACTAGTTCTGGGCTTATAATATCACATACAGGACGATTCGTCCGACCCATGACTCCGACGCAATACCGAGGAATGTGCAACGAATAAATAATGTTCACTTTTGACAACCCTGAACACGCATGACGTCACTGGAATTCACTAAATGTCACTGTCACTTATACGTGGATGGGTTCGTCGTCGTCGTCGTCGGAGTGCCTCTCGACGGAGGGCTCTCTGGGTGATCGTGGGGGAGGTGCGGGGCTGCCGGGGTCCACATCGGGGGAGGGGGTGCGCCTCGCTTGTGCGTAGTACCCCAGAGCCCCGAGGCCTGGGGCTCCCAGGGACCCCAGGTGTGCTGATGGCCCCGGCAAACCGAGGCCCAATGGTGGAACGCCAGCTAGCGGCGCGCCAGGGTATAACCTGTAACAAGAAAATATTTTTAATAATAATATATATTTCAATTGTAGAGTTATGGAAGAGGGAATACTAGTCGAGCTCTACCACTTACATTGATGCTGCAAACAATAAGGTGGAATAGTCATTTTATATTTATAAAAAACAAAATCGGATTTATGTGGGTACTTAATGCGATGGGAACAAAATGACGTTAAATCTACTTACGACTACTTAGCTCATATAAATGTGAAACGGTTAAATAACTAGGTTTTACATACAATAGTCCAATGAGCACTCAGCTAAACACAAAAACAATATGTGTTAATTGTGTATTCTCGGTCATATTGTAATACAATGCAAATTATCGTAATAAAATGACTTTTACCATTATACCATTCGAAATGAGAATACGTTAACGATCCGCCATTTTGAATTGCTTGTAAATTATTTAATAATCCAACATGAATAGTCGTAAACTGCGATTTTTATCGGTTCAATTTAACTATCACCCACTATTTTCATGAATATTCATGAAAAGCGAAAAAGCGGAATCTACCGACTTTTGCTACAGTAGAATATTATATCCACTTCGAAACGATAACGAATAGGATTTCTCTATTTTATAAGAGTGCCAACTTACCGATATGGCAGAGGTTTCTGTAGCGTGTTGGCGGAGGCGGAGGCGGCAGCTGCGGCGGTCGCGGCGGCCTGCCTGTAGTACAAGTCAGCAGCAGCGGGCGCGGGCTGCGCGGGGTACGCGGGGACCCCAGCCCAGTAGCCGCCGTACAGTCGCTGGAACGCCGCGTAGTTGCCCGCTTCCGCTAGTAACTCGAGTCCAACAGCCGTTTGCCGCTTCCATTTCGTCCTGTTGAAAAAAAAAAAAAACAAATTTAGTCTATGCCAGCCAGTATTGATCCGGCGAAATTGGCCCGGGAGCCAGGTAAATTTTTAGTCAATGATTTCCTCCCGGGCGAAACTTTGTACAATGCATAATAAGAGACTTATATTATAAATACTAGCAACCGTCAGCTGCGACTTCGTGGCTGGGGTCGGTACTGGGCAGTGGCAGCCTCCCACCCATGAAGAAAAAAAATTTCAGTCATTTCCTCTCATTTGAAAATTTATCAGAGTATAGTTTATGTAGTATTTTGAAAGAAAAACATAGTCAGCTGACCATAACACGGTGGATTTTACGTCAGCTGGCTCCTTGAAGATGAAAAAAAATATATATTTTCAATGATTTCCTCTCAGCTAAAAATTTACCTGGTGATCGTTGTTAAGCTACTATGAATGAAAATTAATGTCATCTTGTTGTATCTCAGTGGAAAGTTTGTCAGCTGGTACCTTGAAAGGTGTAAGGCAAGAGCATTGTAAATAATAGCTTAGGTTTTATTCCCTTTTATTATACATTTTTACATTTGAATAATTTCCTATTAGAATAAGTTATATTGTTGTCTCATTTTTGTGTTATTGCTGTCCCTTTCGCACAGAAATGTAGTGTGTTTCACACAATTGATATTGTTGTCCCTTTCTAACATAAGTATAATGTGTCTCACTCTAATGTTGTTGTTGTCTCTTTCGTTTTATACATTTATTTACGTTTTTATTGTTCATTAGTCTTATAAGAATGCCTGTTTACTATTGTATTAGCTTATAAGAATATCCTGTGTATAAATCTGTATTTTTTCAATAAACGGACTGCGCATACCCGACAACAACTGATAGAACCCTATAGGCTCTAACAGTACAAAATTCACATAAAAACACGCACTTTCTCAGTGCAAACACACTCGCAACTCGAACACCACAGAAGCAAGTCGAATCCCTGGTGGACCGATTCTCGACCGCGGCTGCAGTATCAAATTTCACCTGGTGTTTCTCTTCTGCTTGTACCCTACTTCCTCAGGACTTCATCCTCAAAAAGTTACAGTCCACTCAGCTCTACTCCAAATTGACGACATAGGCCCTGCAGAGTTGTCGTGTCGTCAATAAGCATCTTTACCTACTAAAACTTATCAGCTGACGACTTTTCCACTGACTTACAGCTAGCTGATTTTTTTAAAGGTTTACTAGAGTATTTTAACAATACTCTGATAAATTTTCAAATGAGAGGAAATGACTGAATTTTTTTTTTTCTTCATCTTTGGAAGGTTGCCACTGCCCACCCCACCAACGGAGTCGCAGCTGATGGTCGCTAGTATTTATAGTATAAGCCCCTTATTCATTTTACGAAGTTTCGGTTGGGAGGGACTTGGTCATGAAAATCTGTCACTGGCTCCAGGTCTAAATATAGAGTTTTTTTTTTTGTGTGAGAAATAAGATAGAGTAAGGGTATGCGCGCACGGGCAACTTAGTTGCTCGGCGATTTGTCTCTCGATCAAGTCTTTGGGTATGCTCTAAATTTCATATAGTATGAAATTTCCCGAGAATCAGCCGATCGCTCCGTAATAGATGCACCCAATATTCTATATTTCGTCGCTTTCTTCGGTTTTTTATTTATTTTTCGAAAGAGACAAATAAATCGCTGAGCAACTAAGTTGCCCGTGCGCGCATACCCTAAGTATACCCAAAAAAGCCATTAATTTAAACCTTTGAACATAGTTCAAAACTATTGCAATTCCTTTTCATAACCTATTCCCATAAAAAGTGCTATTAGAATTACAAACTATTATTGCTGGCCTGTAAAAAATATTCCGATATCGTCTATAACTGACGATCAGTTAGCGAAACCGATCGTTTAAGGATCATTAGCTTTCACCACAATACTCCGCAAACATTTATATTGCAAATCGACTCTAAAATTTTTAACTGTCGTCGTAAACCCCATCCCATAGATCAAAAACCCCATCCCGACCCCAAATGTCATCAAATTTGTCACAGACCACTCTAAAGTACAAAGGATGGTACAAAAACTAGGCAATAAAAATAATAAAAAATAATAAATTTGACAAAACGTCTTGGCCACTCGTTCGCTCAGCCGAGCGTGTTTGATGATATAATTTGATTTATTTGAGTCTGTAAAGTAAAGGGGTGAATTGTGTATACGAGCTTTACTAATTCGATCCCGTGGCTTCGTCTATTCATTAGTTTAGAGTTTGAATGAATAAATAAGTGCTTAATTTAAAAACTGGTGTATATAGAGATCTCATCCCCATATACATAATGTGCAAAGGGCTATTATAAAGGGTGTAACAAAAATAAGTGATAATATTTTAGGGTGTGTACGTGCTCCTTGTAGACAGTAGAGAGTTCATTGTGAAAATAGCAGCGTTGAGAGACCAACATTTTTTTTTCACTTTTGTATGGGAAAACTCGTGACGCTCGGGCCCTTGCCCATACAAAAGTGAAAAAAAAATTTCGTCTTTCAGCGCTGCTACTTTCACAGTGAACTCTCTACAAGAAACACGTACACACCCTAAAGTATTATCATTCATTTTTGTTACACACTGTACATGGGTAAGTTGTTAGAAATAAGTACTAAAATAATGATCAATTACTTTAAAAAAACGAAGTTTTGTTATAGCTACCATTTATCGATTATTATTTAAGCACAATTAAAGCCACGTCATACAAAAGAGTAAATTACAAAGTTCACCAACGGCTTTAATAAAACTAGGTAGGCTTCTAGTAGGTATCATATTAAAATATAAATGCCTTAGAAAGTAGAATTTATTGTAATTAAAATTTAAAATACGTCCCGTTTTATGTGATACTTTGAGTATTCACGTAATTATAATAATTTAATAACAATGCTATCGTAATTAAATTAATTTCCTGATGTGTTTGTAAGTGCATAAAATAACGGTTAAGTAAGTACTTTTTTTAAATTATCCACTTCGTATTCATTATAATATTAACGTTCATTAAAATATTTTCGTCGTATTTTTCTATATTTAAATGTTTATAAGTAGCAAGGGGACTGGGAAGTACCTACCAAAATATACTGAAAAAGCTGTGAAGAGCTTTTCAGTTGTTTGTAAAATCTGCTTATTTTAATATATTTTGCACCTTGATATTTTGTACCTCAGTTTTGATCAGTATAAAGTTGGTATAAAGATTAAATTCGAGCAATTTTCAATCAACTTTTTGATGCATTTCTGATCATTCTGCCAATTTTATTTACTCAATCTGTTTTGAGTAGGATTAAAATAAAACAAACTGTGAAAAACAAAATTGAATTAGGGAGATAATTCCCGGAGTATCGCTAAAGTGGTCTATTATTGTCATCGAGTGAGGTTTTATTAATTCGAATTTGGAAGGGGATTATTATTGCGATGCGCATTGTCATTTAATAATAATTCACGAGGGCGCCATTGTGCCGCGGCTGTTAAAACTTAGAAGACGCTTCACTGGTTATTTCCTTAATTAATTTCTGTAAATGGATCATTTAATTTTATTAAATGTAAATTAGGGGATGTATTTAATAATGGTTAATGCTAATTCGACATGTGTACATATGTTTTTTAATTAAATATTTCCAGAGACCTAATTTGATTAAAATAGCAATAAATAAATGTAATGAGCTTCTGCCTAGGAGCTTCTTTCAAATTGTATAATAATTGCTGTCAACCTGTTTTGAGCTTTCTAAATAAAAATAATTTAAACCTGAGGTTTTTAATTTAATTGCTGTATCAGTGTCACGACTAAACATTATGGCTTCTACTTTTACCCGAAGGTAGAGGTACTTATTCTAGAGTTAATATTGACATATCTTTCATGTACTATAATTATGTTTTATTTCTCTGTAACAATAATAGACGTAAATAGCACCTCATGTTGGAACAGATTACACTGCGCCCACGTTATTAAGTACTCAGCTACGGTCCGAAGGTACTTTATTTTAAATGCTATAATAATTATCGGTAGCCGACACTTGATCGATAGAAAGCGTCTCGTCCGCGCTCGCATTAATCATGTGTTATGACGGGTGACGGGTGACGGGTCAGTCGGGGCGCGGGGAACTCGCCGCAGCACTTATTTAATTGTCGAGTGCCGAACGAGAGGCAATCTGTTCGGCGACACTATTCTTTTTATTGCCGCGGGCGACGAAGAAAAAGCTCGCCGGGCGCACTCGAATTCGGCGTCTCGAGACGTCTTCGGAAACGATCGTCCGTCCCGCTCTACCACGCGCGCCGCCGCTCTCGCCGTCTCTATCCCTCGTCCCCCGGAGGAGTCTGAGATCGCTCCGCCCAGTGGTTTAGTGATTTGATGCTGCGTGAACTGATTCAATTGTTATTTCGGAGCGTGCGCCCCGAAACGGGCTCTAACCGGGCGAGTTAAAGGCGAGAATGGCACGATAAAACGGTTCCGCTTACGTCTCCGCGGGGGAGGTTGTTTATCTTGATTTGAGTTTTCGGGAGACGTGCCGCGAATTCGACTCGTACAAACAAACAAGGAGTAAATTCATCGATCCGAATACTTCGCGTTTACATTTGGCGCTTGAGCCGTTTCTGCACGGGCCGCTCGAGTGCCGTCGTCGCTTACGCCACTTATAAAGTTCGATGGCGTGCCCGCGCCGAGCGTCCTTATGGGAATAGTCTGCGACATTGTGAGGGTGGCAGTTTTAGCGCTACAAAGTATTTATGCTCGATAACTAACATTGTATACGACGCTTTTATGTCTATGCTAATATTATTTTATAACTTTGACTGCGAATAAAACGCACAAATAGAAAAGTTTTTTATGTACTTAAACCATTATCTAGCGATTTACGAAATAGAACTTCGCTTTTTGCGTGTGTCGAAATGAGATACGTAAGGATAATAACATAACATACTATTATTATATGTTGTTCAAAACCATTCGACCTCTGTGGCTCAGTGGTGAGCGCGTTGGTAGCTCAAGCCGGGGGTCGCGGGTTCGAATCCCGCCGACAGAACAAAAAGTGTTCAATGTTCCCGGGTCTGGATGTGTATTAACCCTCAATTCACTAGGTGAAATTTACTAACGTAAATACCTTTTATGAGTCCCTAGGACTCACATATTTTAAATGTATGTTTTTATGAAATGAAATTTTCATCAACATTTTGTTTCACAAGTACTTAGTAAATTATAAGAATAAATATGGAAACCAACAAAACTTCTGAGATCCTCTTGAAAATAAAAGAAAATGCACTTATCAGTCTCTTAAAACCATGATATTTTTAAGATTTCTCTAAACTAACAAATATTCTAAAAATTAAAAAAAAAAACTTAACGTTTTTAAATCAATAAAGGTACACAAAATAAAATTAAATAAACATTAATGTATGCTTCTATACAATGAAAAAAAAACGTGCAGTGGGTTTCTACCACTATCTAAAAGCTATGTCGTCATATCTTTTTTGAGCAAGTAAAACATATCGGCTTCAGGCTTCAGACATTTTGTGCACAGATGAGCAGTTTTTGTTCTATTTTTGTAGTGGCATAAATAGTAATACTTTTCCTCCTAGCTAACTTGTTTCAGGGTGGCTCACATCTTCAGGAATGTCATTTTTTCGTCCAAATCTTCTTGAAGCCAGGCTTCCAGAATGGAATCTGCTCCGTGTTCTCTTAAACTGATAAAGTCATGTTTTTTGAGCGATTCTACAATTGTACAACAGAAAAATAAAGCATACATAATTTAAATTAAAATAACGGTGAAAAATCATTATTTCAAAACTTTAATATATAAAAATAATCATAACGTAATTCACTAGTATGAGTCCCTGGGACTCATTCGGCGTAATAACTCACCAAATATGGAATGTACGCACTCATCCTCTCGGCACCATGTCGCCCGCGTCACTACATGAAGGTACTGAGACGTGGAGGAAACTAGCTGCTAAGACTTTTGAATTATGGCCGTTTCAAATTTTGATGTGAGTCCCTGGGACTCAGGAAGTGAATTAAGGGTTAAATATGTGTATGATATAATAAAAATCTTGAATATATGTATATAGTATAAAAGTATTAAATATATTTCCGTTGTCTGGTACCTGTAACACAAGTCCTTCAGGTACTTAGCACGGGACCAGACTGACGTGGTGTGAAGCGTCCATAGATATTAATATTATATATTATTTAATGTTACTTTCTCACTTTATCAATGAATTTCATAATCATGTACTTCTGAAGATAGAATCACAGCGTCCGCATTTTCACTATGGCCACAGAATATATATTAGTTGTACCAACCATGGCAAGAGTTAGTCATCGATTGATAAATAAATCAAAGCATCGAAACCTGAACGCTCAGGCAAATTAGGTGGACATCGCAGCCTAGAATTAGCTAACGATCTGGTAGCATTCGAATGATATCATCGGCCATAAAATCAAATTACTACTCCTCTAAGGCTTAGGATAAAAACTGAAATGGCAGTAATGATTGGCTAAACCGCTCGACCCCGCTGTCCTTGGTATCGTGTCTCTGCGAGGTGTAATTTGGTGGGTTCCGTATAAACGATTAGCCGGCTCCTGGAAGCTGGGGTATGTCATTACTTGTCAGTACTCTACTTTAGAGTGACTAGTTTTTGGAAGCGTTTAGCGGTGTAGAGTAAATTTTTTGTTTCGTAGAGATATGTATGTTACACTTTTTTTACATACGGAAATGCTTTACGCATCCCCGGCAAATTGGGGATATCGGCCGGGGTAAGTGGGACTCCTGCGTAGTCTACCCACTAAAACCCCATGGTGCTTATACAGAGTTGCGGGTACGATAGAATCTACCGCACCTCTACAATGTACCTATGGATACCCTAATAGAATAATGATGACCATAATAGAAATGCGTACATTTTTTTACATTTTTGTGACAAATATGAAATGTGCCTGTGTGTTTTTTATAGCAGGAATAAACTCTTTATATGGTGGCATACTACCATATTGAGCTAGCAATGTCTATGATGTAAAAAAGTGTAGGTAATAAATATAGTAAGTTACATTTCTCTATCTGTACCTAATGTAGAGATGTGTAGCTACATATTATATGTAACATAGCTGTAGAATGTAGATGTACACATAATATAATAATAATATCTATGGACGCTTCACACCACGTCAGTCTGGCCCTGTGTCAAGTACCTGAAGGACTTGTGTTACGGGTACCAGACAACGGAAATATATTTAATACTTTTATACTACAGATATATTTAAGATTTTTATTATAAGGACCCTGTAGGTACCATGTAAGGCCACTCTAACGGGAAAATACTTTTTATTCGTTTATTAACTAAAGAAATTAAGGAAACAAATTATCAAGCAATGCTCTGTTTTATTAGGTATCGTATTATAAATCACTTTTTAACCTAACTTCAATAGCCATTTAATAAACTTAAGTTCTGTAAAGCTCTTCTAAATGACCTTGCAAGGAACACAGCTCCAAACAAGGCCAATATTACATCAGTCGTTTAAGGCCGTCCCCCGAGCAAACGACCTTGGCCATACATTTGCCGCGTTGCCGAGATCGCACCAAAATCCTATTTTTTTTACTTATCTTAGTTCAAAATTGTCCATAAAAAATGAAAAACGGGGATTATGTAGTTTACGATATTGTCGATCTATTGGCGTGTGTTTCAAATAAAAGTAATTTGTAAATCCTAAGGAGATGCTGAATGTATGCTTGAATTTTAATAAATTGGTTTTACTTTGGAAGCTGATATCATGAGTATAATAAACAAAAATAGAAAATTTAAAACGGGGAAAGGAATGTTGATATACTGAAGATTATTGCTGTATTTTTATTATAACTTTGTAGCTTTCAAATTATGAGTTTATAAGGCTTGAAATACGGTAAATTACGGTATCTCCGTAAGGAACGCCCTTAACTTGAAAATAGTGTTAAGTACAAGTATTTATTTATATCTGCTTTTACTAAAACGACATTATAATCTCTATCAATTAAGCAAAACATTAAATGCTCAATATATTTATATCAACTAAAAAAACTTTTATGAACATTGCTTGAACATCATCTTATAATTAAGAATATATTAATGGAAATTCTTTAAAAATAGTAATAATGTAGTAAAAATAGAACTTTAAAAATAGTAATAATAAGTAATGAGCATCACATTGATATCTTATAACTAATAATTGCCAACGCGTTTTTTAATGCAATCAAATTTTTTTTAATCCAAAATGACCTTCTTATGGGCCCGTTCCTTAGAAAGCCAAAATGTTCAATATCAGTGTATAAGTTTAATAATAATAATCCTAATAGGTAAAGATGTTATTAAAAGAAACATTATTTTTATTGTTACGGTACGCATTTATATCTAAAAAATAACGGTCTTACTACAAAAGATTTAAACGCCCGTTGAACAGTTGATTAGAGAAAATCAGTATAAAATGCTCTCAAAACAACTGTTCAACAGATGTTTAATCTTTTGTGGTAAGACCGTAACTGTTTATATGTTAATGATTTTTAAATGTTCCTTGTAAAGTCCATGTACCTTTATTTTTTTTTGGTCGGGAAATGCTATTACTCATCCCCGGCAGTGCTGGGGAGGACAACCGGGGTATGTGGGACTCGCTGCGACCGATGAGATGGTAGCGGCCGCAGCTCTACCCACTAAAACCCGACCGTGTTCCTTTCTGCGCCGCTACTGACAGATCCAGAGCCACGGGAAATGTGGGGCCACCCCAGTTCTATCAGAAGTCCATGTACCCTAGATAGGCCAACCATCAAATCTTTGGTTGGGCCTTATAAGAAACCACCGGCCTTCCTAGGGGCTAGAAACATTGCCAATATTTTAACTTAAATCAAGACATAGGTAGATTTCATTTTATAAGTTCCATACACATATTATTATCCTTATACGACAATTCACTGTAATAAAATTAGACTTAGATATAGGTTAAGTATCTAAAAACTTCAGTTTTCCAGTGTGCGGAAATTTCAATTGGAACCACGACAACCAAAGTCTACAAACAGTAAGATCTCACTGCCACAATTGTGGTGCGATCGACTCGCCGCCGCGTTTGTGGCCTTAAGTTTGATGGATCTTAGTGTGTAGTAGGTAGAAGGAATTTGTCTTACTATGATGATAACTAAGTACGATTTTTTAATAGTTGGCCTTCAAAGGAACATGGCTTTACATAGTCCATGGTCGTTATGATACACACATTTAATACACATCCATGAGTCATGACCCAGGAACTTTGAAAACTTTTTGTTCCGTCGGCGGGATTCGAACCCGCGACCCCCGGCTTGAGCTTCCAACAGCCCATCAAACGAGCCACAGAGGTCGTGGCTCTAATGATATACCTTGTATGAGTTGTAGGTACGTCTCTACATTGTATAGAAGCTGGTAGAAGGTAGGTTTTCTTAGAATATCGTAGTAATAATTAGTATATTATACGATTTGGATCAAATACATCAATTACACAATAAGAAATAATACAGAAAATTATAGTACACAGTAGTTATTTATGTTTTTTATACAATTTGATAAAATTGTCCAATTAGGTAACCGCTATAATAACAACGTTTTCGCAAACGCAAAAAACGTTGGGATTTTCCTCAATGACAAATAGAGCACCCATTATACAGGCGATAGTGCTACGAATAACAAAACTACGATAGTGTATATTTTTTAGTTTATGTATCTGTTACCACTTAACTATTTTGGTAGGGAGGTAAATCCCACGGGGACAATATTCTTATTGGAGATAAAAATAACTTAATACTACCTAATATCTAGACCACATCATAGTTCATCGTTAATGAGTAGGTACCTAACATACTTTTTTTTTTGGGTCGGGACATGCTATTACGCATCCCCGACAGCGTTGGGGAAGGACTACCGGGGTATGTGGGACTTGGTGCTTGCTACGGCCGAAGAGATGGTCAGTGGCCGCAGCTGTAGGTACCCACTAAAACCCGACCGTGTTCCTACTTCCACGCAGGACGGAGACGCGAGGGCCTATTACATGTCTTCCGTGGCTTCCGTCCGCGCTCGCCTGCTCACCCAAAGCAGGCCCACGCTGTTGGAGTTTCTTGTCCCCCTAGGCCGATCAGAGGCCCCACATGGGGGGCTTGCATAGGCCGGTCGTCTTCTTTGTGTCGCGATGCGCAGGAACACAACGCGCATCGCGACTCTCTCGGGTAACAAACATACCTAATAATATTTATATCCATCCATCTTCAACATCTACTTAGGTTACTCGGGTTAAATATACTATTTTATAACCAGTCATTTTATCTTTGGGCACCCCCGAATTGTCTGTCTTAAGATTTGGATCCCAAGGAAGCCTCTGTTATATCACATCTTTCTCTTGCAATATTTTCCCGTATTTAACTTCTATCACCGACTGTACTGGGATATCGCATTTCGTTGCGAGTGTACACGGCCACCGAATGTCATTATGTGGTGCGTCATGGGATAATGGTGGCACCGTGGCGGGTAAACGCCGCTTAAGGCGACGCCTTGATAATTTGGCTGTAGCGATGCCGATTTTTCTCAGCAATGACTAAAGCTAAGAAACTAAAGTTCATTGTCAGTATTCATCATGTCTTTGTCTTTGAATTGCCCATAGCATAACACGATTGGACAACTTTTATAACACAGAATTATCAATCGAAAAGACCTCTGTAAAAAAGGGATTCCTATTTTTCCAACAGAGGAGAGTGATTTAAGGTTCCAAAATTTGTACATAAATTGGTTGAAGCATACTCTTTAATATGTGCATAGCTTATATGAAATGTATTTATGGTTTTTAAATTACGCGACAAAAACCATTTTGTCGCTTACGCCCTTTCCATTTTTTGCTGTTCCATTGCTTGTTTTCTATGAGAGACCGGCCCGGCCTCTCATAGAAAACAAGCAATCTAAAACATATCCAACACGGTTTCTTACTTTAACGCGGCGTCACCTTAACGCCACCCGGCCGATATTAAACATTCATAGCTGAATCGCGACTGGGAGCTAAACCACTATTACGAGCTATTAGCCGCGTTACGATGCCACGATTAATGAGTTATTGCGAATCGGAGTAAGCAATATTGTTTTATGCCCTCAAAGAGGTTCATCTGCTGATGACATTCGTTTTGTCCATGGCCTATAAAAAACCAGGTGAAAAATACTTGCCTAAAATGTTATTTTAAACACAATTATAATGTTAGAAGCGACTGAAAAGCAGCTCATTTCATAATATTTATAACAGGGGGAACACAATTTAACAAATTTGCATTTAAATAATCTAAAATTATGGAAAACTTTTCGACATTCTGTTGAAATAAAATGGAAAATTTATTCGTCAGTTACCTACTTAGCGAACGTTCTTGTGAGAAAAATTTAACAAAATGTTCATTATAACTTATAAGCATTATGATTACGATGGAAATATATTATGCATAACTAACAAAATAAATAAATTTTGCTAACAAAATAGGTAATAATATTCCAAATTTTATTACGTACAAAACGCTGGCAAAGTAGAAGGAAATGAAAAATCGAAATTCAATTTTAATTTTTTCCTTCCCAACCAGCTAAGAAAAAAGTTAAATTTAAATGTCGAGTCGTTCCAATTTCAAATCTGGAGCACCGACTTTACAACTCAATTCCGCGAGGCACGCCGCCCGGCGGTGGTCAAAAGAGCTAAACGCTATTATTGAGAGTCATCGTTTTTTGAGAGGTTATAAAATTAAGTAAATAAAGCGATGGAAGAGTGTCGTAAAAAGTATCAATTTGGTCGGCAGAAGCTTAATAAATGGCCGGGCTTGGCGCCGCCGCGGCCGTGACTTGCCGCTCTGTAGTCTGTGGCCGCCTTCACACGTCCTGCCGCTCTGTTAATACAGATCTGTTTGTTAATGGCCTCAAACGGAAGGAGATGAGACATTTTATTTGTGCAGTAAAAAATCCATCATAACCAAATCATAACACTACCTTTATAACTTCTTAATGTCTTATATTCTGAATCTTTATGCCTTCTTTCCTATGTTTATCATGTCTTATCCATACTAATATTATAAATGCGAAAGTGTGTCTGTCTGTCTGTCTGTCTATCTGTCTGTCTGTCTGTCTGTCTGTTACCTCTTCACGCTCAAACCGCTGAACCGATTTTGCTGAAATTTGGCATGGAGATACTTTGAGTCCCGGGAAAGGACATAGGATAGTTTTTGTCCCGGAAAAATGTACGGTTTCCGCGCGATAAACGAATTTTGGCGCAACGGAGTTGCGGGCGTCATCTAGTAAGTTATAACACTGACTTTGTATTCTAGCACAAATTAGATTTGACATAAAATATGTTATCAAAAAAGATATTGATTACTCGTAATTTCAGTTTGTTATGTAATGCTTACCTAATCGGAGAGTTACAGAACTTTCGATCTGCTAGGTGATGATAATTTGTAATAAAACTTTTCATTATAATGACATTAATAAGTTTTATTTATTATATTTTACAAGCATCAAGATAAGTACTATATTATTATGATAAGTAATAAAATAATGTAATATTTATTTGATGGCCGACTTAATGACTCTACCGGTGGCGTTAATAAATTTTATGTTCGATAATGCTATAAAATACTATTTTATTCAAATAATTATACGTTTTGTAGTGCCCTTTATTAAATAGTAGTAATATTAATAGTAATAAGAGTGAATATATTGTTTAATTATGTAAAAAAGTCATGGTAGAGTCGTACAGAAGTTTTACAAATAAATATCGAATGTCCCGATTCCCGCTGCCACTTTTAGTGACATTAAAAACATAGCCTACATTTGTAATTTATTGATGGGTTCGGTAAAAAATAATGGAAAATAATTGTACAGTTCGTTATAATCGTCAAACGCTTTTTTTTAATTAAAAATTGTCTAACAACTTTTTTTGATGAAGTAGGTAAACTATTTTACGTAGTATATTAAGCTGTCAGTACTACGTCCAAAAGCTCCTAAATACTTTAGCTACTGCTACTTTCACACCTACCTACTATATAGACTTATAGCTTTAAGCTTTAAAAGCATCAAAAAACTTCTAGTACGTCACAAGATAGCTCTACAAATCCATATATCCATACTAATATTATGAATGCAAAAGTGTTTCTGTTTGTCCGTCTGTTTGTCTATCTGTCTGTTACCTCTTCACGCCCAAACCGCTGAACCGATTTTGCTGAAATTTGGTATGGAGATATTTCGAGTCCCGGGAAAGGACATAGGATACTTTTTGTCCCGGGAAAATGTACGGTTCCCGCGCGATAAACGAGTTTTTGCGCAACAGTGTTGCGGGCATCTTCTAGTAGTAAACAAACTTGAAAAAAAAACAATTCAAGACACAAAGTAGCTTTACAAACAGTAATTAAAAATGAGAGGCGCCTTCTTGGGCGGCGCGGCGCGGGCGGGGTAGACCATTTGTTTGTTCTACTAAACGTCGTTCAAAGTGACCGCACACAAGAGCTGTCTCATTCTTCCATTAACTCCGATTTCACACTCCCTCACGAACCGATAAATCGTAGCCCAAACATTGGTTAAACGAAAATTACCGAACAAAAAACTGAACAAAAACATGTTGATATTGATTTGGTTTTAGTTTTCCTGCTGCACAAGAAATATCCATACTGATGAGTTAAGTTGAGATGAGCCTTGAATTTACTTTTAAAACGGGATAAGATGTTGTCGCAACTTTGTTTTATCGCTTATCACGCTTTAACTAGATCTTAAATCGATGATTATCCAGTATAATATTGTTTACAATTTATACTCAGTTCAATATTTTATGAGATCTTGGTCATGGGCAGTTCAAAGAACCGAGTGGGCGGTGTGGACATCTGCACAAACTTTTATTGTACTGAACTTTGTAAAATATATTATAATATACGTAGGTTTGGTATGTTTCTAGCTTTGATTTTTAATCTAAAATATATTAAAAGCGTATAGGAATTTCATATTATAAGACAATTATAAGACTTTAACCATATTTCTAAATACTATCTACAAAACCCACCAATTTTAGTTTTAAAAACTCACTATGCGCGTAAACAAATTTTAAAATTAAGAAAGATAAGGATTTGCCGACTTAATAGTTTGAGTGCAGAATTCTAAATACCTATTTCAACAGACGCAAGCGAAATTATCATAATTAAATAAATATCATTACGTCTCATATATTATTAACTGAATATAACATTGTAGAGAAGACGCAAAACGGTGAATTACCTTAAAATCTGTTTTGATATGCTAATACTCCTCTGCCAAATAATGTTAAAATACTAGCTTGGTTTAGAATATTATAATATGTATAATGTTAAATAATATTATGTCTTATAACGCGAAATAATTAAAATTCTATAAAATTCTATGTTTTTAATTGAAATAACCATGCGGTAATAGATGTAAAATACAAATTGTATTCAGAAGTTTTAACTTCTATCATATTCTATGGCATAGTGATGCTTTACTTTTCAATACATACCTAGTCTACCTAGGCTTACAATACTTGTATAAGTATGTATATTGTAGATTCTAAACTCTAGTTAGACTCTAAACCCGCCTATAACATTAAAATAATTAATTTTCATAATTTAAAAGTAGCCAAGTATGTAAAAAAAGTATACCCAGTAGATTACACATTTTTTATTTTATGACGAAGTCATTAAGTGTTTTTGTGTGTTTTTGCCGAAAATGTGGCAGCTGCGACCGCCTAATAATAGGCGTTTGTTTTTCAAATAGTTCCTTTGTAGTTTCGGAACATAAAAATCGGCCAAGTGTGAGTCGGACTCGCGCAAGAAGGGTTTCGTACCGTTATAGAGCAAACATAGACTAAAATTGTGTTTTTTGTATGGGAGCCCCCCTTATTATATTTAAATATTATTATGACTTATTAAATAACACATATATTTAAGGCCTTCGTGAAAGTTTCAAGTGCCTATCTCTTATCATTATTGATTACGAGCAAAAAAGGCCAAAAAATCACGTTTGTTGTATGGGAGCCCCCCTTAAATATTATTTTTATTTTAGTATTTGTTGTTATAGCGGCACCGTAAATACAAAATCTGTGAAAATTTCAGAACTCTAGCTATAGCGGTTTTTGAGATACAGCCTGGAGACAGACAGACAGACGGACGGACAGACGGACAGACATCGAAGTTTCATGAATAGGGTCCCGTTTTGACCCTTTGGGTACGGAACCCTAATATGACGAAGTGTATAATGTTTTAACGAATATAACATGATTTAAAATATTATATTGTGTAACCACATTTCAAATTTTAGTTTATATATTAGACTAGCCCGGTGAACTTCGTGTCACTTTTAAACCTTCCCTAGACTTCTACGAATATTTTAAGACTAAAATCAGCCCAATCAGTTCAGCCGTTTTCGAGTTTTAGCGCGACTAACACATTTGAAAATCCATTTTTTATATATATATATATAAATTTGCTGATAATTCTAAATCAATGATTAGGAATAAATTTACTGCCAAGAGAAACTAGAATACAAACTACCTACATTAAAAACTCATGATTCTCTTAACGTGATCTTTTTGATTTAGCAAAAATTTTCATAAATTTTAATATCTAATATATACAAGTTACATTATTATCGCATCGCTGAAATTATTTTTAATTAAAAACCTTATCTTTAATTTAAATATTAATTGTAAATCGCATAGGTAGAGATTACTTAAGTAAACGTGCGAATAGCGGGTGCAATTATTTCTGCAATCCCAGTTAATCACACTTTCAGTTAGGTTTAATATTTGTTACGGCTCTTAACTGCGATTGGTGATAACGTAATATAGGAACAGAAAGGCCATAAACTTGATTAGAAATTGAAGATGAAATCGTTGGTACTTGGTAGAATGCAACGTTTAAATATAATGAGCATAATAAAAATATTTAATAGCTCTATGTCCACACTCTGCACTTTCATCTTCAATTTTCGTCATCTTCTTTCATTCAAATTTTGTATTGGCGCATTCAATAATAATTGAATGCGTCAACATACGCAATGCCAACATTGTCATTAAAGAACAATGCGAAAGTTTATGAAACGGTCAGAGGGCATACCTCACGCACGCTGTAACTGCACTATGATGCATGCCCTTAATGAACAAAAAAAGGCACAGTGTGGACATAGCTTAGATACAACGTATAAGGCTTGGTTCACACGGCATTGTCCTGCACGTTTCCTGCACGTTTTTTACAGTATACCTACGTCTTGTCGAATAAATAGCGCATACAATGTACATAGAACCATTCACACGTCGATTGTACCGCAACAAATCGTGCAGTACAATCGACGTCTGAATGGTTCTATAATCTATACAGGCTACTAGAATATTTTTTATAATTCCTATTGTAAATAGCTCTGATTTATAATATTGTTATATAACACGGTCAAATTAACTAGACGCACGGTATTGCATTCCAGTGGTGCGTCAGGTTAATGTGACCGTGTTGTACTGTATGTTTTAAATTGTAATCTTCCAACTTTTTAGCAAAAGATGGACCCGTGCGAGTTTCTTACGCCAGTTCTTCTCGCCGGGTAATAGTTCCCGAACCGGTGGTAGGCAGCGTAGTATCGACGTTCGGTAATGTTTTTGTAAAAAAATTACTCCGAATAAAATATAAGTATAATATGTCGCAGGGAAATGAGGATATTAGGGATTTCACGAAGTCACTAGGGATATCACGAAATCCCTGATATCCTCATTTGAAAATGAGGAAATGAGGATACATTGTATGCGCCACTATTTATTCGTTAAGACCTACTGCAAAAAAGTGCAGGAAACATGCAGGACAATCTCGTGTAAACCTGGCCTAACTCTTCGAGACTCGATGTTCAATGTTCATATTCGCTGTTGTTCTTCGTAAAAGGACATAACATGTAGCGTTTTAAATTTCGTAGCCAGTTTGTGCAAAAAACTGCAAATTATTTTGCGATAAAAATTATCATAAATGCTTTCCTGCGGTTCAAAGTACTATCACAGGTACTATCGTCATACTCGTCTAAAACCGTTCAGCAGTTTGCGATGAGGCAATGGCACATTTTTAATAATATCCCTATATATGTATTGATAAACAATTAATGGATTTTACATGTTATCATCGATTTAGCTACTGGTAGCAGAAGTATTAAGTGACGCTCAATAATATATCAAAATATTATTTATCAGTGTTCCGCGCAGCTTTATCTCTAATCTCCAAAGTTTATCACCCAAACACCTTTCTCTGTATCTCTTCAATCATATTGTCTCTGCTATTGACAGGGAATCGTTCATTTGTCTTCGGCAGTTTGGTTTATAAACTTTACTTGTAGGAAGTTAAATAAAGTAGATTTATTATTTACTAGACGCCCGCAGCTTCATTGCGCCATAATTCGTTTATCGCTGGGGAATCGTACATTTTTCTCGAATAAAAAGTATCCTTCCCGGGACTCAAAGCACCCCCACTCAAAATTCGTTTATCGTGCGGGAACTGTACATTTTTTCAGGGTATCCTATGTCCTTTCCCGGAACTCAAAGTATCTCCACGCCAAATTTCAGCAAAATCGGTGCAGCGGTTTGGACGTGAAAAAGTAACAGAGAGACAGACAAACAGACATGCTTTCGCATTTATAATATTAGTAATTACTAATTCGTATGAAGTTTGAAAGTATGAATGTAACACACAAAGATAATTTTATGCTAAAGATAGTAACGTCTACTACATAACAAAAGCTAGAGAGTATATTTTATGTTTACTTTCGCCCATGATGATGATATGATGATGATGCTGATGCTATCATATTAAGCGCAGTGAACGCTCGCAATAAAACAATATATAAATTGAAATGGCACATTCTACGGTATGATGTGATCACTGACGAGGCGCTATTGGCAGTCAGCCGACTATCTCACGACTGGAACTGTGTGGTTCAAGTTAAAGAAGAAATGTCACCGTAGAATTAATTCCAAATATTTTTATCTGAATTGGCTAATATGGCTTATAGTATAGTTATTTTTCAATCCGATGGTATAGCCATCGGATTATAATTAAAAAAATAACTAAAAAACTCATCCGTATGCTGCTAATTCCAAACCTTTTTATGTGTCTGTATCTAAATTTAAAACAAAGGCTACCATTATTTAAAAAGAAAAGGCGAAAACATCTCTTCTAAAAGTGACGATTAATAAAGCTTTAAGAATATTTGAACAAGAATGAAGAATTCGGAAACATAAATTCAGCGTTTTTATCTTTATCTTGATGTGACTCAACCTGGACTGTCGCCAAGAGATCCGCCAGGTTAAAATACGCCATTTTCATCAATACCACAACTCTGCATCGGGTTTATTGACATCCAGCGACTCTTAAAACTGCGGTTTAGTTACAATAAATTTGTATAAAACTTTGAATTAGTAACTTTGAAATTCAAAATTAGTTTGTCCCAAATTCAATATTATGTAACCTGATTTTGGCATTCAAATGTTTGCAATAAAACTAATTTGGTACACGATTAACAGCTATCATTTGAAAAAATAATTAAATTAGCAACGAAACAGTGATCCCTTCAAAAAGAGCAATAATTAATCGAGCTGAAGGCTAAACGAAACTTTCTAAAAATGTAATCAAATACATTCATTTGTCTAACATTGTGAAGTGGATTAATTTAATTTGATTGTTTTGATGTAGGTCGCCGCCGCTTATGACTCGGTCTGTGTAGTTCTGTAATTGCTTTCTTCGTGCCCGTACGTATCTATTATGTACGTAACGTTGTGGGAGGTAGAATAATTAATATGATTTTTCACAATTTTCTTTGTAACGCGAACATTTTTATGAATTTCCACGAACAAACGAAGCTTAATTATTGCTCGTTGCTAAGGTGAAGCAATTATATCATTTACAGCGATTATAAACTGAACAGACAATGCACGTTTAATACTAAATTATTACTCTATCATCAATCATCATAAAGCTTTACTTTATAATGTGAATTGAGTGGTTATATTGTAGACTTTGCAGATTCAGATTCATCAAAGGATAAATTTTTGTTTCATTGTGCTACTTAAAATCTCGCTACCTACCTTCAAAATACATATTTTATCAAAAAGTACGATACTAGAAGTTAAAATTAAGTTATTTAGCTGGTCTGCACCTATCATATGGGCAATTAACCATTCAGTTTATTGGAAAATTTGCATAATTATAAATATTATATTGTATCTTATGTATCAATTCACTACAAGGTCTACTGGGAAATCAGCATATTTATTATTTATGTATTGTAAGAGGTATTTAGAAAATCCTACCTTCTATTCTGGTACCAGGTCTTGACCTGCGTGTCGGTCAAGCCCAGCTTGGCGGCTAGCTCCATGCGGTCCTGCACGCTGAGGTACTTCTGTCTCTCGAAGGACTTCTCCAGGGTCTGCAGCTGGTGGTCGGTGAAGGCGGTCCTGGCCTTCCTCTGTTTCTTGGCGAGACCTGACGCGTCCCCGCACCCCTTGCTCGATACGTCGTCGGAGTCATCTTTTACTCCTGCAAATATAAAGTTGCTTGTTAGATGTATTCTTGATGCTTGCAAAAATGCAGTCTAGGCTATAATTATTATTATACCCTATAACTACTATTGTTTTTGTGTGAAACAGCGACAAACATGGTCTTTTTTACTATTATCAGATATAGTATATCTGGTCTCTGCTATTATATTCAATTCATCACACCAGGTTAGTAAGGAGTTAACACTTAAATCCACAGTTATTTGATGAAACATCAAGCTTACCATAAAATCTATACCTATTCTTTGATTATTGTATGTATTTTCTTTTTCATCATGGCTGTAATTATTCATCATCAACTTGGTTTATTTTTATTTTTTTAAGATTCAGTTATTAATTTAATTTACTTAAATTCAGTATCGGTTTGGACATTTAGGGCCTGTTTCACCACTTCCTGATAAGTCCCGGATAGGCTATCTACAAATTATCTGACATATACTTCATCGGTCAGAGAAGTTATGGATAACCTATCCGGCACTTATCAGGAAGTGGTGTAATAGCCCGTTAATGTTATCATTAGCACTAGAATAGAGTCTAGACACTAACTGGTCAGTTGTCCAGCTTATAGCGAGCATATTAGTCGCTCCAGGTAGGCTTAGTAACATAAGTAACTCGTTTCTCCGGCGCGGTTGTCGGGCTTCTGCGGTCGGGCCCTCACTTCCTTAGATATTTCTTGTTATGCTTATTAACCCTAGCGTAAACGATGTTTTGCTACATTTATATGTTTTCCTTTAAGATTCTTAACACTGCTTTCGTTTTGCTTAAAAAACAAGTTTGAATATTCTACATTTTAGATAACCGTCATAGCAGTAAATAATGATGAACTATTTATTCACTTAGAGTTTTTGAAAACCTACGCGAAGTTTACAAAAACCTACACAAAGTTTTCTAAAAAAATGATTAATTTGTTTGAGTGATACAATGAAGTGAATGATACAAACAATAATACAAACACTTTAAACTTCTAACACACTTCTTTTTGATAAAACACATCAAACATACAAATGTCAATATATGTACTATCAGAGAATTTGATTCCTACGTAGTTTGGTCGCGTTACGTCAAACCCAGCCAACAGATCACAAATCACAATTAACATTGAGTTGACATGATCCGACCAAATTATGTTGGTCTGTCAGCTGCCTAGAAATCAATTTCCTGGATGGTACATACAAAAATCATTATATCTAATTAGTAATACTATAGTTTATACCAGGCTCTCCTTAGTGTTACAATAATTTTTTAAGGTATGTAACAGATACCCAATCAAATTCTGATCAACTTTAATCTTTGTCTTCAATTTTTTGTGACGAAATGGACTAAACCCATAATATCTGCGTTGACAGTTAGTTAAGTTTGTATTAAGATTATTTAAATACTCTTTAGATGTGCTTAGATATGAATCACGAGGTCTAATTTAAAATATAATCCGTATTATCAAGAGTATAAGTATTAAGTAGCATACATAATATAATAATGTATAGTACCCGGCAATAAATATTGCACATCGACCTTTGGAAAGTGACAGTCGGCTAATTTCGGTTTTGTAGAGCGTTATCTCTTACGCACGAAATACAAAAAGTCCGGTATATATTAGGAGCTGTTAAAACAATTAAGGTTTGCTTCTTTTGACAATTTTATTATTCTTTGTATAAAATACACCAAATTTTCTATAAGTTATGGCTTTATATTCGGGTAAAATAAAATAAAAAAGGGTGTTCAAATTATGTTTACGTATTTAAAATTCTTTTGGAAAATTACAGCTGTAGCAAATTTAGGGGTGTTAACAACTCTAGATATATATTTTGAACTGGACGCGACTGCACTCTATTGAATTTGAACAACGACTGACATAATATCAAATAGGTGTGTGCTACAAAGATAACGCTCTATGAAACCGAAATTAGCCGAATGTCTCTTTCCAAAGGTCGATGTGCAATATTTATTGCCGGGTATTGTACAGTATGTTCATACCAACCCCGAACCAGACGCACATAAATGCGTTATCAGATAACTCGAAGTAGCAAGCTTACCACGTTGGCCCCTGATGATCTTTTAAGCCATCATGATGATGCGAAACAGTACAGTATATCTATGGACGCTTCACACCACGTTAGTTTGGCCCCGTGCTAAGTACCTGAAGGACTTGTGTTACGGGTACCAGACAAGGGAAATATATTTAATACTTTTGTACTTTACTGTATAGTATATACATATATTTAAGATTTTTATTATATAATACACATATTTAATACACATCCATGACCCAGGAACTTTGAAAACATTTTGTTCCGTCGGCGGGATTCGAACCCGCGAACCCCGACCTGAGCTATCAACAGCCCACCCACTGAGCCACAGAGGTCGTCAAAATAAACAGTAGACTTGAACAATCATGACAAATCGATCAAAATCGCTTGTATTCATCAATGACCAACGTAGCAACTTTACAAACTTACGTCTTAATTAGAATTAGTCCACTGCTGAGTTGCTCTACTGTTTGTCTTTATACTATGTAAGTAGTGAGGACACGAGTTAAAGCTATAATGCGTGGGGAATTAGCGCAGCCGAGTGTAGGAGCTGTGGTTTACCACCCAGGCACTAACACCCTGATACAGTGTGCGTTTAAACGTATACTATCATATAGTTTGTCTTCCTCGGCCTTACGCAAGTCTAATTAATCGTTCGTCAAATAACTTGTACTCCTTATTAAGATAAGCAAAAGATTAAAAATTATTTTTTTAACCTTTCGCATATTCATTAAAATCGGTTAAAAGTAAATATTATAAGCTGCTGGCAGTAGAACTCAGTTGTTTTAAAATCCACCAACCATGACGCTACATTGAAAGTACGTACGGTCGAAAGTCACAACTACCGAAGCTTGATACAATACACTTAAAGATACGTCATACGAATACACAATATTATGTTTTTGTATATTGTATCTTTACTATATTGATATTTTATATTGCAATTAAATTTTATCTTAAAAATGTAGTGCCTCAAACGAGCAAAAGCCTTAATAATCTGCTTGAGACTCTTAAGCCCTATATTCTCGTAAGAGTATCATCAACAATAAAGTTCCGTTTAGCAAAATAACTCCAAACTACTAGCGGTAAAATCAACAGCGCGACAGTTAATTACCTAGCAGTTATGACATTTTACACTGCCGATATCGTATCGGGCCTTGACAATCGCCGCCTGCCCGCCCCGCAATGTTCACAGCAATTACGACCGTCCATTAGGGTCGCCAATAATTCATCATAATAAGGTCCAACTGCCGCGTTTACTGAACCGTAAGAAATTATATTAATCGAAATCCATGTTTTTCTCGGTGAATTGTAATTATATTGCATTTCCTAGTGAGTTAATACCGACGTAGGAAGCGGGTAGTGGTGCATATTAAAATAAGCAACGAATATACACATTGACAATAATATTGTGATGCGCTTAAGGCGCTATATCGAAAGTAATTTTACCGCAAGGGCAATTTTATACTTAATTTGTATGACTATAAAGTCGTGAATACGCTGCGGCCAGAAGCTATCGGCTCGCTCGGAAAACATGCGCAAAAACGTAATTATAATCATTTAAAAAATAACTAGGAGCATTTGAACAAAATGCTTCTATACGATTTTGAATTGCAAAGGTGTCTATCAATTAGACTAATTTCCTACAATACATCTATTTTCGTTTAAAAATAATCTTCAAATTTCGTATTTTTAAGAGGTTTTTTTGATAGTTTTTAGAAGCAACCAAAACCTAAGAGATATGTGTTATGATTATGATTTGCGGCTGTCCACACGTTGTCTCATGTTACATGCTTATTTTTAACCGACTTCAAAAAGAGGAAGTTATCAATTCGACGCGTATGTATGTAATATTTCCAGAACTGCCCAGTTTTTGTATATGTTAATCTATGACAGCTTCTGAACAAATGTGCCAAATTTCAAAAGTGTATGTATGTATGTATGTATTTTTTTATGTTTGTGAACGCATATCTCCGGAACCACAAGTCCGATTTTAGTGACTCTTTTTTAATTGTACTAGGCATTGTTCAACTTACGGAATACTGCAAGTTTCATCAAAATCGGTTCAGTAGTTTTTGAGATAGGGAATTTTGATTCTTAATTACGTACAAAAATTTGAAGTCGGTTTTATCTTTTTAAAATACTATGTTAAAAAAAAAAGATTTACGAAAGTTGTAAAATTATGTCCGAGCCTAATTTTGTAAAACTTATTATATATCAAGTCTGTACATTTATCAGTTAAACGAAAACTGTGGTTAAACTGGTATCCATATTGGTTCAAGATAAACTTATCTCGAGCTATAAATTATCATTTCGAATGTTCAATACCGAGGTTTGTTCACCTTTGTGTAGTGATTTTATGTTAGAAGGAAAATTGTTTTGAGATTCTTGTGTTTTTCCTTGTTGCTGCTATGAATTACTAAATAGTGTTATCTAAATTTTGTCTGTGTTCTTTGTCGCGAGGTTTGTTTTCTAGTGTATACGTGGGAGAGCCATGCTTCGGCACGAATGGGCCGGCTCGACCGGAGAAATACCACGTTCTCACAGAAAACCGGCGTGAAACAGCGCTTGCGCTGTGTTTCGCTGAGTGAGTGAGTTTACCGGAGGCCCAATGCCCTACCCTATTCCCTTCTCTTCCCATCCCTACCCCCCCTATTACCCTATTCCCTCTTAAAAGGCTGGCAACGCACCTGCAGCTCTTCTGATGCTGCGAGTGTCCATGGGCGACGGAAGTTGCTTTCCATCAGGTGACCCGTTTGCTCGTTTGCCCCCTTCTTTCATAAAAAAAAGTCAAATAATTGTTACATTTTTGGTAAAACAGCTAATGTCAGACATACAATACTTTTTCAGGCTTCAATTACACCAAAACGAGACGAAACGAATTGCAATGAAGCCGTGCATAAAACAAATATGTTCTATTTGACATTTCAATTTGAATATTTGTGCATCACCAACTTGCACCTTGTTTCGTTTCGTTGTGCTGTATCCATACTAATAATGTAATAAATTATGTGTATTTTAATTATGTATAACTTATGTATGGTATTATAGTTAGCTAGTATGTATTAGTATGTAATAGGTAATTACGGTTTATGTAGGTCTATTAAGATATAATATGCATAAAAATAATAGTGTATCAAATATTAATATTAATGTAACTATTTATTTCATATCACCAATTATGTTTTAGAATGCGCCTATTTTACACTTTCATCATCACCCTAAGGTTGGCTGGTAGAGAATGCCACAAGGCATTAAGCCCGCCTATGTAAATATTTGCATAAAGTGTTTTAAATAAATAAATAAATGCGAAAGTGTGTCTGTCTGAGAAAGATTGGAGACACTTGGATCCTGGGAAACGGCGGGATAGTTTTTTCCAGAAAAAAAAATGTACGGTTCCCGCGCGATAAACGAATTTTGGCCCAGTGGAGCTTCGGGATTCATATAGTGTAATATTATTCTAAGCCCTAAAGCCCACGAATAACAAAACCTACTAAAGCACATCCTACATTGACATTTTGATGAAACTTATACAGTTTAAAACATAGAAATTAGAAATAAAGTCATAACAATCGTTGGAATAGCTTGAAATAACTGAGTAGACCCTTGATAAAGTCACCTTTTACATAGACCACTTTAGTACCGGACATAACGAGGTAAACGAACAAGTTACAAGACTGTTTCAACTGCGATTAGTCATTAGTCATTGCTCACTATATTGATTAACCGTAGGCTTTTATAGGTGTTGAGAAATTATAACTAACTATTAATATTTTAATGTAGATCATGATATTTATTGCCAAAAAGTGTGAATATTATGAAACATGCTTGAATTGTAAGTAGGTAAGTTTGCGATCGCTCCAGTAGACTCCAGACTTCTCTCTCTTCTCACTTTTGACTCATAGGCTCTTTCTCATAGTTTAACAGTCATACAGTCTACAGTCTACGTTAAATATCTATAACAATGTTCCTGTAAACAAAACAAATATCCACAGACGGACATATAAAATACTCCTTTTAGGAAGTCTGTTAAAAAATGTCATTTGATCGTATATATATGCCACTGTAGTTTCTAAGCCGGTTATATAATATTATGTACTAAGCATTGAGCACAGAGATAGTACTAAATTGAAATAAAGTGTTTAGGTACTATTTTCTTCTTATGACGGGTTTACAATACGTAGACGATCGCTGGTTAAGTTGCGGTAGGCTCTACCATACCCGCAACTCTGTCTTAAGCGGAGAGTGGAGCACCATGGGGTTATAGTGGGACTTAGCGGGTAGACCCTACTGGGTATAGGGCCCAGTAGGGCCCGTCTTACCCCGGCCGATGTCTCCAATCCGCATTGCGTTAAGCATTTCCCCAGGTACATACTATTTTCTTTCTTTTGTATAATAATATGTAACTACGTAATAAATGAGTGTAGGAGTGTGTGTGCGTGTGTGTGAAAGTAATGTATCGATTACAGAGAGCGGCTCACTGCTGACAGTTGACACCTAACGCCGTTACTATGTAAACACTAAACATGTCCGCTCACTATACTAATTCCTCACTTACTAGGTATAGACTAAGAGCGAGTGTTCAGCAGACTTTACAGTGAAGTAGCAAACTCCATATTAATGAGTAATGACTTATGCCAGGTATACTGTTTTATCCGCCGTTGATACAATGGGCATTCACTGTTCCCAACGAGGGTTCTTGCTTTGCTACTAGTACAACCATACACGTGCATTATTAAATCAAAAATGTAGGATATAAGTATAGGGGATTTGGCCGCGTTAATATAACCAAATCTGAAACTTTTTTTTATCAACTCTACTATTGTAGTTATCGAATGTAAGTTAAATATTATACATTCCCGTTTTACCCCTAAGTCTCATACTCTTTCCTCCCACCCCCATGAAAATGTGGTATTATTAGGCTGATGTTTCGCGTCTCGTCTCGATCAAAACCCCAAGTATTGTTGTCAATTTTAACTAGTAGGTACTTGTTATGTACTAAAGCTTGTGTCTAATATCCATTGCATCATTGTAATTACCATAATAGATAAGAATATCCGCTTCGACCTTAATGTAACGAAATTGATCAGTAAAATATTCAGAAAGTCAGTCACGCAGTCATAAGTAAGTTAATATTCAATTATCAGCTTAACTTATTATATCTACTGCGTGGGGCGTCCTCACTGACAGGCGGACGAATAAGGTCGCTAAACACTCAATGTTGATCGAAAATACTTGTTAATTGTACATTAATATTGCTACATGATAATTTAATTACTTGATGATTAGTAAGCTAGAAGTGGCATGGGGTTTTTATGATTCTATCTTTGTCGACGTTAAAATAGGGTAGCCTGTATTCTTTTATATATTCGCCTTTGATGAGTTTCATCGGTTTGGAAAATTCATACTTCTCAGTTAGTTAAAAAGATGGCGCGATTAACTTAACATAATATGTACCTACATAGTACATACAAGCCAGGTTGGCCTACGGTGGCGTTAGAGCGAGATGAATGGAAAAACTTGGGGTTGGCGACTGAGGAGGTATTTGCTCAGCAATGAAGAGCTGTATGGTCTTTTAAAAAACTTTCAGTAATCAGGTACACCTCCTAAAATATCAATGTCCATCCATTATTATTTACTAGCTGTCCCAGCAAACATTTCTTTGCCAAATTATATAAAGTATATCGCCCGTATTATTTTATTGAATTAGTGACTAAACAAATATGCCACCATGGCAACGTCCATCGCTATCCCGTGACCCGCGTCGCATAAACAATGGTAGCTCTTTATAGACAAATAATTTGCAATAAAATAAAATTGCGACTATAATTTGAGATTTAAACTATCCTATCTCTCAAGTTGGATCGAACTGCACATGGTGTGCGAATTTTATTATATTCGGTTTACGGTTAAGTGGTTTAGGAGTCCATTGAGGACAAGCATTGTGACACGAGATTTATATATTATATTAAGATTACACAATCGCTAATACTTACCTTGTAACTAAAACGTATGATGATCCATATATATATTATTAACGTTAAAGGAAGGTCACAATACAATTAAAATCAACACCTTAATTAATAAAAACATAATAAAAATTCAAATAAAAATCCCAAAGCGCTAAATCCACTAAAAGTATCCATTAATTTATTTTGTAAATATTTGGGTGCGATCATTAAAGATAGTAAGTTCGTAAATTAAACAATTTATGAGTTGAAATTTCATTTACTCGATAACAGGGCTGATAAGACTTTTAACCGACAATAAAGTTTGCGCGAGCTTTTCTTTGTTCTTTTGTGAATAAAAGTAAGTTTTTTTTTTATAATTTACACTGAGATTAGAAAGCTAGATAAACGATTGCTTAAAAAGAGTTGTTGGCCTCGATGATAATACGATAGTGTTAATTTAATTAAAGTAATATTTAATTACGTTTCAAGTGGTATTTTAATTAAAAGATAATGTATGTATTTTAGGCATGAAGTACGCATTTATTTAAATGTAGCCTATTTTTCTATGAGATTGTGTTTAAATAAAGTACCTACCTACGTTTTTAATTTAACTCTATTATTGCCTTTTATTATTGACCATTATGAAACCTACTAAGTTAATTACCAATATAATTACTGTCATTAGCATGTTTGTGTATATTGTTACTATTTTATATACAAATAAAATATGAAAAACTTGGCAAAAACAATCAGTTGTTTCTTGTAGACGTACATAGTTCAATTGTGAGGAATAAGGAGCTCTGTGGCTAGTGGATACTATAATACTACTTATTTGAAACTTACTTTTATTAGCGACTAGATGATGCCCACAACTTCGTTGCGCCAAAATTCGTTTATCGCGCGGGAACCGTACATTTTTCCGGGATAAAAACTATCCTATGTCCTTTCTCGGGACTGGAAGAATCTCTATGCCAAATTTCAGCATAATCGGTTCAGCGGTTCGAGCGTGAAGAGGTAACAGACAGACAGACATACAGACAGACAGACAGACAGACAGACAGACAGACAGACAGACAGACAGACAGACAGACGGACGGACAGACAGACAGACACACTTTCGCATTTATAATATTAGTATGATATGAAGTATGGATAAAAATGCAATGGCACATCAATATAGTAAAGTATATTTATTTTACGTTTGGAATAAATTAATCGAAACGCGTTTTAAAAAGTATATCGCGCGGGAAACGTACATTTTTCCGGGATAAAAAGTATCCTATATCCTTTCCCGGGAATCGAAGTATCTCGCAAGCGAAATCGGTTCAGCGGTTTAGGCATGAAGAGATAACAGACATACCCCCTTTGCATTTATAATATAGGTATGGATAACTTACACTTAGAACCTTTGCACAATCAGACGTGAGTGTATGCTAACAGCTTGTTCACGATCTATGGAATCACCCACTTGTTAGTAGTTACTGCTAGCTGCTAACGCTCTACTTACAGCTGCATTTCGCCATGGGCTAATGTCTCATGATTTAGAAAGGAGGTTCCAATTGATGGTTTATAGCCTCGATTTTAGGAATTTCTGCCCTAACCCGGTTTGGCTTTAATTTACCTTTTTTAAGGCAGATTCGAATTTATAGGCACCTGAGGTTTTTCTGAGTTAACGCTTATTTAAAATTAATAGTCAATCTAATATTTGTTAGGTAGCAGGAAATTGTTAAGGGATTTTAGTCATTAAAATTAAATAACTTTAAAACAATTTCCCAGGGACGATATCTAGCTAAATCTTTTTGTCCCCTACCTTTTAACAAAATAAAAAGTATCCTATGCCAACTATGTAAGGACATGGAGATACTCTGAGTCCCGTGAAAGGTCACGAGACTCAGAGTATCTCCATACCAAATTTCAGGAAAATCGATTCAGTGCTTTGGGTGTGAAGTATTATCCCTTATATGACAAAAAAAATTTTTTTTTCGAATTTCAAAATGCATACCCTGTATATTTTTTACTAACGTTATAAGATACTCAAATACAAAATTTCGCCTTCTTAGCAAAATTGCAACTCGTGCCGACCGAGCCTCAAAGTTTTGTATGAAACATAATTTTGTCCTGATACGGTCTGCATTAAATTAGGTACTCGAACTGCAATAAAAGTAAGTGGAAATGGAACAATTCAATAAGATGAACATTAATCTTTAATTAATAACATACATTTCTTGCAATCAGACAGGGTAACTTCTTTTTAGAGTAGTGTTTTTTACAGTTAAGATACACTTTTCTATGTTCCTGCATTCAGCGCAGCAACAACTGTTTTTGTTCATCTTCAGCCGTGCATCAATTTAACAGCCCTTTCAGCAGTAAAATTTACATCTCTCAAATGACTTATTTTCTTTGAAATTCTAGAAAAGCATTATTGTTCCAAGAAGATACAACGAAACAACATTTGAGACAATTTTTCCTTCGACGGATCACGGCGTTTGCTAAAATTTGTGATTCTGTCCCCGTTAAAGTTGAAAATCATCTGCTTTTTAGTTTGGTTACCAACATTTATCAACAAACAATGATATAATGACTGTCTCTTCACATAAATACCATCAGTTATGGCTAAACTTCCTTAGAGAGGCCTTAAAAATTGTTGTATCAATTTTTCCGTACTCTTTAACATCTTCAAGAAGCACAAATCTTAGAAATATGCTTTAGTTACCACGGTGCATTTGAAAATAATAAGCAAATATCTTGTAGAGCCTTTTTGTCCTTCGCAGTTATTGTGAATAGTGACTATAGTAAACAAATTTTAAACGATAGTTTGCTTTTTTACCACTTTCTCCAAACATGATATAAATCAATAAATTTCTTCACGCAGTTAGGAGTAAATAAACTGACATGTTTACGCACTAAATAATGGAGCATTAATAATCTCAAAAATCTCGTATGAAATTCCAAAAAAAAAAACATTTACTTTCAAGTCACAACGCAGTACTTACGTAACTTGTATGAAGAAGTTTAATCTCAAGTCGGCACGGGTTATAGTTTAGGAATCGAACTTATATTTATTTCTATATAGGGTCAATATATATATTACAATATAGGGTCATTACGAAACTTTTGAGACGGTATGCGTAAAAATATATCGAACTTGAAATTTAAGGGACACCCTAGTGTGAAGAGGTAACAGACAGACAGACACACTGTCGCATTTGTGATATTAGTATGGATATTATGCGGTAAGTTACAGATCAAATCAAATAGCGAGTTATCTTGCATTTTTACATAGGACTTTGTAGTTAAACGCTTAATGTCACGTAACTGTGGCAATTACGCGTCATTATCTGTCGTTTTCCCGTAATTAATGATTGCACAAATTATTACCGTAAACAATACTTACGCGACGTATCATTTTTGCAACGTAGACCTGCGTAATTCTACACGTAAACTCCTTTAAAAACGTTCATTTTTTATTTTTGATTGGCGTCAAAGCAACACCCCTGCAGCTCTTCTGATGTTGAGAGTGTCCATAGGCGATGGTAGTTCCTTTCCATCAGGTGATCCGTTTGCTCGTTTGTCCCTTTATTTTAGAAAAAAAGCAATCTTTGTCATCTATGAATCAAAAAGTCTGGCGACTCTGATGTGATTCCTTCGATTTCAACTCGCGTAAAAAATGCTTATATATCTGACTCCCAAAAACTGAGGATTTTCGGCTGTGTAAGTATACTATTTTATTTGCTCTTTTATCTTATTCTTACTATTTTATCGTTTTGAAAAGACTGGACAAGAATGTCAAGCTAGCTAGCTTTTTACTAGCTGATTAGTTTGCTCATCATAAACTACGTCTTCTTCCTTTTAAGTTTCATGTTAATGTAAACAAAAATTAAAACTATACTAAAAACGGGAATAAACGGTGAAAAAAGGGGAATAAACGTTTATTTATTTATTTATTGGAGTTTATTGGAGTTTACTCCTTAAGAATCGATTTTCATATATAAGGCGCCCGGTATGAGAAAAATCCGAGGGGTAAAACCTACTAACAAGTAACGAAAATGTGTCACGTTTTTGGTGCGCACCTTTAGTGCGCAACTTTCTAATTTGGCTGTGAGTATATTAAGACCATAAAGGTAATATACCTATCGGAATATTATATTATATTATTATATAATTATATAATATTATATTCCGATAGGTATATTAACTTTATGATTAAGACGTACATATGGTATGCTGTATACCTATATACTATATGTTATTATATTATTATATTTTTCAGATAAAAAAGTAGTAGAGTAGTAGATTAGTTCAAATTCGGGGAGGGGGTAGCCGAGGTGTTGCCTTTGATGTTAGAAGAAACCCCGTTCCTCTAGGCCTATTGGGAGCGGAGTCATGGCTACTTTAGTAAGACGTTTGACAGTTGCCGAGCTGTCAATGTCAAAGTTTGAATGCTTGTAACTCGGCAACTATTTGTCCTGGGTATGGGTTTCTTCGGCTTGATCTTCCTGGATTTTTGGAGTTTACTCCTTAAGAATCGATTTTCATATATAAGGCGCTCGATAATAGAAAAATCCGAGGGGTAAAACCTACTAACAAGTAACGAAAATGTGTCACGTTTTTGGTGAGCACATTTAGTGCACAACTTTCTAATTTGGCTGTGATTGTATTAATACCATAAAGGTAATATACCTATCGGAATATTATATTATTGAAGTGAAAACTTCTTTAGTGGCGTTGAGCACTTGTGGGATGGGTAAAAACTGTGAAACTCGCGATAGATTTTCATGTTGATCGAAAAACCATACAAAACGCGTAAGACGGTTGGAGAGTAGTGTTTTGTGTCGAACTCGAACTCGAACTCAATTTGAAACTTGATCGAAACTTGATCGAAAGTTTATCGAAACTTGATCGAAACTTGATCGAAACTTGATCGAAACTTGATCGAAACTTGATCGAGACTTGATCGAAACTTGATCGAAACTTGATCGAAACTTGATCGAAACTTGATCGAAACAACTTGATTGACGATTTTTTTAAAATCGATTTTCATAAAAAAATGGGTTAAAAAAATGCACAACGTTAATAATCAAGTTTTCACTTCTGCCGGCACTCCCGGAGTGCAACCAGTCTTTTTTTATATAATTATATTATTATATAATATTATATTCCGATAGGTATATTAACTTTATGATCAAGACGTACATATGGTATGCTGTATAGGCGACTATACCTATATACTATATGTTATTGGGCTTGTTTGTTTCTATCAGTGTCGATGTATTTATATTGCTATTTTTGTTATAAATATCAATAATTAATATTGTTATTGTGAAGTTATAATTTTTATCATTATACTGGCTAAAGTGAACTATAAGTATTTTGAAATAACTATGGCAGAAAGGGGTGTAGATAATATTGCCGGAGCATCTGATTTCATATGATATTAATCTTTTTTCAGTTGAATAAACTCTTTTTGCGTATGGTTAGATACTCGTACTTAAGGAGTAAAGCCCCGTATTCACTTTGATTAGTAATAAGTGCAAGTGATTAGTGCAGGTGATTAGTAATCAGGTAAAAGTACGTGAGGACAGGGACTGATTAGTGCAAGTCCTTTGATTTCTACTAATCACTAATCTCTTGAACTAATCACTTGCACTCGCACTAATCAAAGTGAATACAGGCCCTTAACTCCAGTCGTGCGTCGGAGCTGACACACTTTTTTTATTTATTTAAAGAAATGCATTGCTTTAATACAGTTTTAGTTTTTGTTGCAATGTGCTTACTTTTTGAATACCTTGAGTGGTATTTTAGCTACCCGCACTGAGCTTTTACACAGCTTTAGTATGAAATGTAACTGTATTTATGATATTATTTAGTTTATTTGTGCCTCATCGAGTAGAAAGCTACATGGGTGCGCATATCGATGTTAAATCGAATGAAAAATCATGCATTTTCCGATTTCGTACTCATATCGGGACCGGCTCGGACACAAATTGCGATTACACGCCTAAACTCACCCTCTTAGTTATATTAAACTTTTATTACTTGATATTTTACTACTTGTAACATTACAAAATAATGATGATAAGCACTAATAAGTAGTATTAAAGCCAATCCATACTAATATTATAAATGCGAAAGTGTGTCTGTCTGTCTGTCTGTTTGTTACCTCTTCACGCTCGAACCGCTGAACCGATTTTGCTGAAATTTGGCATGGAGATTCTTTGAGTCCCGAGAAAGGACATAGGATAGTTTTTATCCCGGAAAAATGTACGGTTCCCGCGCGATAAGCGAATTTTGGCGCAACGGAGTTGCGGGCATCATCTAGTGATATTATAATTTAATTGTTAAATATATATTTATACGCTAGAGAAGTTTAACGGTCGTATGAATAAAAACTTTGCGAGGGTTTTTAAAAGCTTTAAAAGCCTGTTGTAAAAATTAATATGAATAAAGGTTCTCTAACAGTGCTCTAACGCCTTTTGAAGGTGACAGCTGTCAAAAAATAGCGCGCCTGTTATAAACCTATTTTAAGAACATTTCAAGCATAATCGTTATGAATAAACGTTTGCTAACAGTTATTTAGGCTCGAAACGTCAAATAGGAGTTCGCAAACTTTAGTGAAGCCTCGGACCTACTTTAAGACCATTTTAAGAGGTTGAAATGGTCGAAATATCGAGTATTATCGCGATTTCTGACATTATTGCAATTTCTGAAGGAATTTCTAGCCGCCCTCGTCGACAAAAAGTATATAAGACGCAATTTATGACGCTAGAATTATGACGTAATTTATGAAATCCATAAAGTATATTTTTTGGAACGGAATTCCTTTTCGCGCGTTGTGAAACCCCTTTTTTTATTTAATATAATAAATTAGCCCCCGCTAGGCCGAAAAAACGACACTAAAAACGACACTTTTTTATTAGTACCTGCATGTTAGGGGCAGAGGGCGTTGTGCGTTGATAGTATTCCTGTGTGTCAATAGATGGCGTTTTTTAAATATTTTTTTTTAAGTATTATTATGTACAGATTTTTTAACATAAGAAATAACTCCGTTCCATTCGGGTGTCCTTTGACACCTCTCAAGTTTTTTTTTACATTATTTTTGACACATTGAACACAATAAATTGGCACACTACCAACATTACCAACAAAAATATTATAAAACGTCATATAAAAGTATTTTACTTAGCGCAGGCTTAGAAAGCGTTTATTCATATGGAGTGCTATAAGACGGTTTTTAACTTTAGCGAACATTTAAGTTAGAAAACTGTTAAAACCTTCACTAAGATTTTTTATTCATACCACCGTTAGGATTCTAGAGAGAAATATCGACTCCAGGATCTCTAGTCCCTGTAATAAAATTTTGCACGGATGAAATTAAGCCAAAAACTGTAAATATCCAAAAATATCCCTTAACATTTATTAAAATTTAATAAAAAATATAAATATGATGTCCCAGGTAGCAGTAAACAGGACTCGCCCGGGATCGCCGTACTAATCCGCACTCCGAGCGATACAAAAACGTAATCTTTTATAATTTTAATCGAGCTTTAGAACTCGCATCGCCTGTCAAGCTGACACAAAGCCCGCCTGGGACCTAATATTATGCCGTTCACACTTATTTTACCTTTGACAACACCCTAAAGTCCAATATGTTAAGGATCATTTATGGAAATCTCACGGAAAAATGACGTTGAGTATAGAAGAGTTTAAACTGGGCCCTGTTTATATTGTCGCCGAATCGACGACTCGTCACGATCTCATCACGATAAAATCGATGCGCGATTAAAAATCGATTTTGTAATCAACGTGTTAGAGTTTATTTTCGGTGATTGTGTTTAAGGTTAGCTGTTAATCCGTGAAACTTGATTTGTTTGTCGACAGCGATTAACCTTGCATCATCATCAGTCGCAAAATCAAAAAATTTTTGTATGGGCATAATGTTACTAATTTATATATTACGAACTAACCGCTCAATTAAAGAATTACAATTACAAACTATTGGTTTCGTTTTATCTTATTGATTTTGAAAATTATTTAGATAGTGAAGTGAATATTAGTATGTACTTATTACTATATTTTTCTTCACAAAATACATTTTTATAGTTCTATAGAAGCTTGAAAACTGCCAAGTAGCGACGAACAGAATGATAATAACTGGTTAGTTCTGAGAGCACCTCAATCTGTGGTTTCAAGGTTCAAATAAAACCACAATTAATAATAGGCTACTAGTAGCTTACTTAACACCGAGTGGTTAGACTCAACCATTCAACTTTGTTACAAATTAATATCTTGATATTATGTAGTTTCCATAATAATTAAAAGGGCTCCCACACAAAACTGCGCATTCGCATCGCATCGCAAAAATCTGCAACAACTCATACTAAAAAAAGACGGGTTGCACTCCGGGAGTGCCGGCAGAAGTGAAAACTTGATTATTAACGTTGTGCACTATTTTTTTAACCCATTTTTTATGAAAATCGATTTAAAAAATCGATTTTTTAATTAATCGAAACCCAGGTTACAATTTTTTTAATCCATTTTTTATGAAAATCGATTTTTAAAAAATCGATTTTAAAATCGATTTTTTTAACTAATCGAAACCCAGGTTACAATATTTTTTTATACACATTTTTTATGAAAATTGATTTTTAAAAAATCGATTTTTAAATTAATCGAAACCCTTACAATCGATTAAAAAATATCGACAATCGAAAAAAACAATCGATTCTTCGATTTATCGATTTCGATGTTACAACACTACTCTCCAACCGTCTTACGGTTTTTCGATCAGCACGAGAATCTGACGCGAGTTTCACAGTTTTTACCCATCCCACAAAAGTGCTCAAGAAGTTTTCACTTCAAAAACTGGCCAAGTGCGTGTCGGGCCACACGCAATAGTTATAGGGTTCCGTAGTATCGCTAGTTTTTAGGGTTCCGTACCCAAAAGGTAAAAACGGGATCCTATTACTAAGACTTCGTTGTCTGTCCGTCTGTCCGTCTGTCTGTCACCAGGCTGTAACTCGAGAACGGTAATAGCTAGAGAGTTGAAAATTTCACAGAATGTGTATATCTGTTGCCGCTATAACAACAAATACTAAAAACAAAATAACATTAATATTTAAAGGGGGCTCCCATACAACAAACGTGATTTTTTTGGCTTTTTTTGCTCTATATCAATAATGGCAACAGGTAGGTACTTGACTTTTTCAAAAAATCCTTATTTATATGTGTACTTTAATATTTAATAATAATATTAAAATAAAATAAAAAAATAAGGAGGAGAGCAAACAACAAACATACAACAAACACAATTTTTGGCCTAATTTTGCTCTATAATGGTACGAAACCCTTCGTGCGCGAGTCCAACTCGCACTGGACCGATTTTTTTAAATTTTTGTATGGTAAATGAATGTTACGTGTTTTACACTCTACTAACAACATCAACTCAGTTACTTTCAAAGGAATTTGAACGAAAAGTTCCTTTATACGTCGCTGAATATAATTTTTTTAGTTGATCGTCTATTACTCAATAACTTATGAAGTCTTCTTAGCCGTGATAGTTTTCCTTTTAAATTCAGCATATTTCCTACTCCTGTGAATTTTTTCACATTTCCAGAAGCAACCAGATAAACGCTGGTGGAAGAGGGGGATACTGGACTCTAACGATTTTTTCCACTTTAAAACTTAATATTTCACAAACGGGTCCCTAAATCGGAAAATGATCTAGCCATGCTCATAATATTTCTAAAAAACCTATCCAACGACACCCCACACGATGGGGTGGACGGGAAAAAAATATTCATCCCCGCTTGATGTGTATAGCTGGGAAGGTATCATAAAAAAAAAAAAATTAAGATTTCTTGTACCATTTTGTCGGCATCAGTAATATTATGTGCATTCATGCCAAATTACAGCTTTGTAGGTCCTTATAGTCTCTGAACAAAACCGCGGACAGACGGACAGACCGAAACTATAAGGGTTCCTTGTTGACTACGGAACCCTAAAAATGAAATGCGAATTCGCAGTTTTGTGTGGGAGCCCTAAGATATACTAAGAATAAAATAAAGGATTTAATTGATTAAGTAACATGGAAAACTAAACAGAATAAGGAGGCACAATAAGACATAGTAGCAAAATTCCACCCTCGAATCCAAATTAACTAGAAATCTGGTTAATTCGGAATCGAGGATGGACTACTTATTCAATTAAATCCTTTATTATACTCTAAGTATACAGTCTAGATTATCTATCAAACTTTTCATTAAATTAAAGTTTAATGATCATTAAATGTATCTGTGTGCGACCGTTTGTCTTTCGCGGGTTGTCTTTCCAACGTTGTCTTGCGTTTTGAGTGACCATTGCTTGGGGCTTCTTCTTTGTCCCAGGTCTCTTAGTTACCTAGATACAACACTGGATAGCAACATTCAGAATTAATGGATTTTTCCTATTATGAAGTTACAATAAGCAAAGTCCCGGAATAATTTATCTGTGATCTGCGTCACTTATCTGTGGCCGCGACCTGTGTTATTAACATACACTAATTGTGTGTTGTTACTCACACTTGCACAGAGTAATCACTGTATTTTTTCTATGAAAACCTTTAATAACCTCTTGTGAACCTGTTTTAATTCCCTTCAATTAATTGTATGCACAAACGCTTACCGTGTTTTTTTTTTTTTGCTGTGCAAATGTTTAATTTTTTTTTCATTCTTATGTGTTATAAGACACTAAAAAAAATTATATATGACGTTTTGTTGTTTCTCAAAAAGTTCGTAAGGCTGTTTAAAAATATATAAAAATTAGAATCATATTTTGTTCCTTTTCCCCTACCGAGCAGTGTAATTATAATATGCGCGGATTATTTAAATGTATTAAACTCCGCACCTCTAATCGAAAAACATTTATGATTTCAGTAAGCTGTTTAAAAATTTTAAAAGGGCAACTTGACGTTTGACAAAAAGCTGATTATAACGTCATTTTTTCTTTGAGTCCCTTTGAGGATTAATTTCGTTTCGTAAGGGCTCGCTGGGGTTCGGAGTTGTATTTATAGTTGACATTATACGTTTTATTTAATTTATTTGTGTTCATCAACTTGTCTATTTAGTATCACAATTTATAATTAGCACTTTGTAAGCCTGTTGACCGCTTCTTTGCATGGGAATTATACTTTGTTAGAAGCAAGCGAATTTGGAAATATGTCCAAGATACAATATATTGGCTTTCGCATTATATAATATTACTTTAATTCGTTATTTATTTGAATCTTTAACATCTTCATTTAACATAGAGTTATTTTAAAAAAAGGAAATAACCGATGTAAATAATTTGAAACCGTAGACCCACGGGCTAGTTAAAACAAAATAACTCATCTAATTAGTTAAAAAACCCTAAACCAATTTTAGAACGTATTAAAAATGAAGGCCCAAAAATGTTAGTCAAATAACATTTGTGACGGTCCAGCGGTCCCGTGGTGTTGATGTGACAAAAGCCGTCACAGATCATATTGCATTTACACACACACACACACACACATACACACACATAATACACACACAACCAAACACATACATCCAAACGTCAATACACCTGGTGATTCTAAGGTCATACCGAGCAACCATCTAATTTGATTTTGACCACTGATCTGACGTATCTCATGTTCCTTGTAACATGTTGTTCATACGAGCAATACACAAGTGACACTACAATAATTTTAGATTCTATCTTCTTACTTAGTTACACATTTCTTATTAACTTACCTACTTGTAAGTAAGTTAGTTGGTTTGTAAGTTTTTATGAAATAGTTTATTTCAACAGAGTTATAAATGGGTTAACTATTTTACTTATAGAATTATAAATAATACTATGCACCAACCTTTAGGACTGTTAGAACTTAGATTGTAGAAAAACAGTAACAATGAATAATATTTTCCTTTTATTCTTGCAATTTATCATTCCAGTTAAAAAAAACAACAGGACCCATTATGTTTGTTTTATCTTACCGTTAGATGTCGACTAAAATGTGTCATGCACACTTAAAACTGTTTGATATTACATTAATTGATGTACCTGTCAAAGAATCAATTTATAAGGCGATGGATTTAAGAATCAATCTATTCTTACAAAAAACAAATTATAGATATTCTACTCGCTTACATTGAAATCGGTTTCATGTCACCAGGTATTATAACCTGAATATCTATTAATGACGAATGATTCTCACAACAATTTTATTACAATACAAATTACAATTAATTTTATTACAATAATTGTATCGAAAAAAATATTGTAATTGTTGTATAATTACTGACAAGGCTGGTGAGGAATGTACTTTTTATAATGGATCGGTGTAAGAGTATCGCGTGAACTGTTCACGACAGTTCTCGGTACTGGGGATATCGAGATGAATAAATACATAAAATATGGGTCTTAAGGAGCTGCCGTTTTTATTATATTATCGATAAATTATCAATAAGTCATCGATATTTCAGGTCAAGGCGTGCGGCGCGGCGTAGGCCTGCCGAGCCGCGCGGCCGTAGAGCTGGCTGGCAAGACGCGGCCGAGTGTTCGCGTTGAACTCTTTTTCTTGAAATTCCAAACGTTTAAATTTCGAACGTTCTAAACTCGAATTTTTTACTTTTTTTCTTCGACAATTATAATAGTTTGAATTATGCGCATACTAAGTTTAAAATAATTTTAGATTTTTTCTGTTTAATTTTCAAACGCTTACATTCGCGTCTTAATTTATAATATTAAATTCAGGCAAAACTTTATTATAATTCCGTATTAATTACGCACATATTATGTATTTATTTAATTATGTGACTACCACGCTCGCATTACAAAGACAAAATTTTTATTACCTCCAAAATTATCCAAATATATTATAATTAAAAGCCTTTTATAATTCACAAGAAATGAATAATTACGAGTATTATATTTATTTAATTAATTCATTTCTTATCAAGATTTAACTAAGTAGTTTTATGAATTATTTAGGTAAATTTCCTAATTAGTGATTGTTAGGTTTTTTAAGTTAAGTAATTAATTTAACAAAAAAATATATCCATATAATTTTTATACGGCAGCCATCAGGAGTATAAAACTCATTTACCAAAAACACAATAACTAAGAAACAATTAAACCGCCATGTTAGTTCTAACGATTTTGCAACTAAAACATCTACTTTTCTTGTAAGGTTTTACAAGTACAATCTACATGCTAAGTATATCTGATTAACAAATTTTAAATTCATATGTTTTTTACAAACATTCTCTCATCTATACAAAAAGATACAAATAAATATAAGAAAAAGGTACCATAGAAATTAGAGTTTTAGAAATTTGAAGTAATTTTATAATGCACTTGGCTTAGATTATAAAATTATTACACTTCCCTAAAGAGTATTTCGATCTTAGACAAGGATGATACAAAAGGTAACCCATAGAAAAAAAAACTCTTATAACCAGCGACGTCATGATACTCTTGTAGGTAATTAGTTTTGATACTTATTCGCAACATATAAAATATGAAGTAGTTATGGCTCGGACGATAAGCTCTATCTAAAATTAGTTTTTTTCTAGGCAACATAAAAACAAGTAACTAAAACTTCTGGAAAGGCTCTACATGATGTGTGTTCTAAATAGTGGTTTATAAATACAAAATTATGTAGAACTATAATGTGCACTTTTATTTTAGTAAGGGGGTAAGGCTTTATGAACTACGCAGTGCTCTATAATCTGCATCTTGCCCCGAGCTATAACTTTCATATTATATGTTCTAGACTCTGTAATATGTATGGAACACAGGAAAATCTTCTGCTTCATACAAGACTTCATCTATCGAAGCTGCAAGTTTGACATTGTAAATTGCATTGACTCTTCAACCACAAGGGCTGCGGCTGGGGATGCTGGGATGGCCTAGCGTGAAACAAAGTAATCCAAGTGGACTTAAATAAAACATGACTCTATCTATAGACAGTTTTGCTTTTTCCACGAAGTAGAAAGGTGCGATGCCGACCATATAACAATATTAATGACATGAATGAATGAATGAATATACTTTATTGTGCACACAGTTACAGTAACAACAAACATAGTCAAAAACAAATAAATGACGAGTACACAAAGGCGGTCTTATTACTAAATAGCAATTTCTTCCAGACAACCTTTGGACATCTTGGTCATACTTAGCAAAATGCCTTAAAATATATTCATTATTCAGCCTAAGCTATCGGGATTCTCTTTCTATCAGGAGATGGGAAACTAACCCGAGGAGTCTATGGCGTCTTACAGAAGTACGGGGGCTAACATTACCTAGCTCAATCTCTTGATAGAGATACATGCCTACGGATCTCACTCTAGATAGCCACTCAGACATTCAGCCTCTCTCTCTTTCGGAGGAGTTTGTGGAACTGACTTAAGGAGTCTGTGGCGTCTAACTGAGATACTCTGTCTATATAGAGATACATTCAACCTCTCTCTCTATGGGGAGAGTCTGGATCTTTATCCGGGAAGTCTTTATTGAACTGACCTGGGGAGTCTGTGGCGGAGCGGTCAGAGTCAGAGTCGCGGTGCGCGCTGAGGTCCCGGGGCGCGTTGAGTATGTCGGTGATCATGAACCTCGTGCGGGGCGCGCGCTCGCGCTCGTCTCGCTGCACCGTCATCGCGCCCGCCCCCGCCCCGCCGCCCCACCCCACCTCGCCGCCCGTCACCGCACCCGCATCGCAATCCTGAATCTTGGAATCTCTAAAATGTTCTAACCATTTATGCACTTTGGCCGACAGTTTTACACTTTTATTGAAAGTTCACACGAAAATAGCCGCCTGACGAGCTCGCGTCGGCAGCATCTAACACGATTGTCTATCACAGGGGATCGTCCGTCGAGATCACGCGGTTTTATCGCCGGGGTAGTCGCGGTGGTGCGCCAAGCTCCTGCTACACTGGCGGTCGGCGCGAGGTGTCGGCGAGAACTGAGCGCGGCCGGCGCGGGCGGCGGGAGGCGGCGCCGGTTGTGGGCGCGCGTGGCGGCGGCCAATAGCGAGGCGCGGGAGGCGGGGGGCGTGGCGCTGCCATGTTGCCCCCCGCCCCCCGCCGACCTCCGCCGGCGCCGCGGGGTCCGAGGGGCCGCTAATGCTCTTTTTGCCGACTCGCTGCGAGAAAGCTCCGCGCGGATTTAAGCTTTTATACGTGGATAAAACGCTTTTATAGGAAAATAAACCGTCCTCGCTGTGGGATGTCGCGTTTTATGACGGTGTTTTACTCCAACTTGGCGTCTCTATACGGCCCTAATTGGTTTGTTTGGCCTAAATTTAGTCTTGTAAGTGCTTTATTTGTACCTACTCTGTTCTTTTGATACGATTTATTGAGTGTAATAGTTTTATTTATTGTTAACCTTTTTTAGTATGGAGTTACTGTTATGAGACGAAAAAAATTGTGGGTAGAAACAAAAGTATAAAAAGGTTTTAACGTATTTATTATACCTACTTAATTCTTATTTCTTATTTTAACAATAATTAAATTGTAGGTTATCCGTGAGACGTCTTATAAGAATTGTTAAAGTTACTATGTTACATTTTTTAACAAATGTTACAGTTTTAAGAAACTAATATTATGAGCTGCTACTGCACTTTCAATATATCTATGGAATTTGCAAAAAAACCAAACATCTTGCTCTTACTTAGAGCCCTAACTATGAACAAACTTGCCTGTCTGTCTGCCGAACCGATTTTTCTGAAATTTGGTAAGGAGATACTTTGAGTCGCGGGAAAGGACAAAGGATAATATACTTTTTATCCAAGAAAAATGTATAGTTGCTTCGCAATAAACGAACTTTTTTTTGGTACACTTGATCCATCGATATAGGTACTTTATCTGTTATATAGGTACCTCCATGAAGTTATCGCAGTGCAAAGACTAAGCACTTACGCATACTGTGTAACCAACTAAAGTTTTATTGTCGTTATGTATGTGTGTATCGCATGCGCGGTGCAGCTCGTAAACACGACTAATGGGCGCGGGCAAAAAGCTGCAGTAAACGGCTATTACTGTTACGTCACGCTGCACTGACTCCGGACGACGCATTGCACTTGCCACTGCAAACTGCTACACAGCTCAGCAGTGAGCTCTTTGCCATTCCGCACTGCAACTTACCACTTTATAATGTAAACAGCCAGATTGCTTGCCAATCAGCACTGTAACTTGCCACTTCATACTGCAGCAGCTAGATTGCTTGCCAATCAGCACTGCAACTTGCCATGTCATACTGCAAGATGTCACGTCGTTGAAGTTGACACTCAGCTCTTAGATCTGCTCTGCAATTTGCCACTTGACTCTGCATCCACATCACAAGTCAGTTTTGTAGCCTACTGTAGTGCTATTACGTGCTGCAAGGTGCCACTCCGTTGTACTAGCAACTAGGTACCTACTCTACATTGCTCTCTGCTGCCACTGCACTCCAATTACGGAGTGGTGCTCAGTTCTGCAAGTTACTGCTCCGCTTGGCAATCAGCACTGAAAGCTGCTATATTTTGCAGACATCAATACCTAATATATATATATATATATATATATATATATATATATATATATATATATATATATATATATATATATAATGTATCTGCTGTTAATTTGTTTTAACATTTAGTTTACGAATTTGTTTTTATATTGCAATGAAAAGTGCATTGTATCATCGAGGAAATTGATTCCTATGCAGTTGAAAGACCAATTGTGATCTGTCGGCTGGGTTTGACGTAGCCACAAGGACGTAACGCAACCAAATTATTTAGGTCCCTGATCTGCATAGGAATCAACTTCTCTGATAGTACAATATCTTCTGTCAATGGCCGGTTGCATTACTGTCGCGAGATCCATATACCCCACGGTCCCCACCTATCATTATCAATGGTGGCCAAAAATCATTATATTTTTGGCTGTTGTACTTACTAGAATACAGAAGGAAACAAATATTTAAGTATTTTCCGCTTGGCTATCCACCACTCTACATGCGCCCGCGCTGCGCCGCAGGCGGCAATGTTTCTTTAAATAATTAAAATTATCTACACTCGTTAAAACGTGTTGTTAATTATTTATATTAAAATCAAACAGCACCGGCAAAATCCGTGATAATATTTGAAGAAACATGGTTATATTTAAAGCTATTAACAAACCTACAATTTGCATTTAGCAAATTTATTAGGTCATGTCATGAGCTGATTTTCATCTGAAGAACCCAATATCTTTAGAATCCCAGGTATAACAATGCGTTCATTTTATAAAGTACGTGTTTGGAACTAGGTACTAGCAAAATTAAGTTCCTATGTAGGACATCGGTTAGAAAGCAGGGGGGTGTGCCAAAATGTTTTCGTTTTCGCTTCGTTATATTAGAATCGCCAATGAAAATGTATGGAATTGACATAAGCGTTCGTTAATATGACATTGACGTTCCGCTCGTCTTATGTCAATTCCATACATTTTGATCGGCGATTCTATAACGAAGCGAAAACGAAAAAGTTTCGGCTAAATTGCCTGATATCCTACTAATATTATAAAGGTGAATCACTATGGTTGTTTGTATGGATGTTTGTTACTCTTTCACGTGAAAACCACTGAACGGATTTTAATGAAACTTTATAATAATATAGCTATATACTTACATCAAAATAACACATAGGTTACAATTAAAGGCTACAAAAAACATAAGGACACCGGTGACCGCGACAACGATAGAATAACAATAGATTTCTAAGATTCCGCGATCGAAGGATTAGTAAAAGTAGCAGTAGCTACTAGCTAACACTTGTGTAAGCTACTACTAGATCCTATGGTACATCTCGATGTACTTATAGATTCTATTTTTAACTTTTGACTAAAATTGATTCATAGGCCGTTAACGGACCTATGTCCTTTGGTAGGATTATATCTACTATGGAAATCGTCACCTGGGCAACGCGTTTTGTCGGCTGGGTTTGACAAAACGCGACCAAAATACGTAGGTCCGCTATCTGCCTATGAATCAGCTTCCCTGATACTGTACATATTATACTGTTATTAAGAAACGTCCTAGTCTCAACCATGAACTGCTAGCTCTTGAGGAATATGAAAGGAATGCCAATTTACCAGCACGATACTGAATACGAACGGTGGTTGCCCCTATAAATCCTCAAGTCCAGCCGAGCGTCAGCGTCAGCGGGGGAAACGGAGCGTTGTTATCTGTCGCATAATCTTGTTCAATGCTATAAAGTTTAGTTAACAATTAACATAAGCACTTCCATTTACTATTTATCATAAAATCGTAATTGCCGAGTCATAATTGAGTAAACTCACAAAATCCGACAATTAAAAGGCAGGTCAAGATAACCATTACCCAGTTTATAACAAATAAAAAATTCTCGGCGTTCGCGTTCGGTTCAAGAATTTTTCATTTCACGCTCGCCCAAGTCTTTAATAGTTGTACCTACTCGCAGAACACTGACAGTCCATTGAATACAATTCCCGAGCCGATAAAATGCGAGTTACTGTTGCGATAGTAATTTCACGCTCACCGCCGCCGCTGATCGGTGAAAAACTGTAAAGACTACTCGAGAACGAGTCGGACGACGGACTCATGAACTATTCAGATGCGAGACAGCGATTGGTGGATCAGCGGTCAAGTCGGAGTTTTAACCAATCACGTCTCGGCACTCCGCGACAACAGCGCCGGCGCCCGTCGCCGACACGGTCTTTATTCAGACCATTGTCTCGAGACTTGCAATTTATGGTACAAATATGATAATACGGGCTCGTAATAAAATTATTATCCGCGATGAAACAGTGAACTAGAGCGTTTATCGGCGCGTCCGTTCCCGGTATTTTCCGTTAGTTTTTTATCGATTTCCATGGAATTGTTTTAATTATGATCCGACTTATCAAAGCGGTTTTTATTGTGGAGTTCTGGGAAACCAATTTATTTACATAATTACTGTAGCGATTAATTTGACCAATGGGAAGTTAAATGGTTCACTCTAGATACGGTCTGAAGTTTCGTTGAAGGCAAAAACTAATCGAGTGTTTAAATTAACCCTTAACACAAAAAAATAGAAAGTATAAAGTATAAGGTCTCTGAGACCGCAATGTATTTTTAAATTCAAATATTTCGATCTGCATGTGTCGTACGACAGTGCGCGTCTATTAATCTTGGATCCCACCGTTAAATCCTGCATGAATCGTTATTTTTCGATCAAATATATTTTAAAATAATCTTTAGAACGTATAAAATGGATTAATGTTGGGTTGCCTAGTCAAAAGTAGCCGCAAGTACCTCTAATTAAGTTCAATGTTCATGAGATAAATGCATAAATTTGCATGTATCTTTTTTTCAATAAATTTTACATCATTTGAAAGAAAATGACGAGACAAAATAAGGTATAAATGGTTGCCAGCTCTAAGTCGGCCGCAACCTAGGGTTGCCAGCCCGTAAACAGACATAATACTTCATCAAAATTGAAGCATCGATTTTTTAAATATTTTTATACAGAATTAAAGTTTTATGCATTTTGTACATAAATATCCATGGTTGCCAGTTGCACGATAGCCGCAAACTGGGGTTGCCATCACTTTTGTATACGACATCGCGTGAGGTTAGGAAGCGCAAGAGAAAAGAAGCACGAATTGTTACGTGCGATAAATGAGGATATTGCATAGCAGCTGCGACACTGAGCCTAGTCAACAAATATTTGTGGATGGAAAATTCCAAGACAGAATTTGACTTAGAATTTGAGCGAAAAGTTTCTTTATACTTTCTATTTTTTTGTGTTAAACGAGTATCCATACTATACACTTATACTATAATATTATAAAAGCGAAAGTGTGTCTGACTATCTGTTGCTTCTTCAAGCCCAAACCATTGAACTGATTTAGCTGAATATTGGTATATCTATAGATGCTTTGAGTCCCAGGAAAGGACAAAATACTTTTTATCCCCGAACAATACACGGTTCATTCGCGATAAACGAATTTTGGCGCAACGGAGTTGCGGGTGTCATCGAGTTACTCAATAAATTATGAAGAACTAGAAGACGCCCGCAACTCCGTTGCGCCTAAATTCGTTTATCGCGCGGGAACCGTACATTTTTTTGGGATAAAAAGTATCCTATGTCCTTTCCCGGGACTCAAAATATATCCATACCAAATTACAGCTAAATCGGTTCAGCGTTTTGGGCGTGAAGAGGTAACAGACAGACAGACACACTTTCGTATTTATAATATTAGTATGGATTTTTAGCCGTGATAGTTTTCCTTTTGCCATATTATTATATTTTTTAAAGATTTAGGGCCTGTTTCACGGCTTCCTGATAAAGCTCCAAATATCTATTTACCAAATAAAATATCTGCCATATAAATTTACAGCGAACTCTATACATGAGACCCATACATACTCTAAAGTATTATCACTTAATTTTGGTACACCCTGTATACAAGGTATTAACAAAATATGTGAGTATCTCCTCTTGTAGCGTAGAGCGTTGATTAATAAATGATATTCAATATGAAGTTTTATTTAATTACCATATCCATACCACTGTCTGTCTGCCTGTCTGTCTTTCTACATATCTGTCTATCTATCTGTCTGTCTGTCACCTGTTTACGCCTAAACCGCTGAGCCAATTTTGCTGAAATTTCGTATGGAGATACTATGAGTCCCGGAAACAAGGACATATGATATTTTTTTATCCCGAAAAAACGTATGGTTCCTGCGTGATAAACGAGCCTTAGCGCAACAGATTTTCTGGCATTATTTAGTGTAATTACTAATTATTATTATATTATGTCAGTCAAATTTGTTATTTAGTTCAGTCCGTCCGCCCGCCCACTCATTTCTATGAAATTTTTTGCCTGCTTGCCCGCCTGTCTACTTGCTTGCCTGCCTGCCTGCCTGCTTGCCTGCCTGCCTACCTGCCAGTCCGTCCGTCCGTCTGTTCCTATGAAAATTTTGTACTACAATATACTAGTAAAACAAATAATTCTGCTTGGGACTTTTCCATCCACAAATATTCGTTGACTACGTGTACTTACTTGTTTATTGTTTACGTTGTACTTCTTACAACGTAAACAATAACACAGAGATGCAAATATTTATAGTATAATTATTAATTGGTGTCAGTGTGAGTGTCATGTTTTAAAATCTGATAGAAATTGATAATGGCATTTTCGAAAATTGATAAATTTTGAAAATGGCGTGACCGTTAAACGAATACACAATCTCTTATAAATTAAAAACAAAGAACTAACTCTGAATCCTACACGAAACAATGCGGCGTACACGAGTGCGGTTTTCGTAGTCAACAGGGAATTTATAGCTTCGGTCTGTCCGTCTGTCTGTCCGCGGTTATGCTCAGAGACTACAGGATATTTAATGTTCAAGTCATAGTTTGGCGTCTTATGCGCATATTATTGATGCCGACAAAATTGTAAATCTTTAAAAAACTATACCTAATATGGTAAAAGGAAAACTATCACGGCTAAGAATAATTCATAATTTATTGAACAACTAGATGACTCCCGCAACTCCGTTGCGCCAAAATTCGTTTATCGCGAATGAACCGTATATTGTTCGGGGATAAAAAGTGTTTTGTCCTTTCCCGGGACTTAAAGCATCTATAGATATACCAATATTCAGCAAAATCAGTTCAATGGTTTGGATTTGAAGAAGCAACAGATGGTCAGACACACTTTCGCTTTTAAAATATTATAGTAATAAGTATATGGATACTCGTTTAATACAAAAAAATAGGAAGTATAAAGGAACTTTTCTCTCAAATTCTAAGTCAAATTCTGTTTTGGACTTTTCCATCCACAAATATTTGTTGACTAGGCTATCAGTGTCACAGCTGCTATGCAATATCCTCATTTATCGCACGTAACAATGCCTGTTTCTTTTCTCTTGCGCTTCCTAACCTCACGCGATGTCGTATACAAAAGTGATGGCAACCCCAGTTTGCGGCTATCGTGCAACTGGCAACCATGGATATTCATGTACAAAATGCATAAAACTTTAATTCTGTATCAAAATTATTAAAAAAATCGATGCTTCAATTTTGATGAATAACTATGCCTGTTTACGGGCTGGCAACCCTAGGTTGCGGCCGACTTAGACCATTTATACCTTATTTTTTCTCGTCATTTTCTTTTAAATAGTGTTAAATTTATTGAAAAAAACTTATACATGCAAATTTATGCATTTATCTCATGGACATTAAACTTAATTAGAGGTACTTGCGGCTACTTTTGACAAGGCAACCCAACATTAATCCATTCTATACGTTCTAAAGATTATTTTAAAATATATTTGATCGAAAAAAAACGATTCATGCAGGATTTTACGGTGGTATCTTAGCTTATATATAATATACCTTTTCTACATACACATCAGTACCGCGGTAGCTTTCGGCGAGTGTGAAAATGCGCGCGTTTGGCCAGGGTAAGTAAAAATATTTCGTCAGCGGTCTCTGTGACCGCATGTAGGTGGTTATGTGACTTTTTCACCCACATGATTTAGTTTGTTTTAGTGAAAAAATGATAAAACCGATGAAAATATAGAAAGATGGTTGCAACAGGAGATGTCAGACGAAGATTCTAGTGACGTGGAACCCGATTCGGTCGAGTATGCTGTTCAGGTTGAAGACTGGACATATTTTGATGTGGAAAACCTTGAAGTTCGTAAAACATGTTTCACGTGTGATCCAAAAAAAAACGCATGACTGTCTACTTATGTATTATGTGCAAAGTGCCAATTTGCTTGGAGTGTGTGAAAAAAATATGCTGCTACTGCCGCGAAAAAATATGAAAATTAGGGGGTTGCAATTTTGTCGAATTTGAAGATTAATGTTTAGTTTTTTTATTTAATTTTATAGTTTGACTCCTTAGCTTGTATAAATAAGTCAAAAGAACTTGATTTTTTAAGTTCCTCTATCTATAAACTATAAAAAAATATAGGTACTCTTTTCAAATGAAGAGATCTACTCTTCATTTGAGAAGAGTACCTATATTTTTTTGTGAAAACTACTAGTCTTGAAAGATTATAGTCTCAAGATTTTAAGTCTAAAGCATAGCAAGTATTTTACTCATTTCAATCATTTCTTGATACCATAGAACCCGAATTTAAGGTGATTGATCATGAGCGGTCTCCAGGACTGCACGTAGGTAGTTATGTAACAGAAATAGGTGGTAGGTAGTTATAAGGGTTAACGATTACAAACAAAATATACCAAATTTTTATACTTTCGACTTTACGGCTTCGACGACTTCACTTACCCTTTAACCTTACTTAAGCCCATGTTGTTTATGGGAAAAGTTAAGAACGTTTAAATTCTTATTAGAATCTATGCTTTTTAGCTCGCGTTTTAGTATAATGTGGCTATGATGATGATTGAGAGTAAAATTGTTAAGTTGCAGTAATAATGCAAACCAACAGTTAATTCTGGTTGTAAAGTTGATGGTCGAATAAAAACATATAAAATTCCCACATCAGAAATCACCGATTTTCCCCCATTCCGTTATAAAAAGTAGCGACTGCAAAAAACTGTAATTGCTCATATTTTTTGCGCACTTGACTTCACTCGAATTGAATTGAATAAATATTTTAATTTATACGTGTATTGTTGTGTTCAATTATATTGCTATTTCAAATTAAATGTTCCTACTCATAAATTTTTATTTACGGTACAAATTCGATGTTGATATAGACTATAGAGTAGTGAGTATATGTGGTATAGAATCGGAATCAGAATCAGAATAGTTTATTTCAGGAAATTTCAGACACAATATTCTTAAAATTATACTTTGGAACTGTCAACTGATGAACAAACATGTGCCTATCTGAAAAAAAAACTTGTGTAAAGGTATGATCTCACTTCTCGACATAGATTAAATTTCCATTGTCCATCAATCTTAAAATATGTCAAAGTAGAGTGAGTCTATGTTTTGAACTCCGCATGCCACAAAATCTATGTAGCCGTTGATATTATGTAGATACTATCGGGTAAATATATATTTAAATTCTGTGTGCTCATCACACTAACAAGGCACAAAGTCTAAAAAAAAAAAAACAAAAAACTGTAATTACTCCAGTTCGGTGAATTAACAAAAACGTTTATTTGTAGACCGTACGTTAATTGCAATAATTACTCTTATCAGGAAGCCAGTGGTGCACATTAATTTAGTAACGTTTTTATTCGTAGCTTAACAAATACTTATTTAATTACACTCTTTGTTCCAGCAAGATTACGATGACGTAACCATGGGTACAGATCTAACCGTTTCGATCGTTGTGCAACTCGCCCGATTACCGGTGTTGCCAGCTATCATTTTTCCTACATTGTTGGAAGTTTTACACTCCTGGAAAAATGATATTGTGTGAAGCAGAACAATAATATAATGGAATTCAAAAACTAGGAACACAGTTACCATAAGATTAAAACGCATAATAACTCTTTTTCATTTTCTCACTATAATTATAATTATTTAAAAAAAACACGTTTTTATAACAGTTAAATAACATAAACCCTTTGACTAATATTTAATATATTTTTACAATGAATACGCTATACAATTTTTCGTTCTTGTCTATCAATAGGTATTTTCTAATATTACACACAAGGATTGCATAATGTACAGCTTATTTTTTTATATTTGCAAACATTTAATATTTTTATTACTAAATGGGTAAATATACAGTATCACACTATGTAGGTATATATACCAGTATAAATCTACTTCATCTGGGACATTACAATTAAAATGTAGCAAGAACAATGATGTAGTAAAAACTAAGTATTTAAGTGTTCATAATTGTTGCGCATGAGTTTGCGTGACTGTCGGGGATCAGATCTGATTTAGTGTTAGGAACATCAGTGTTGCCAGTTGCTAGTTGCTACACACCATGCTATCAAAACCAATTACGTTAGTTAGTAAAAATTACCTACATCAACAGAACTAACAATAAAATTTAGGTAATTTAGTTTAATGTATCAGTTGCAACTTGCAATTAAGTAAAATTTTGTGAATTATAATTATTATTTTGACTTTCTGTTTTGACTCAATTTCTATTTTGACTTCAGTTAGTATGTTCTATAGTGCTTTCGGCATGGCTAAGCCGGCCAAAAATAACGCGTTTAAATTCAAATGATTTTTTTTAAATGCGTATCGTGTATCTATTCCAAATGGATGGCTCATGAATCATGTATGATGGCCCAGAACTTAATTCAACAAGTTAGCATTTTATCCTACTTCCAAAAAAGGGGGAGGCCTATACAGGGTGCAATTAAACCTTCCTGCCAAATTTTGATATAAGTATTGATCCCTGTTAAAAATTAAAATACACGTATTTTTTCTTTTATAATCACTCAGTACTAAAATGTTGAGAAAAACTTCCGAAAGTTATCCTAAAAAACACTATAATTAATGGACACGACCACGACACGACGCATCGACCGCACGTATTACGTGCCCCCAACGACCCTGCGCACGCGCCTTCGCCCGCGTCATCCCCGCTCATTTCCCCGCGCCGCTAGTGACCGATCTGCAACGATTTTAAATGGGATAAAATATTATGTCATAAAAAATAACACCCAATTTTTGTTGGTTAAATGGACTCTCCTAATGATACCTAAGCCCTGGAAAAAATTTGGCAGGAAGGTTTAATTGCACCATGTATAATTGACGTGTAATTTCTTCGTATCTGACATAATATCTTTCAGCTATAAAGTTCGAAATTGGTGGAATGGAGTAGAACAGGCTTCGACTTATGGGATTCGATGATTAATTCATCACATTAGCCGCATAATATGTAACGAAATACTTGAGTAACTTCGGTTTATGCACAAATATGCACAAAATATGCATACCCATTATGCATAACTGCAACGACGCTTACTAATGATTCTCATTACATTTTTATCAATATGTAGTGGTGATGTAAGTAATAATGTTCTGAACTAATAATTTTTGCTTGCGACTTTTTTCGCGCAAATGAAATCACAGGAAAAGCAGCTTAGGCATAACTTATTTTAATATACAAACATATAGCAATAAAAAGTATCCCCTTAGTAATAAAATATTTGTGCAGCCAATAACTATACAAGCTGGTCTGTTTGATTTGTCTGGAACATTGAAAACTTTGCTTAGCACACGAATTTTTATCCAATTTTATAACTATTCAAGATTCGCAGTATCTGTCATATTATGTGGCATTGTTCTGTGTATGTGGCGTTTCCAATATCCCAGGCATATTCATTCCTTTCTTATGTGCCTCTTATTAAGTTCTTATAATAGTTTTGTAGATATTGCCTATAGATAAATATAAATTGCTCTTATCGTTATCTAATGATAAATTCTTATGCTGCTCTTATCATTATAGTGTAGACAGGTGCCCATTTTTACTGAACTCGGTATATAGGATATCTTCAGGATATCTTCAGGGATTATTGACTCTTATGTAAGAATACTAACTTTAATTCTATAAAATAACTAATAGTGCTTCACTAGATACATTTGTGCTGCTTGCGTCCGCGCGAACGAGCGGTTTGGTCACAACATCGCGAGATCACAAGCAATAATTATATTAAGTGCCTGATAGACGTACGACACGAACTTAAAGCACGCGGGTTATAAGTTCGCGAACTTACTCGGCTTGCGTCGGTGATACACGAGAATCGCTCACACTGGATTACCATGCCCCAGGCTCGCGGCTCGCGGCTCTTTGCTGGCACACAGGCGATTGAAGGGGGTGACAGACACGCGAGTAAGTAGGCTGACTTATGGCTCGACGATCTTAATCGCCTGTGTGTCAGCAAAGAGCCACGCGCCGCGAGCCGCGAGCCTTAGGGCATGGTAATCCAGTGTGAGCGATTCTCGTGTGTCACCGACGCGAGCCTTACTCGGCTCGCGAACTTAAAACCCGCGTACTTTAAGTTCGTACGTCTGTCACCCCTTTAAGATCGTCGAGCTATAAGTCCGCGTACCTACTGTCTGTCACCCCCTTTACACACAGGCGATTAAGATCGTCGAGCCATATAAGTCCGCGTGCTTACTCGCACGTCTGTCACCCCCTTTATGTAACGATTTATCCAAATAGCGGCGCCGCGCGTTTGCGCTGACATTTGTGTACATTCACTTGCTTTCCTGGTGAAACCACTACACCGCGTGTTGGGCTATATGCCCAAACGCGGGAATCGAACCTTAGGAATACAAGCAAAAATTTAATAGATTATAATAATTGAGGTGTAAAAACATACAAAGAATAAAAATAGACACGTAAGTTGTAATTATATAAAACATAAATTGATTATAAAGTATAATAGCTAAGTTTCCAGTTTTTTTTTTTTTTTTTTTTTTTTTTGAAAGGGTCTAAGCTACTGGTCTGGTTAAGACCATGGTAGTTTAATCGTGGCTATAACTAGTCTGTTGCTAGTTGGTTTGGAGATAAACAATGAGGAGGCCTGGCCCCCTCCCCTAAAGTCACACGTGTGACATTCTAATCGGGCAATATTGGGGAGAGCTACGAAAATAAGCTATTTTCATCTGACGTGGGGACACGGATCCCCCCTGCTCTTAAGGGGTCCGACCCCTTACTCACTCTCTGACGAGTGAGGCTGCTCGCGCGCGATAGCACAAACTAGCTGCGTACGAGTTATCGCGGTAGATGAGCTCAAGTTATTAATGTTATTGCATAAAAGAGGGCCGTCCCTCTCCCCTTCCGAGTCCGGTTGGGGTGACATACGCGTGTATGTTCTAATGTCAAAGTAATTGGTAGAGCTCTCTACGACAATGTCGCGGTCGCGGTCATGATTTAGGTGTGTTCCTATGCTATCCGCATGCGAACTCGAACCCGGGATCGAGCTCGGCACCGGATTTCGGTCGGTCTGTCTGTTTGTCGTTCGGGTCGTGTTAAGTCCTCGGGGAAGGCGCCGGCGTCGTCCCCGGTGCAGTACTAACCACGCGGGTGAGTGTGATTTGTGTTTACGTAACTGTACACAGTACGTTACGTATTCTGTGATGGGGTCTACAGGGTCGGCTAAGATATGCTTAGGCCGCCTGAAGGGGTATCGGAATGTCCGTGCGTCATGTTCATAGTCCACAGCCTTACGAATGAGCGGATTGGGATGTACTTTGCCTTTCTCAAAGAATCTCTCTGAGAGTTCTTTGATATAGGCTTTGATAGTGATAAGCTCGCAGTCTCTATGCAAGTCGATGTTTCGCATGTAACGGGGGGCACCTGTTGCCATGCGCAAAAAACGGTTTTGAACTCGTTGCAATTGGTTCATCTGATTGTCACTTATGTGTGCGAAAGAGACGCACGCATAAGTGAGTATCGTTCTTATACATGTTTTGTATAAGGTGAGCTTATGTCTTAAGGACATTTTGCTACTCGCGTTGAGTAAAGGATATAATTTGTATAACACAAATTTCGCTTTACGTACGGTATTCGATATATGGTTCGTGAATGACATCGACTTGTTTAGTACTACTCCTAAGTATTTGACAGCCGTGACTTCGGGAATTAATTTTCCGTGCAGACTAATAGGTTGCATTTTCTTACGTTTTAGTCCGTTAAATAATATAGCGTGACTTTTGTCGGGGTTTAGTTCAATTCTCCATTTAGCGAACCATTTACCGAGTTCGGTAACTGCTTCTTGGAGTTTTTTGGACGCGAAAGCTATTTGGCGATGAGCAAAGAAAAGGGCCGTGTCATCCGCGAATAGCGCTTTTTGTACTCGAGGGTGGGTGGGCAAATCGGACGTGTAGAGATTGTAGAGGGTCGGGGAGAGAACCGAGCCCTGCGGTACTCCAGCTTCTAGATATCTAAGTGAAGACAGAATGCCTTCAACTCTAAAACGAAATTTACGGTTTTTGAGGTAGTTACTTATTATTATAACAAGACTATCGGGAATGCCGAGTTTAAAAAGTTTATAAATTAGCCCATTGTGCCAAATTTTGTCGAATGCTTTTGCGACATCAAAGAAAACAGCGCAAGTCGGTTTCCTATTGTTCTTTTGTTCTAATATGTACTCCGTCAGGCGGTGTACCTGAGCAGGACAGCTGTGGAATTCGCGGAATGCGAATTGTTCATCAGGTAAGAGTTTTTTATCAACTATGACGTCTTTTAGGCGTCGTAGTATAACTCTTTCGTAAATTTTACCGAGGCAACTAATTAAACTAATTGGTCTGTAACTACTTGGTTCCGTCCGGAGTTTACCCGGTTTGTGGATACCTATTATTATAGCTACTTTCCAAATATCTGGGAATGAACATCCTAGTAAAAGGGCGTTAAAGATGTTCACGAGTAATTCAATTATAGTGGAAGGTAGTAATTTAAGGGTTTTATTTGAGATACCGTCGAGGCCTGGGGCCTTTCTGGAATTCAAATCTTTAATAATATCTTTGATTTCCTCCGCATCCACCGGCCTGAGGGGCTCTGATGGTGGGGCCATGAGTCGGCTTTCTACCTCGGTATTGACTAGATTAACATGATCGAGGTCAGTCGGGAGAGTACTAGGTCGGCACTGATTTTCTATGGTGTCGGCCAAGCATTCGGCTTTGTCAATATCTTCCAGTGCAGGAGGACGATTTGGTCTGTTTAGTGGAGGCATGTCGCCCTCCGTATCTTTTTTGAGGGACTTCGCCAGCGGCCAGTAGGCCGTGTGAGACGGTTCGAGTTCGCTAAGAAGTCGATCCCACCTCTCGGCTTTGTGTTGTTTGATTTTATATTTAACTTCCCTCTCGTAGTGACGGAGGGCCCTCCTCCAGTCTTCCGATGGGTAGCGATCGTACGTGCGTTTAGCCGAGTTACGGAGTCTGATGGACTCTTTAATATCATCTGGGAGAGGCCAGCGATTCTCATGGATCGCTGGCATTTCCCTAGAAGATTTTTCGATGTTCTCTACCAGATGATCAGTCAAGTGGAGAGAGGCCTCAAGCGCTACTTTAGAGTTTTCTATGAAATCGGGAATGAGATCGAGGTGACTCGATTGAAGGTTTTCTAGGTTATCTGCTAGTAATTTATAATCAATTATCTTTTTAGTACTAGCAGCGAGTTGGTTAGAATTACCAAGCGCAATTTTAACTGGTCTGTGGTCCGAGTTAAGCTCGTGGATTGTTTCCAAAGATATGTTGAGGTTAATGTTTTTAACTAACGCAATATCAATAACACTAGGGTTATGAATAAGGTTGTTACTACGGCTAGCAGTGTCGTAGCGAGTGGGGTCGTTAGGGGCTAAAATTGCAAAATTTAAGGAGTCGCTTAGGGCGGTTAATCTAATGCCATTCGTATTAGAGATGACATTGCCCCACTCTGTGTGTTTGCAGTTTAGGTCGCCGGCAATGATGACGGCGTTGCCTAAGTTAAATAGTGATCCTAGTTCGCTAGAAGTTATGGGCATTTTGCTGGCTAAATAGGCAGATACAATTATGATGGGTTGATGGTCTGTCATGCTAATGTGACAAATAGAAGTTTCTAAATTAGTTAGGGATAGGGGTTCTAGGGGAACACAGTGCAATGATTTTTTGTAATAAATCATTGTGCCTCCGAGTTGGGATCGGGTTCTGTCATTTCTAACTATTTTATAGTTAGCTATTTTGGGGCTTTTTCTACTAGGCTTAAGGAACGTCTCCTGCACTAGTAAAATATCGACATTGTGGTTTATGACGAATTCGCGGATTTCGTCTATATTATTATGTATGCCGTTTGTATTAAACGTAACTACCTGTAGGGAGCGCGGTTTTATCCTTCCAGTGGAATCCATTAGTTAAACGATGGTGATAAATTGAGGGAATTGATCCTGCGGATCAAGTCGTTGTAAGTCGACAGACAGGCGGATAATTGTGAAAAAGTCCTAGCCGTCCGTAGTCCGTAGGAGAAATCGGCTACCTCTGACGGGTTTATGAGGCTTAGGAAATCGGTCACGTACCCCAGATCGTCTCCGTAATTGGGGGTTATATTCGCGGGGAGAGTGGGCTTTTTCGCGGGAGGCGCGGCTTTTGCCGCGGGTGTTGCGGGCTTTGTCGCTGGGGGCGCGGGTTTTGTCGCGGAGGGCGCGGGTTTTTGCGCGGCGGTGGGCTGGGCCCTATTAGGGGGCACGGGGAAGTTATTTGGGGCACTACTGTTGTTCACCCAAGGTGATTTAGTGGGAAGCGGAGCAGGGATAAATCTCTGCTTTGTTTTTTCCTTATTATTTCTCTTTGTTTGGGGCGCAATTCGTCTCTTTACTTTAGGTGCTTTTACACACCCTCTGTAATTAGCCGGGTGGCCTTGTGTTTTGCATAGCACACAGCTGGGGGGTTCGGACTCCTCAGCTGGTGCTTTGCGTGGGCAGTCAGAGGTGCCGTGGTCTCCGAGGCACTTGACACAACGCGGTCGGGCTTGGCAGTTTCGTGCGGAGTGCCCGTAAAGTTGGCACCTGTGGCATTGGCCAGGAGTGCCTCTTTTACGGGGGGGTTCCACGCGTATGCCGGTTATGTTACATACAGCGCGTATGTTAAAAATTTCTTTACCCTCGGGGGTAAGGGGGAGGATCACTAGTACCATGTTGTACACGTGTTTTTTGACGGGGTGGTACATCCTGTGTACCTCGGTCGCCGGGTAGCCTTGGGCTATTAGGTCTTCAAGTACATCCCTTTCGGAGATGAACTTGTCGACACCTACTATGACGACGCGGAGGACACGTTCGTCCTCTAAGGCATAGGTGTGGTAACCTATATTTTTTCCGCGGAGGAATGCAGTTAGGAGGCGATGGTCCTGAGGCGTTTGGACCTGGACCTTTATCCCGATCGGAGTTGTGGTAGCCGTCGAGTAACGAAGCTTTTTCTCGTTTATCGCGGCGGAAATGATATTCCATTTTTCCTTCTCCTGTACTATGATAGGAGGAGGCATTTTGGGAGCGAGTTCCGTCTCGGAAGCCAGAGGGGCCTGAGACGGAACTATTAAGTTTCCAGTGAATAGAGAAGTGTTTAATAACAAGTTTACAAGTTTAAAGATGTAATGAGTTTAGTTTTTGTTTAACTTTTTATCAGTTTCTCGAGAAAATGACTACGTAAACGCTGTTAAGCGTTAAATGAAGCTGACTGCTGAATTGTCTTCACATTTTCCAAGTACACATGATAGGCACCTACGCGTAATACATTAAATAATAACATATTATGGAGAATGAAAACCTTAACCCAAGTCAGAAAACTTAGAAATCAAGTTATAATTATTACCTATGCAAAAATAAACAAAAAAAAAAATACATTAAATTTTATCAGTAAAGTATAGTTTTCACAGAGCCAGTACTGGCTGCTAATAAGACTGGCAGCCAGTTTTGGCTTGGTATAATATGCCGCGTGTAAACAGTTTTTCAAGCCAGGCCAAACTGTTCACATGCGACATATAATTATGGTATACCAAGCCAATACTGGCTGCCAGTCTTATTGGCAGCTAGCACTGGCTCTGTGATAACTATACTTTAGGGCTTTGTCGCGGACTTCGTTATCCTCGACGTTTGTGTAGTACTCGCATAAACCTAAGAAATTGAATAAAAAGTAATACAATATTAGATAGTATAATATACCTTACGATGTTTCATGCTCTACGTTTTTTTTTTAGTTATGTTCCTAGAAATAATTAAGATGCGATGTAAAGTGTGAAATAATTTGTAGAATTCGTATCAGCCGTTTAATAGAATGCCGAGGCAATAATTATGTGAACGGTCTACATGAGGCTACAGACACAATACATAAACGGTAGACCAGCTTTATGCCGCCAGAATTGACCGCACGTACGTAATATAATATTACTATATGACGCCCGCAACTCCGTTGCGCCTAAAATCGTTTATCGCGCGGGAACCGTAAATTTTTCCGAGATAAAGCAAAATAGGTTCAGCGGTTTGGGCATGAAGAGGTAAAAGACACACTCTTGCATTTATAATATTAGTAAGGATATGGATTATTATCGTACTTTCAAATAACTTTAATTAACCATTTTATACGTTCAGGAAATTAAAATACTATATACATTTTAGAACTGTAAGCGTGCTAATGATGATAAATTATTATAGATCAAAATGCTATCGATCGTGTCAGATTAAAAAAAAAAAACTAGATTAAAATTTGGTTCACTGGCCACCCGTTTGGTTACTACGATGCCACGTACAGACACATCTGACATCACACACAGACAGTCAGAAGGACAGACTGACAGATACGTCAAACGAAAACAGAGAGATATAGTTATAATGACTGTCTATACTCTATAGCATAGATAAAGTAATAAAGTATAAATGTAATCTTAGCCCATCATCGCGTGGCCATTTTGGGCTTATTTTCATATGGTAGTGGGTGTTTATTTTCTTGAATATTTATATTTGTCGATCATTTCGAAGCACATTATAATACAGAAAAGAAAGTCATTTAGTTCATGATATCGATAAACTATAGTTCAAGTAATGAGAATCCGTAAACACACGTAAAAAGCTATGCCATTTTTGTAAACAAATTATTAACTGATGTGACATTTTTAGCACTAATGCCTTATATAGCACGAATAAAGGATTATTAAACTTATAAATACTCTTTTTAGCTTATAAAAATAGCGATTGAAAAGCCCAAAAAACGTTGTTCAAAACTTACGTATTTAAGGTGACGCCGCGTCAAAGTAAGAAACCGTGTTGGATATGTTTTAGATTGCTTGTTTTCTATGAGAGGCCGGGCCGGCCTCTCATAGAAAACAAGCAATGGAACAGCAAAAAATGGAAAGGGCGTAAGTGACAAAATAGTTTTTGTGGCGTAATTTAAAAACCATAAATACATTTCATATAAGCTATGCACATATTAAAGTGTATGCTTCAACCAATTTATGTACAAATTTTGGAACCTTAAATCACTCTCCTCTGTTGGAAAAATAGGAATCCCTTTTTTTACAGAGGTCTTTTCGATTGGTAATTCTGTGTTATAAAAGTTGTCCAATCGTCTTATGCTATGGGCAATTCAAAGACAAAGACATGATGAATACTGACAATGAACTTTAGTTTCTTAGCTTTAGTCATTGCTGAGAAAAATCGGCATCGCTACAGCCAAATTATCAAGGCGTCGCCTTAATGTTAAATCCACGTGTTTGATGCATTCTTTGGCCATTGGTTATATGGTTTATTATTTAACGGAACCACAAAACTCAACAATATCTAGCATAAAATGTTCACTAAAACCTTTATTAACAACTTTTATTACATGAAATATGCAGAACGACTCCTTTGTTATGTCCTAGTAAGTAGGACATAACATTACACGCTTTTGACGCTTATACACCGATATAAGGCTCTCTCCTAGTCTATATTATCTCAATGGTCTATAGCCCTCGGAAATACAAGAATACGTCTCGTTTTTAACGCTAAGACGAAAACATTACGGAAAAAAATCCGTATTTCTGGCTCTATTTTGCATAAAGACCCCCTGAATATGGAGAAAGAGAGAGTCGACCGAGTTACGCTACTGTATGATACCTCTATTTTGGTATAGCAGGTATGCACATTACACCGGAGCCATTAAATTTTCACGCTCCAAGACATCGGATTGCCTAACCTGTATGTACAATCAATATTTGTCCGTTTGTTCGTCATTACGACGTTTTATATTCTGTTAAATTTTTTAACCGACTTCCAAAAAGGTAGAAAGATTTGTGTTCGGTTCTGGATGTGTTTTAACTTATACTAATTAATAATTATTGCTTACATTATGATCAAAATGAATTGATTATTACCGAAATAGAGATAGAGTCAGTCGTACAGCGTACTCGCTCTACTTCAGTCTTCAGAGGTAGAATTTGTTCAGTAGATTTTTCTCTTTGTTAATTTTAAAAAGTTACGACAAGCAAAAAATTCACACTATTGAACAAAACGTTCACTCCATATTGTAACATTTTTATCCAATCTATTTGGCAAAAAAAAGCAATCTGGAATACTTTAAATATAAAAATTTAAGAATACATAGGTACAGAATTACAGACAGAACTTGACAGGTGTGGAGGACTCACCTGCAGGATAAGGGTTGTCCTGTTCCGCCCACAAAAAATAGATACAGGCAGGTGCTAGAGGACGAATCAGGGTGAAAATCTGAAAATATTATGATAATCGTGAAAGTTACTTAGGTATTAAATACATACAAAATTGTTGATGGTTTTTTTGTTATCAACAATTTCTAGAAGTTAGAGATCAACTACGATAACATGGCGCGCCCCTCCAAAATTCAAAATGTTTGAAGTGCGTTGTCTTGCGCGGTAAGCCTACCGCTAGCCAGTTATGATTAGTTGACACTTGACCAACAAATCTTGGTTATAAGTGACATTAGCTGAAATATTACGTGTACTGTGATTGGTTGAATACTTACTACATACAAACTCTTTCATAAGGATGTGACTACACACATTGAAACAGTCATTTGGAGGGGCGCGCCATGTTATCGTAGTTGATCTCTACCTATCTATCTTGTGTGCGAGCAAAAGGAATCATTTGCGAGAATCATGCAGTTTGCCAACTCAAAAAAGTAGAATAGATCCTGCCCCGTGCCTTGGTCTACCCAAGGGCGTTTTTGTGGCATTTATATTTACGCGTATATCGTTCATAGTTTTAACCATTTACGTATTTTGTCTCGATTTTTCTGCAACCCAACGTTTCGCATACTGTCTAGTGGCGGCCGTGGTAAAGTGTACTCACATTTTAGTAGCTTAGTTATTCGTAAGTATATTAATTTTGCTCGCAACTTTATTATAAGTACTATATAGTGACGTCACAAGCTTTAAATGTGACCTAGCCCAAGTCGGCCAGCGTGACGAAAGAGCAGCATCCATTGTGTTTGTGCAGGACAAATTCACAAAGAACATGTACTTAAAGACATTTTGTCTCGAGTTAAGACAATAGTTGAAACCTAGATAGGTTACAAAGTGGCATTATATTATGTGCTCTACCGCCTTAGTTAAGGTAAAGTAAGGGTCAGTCACGCCTAAGCGCGATGCGACGGTACTATAGTGGGAAAATTTTCCTACAGTATTAAAAAAATATATCAAAAATTTCGTTCTGGATATTTTATTACAGTTCATTAGCCACGTACCTATGATTTAGATATGGTTGCTTAAAATTTTAAACCGGTTAACGTTTAAGTATAATATTATAATAAATGTCTTAAAATATAAGAATATAGTAGTTTTACGTAAGTGAATACGTATACAAAATTCTTAATCGAATAAACAAATTAAATAAAAGAAGCCATTATGACGTTAAGAGTTTAACAAAACCAACTTACTGGAAAATATGAAATTAGTTTTATGATATCATATTCGTCATTAAATATAGAGATCATATTTAATGACGGCGAGCGACACCGTGAAATTGTGTCATGACACCGGATATACAAGTGCTACGTCATACGATCAAAACCGTTTATTGCGCATGGCAACAGGTGCCCCCCGTTACATGCGAAACATCGACTTGCATAGAGACTGCGAGCTTATCACTATCAAAGCCTATATCAAAGAACTCTCAGAGAGATTCTTTGAGAAAGGCAAAGTACATCCCAATCCGCTCATTCGTAAGGCTGTGGACTATGAACATGACGCACGGACATTCCGATACCCCTTCAGGCGGCCTAAGCATATCTTAGCCGACCCTGTAGACCCCATCACAGAATACGTAATGTACTGTGTACAGTTACGCAAACACAAATCACACTCACCCGCGTGGTTAGTACTGCACCGGGGACGACGCCGGCGCCTTCCCCGAGGACTTAACACGACCCGAACGACAAACAGACAGACCGACCGAAATCCGGTGCCGAGCTCGATCCCGGGGTCGAGTTCGCATGCGGATAGCATTGGAACACACCTAAATCATGACCGCGACCGCGACATTGTCGTAGAGAGCTCTACCAATTACTTTGACATTAGAACATACACGCGTATGTCACCCCAACCGGACTCGGAAGGGGAGAGGGACGGCCCTCTTTTATGCAATAAAATTAATAACTTGAGCTCATCTACCGCGATAACTCGTACGCAGCTAGTTTGTGCTATCGCGCGCGAGCAGCCTCACTCGTCAGAGAGTGAGTAAGGGGTCGGACCCCTTAAGAGCAGGGGGGATCCGTGTCCCCACGTCAGATGAAAATAGCTTATTTTCGTAGCTCTCCCCAATATTGCCCGATTAGAATGTCACGTGTGACTTTAGGGGAGGGGGCCAGGCCTCCTCATTGTTTATCTCCAAACCAACTAGCAACAGACTAGTTATAGCCACGATTAAACTACCATGGTCTTAACCAGACCAGTAGCTTAGACCCTTTCGAAAAAAAAAAAAAAAAAACGTCATACGAACACTGACAACGGGAGTATTCATACTTACCTTCGTGTACAAAAATAAGTAAACCAAAGATCGACAAATCTACAGTGTGTAACAAAAATAAGTGATAATACATTAGGGTGTGTACGTGTTCCTTGTAGAGAGTTCACTGTGAAAGTAGCAGCGCTGAAAGACCAATTTTTTTTTTCACTTCTGTATGGGCAAGGGCCCGAGCGTCTCCAGTTTCCCCATACAAAAGTGAAAAAAAAAATTTGGTCTTTCAGCGCTGCTACTTTCACAGTGAACTCTCTACAAGGAGCACGTACACCCTAAAGTATTATCACTTATTTTTGTTACATCCTGTATATAGAACTGATGTTTTTTCTCTAAAAAGTGGTAATATTTTTTTTTATTTACGTGTAGCTTTTTCATCCATAAACGTTTAATTTTTCTGTAGCTTTTTTAAAATTCCAAAACTGTAAACGCTTTTTTATCCTAAAGTTGAGTATTACTCGCTGAAGTCTGAACACATGCTGGAAAAAATTCGACAATATTTCCAGTACGGTGTAGAAAATACAAATTTTTAAGATGGTAACGGGCGCGGGGTAGGTATAGTTTTGGGGGCAGATGTCACAATTTTTGTTTTTATATTTTTCATTAGTACTGTTACATAATATTTCCCTGACATCTTATATAGTAATTACTAGCGACCCGCCCCGGCGTCGCACGGGTATAAAATATATAGCCACTGAAAAATTATTAAAATCGATAGCCTATGATCCTTCACGTGGACTAATTCTTATCTGTGCCAAATAACATAAAAATTGCTCCAGTAGTTCGCGAGATAAGCCCTTTCAAATAATTTCCCTCGTTTTTTCCACATTCTCCTATTAGTCTTAGCGTGATAAAATATAGCCTATAGCCTTCCTCAATAAATGGGCTATCTAACACTGAAATAATTTTTCAAATCGGACCAGTGGTTCCTGAGATTAGCGCGTTCAAGTTAGCCCTTTCAAATAATTTTCCCCGTTTTTTCCACATTTTCCTCTATTTCTTCGCTCCTATTAGTAGTACTTAAATTGAAAAATTGAACACAAAAACTCAAAACCTATACAGTTTAACTATACTTAATTTAAAAAAATACATTTTTAGGTAATTACACAAAAAAATATTTTTTAAAAGGAATAAAAATAATATCTACACTCAGAATAATTAAATAACACAAAATAAAATATGAAATGCTATCGCAAATTACAAAAATAAATTGTGAAGATTTCAAAATTAGTTTGACTGTGCATAAAATTTGAATTTCGAATTTAGAATGCTACTTACTTTTTTTTCAGCTAGTCAGGTCAGTGAAGAGTCAAGACATAATTTACTCATAAAATAATAATCTTATACAGGGTGTAACAAAACTAAGTGATAATACTTTAGGATGTGTATGTGTTCCTCGTAGACTGTATGAGAGTTCACTGTGAAAGTAGCAGCACTGAAAGACCAAAATTTTTTTTTTCACTTTTATATGGGGAAACTGGTGACGCTCGGGCCCTTGCCCATACAAAAGTGAAAAAATACGTCTTTTAGCGCTGCTACTTTCACAGTGAACTCTCTACGAGGAACACGTACACACCCTGAAGTATTATCACTTAGTTTTGTTACACACTGTATATAAAATTCTCGTGTCACAATGTTAGTTATAAACCGTACTCCTCCGAAACGGCTTCACTGATTTTTATATTATATGTATTATGTGCATATTCAGTAGGCTCTAATTTCGCCTAAAACACAGGGTAAACTAATTCTGACAACACTTTAAACTAATACCTCACCATGTGTATTATTTATTAATACTTACTGAAAATTATTAAGTAAGTATTATGATTATTATATCATTCAAGACAAAGCCTTTTATTGATAATATGATAATATACTTATTATTATAAATTAAATAGATTAGTAAAAGTGTGACTTTATAAAAAAAAATTAAATTTATGGCAGTTTACACAATCTTTTGTGCATAAAATTAAATATCAATGAAAAAAAACACCAATTCGTACAGGAATAATTAATTTTGAATTTAGAACGCCAATATTTTTTTAACAATATGATGACAAATTTGAGTGACACATAATGTAAAGCCCTCCATTCAAGACAATCTTTCTAAATTCTACAAAAGTATAAGAAAACAATAATATTATAATAACAATAAATTGTTACAAATATATAGTTATTATTTAGATTTAACAACTAATTGTAACGATAGTATAATAGGCTTCATACGTTGCAATTTCGATTGTAAATCTAGATAATTTACGAATAGAATGAGATCGCTTTATCGTGAATGGTGGCTTTATTTCATAAGCAAAAGAGTATTTACTCAAATGAGCTCTAATGACTGGTTTACACGTATTAAGTGGATATGTAGTTAACGAAATTTTTACTCAATTTTAAGTTATCAATTGCATGTAAACACACATTTAGTAGCAAGTAGCAAGTTCAAATTGAGTGAAGTAAGTAATTATAAAGCCATAAATTAAAATTTAGGTGACTACTTATCTACTTAATACGTGTAAACCAGCCATAACTTACATGGCAAAAATAAAGTACACAGATTATGTCTATTGTGACATAAAGCAATGATTGGCGTCTCAAACTCCCTGCGTCGCTGCAAGCCGCTGCTAAACACTGTAAAGCGCTGTAAACTGTTTATGCTTTTTAACGACTTTTAAGGATAAATTTCAACAAACTATGAATTACATCTTCTATAAAATACATCAAATAATAATGATGCGAATTTTCGAGCAGATCGGACTAAGGAATCGAGTTGTCCCATACTAACTTTATCCCCCCTTTTCACACCCTTAGGAGAGGAATTCCTAAAAATCCCTTCTTATCACACGCCTACGTCATACGGAGAACACTCCCTCCAAATTTCAAGTATATACGATCACTGGTTTAGGCCGTGGCGTGATTCCATTTTCATGTCATTCAGGACAAAGCCTTTTATTTATAATGATATAGATTACCAAATTTTCTAAATTAATTCACTTTTTAACTAATATGAGCTTACATAAGTCAAAATATTTTTTTTACTAGAATTAGGACTATTTTGTAAAGGAGATTGTGTTACTAATTATTATTTAATATTTATAAAGATTATGCAAAGTTAATTCGATGGAGATGTTTGAATTAATTATCGTACCTATTGCTATTTTTAGTTTTAATTATCATTTTTCCTAGATCTTATACAGGGTGCAATTAAACCTTCCTGCCAAATTTTGATATATTGATCCTTGATAAAAATGAAAATACACGTATTTTTTCTTTTATAGTCACTCAGTACTAAAATGTTGAGAAATAGCCTCCGAAAGTTATCCTAAAAAACACTACAATTAATGGACACGATGCGTCGGCCGCGCGTGACGTGCCCCCGCGCGCGCGCCTCGCCCCGCGTCACCCCCGATCATACCCACCGCCGCGCCGCGAGTGAGCATTCTGCAACAATTTTAAATGGGATAAAATATGTCATTAACAAAAAAATAACACCCAATTTTTTGTGGTTAAATGGATTCTCCTACTGATACCTAAGCCCTGGAAAAAATTTGGCAGGAAGGTTTAATTGCACCCTGTATTTAAATTCTTTATTACGGGCTTATTGACTAAAATGTGTAAATGTGTAATGGCCACTCTAACACAATAATACTTTTGAACCTACCTCTTGAATCACTAAGCGGCGAATCTAGGCATAAAACTTTATGTTAGACTAAATGACGCCGAAATTTGTTTATCGCGTGGAAACCGAACATTTTTCCGGAACAAAGTATCCTATATCCTTTCTCGGGACTCAAATTATGTCCATACTAAATTTTATCAGTTTCAGCGTGAAGATGTAACAAACAGACAGACACACTTTCGCACTTATAATAATATTATGAAGTAAAGTATGGATATCAAAATTAGTATGAAATCCTGTGCCTCTAATCTTAAGAGCGACCGCAGACTTACAATTTCAAGTTGGCCAACTAAATCGCATAGTAGGTATACCAATAGCTATAGCGACTTATGAGAGCTCGTACATTTTTCCAACTAAATTGTACAACTAAATAATTGGACACCAATCGTATCAGAGCCGCGATTCCTTAATCCTTTCCGAAATTACCTACAATTAAGAAGTTGTATTGGACAACTTTAAAATTGTAAAACTACGCAATTTAGTTGTACGATAGTCAGCCAACCTGAAATTTTATATCTGCGGCTACCCTAAAACAACAAAAACTTATAAATAGAGATTGCAGATATGAGATACATGATTCGAAATGGCAATAACCATTTAAATTGAAAACACGGAGCTATGAAATTACATTAACGCGATTATACCCGGGTAGCTCCGCCGAGGCTCGGGCAAACATGGCAGGGTACTTATTACACTACGCGTTAGTATGCATGGGCTGGGAGTTGGCCGCCCTAGCCGCCCTAGCCCTCCGCCCTGCCGCCCAACAACTCGAGTGCGGCCCTGCATTACCAAACGTAAATGCCATTCAAATATAAATTGGATTCATATTTATGTATTTATTGAAATGTACATAATGCGAGTAGATCAGAAAATACGTAATATTTTAAGGATCTATCTGCCGCCCATGAAATGTAGATTGTAAGTAGTTTATGTCAAAATCTTCTTTATAATACTGCTAGACGTTCCGCGCGGTTTCGCTCGCGTAAATTAGATATTTCATGGACAAATTAGTCTACAAAAATAGCCCATGATCCTTCACGTGGTCTACTTCTTATCTGACCCAAATAATAGAAAAGTTGCTCTAGTAGTTCGTAACATAAGCCCTTTCAAATAATTTCCCCCGTTTTTTCCACATTTTCCTCTATTTCTTCGCTCCTATTAGTTTTAGCATAATATAGCCTTTCACGACAAATGGGCTATCTAACACTGAAAGAATTTTTCACATCGGACCAGTAGTTCCTGAGATTAACCCGTTCAAATAAGCCGTTTCAAATAATTTCCCCCCGTTTTTTCCACATTTTCCTCTATTTCTTCGCTCCTATTAGTCTTAGCGTGATAAAATATATCTTATAACCTTTCTCGATAAGTGGACTATCTAACACTGAAATAATTTTTCAAATCGGACTAGTAGCTCCTGAGATTAGCGCGTTCAAATAAACAAACTAACAAACTCTTCCGCTTTATAATATTAGTCTATATTAAAATTCAAAACTGATAATAATTTACTGAATTTTCCTGAAATTCCAAAATTGTGGCTTAAATGCTAAATATGTGAAATTTCAAATAGATTAGTTAGTTTGAAATACCATAAAATTATGTCAACCTTTAAATTACTATTAGAAAATGACAAAACAAAGCGATCTACAAAACCTCCATTTCGAGTAAAAAACACTAAAGTATAGCTATCGCACGATGTCATGTGTTTTAAATTACATTTAAGGCCATTTCATTTCACTTATCAAAAAAACCATATAAATAGGGTGACATTCCGTCGTTTTCTCAGGGACATTTTCTTAAATTAGACTATTATTAGTGGCGGATCACGTAGGATGCTTTTAATATTGAATTAGGGGACCCTATGGTTACTCCGGCCTTAATCGGCCCTGTATTAGTGTTGCCCGGACACGTAATGCCACAAGTAATAATAAAGGCCAAATGACACAAAATATTGTCAAATTATAGGCTCAAAAGCACGAGTGCCCACTTACCGCCGTTGATCCCTGGTACAGTCGACAACGAAAGTCTTAGATAAATGATTTTAACCTCTTTTTGTTTGGTTGTACCTGTAGTCTGTACGTACCTACCAAAGTTTAAACGGCGTATAGAGGCACCAAACTTTATCTAATGGAGGCACTTCACACGGCTATTTGTATTTGCTATTGGCTATTTGTTGCATTTGGTAAAATTATTGACATATACATAAACAAGCAAATAAAGGTAAATACGGCCTTCCACAAATGGACGTCAAATACCAAACTTTTACTTGACTTTCTTTACTTGCCTATTTTACTCCTTTGATGTGCGTCAAAAACCGACAAAGGTACGGATACGTGTATATTTTGGTACTAGCTGTTGCCCGCGACTTCGTCCGCGTGGTCTTCAGTTTATAGCGCGCGGTGTCAACAAAATTGGTGTGAAATTAAAACCCTGGTACCCCTTAAATCAAAATACCTACCCAAAAACAGCTGTGCAGTGTGCACATAATATTTCATTTTTAATTTAAACTTTATTTATACCAAATTTAAAGCTTATTTAGCCCCCCATTACACAACTTTAGCTTTACCCATAAACTATATTTTATCATAGTACTGCATAGTTAAAGTACCTACTACCTACTGAATAGTGAGTTATTTAAAAACAATTTACAATCGAAAAAATCGGGAAACTTGGATTGACACCTCTTATAGAAAGACGTATGAGCAAGCGATAGCGCGATGTAGGAGACTCTTGGCGCCATCTGTTATGAATTTTTGGAACTAACTTATTTTGAACATATTTACGCGTTTTCACCCGCTTACAACCTCTTTTTCCAGTTAAAAAGTAGCCTATGTCCTTTCTCAGGCTTTATACTATCTGTGTACAAAATTTCATTACAATCGGTTCAGTAGTTTTGGCGTGAAAGCGAGACAGACAGACAGACAGACAGACAGACAGACAGACAGACAGACAGACAGACAGACAGAGATACTTTCGCATTTATAATATTATAGTATAGATTGGTCATATTTGTCAAATAGGCAAATAAGGCCAATATTTGTCAAACATACCGTCTAAACATGGTGATTGTTTGGCAAATACATCAAATACGCAAATACAAATAGCCATGTGAAGTGCCTGCATCTCATCTATATATATATAAAAATGGATTTTCAAATGTGTTAGTCGCGCTAAAACTCCAAAACGGCTGAACGGATTGGACTGATTTTAGTCTTAAAATATTCGTAGAAGTCCAGGGAAGGTTTTAAAGTGACACGAAGTTCACCGGGACAGCTAGTCTTCTTCTTATATATAAAAATGGATTTTCAAATGTGTTAGTCGCGCTAAAACTCAAAAACGGCTTAACGGATTGGGCTGATTTTAGTCTTAAAATATTAGTAGAAGTCCAGGGAAGGTTTTTAAGTGAACGAAGTTCACCGGGACAGCTAGTCATATATATAAAAATGGATTTTCAAATGTGTTAGTCGCGCTAAAACTCGAAAACGGCTGAACGGATTGGGCTGATTTTAGTCTTAAAATATTCGTAGAAGTCCAGGGAAGATTTTAAAGTGACACAAAGTTCACCGGGATAACTAGTAATATATAAAATTCTCGTGACACAATGTTAGACAGCGTACCTACTCCTTCGAAACGGCTTTACTGATTTTAACCAAATTTTATATATGCATATTCAGTGGGTCTGATAATAGGCTACTGGGTACTTTTTATATTGATTAGTGCATTTTTTGAATAATAAATAATAGTAAATGATTACAACTCCAAACTGACGACGATTGTTTACATGCTACAGAATAGCGATGGAAGTTGCCATGGTGACATACTTATTTAGTCACTTCAATAAAATAATATGTTCGAAATAGGTACCTACTTACTTTATATTATGGCAAAGCAACGTTTGTCGGGACAGCTAGTAATTATTATAAATTAATGTCCTTTGTAACAAATTCTGTTATTGTGATTTCAGTACACATTTTGTGTTTTTTTTTTTATAAATAAAGAAAGGTATTTAGATCAAGACAAGTTTCGCCGCATATTTTTATAAGCAAGAAAACAAAAGATAATTTAATCAAGTAACTGTTTAGTAGGTTTATGTCAAACGCTTTTTGTGCAAAGGTGGGCTAACGGAAGTAGATTATAAAATTTAATTACAAACAAACTATTAAAGATAACATTGTAATTAAGATTATTTGAATATTATAATAGGTTATAATCGTACGTATTTTTCCTTTACTCTATTTTATTATTTTAGAACCTACACCTTAGCTTTACGCATAATATTTTGACGGATCGCAACGGGGCGGGTCGCATTTTTATGACTTTAAATTTAGTATTTTGTAAACATTTTAAGTGCCTACCTGTTGCCATTATTCATACCGAGCAAAAAAAAGCAAAATATAATTTCATTTATTTTATTTTTAGCAACAATAGAAAAAATTACGTTTGCTGTATGAAATAGGTACCTAATTTATTTTGTTTTCAGCATTTGTTGTTATAGCGGTAACATATATACCTATACAATCTGTGAAATTTTCAGAAGCCTAGCTATAGCGGTTCTTGGGATAATGCCTGAAGTGTGGAGACAGACAGACATCGAAGTCTTAGTAATAGGGTCAAATTTTTACTCTATGCGTACGGAACCCTAAAAAGTGTATGAAAAATGCGGCCGGCCACGCTGGGCCTTATCAAATATGCGCAAAGCTTAATTAGCAAATTGCAGATCGCTAATCTCTGATTATAATTTATTCTACTTGTTCTTATGACTATCGACAAAAAGTATTTTTATCATAAACATAATCAAAGTATGCTGCACAAAAAATTGTTCACCTACAAATTAAGTAGAGCAATTTTAAATAATATTTGTGTCATCATATTAATATTATTGTAAGATCAATTAGCAATATGCTTGATTTAAAAAGTTACTGGTACTGCTGTGGGTAGCCACAATTGTAATATTTAACTTTTATTTTTATATTAGGTGAACACACTTCTGGTTACACAATATGTAGAGACTATAAGGTTTTATAGCATCTTTATTTTGAAATAAAGCTAAGGTAGTCTTCATTCAAATAAATTATTGTTAAACATACTTTTGTTATTTCACAACTTCTGCTATTAATGTTATTCGATAAAGGGCTTAAGAGGCCGGGTGCCATCGAAATTCTCATACATACGTAATACCAAAATCATTTTCTCATACGAAAATATTTAACATGTTTGAGTTATTTTTCAGCTTTAAATAGTAATGAGAATTTCGGTGGCACCCGGCCTCTTAAGTGATAACATCACCTGCTCATAGCTCAGATTGTTTACCAGTGTTCGTTGTACACTCTACCTTCTTACTTGGTAATAAAGTTCAAAGTGGTACAACAGGTATCAGCTACTGTATTAGATATACAGTACACTGTATATCTCCGGCAGGTGGACAGTCTAATATCCCTGTTAATGTGAAATATCTGATTGTAGTACTTGGTGATAAGTTGACAACGTTTATTTAATAAAATTAAACATATTTATGTGCCCAACTGTACTTGTACAAGGCCTTTTGTCAGTTTAAAAATAAAGTTCTTATAAATTTAAATATTAGGTTATGTTGATTAGATATGGTAAATCTTGTTCCAGTTTTCAAATCAAACAATTTACAGTAACTTTTTTTTCATAATAACATCAAAATAAAATACTTTTTTAAGCCAACCGATAGTCCTAAACCAGGGGTTCCCAACCTGGGGGTAATTACCCCGCGGGGGTAAAATAGCTATTCTAAAGGGGTAACAGAGGTGGTACCTAAAATAGATGAATTGGCAGAAAAAAATTATAAACTCTGTATATTTTGGACAGAAACAGCTATAGAATACCCTATAATTGCAGACAGAAATCTGTAAATGTTGATACCGTTAGCTACCACCTTGGGGGTAAAATCAGTTTCTCTAACAGGCCATAGGGGTAACAGCTCTAAAAAGGTTGGGAACCAATGTCCTAAACGAATTTTTACTGGCTTGTATGTGGCTCTACAATCTACATTTACTGAGTACTTATATTAAGAAAAAACTCACTATTTTTAGGTCCTCCATAGGTACTGACTACTGAGTACAAAACATCTTACAAATTGTTATCACTTATGTTTTAAGTTTTTCCTGCGCAGATAATATGCCGCTCTATGTTGCATCAAACAAGTAATTTCAAAACATACTCTAGCTTAAATAATTCAGCCCATTGCCATTCCGTATGATATACACCCCGCTATTACACGATTAAATATGTTTAAATAATTTAATTACCTAATTAATTATTATAATATACGTAATTAAAAAGTAGCCGAGTTTATTTTCATGTATTTACGTAAAACAGCCTGTATTAATTAAAATTTATGAGTCTTTATTATAATAAAATTAAATCTACAATATATTTTAAAATAATCGCTTTATTTTTATTTAAATGTGGCTGCAAACAATATAATTAAGTATGTCTAAGTCAGCGGAGTGGTCCGGCGGGGACGGATATGTGGGGGGAGGAAGGAAACTCCTGTGGCACAATATACATATAGTACACCGTCTTTACAATGGAAAGCCCATATCTGGAGTAAACGCACACATTGACATGATTTCAGGTAATTTGGAGTAGTACAGAACAACGCATTATTACGTCGCGACTCGCGAGCGTAAGTTGGATCTGTGTTGAGCGAGTTTATCATAAAGAACACGAAAGAAATATATTACTGATTAATATTTAGATTGTGGCCGTGGGCAGTGTCGTATTATTTTTGGTCGGCGATCACATATCAGCTGCAAGTTACCACTTGATTGTAGTGTTTAGGATCAATTCGAATCGATTTAGTATTCGAATGATCCGATCATAAAATCGATCCCGAAATCGACCACGATGATTTACTTAGTACGTGACGTGCTTATGTGGTAAATTAATCGTTTGATTCGCATTACAATCGTTCGTATTATTAAATGTTCGATTCTGTGAGAATTTCGGATCATTCGGACGTGGAGGTATGCGCAGACCTGTTTTTACGATCCTCTACTACTTAATTTATATTATACGATTCGATGTTCGTAGACGTTTCATTTTAGTGATGTTCTTCATTTTAAATGTGAATCACACGTAATTACCTGGCGCCAAATAATTCTAACTTGGATTGACCGATACCCACGCCACGGCAAAAATTCGAGGTTGGGAGTCTTGGGACTGCATCACTGCTAGAAAACTTTACTATGTCATCGTGATGATGGCCCATCATATTGGTATTTGGTAGGTAGAGGCTATAACAGTTACCTACACTGATTTATAGTATAATATGAGTTTCAATACCCCACAGTGAACCAACCACCCTACCCCACATTCCCATATTTTGGGAACGACCCCTAAAATCACGCAACCAGAGCTCAGAAAACATCTCTATTGTTCCAGTTGTGGATTTTGAAATTTTTTAAAAGGTCGGTCGAGTGAGTCTGCCTTTTTTCTTACTTAAATATTCGTTTTAAAGAAAGATCTTCAAACTGAGGTGCTCAACTCGGGTAGGATAAAGACTGCTGGGCCTAATCATTTCAAATACCTATGGTAATTATTAAATCGCGTTGACTTCAGAAACTTACGATAGAGAATCAAGATTGTATGGCGTCAGTAGGCTACAAACACGTTTTATATTTGACTTAAATTACGAAATAAAATGTTAATATTGTGTCATACCGAATCAGTGATTTACGTTTCAAATTCCAAACTAATTTTCGTCATTTAGCTTTTGAGCGATTGGCGATCGGTATAAACGGTCAGCGAATTCCGAGTTTAATTTAAATAAATTATACATTTAGAAACTGATTGGAAAGCGATTCGTTAAATGATGGAGACAAATCGTCAACATTACGGACGTTCCTATCGCATTAGCATATTAATTGCGTTCATTACATTTTACCTCAAAGACTACATTATCCGATCCGTAAAATATTCACTCGATTAGCTGACACTTATCAAACACTCGCCCGTCGGGGCTTAAATAAAATCGATTAATTACCGATCGATGACAAGTATTATCGAGACGGTTTTTAAATATTTGACACACTTGCTGGCCGCTGGCATCGTCACAATGACGAGATCAAAACGAGATTTCTAATAAATTGTAACGCTTGTGAAATATTTTAATTACTTTATGTTAGTCACTTTCGACATAGGCAGTGGATGAAAAAGTATTTTTACTAGCTTTCATCCACGGCTCCACAGAGTGCGAATTATGATTATATTATCCTAAGACCACGAGAAAAATGTAGGTACATTTTCGCCATAGAAATGGGCAATATAGTGATTAGTGAATAAACTATGCGAAAGTTAAACTTAAAATACATGAAAGTATCTAACAAAAGTTATTTAACGTAAATGTTAAACAAACATACACCAGTAAACTTTCGCGATAATAAAATCCCACCAAAAACATTTCATGTAAAAGTTACCTCGACTACCACAAAAGGTTTGCCCTGTGAAAAAGACATCAGATCTAATGTAGAGCCAAGCTTCTGAATCGACGCGGCCTAACTCTATCGACCCTAATTACAACACTTTCTACATATCCGTGAGTATGTATGGCTTCGCTGTTTCGAATATATAGTTTCTGAATTCTCATCTGAAATAAGTAACGAAACTGCCAAGCCAAGCCACTTACTGATATTATGTAGAATTTGTTGGAGTTATGGGTTCCACCCCCCAATTTTAGGGAATGGGGGACAAAAATTACAAGTTTATGAATTTTTTTATTGGTTGTATACTAAACTTAGATTACATACCAAATTTCAGCTTTCTAGCACTTCAGGAAGTGGCCAAACATTTTGATGACCATCAGTGTGTCAGTGACGAAATCGGCGTATTTTAGATATCAATAAAATCTAAAGTATAAGAGCTATTGAATTGAGATTTTGTATGCTTAATAAGCCCATTGATTACATCATATTCTGAAAATATGAACTATCTGCTACAACGGAAACCAATTCTATGAAGGTTCAAAAAAACGGCGAAACACTTCGAGAAAAGGTAGGTAGTGCCCTTGCGCTTCGCTTGGCTCGTCTTGGCGGGTGCACTACCGTGCACCCAGATTACTGTGATTTACTTTCTGGAGTTTTGCTACTTATATGAGTGAGACTGACGCGATTCAAACTGTTGTAACCCATTATATAGATTTTTCAATATTTTATGAAACAGAACTAACATACCCACCTACTAAATGAAATCTCATGGGAATTTCGGTTTCCAAAAAAGTTTCGTGTTTAGTTTAAGCTTTAAATTGACTTAAACATTTAGTTACGGCTGCTTACTGCTAAATGCTAATATCGACAATATTTGCGTATCCATTAGAAGTATAAAAATGTTCAGTTTGCTCCCAAATACGACATGTTGGTGTCAATGTTGGGAAATCGTCCCTTTCTATGTAAACCCTACCGGTTTATCGTCAGCTCCACACAAAAAACATCGCCTCAACAAATATTTTGCTAAACGTATCGATAAAAATCAATAGTAGGTAATATACTAATGGGCAAAAAATAAAAAAATACTAAGAGAAGTTGTTTCACATCAACTCACCTCTTTTATATATTTATTGGGGACTTTAATACTATTTTATATTTAGTAAAGTACATCGAACTCTACCTCACTAAATTATTTCAAATAACCCCTAAATATATTCTTATATAATATACTTTAACTATAATTAAGTAGCAGTGTATAATGTATTACAATACTAGATGTTAATTAAATGTTAATTTAATTAAACATCGTCATGGGTCAGTTAATCATTTTCTAATCTTACCATTGTCTTGTTAAAATTACGTTTGAGCCTCCCGCATAGGTATACAAAATTAATATAGGCAGTATTATTTTAGTAAACAACAATGAAATAAAGAGCACTTACATAATTATAATTAAAAATAAAAAATAACTTTATGTTGAGTTATGTAACGTATTTAATACTAAACATACCTACACTAAGTTTTTGGTTTTAAAAAAGCCACACCTTTACAGGTCAAATCTCGAAAATTATCTTTAAAAAGTATGAATGATATTTTTTTTAAATGGTAAGAGAATGGGTCCAGGATGTAAAAACAAAAGTCCGAAACCACAATCTTTTAGCACCGGAAATGACTTGCTAAATAAATCAAAATTGCACTATTAGGGTTACGCCCCTTTTGTCGTAAAGACACCGGCCGTGGGAGAGCCGTCATTAATAGAAATAAGTGGTCATCAGCCCAGACTCAAAAGTCCCTCAAATTATTTTCGATTTACGTCGATGATCATCATTATTGACTACGAAGAGTGACTAAGCAAGGACATTCGTAGGAATAGAATTTAAACACCAAATAAACGGGGACATTAGTATAAATTATAGACTTATTAATTTATGTACACTTATCCCCGTCCAAACTTTATACCAAAGATAAGAGTGTTTAATACTTCAGATTATTCGGAGTCGAGGAGAAAATATTCTCATTAACAAACATAGGCAATAAAAAATAATATTTTCAAACTAAACGTCGTAAATGATACATAATAATATATCACCCAATAAAATGTTTTATTTGGAATCGATTCGGTCATTTTATTCGGTATTTATAAAGCGGAAAGCAACAAATAACCAGGAGATAACCGTTTTACCGAACCGGTGAAATGTTACAACTTATAACTTTACAACACAGACGAAATATTTACAGCCCGTCCGTCATAAACCGTAACCGGTCGCTATTAATGAACTAAAAATCAAGATGTTCAATTGTGATAATGTAATCTCCGTCGTGAACAGCAATAAACTTACGAAAACGGCTCATATATTCGTAATTAATGCCGAGGTGCTAATTCGGGTCAGGCCGATGAAAATTTATCGGAATGATCCGTACGTAAAAGACAAATCATAAATAAACCGGACGACCGAACTCAATAAAACGTTTAGGGCCAATGGGTTTATCGGTTCACTTCCTACGACCGCTCTAATGACCAAAACAAACAACACGACACGGCCAAATAAAAAAACCGTCCAAAAGTGCTAATACAAAAAGTATCAGTTTTTGTAGCGCCTCGAGTGAGTGTGAGGTCGGGGCGAGGAATGTTGGCGCCCGTCTGAGTACGTATACCTGTCCGTTTATCAATGAACCGTGGACAATAAGACCAAAAACGACACGAAAAAATATCAAAAACGCGCGTCATCAATCGTGGCGTCCGGCGCGGTGAGGGCTGGCGCGTTTCGTGAAAATCTCAAAACCTTACTTACATTACTTTTAATCCTTGCCGGAAATTTAATTTTTTTTTTATTATATATTGCAGATGCAGTTCCTCCTGAAAAGACAAGTATTTAAAACATTATAACATTATAATGTACGACTACAACCTTAACGAATTACAATGAGACAATTTTTAATAGATGAAAATATTTTAGATAATTTTATTTACACTCATAACAGAGATTCATAATATTATCTTAGCCAATAACCAGCCGGCCAAGGCCATTCCAACAAACAATTACCCTTCTTTTTAATGTGTCACCTGTACACATTTGTTCCCTTTCAATTGTTCCTATAAAATTCTAATATTTCATAATCAAAAGGAATTGTGTCATAATAAATTGTGACACAATTTAATGAAAGTAATGTAGATCGTAAAACTTTATTTTATCAAGCGATAAACCTCAATTTGGCCGTATATTCCGGTCTATTCTTATCGTGTATTAAAAGTTTCATTGAGGTGTGTATAGGCAATAAGTCGGGGGACAGTGTCACACACGCCCGCGCGCCGCGCCGCCACCCGAGAGTATATGGCGAGGTAAAGCCTAACAACTCAAGATGAACACGACAAAACTGATAAGGCCGCCTCGCCAGACATCCCAATTTAGTGCCGGCCCGCCGATAACACTATTATACAGCTTTTAACTATACGCCCGATAAGCTAAATGTATTTAAAACCACCTTATTGGAACCCTCGATAACGCCGAGAGTTTTTGTATGAATTATACACAAATTACACGAAATGTGTTAGTGTTAATTGCTCGATTAAATCTGATTACGGCCCGAGCTTTATTAGCATTAAATATATTTGGAATACTCCGTTGATAAGATTTTGTGGTCATAAAACGCCCAAGTGCTATAGCTGCTCGATGGTTAGTACTTTAGCAGATGCAAAAATATGTTGTCGAAAATTTCTTTACTAGACTTAAAGACTTGGAAAGTAATGTGTTAAACAAAATTCTAGAATCTAATGAAAAAAAAAAGATCTTTTAACTAATAATCTAGGATAAGTTATAAAAAAATTAAGTTTGTTATGGCTTTTTGATTCCTAATAAATTTTTATATAATATACTTAAGAGCCCGGGTAACCCTCGAAATTCTCATACATACGTAATACCAAAATCATTTTGTCATACGAAAATATTTAACATGTTTGAGTTATTTTTCAGCATAAAATAGTAATTACCTAGGTTCCTGAACAAAAATTAACTTCAAAATATTTAAACACTAAAAAAATTTTTTTTGTGTATAATTTTTTTTTTTTACTAAATTTAGTACTAAATATTTAAACACTAAAAAATAGAGTAAAACACTCAAAAATTTATAAATAATTAGTAAATTTACTACAAAATATTTTAATACTAAAAAATATTTTTTCGAGTTGAAATATTTTGTAGTAAATTTACTATTTATTTATATATTTTTTAGTGTTTTACTCTATTTTTTAGTGTTTAAATATTTAGTAGTAAATTTAGTAAAAAAAAATTTTACAGAAAAAAAAATTTTTTAGTGTTTAAATATTTTGAAGTTAATTTTTGTTCAGGAACCTAGGTAATTACTATTTTAAGCTGAAAAATAACTCAAACATGTAAAATATTTTCGTATGACAAAATGATTTTAGTATTACGTATGTATGAGAATTTCGAGGGTAACCCGGGCTCTTAACCTATAGACCTGGGGCCAGTGACAGATTTTCATGACCAAGTCCCTCCCAACCGAAACTTCGTAAAATGAATAAGGGACTTATACTATAAATACTAGCGATCGTCAGCTGCGACGTTGGTGGGTTGGGCAGTGGCAGCCTCCCAAAGATGAAGAAAAAAAAATTTTTTTCAGTCATTTCCTCTCATTTGAAAACTCATCAGAGTAAAGTTTATGTATTATTTTGAAAGAAAAACATAGTCAGCTGATCATAACACAGTGGATTATACGTCAGCTGGCTCCTTAAACATGAAAAAAAATATTGTTGTGTAACACAAACAATATACTTACAGTAAAACAAAAAATAAACATAAACAAACCAAAGAAATTAAGACATGGTAGACGATGCTTTTATCATAAAGTGCAGTTAACTAAAACGAGGTAATATTGAATTATTCGTCCAGACTTTCCTTTATCGCACGATTATTCATTATTTATATGCAAATAATATTAATAATAAAGACAACTTAATTAATTAAGGCGAAGCGCGATTTCCGTTACTAATTGAGCGAAAACGACACCGGGCGACGGGCGACACCGGCCCGCCAAACTAATGAATGGCCGCCAAACAATTTGTAGTTTTTTTACTTCAATTTGTGAACCCCAAAAAAAGTTCAAACCACAATCGAATTAGTGTCCCTTGTTTGGGAGATTACAGCAGTGTCCGCTTATCTCGCTCGTTCGTTATTTTATTGCCGTAGAGAGCGAGCCGATAAACACGACCGGTAATGGGCCATAATGAATCGTCCCTAGCCAGCTCATCATAAAGGTCCTTCAATCGTATGACGCCATTTTGTTCTTACACCGATTTCAAATTTAGAACAAGTCATTATGCATTTACTATTAATTATTCACATTATTTTAACTAGCAATTTGTAACTAGCGTTCCTGGGGTTCCGTCGTGGCCGTAATAATCTCCTATGTTGGGAGATTATCACGGCCGTCAGCCGTAGAGTTACCCTGTAACGAAAATCATTTTAAAAGATTGGGAAACCCTGACAGATTAATCTTCTCTAAATTATTATGTTAATGTATTTTGTAGAAGACGGTACAGAGAAACATTTTTGCAAAATTTAAAAGAGCATCTCTCTTTTATAAATCTGAAAGATAGGGTACGTCTAGCTTTAAATCTTCTATTACTCTAGTTCAACCATACCGGTAAGTGTATATCTACGTAATAATGTTATTTATTATGTAACACTAGACGACGCCCGCGGCCCGCAACTCCGTTTTGCCATAATTAGTTTATCGCGCGAGAACCGTACATGTTTCCGGGATAAATTAGTATACAGGGTGCAATTAAACCTTCCTGCCAAATTTTGATACATTAATCCTTGTTAAAAATAAAAATACACGTATTTTTTCTTTTATACTTACTCAGTACTAAAATGTTGAGAAATAGCTTCCGAAAGTTATCCTAAAAAACACTACAATTAATGGACACGATGCGTCGGCCGCGCGTGACGTGCCCCCGCGCGCGCGCCTCATCCCGCGTCACCCCCGATCATTACCCCGCGCCGCGAGTAACCATTCTGCAACGATTTTAAATGGGATAAAATATGTCATTGAAAAAAATAACACCCAATTTTTTTTGGTTAAATGGATTCTCATAATAGTACCTAAGCCCTGGAAAAAAATTGGCAGGAAGGTTTAATTGCAGTTTGCACCCTGTATGTCCTTAGGAGGACTCGTATCTAAAAGCCGCGGTTTGGGCGTGAAGAGGTAACATACAGACAGACACTTTCGCATTTAATAACATTAGTATGGAAGTATGGATTTAAAATAAGTAGCATGCGTAACGGTATATTTTATAAACATTACCTCTGGTGAAAGTTAGTGTTAATTCAATTTATAATTGCAATTATTGTTAATTTATATGCGACGTTCATTGTTTCGGAATATAATCATTTTTAAATCGTACATGTAAAATGAAAATTTGTAATTGTGGTGTAACAAGCTATTGTATTGTGATAAGTTAACGGGACGGCGTAAGTGCCTTAACTACCGCCGTAATGCCTTCGTTATTAAAAGGAAAATAATACTGTCGAGTTATTCCAGATATTTGGGACGTAAGCACTTGGAAAATATTTTTAAAATACGGAATTTTACTTTAAAATTATATTTCGAAAATGTTAATCACAGACATGCATTATACGCGAATAATGCCGAATAAGCAATTATTTAAAGTTAAATACGCAATTATATTTTAGTTAAGTATCTAATTTCTTATCGCCTGAAATATGTTTCAGGTTAATTACGGTAAGGAACTTAATATTTATTGAGGAAAATACTGCTAAATTACTTTTGTAAAGCTTACGAAAATTGTTAGTTTATTTTTGTTGTTGTTATTTGTTATTGTTCTCGATAAGATATTTTGTGATATTTTTTATAGACTTCTTTTAAAATATAGTGTGGCATTTTCACTTTCGCGTTCGGAGGCCGTAACTTAGTTGACATAAAAAAAGCTTGTGTCAAGCAGCACGCGCAACTAATCTTGATACTTGAAGTAAATTGTCATTATACACCAATTTAAAACAATGGCAACCTAAATTGATCACAAAACGTCTGTAGCTCGGTGTCCGGCGCGCGGGCCGGGGCGCGGGCGAGAGGCAAGGGGTAATTGGCGTATAAAAAATAACAGGAAGTCATTAGTGACAGAGCCAGCGGTATCTATTCCACGACAGCGGTGGGATGTGGTGTGACCACCAGTCACACCGCATTGTAATATTCAAGGGAAACGCATTCATGTTTTTTTCATTTCTAGATGTTACGTTAAAGTTTGTAAGCAGCCAAATACAGGGATGAGCTTTATATTGTTACGGATACGGGCAGTTGTTTACCTGCGCGCGACAGTTGCGCGTACTTTCTAGAAAAGTCCAACCCTTGTTTATGTGAATTGCGTGTTTACGTAAACAATCCAGAATGGAACGTTACAGAAAGTATGGCGGGCCATATAAAAGGTAAACAAGCCGGCAATCAGTTTCAGTTTGATACAAGCGATCATCAAGGCGACTTCGAAGTGAGAACAAGTGATCAATAGTGAGTGACAGTGATAGTGCTCAGTGATTTGGATCTAGTGCTTAGTGTTTGGACTTAGTGATTTGTGTGAGCTAGTGTTTGTGAATTAAGTCTTCAAGAGAGTCACCAGGTCTTTCTCTCCGAATCCTCGAACCCTAGCACGTAACAATATTATTAAGTAACTATTTTTAGCATTTTTTTTTATAATTTTCAATCATGACAGTAATTTTGAAGCAATTATTTTTATTTTGCTTATATTTTCGTTTTTTTGCAGTTTCTAGTCAAGGGTCATTTAAAATGAACATAATGATATAATATCATTATGTTCATTTTATGTTATCGTCTGAATAAACGATTCTGAATTAATATGTAACACGTAGTATTATTATAACTACAATTAGTAACGACTGCTGAATTCAACATTTTATTTTGTATCGAATTCACAGCTTTTTTTATGAAATAAGGGGGCAAACGAGCAAACGGGTCACCTGATGGAAAGCAACTTCCGTCGCTCATGGACACTCGCATCATCAGAAGAGCTGCAGGTGCGTTGCCGGCCTTTTAAGAGGGAATAGGGTAATAGGGGAGGGTAGGGATGGGAAGGGAAGGGAATAGGGGAGGGAAGAGAAGGGAATAGAGTAGGGGATTGGGCCTCCGGTAAACTCACTCACACGGCGAAACACAGCGCAAGCGCTGTTTCACGCCGGTTAGGTTAGGTTACAGCTCTACTAAAAAGTTACTTCAGGAAATACTGCAAACCTCATAACAGATATTATAGTGTTAATTTTGTATATAATATTTTACCGCCACATGTTACAGAGCGGTGTAAGTGGAGGCGACGATATATCTAGCTAATCAGCCATCCGTCCTCGCAATTTGACATTTTAGACATTTTAATACGCTTTTAATTCGCCTTATGAATGGGGCTTTTTACGCGGTTTGTATCATTTTGTTCATTAATATAATATTTATCTGTGCTCGTTATCCCTGTGCAGTCAACGGAAGATCTGTGTCATTGTTCAAACGATTAGTGGATACGTGCCATTATGCCATTGCCATACATTCAACTACACTCTACAGTAAAACCTATTTGCAAAATATGGTTTTAGCACAGACATAGATCAAGATAGATACCGCATGTAGCTCCATTTGTATGAAAACGAGCATGTCACTTATCTTGATCTATATCTGTGGGTTTTAGCAACCTAAGTTATTCTACAAAAAATGTTTTTTTTCTATTGAATTGTTTTTTTTTTAAATAAAACATTATGATCTAAACTCCATAGTCGTTCTTACTTCTATAGAGGTCATAAACAGGAAACTTTCAGCTTTTAAAAAATTAGAAAAGTCTGGCTGTTGCTGGCTCTTGGGCCATTCTGTTGGAAATTAGATTTTTTCAAATGAAATAAATTCGAATGTACGTATCTAAAAATAGTAGGCCTGGAGATACTGACACAAAATTCTTGGTCATTTGTACCAGTATGGCGGTTTTACAGGGGTTTTACGTAAAGGCAAAAAGGAAAATGATGGTCATAGCGCTCGCCCTAGCAGCCCAAACGCGTGGGCGTTAATCGAACGTGTCGGATAAATAACGAGTGTCGAACGATTTGTTCCACAAAAATGCTTGTATTTTCAGATAGTCGAAAAAAAAAGAAGTAGGCGAAAGCGTAATGCCATACTTGTCGGGTGCGGCTTACAGCCCGCCATACCGACGCGAATACGTTAATAAATAAAAAAATTAAACCATTTGTACCAGGCTAATTTTTGCAAAGCTAATCATCGTCGAGTAGCCATTCACGAAAATCACCTTGCCATATACTTTTCCGACAGGTCCCAATGGCCGCCATCGGCCATACCACTGCAAAGGTGTAATTTTTTTCTTTTTCGCCAAATGATTTGTACCACTTAAGATAGTAATTACCTAGGTTCTTATGTAATTAATAATTAATTAATCAATTAATTATTTATCTAAGTAATTAATTAATTAATTAATTACTTAGGTAGAGATCAACTACGATAACATGGCGCGCCCCTCCAAATGACTGTTTCAATGTGTGTAGTCACATCCTTATGAAAGAGTTTGTATGTAGTAAGTATTCAACCAATCACAGTACACGTAATATTTCAGTTAGTGTCACTTATTACCAAGATTTGTTGGTCAACTAATCATAACCAGCTTACCGCGCAAGACAACGCACTTCAAACGTTTTGACAACGCTGAACGTTTTGAATTTTGGATGGGCGCGCCATGTTATCGTAGTTGATCTCTATTCCATAAACTTGGGTTTGGTGGTTTTAAGCTACTGCATAGCTTTTATGAGCGCAGCGACCGAATCAAGAAATTTCGTTACGAAAATAACCTAACACCCATACTCCAAATTAGAGGAGATGGATTGTGGTTGGTTACCACCGTTGATCCTGGCGATACAGGAGTTGCAGTGGTGGGAATGTGTGGTAGACCTTTTTGCCCGTTTAAAAAAATACTCCAAATTATAATTGCATAAGTTGATAATTCTACAATGATATCTATTAGATAATATCGTTGTGGAGTCTGCGTACTAATATAATATATTGTGTCTGTCTGACTGTTTTAACTGTTTTACTTTTCTATAGGATAAATTAATGTACTCGGTAAGTTGTAGGCTTCAATGTTATTTAACTAAACAGCACACATTTAGTAGTAGTTGTGACAAGAGCTGCTTAAAGCTGCTACAAAACTCTACTGCAACTCTGGAACTCTGCTGCTACGAAATCGGAAATATACTAATGTTGGATTAACATAGCAGAATCGTCTAGGACTTAGGTGGAGACCTCTCGCACCCGAGCATGGTGCGCTGCATGCTCGAGAGCGATGAGGCCTGGCAGGCGGCGGTCTCTTTCTGTGAAACCGTCCTTTTGCAGAAAGAGGCCGCGGAATGGAACAGAGAGGATGATCCGTCCTCCGTTCCGCTCCGCTGGCGTTGGCTTCTATAACTTCCGTCCCACGGGGCTCCGGGTCAGGATGGGAACCTGCGCGCCTTAGCCAGTCTGTGGAATGCTTTAGTTTGCCTAAGCGTTTCCTAACTTGGTGGAAGTCCGGTCCGTTGTGAGGTAGACCGGCCGGTCGTGGAGGGAGTCCTTTGTTAGACAGATCCAGGACATCCCTTCGTATACGGCTGAAGGCAAACCGCAGGTGGTTTCTTAAGAATAAATTATAAAAGATAAAATGAATTATAACAAACCAGAACCGGAGCAGCAAATGGCCGAGCCGTGTCGCCGCCCACGCCACGGACCGCGCCGACACCCAAGACCGAATTATTACATTTCTTCAAAATATAAAAGGCCTGATAGACGAGCACGTGGGTTTTAAGTTCGCGAACTTACTCGGCTCGCGTCGGTGACACACGAGAATCGCTCACACTGGATTACCATGCCTCCTGCAGGCTCGCGGCTCGCGTCTCTTTGCTGACACACAGGCGATTAAGATCGTCGAGCCATAAGTCCGCGTACTTGCTCTCACGTCTGTCACCCCCTTTATCCATATCCATAGTAAAAATATAGTGAATATTTATTCTGCGACTTTGCAGAATTAACAAACTACTTAACTTTAGGAAAGATTGTCCAAAATTAGCTATTTTTTTGTAAAAAAGCCCCGAGACCCTGTCCGTTTGAAGCCTCAACAGCTGTTAACAATTTTGGTGTAGACTCTGAGTCCTTAGAAAGGACCTAGCATAGTATTAACTAGCGACCCGCCCCGGCGTCGCACGGGTATAAAATATATAGCCACTGAAAAAATGATTAAAATGGAAAGCCTATGATCCTTCACGTGGTGAGTGGTCTACTTCTTATCTGTGCCAAATAACATAAAAATTGCTCCAATAGTTCGCGAGATAAGCCCTTTCAAATAATTTCCCCCGTTTTTTTCACATTCTCCTATTAGTATTAGCGTGATAAAATATTGGCTATAGACTTCCTCAATAAATGGGCTATCTAACACTGAAAGAATTTTTCAAATCGGATCAGTAGTTCCTGAGATTAGCGCGTTCAAGTTAGCCCTTTCAAATAATTTTCCCCGTTTTTTCCCCATTTTCCTCTATTTCTTCGCTCCTATTAGTCTTAGCGTGATAAAATATAGCCTATATCCTTCCTCGATAAATGGGCTATCTAAAACTGAAAGAGTCATCAAAATCCGTTGCGTAGTTTTAAAGATTAAAGGGAACAAAGGGACATGAGGGAAAAAAAAGCGACTTTGTTTTACATTAAGTATAGATTAATAAAAAATGATCAACATTTCTATGATAGAACGTTTACTATAAGTGCCTTTTAGTGCCTATATATACGTGTTTTATTGGCACTTTTTTGAAACGGGCATCTGCTGAATTTTTGGTAGAATATAAGTTGCTGCTCTTAAAAAAAGTAGATACTTACATAAAAGAAGCGACTTGACTTCATTCTGCAAAACTCGAAACAAGATCTTGTATAACTCATTAAAAATTATTAAATATCATAAAATATTATGAAATTAAATGCATAATTATAATTCACATTTAATATACAATGTCCCATAATTATTTACGACATCTTATTACTTAAAATTGTGTAAAAACAACGTAAGTACATAATTATAACAATGCAAGTACAAATATAAAATATATAATAGATACATAACATTTTGAAAACTCTCGGTAATTACTATTAATTATATTACAAACAAAATAAATTAATTTAATTTATTTTTCCTTGCGCGTGACGCAAATAAATAGGCAAGTACTGTTTTTCGGTTACACTTATGCCCGGTCACTGAGTTTGTTGACCAGATTTAATAACATAATAGTATTAGGTATTCATTAGACATTGTTAGCGCGTTCGACTTATGCGCATAGTGCATACCCAAATTTTTAAATACTATAAAGGTTGGTTCACCCAGGCGCGGTCGCACCCTGAAATTTTGGGGGGGTCACTCACTAGTCACTGCTAATATGTATCATAGATAGAGTAAGTATTATAGTATATATGTAATCTTAGCCCGTCATCGCGTGGCCATTTTGTGCTTATTTTCATACAAGTAGTGTGCGTGTATTTTCTTAAATATTTCTATTTGTCGATCATTTTGAAACACATTATAATCCAGAAAAGAAAGTCATTTAGTTCATGATATCGATAAACTATAGTTCAAGTAATGAGAATCCGTAAACACACGTAAAAAGCTATGCAATTTTTGTAGCCAAATTATTAATTGATGTGACATTTTTAGCACTAATGCCTTATATAGCACGAATAAAGGATTATTAAACTTATAAATCATCTTTTTAGCTTATAAAAATACCGATTGAAAAGCCCAAAAAAACGTTGTTCAAAACTTACGTATTTAATGTTAAATCCACGTGTTTGAGGCATTGTTTGGCAATTCTTATGGTTTATTATTTAGCGGAACCACAAAACTCAACAATATCTAGCATAAAATGTTTACTAAAAACATTTATTAACACTTTTATTATATGAAATATGCAGACCGACTTATTTGTTATGTCCTAGTAAGTAGGACATAACATTACACGCTTTTGACGCTTATACACCGATATAAGGCTCTCTCCTAGTGTATAGTATCTCAATGATATGTCTGGGTTGACAGTCACAGCTGTCGGTCGGACGTACTGCGGTGGTTAGGAGATAGATAGAAATTTCCTTCTTTATTATTTAGCAAGATTTTGAAATTTTTCTATTTGACCTTAGATTTGGGGGGGGGGGTGCTGTCCCCTGTGACCCCTCTCCCCCTTCGGACCGCGCCTGGGTTCACCTAAAAGCTTTTTGAAAATTTTCTGTTGCAACTTTGTTGAATCATTTAAATTATGAATGACTTAATAATCATCAATGCTTAGGAACGCAATTACCATTTGGAAAGCGACATTTTGCGATAAAATGCGGCATTATAAAATGACATGTTTTATGTAATTGCGCACATTACGAAATAATTCGCGATGGGTAACTCCTGCGCTCGGGGGTGGCTCACCGCAAACAATTATGTCTTATTATGGGTAAAAGTAAATTGAGGACATACGTTATATCCTCTAGCGTGGTACAGTTTTAAGAAAATTGTTATAAGTAGATTAAAGCAGCTAGATTTTGCCCGCAACTTCGTGGGACCATTTCAACCATTTCCTCCGTTATTAAAACTAAAATCGGTGAGGTAGTCAGACATGCATAGAGTCAACTTATATAAGTAGGGTTATTTTAAAAATAGCATAAAATTCTGATCAAGTATCAACCCAATAATATTTTATAATAATTTTTGTAAAAATAAACTCACCTGAGTAAAGTATTTAATGAGGAACTAAGATATTATATTTTATGAATATGTGAATAATTTACAAAATAAATTGATGTCGCATTGTCACAGCAGACTTTGTTTTGCGAATAATTTGACCTCAAAGTGGTTTCCTGTATAATTTATACCCTTAAGAAATAATCATTTGGTCACAAACATTTGGCTCGGCAATTTCGTGCCATCCGGTCGCACCTACGTTTCATTTGTTTATATTTCGCCAGGTTAAAATAAGTGCGTCATTAAAATGTCTGACGTTTTTTTCTGGTAAGTTGGCAGCAGCTTTCTAGCTGTTGCCAGCAACTTGTTTTGGTCAGCTTACCTTCACTATCTTCCTCGCATAGTTAACCCAAGTGTTTAAGTGATTAAAAACTGGCAACGCATCTGCAACTCTTCTGATGTTGTGAATGTCCATGGGCGACGGTATTTGCTTTCCATCAGATGACCCGTTTGCTCCATTGCTCCCTAATTTTATATAAAAAGCCGATAAATACAGTATTTTTCGGTCGTTTCACTTTCTAGGCTTTATCTAATATTATACAATCGATGTTTCTAAAAAAACCCGACAAAACATTCCAACCAGACTCATAATGAAAATTTAATGTGGTACAAAAAACCTATATCTACAAACTATAAAACATAATCTGTACCAGATAATATCAGAAAAAAAAATCTTTACATGTAACCTAACTTATGGGTGGTATAATTTTATAGAAAACAATACTTATAATATAAAAACTACTACGTATCTTATCGGTGTTTCAACACTTTCTAATAAAGAGTTTATACAAACAATAAAAAGTAATAACAAACTCTTGTCGATAACACTTTACGATCTTCTTCTTGTACTTAATATAAACCATACATAAACTATGCATAATCTCCGTCTACGACACCAATAAAAGTCGGCGGCAACAAATACTAACTGTCAAAACATTATGTTGACAAATTTCAATTATGGATATTATTATTACAGGGAGTCACGTGTTTTCACTAAATAGTAACGAATGTCTGTGATGACAGCTATCGAAATGTAGAGATCAACTACGATAACATGGCGCGCCCCTCCAAATGACTGTTTCAATGTGTGTAGTCACATCCTTATGAAAGAGTTTGTGTGTAGTAAGTATTCAACCAATCACAGTACACGTAATATTTCAGCTGATGTCACTTATTACCAAGATTTGTTGGTCAACTAATCATAACTAGCCTACCGCACAAGACAACGCACTTCAAACGTTTTGAATTTTGGAGGGGCTCGCCATGTTATCGTAGTTGATCTCTAATATCGATAAAATAAGACATTCTTTTACTTTTAGTGCAGCGCCCAGAGGTTTAAAGGATTGCACAAACCTACGCGACCAAAGCGACTGCGAAGCGGTAGCGTCTACCGCGCGGCGGACGCTGCCCATGTAATCTTATGGCGCTGTGCACACCTGCACGACCGCGACGCGGGATGTTCGCGTCGGCAAGCGAAACGTGCGCGTCTAGTTGTCAGACGCGTGTTTTGAAGTGTACATAACTTAAAACCTTTTTTTATATTATTTTCTACAACTCTTTAGTTTATGATTTTTTGATTTGTATACGTTTTGATAGATTGTGTCATGATATTAACGTTTGACGGTTCGCACCGTAGTCGCGCAGGTGTGCACGGCCAGTTTCGCGTTGCAGACGCTCCCGTATCGCGTACCGCGTCCCCTGTCACTGACGCTTAGGTTTGTTTTAAGCTTTAACCTCCGAAAATTGTAATAGTGGATAGATGGATTTTTGTTGAGGTGTCATTTTCTTTTTTACACTATAACGTGTAAAGTTTACCAATTTTTTTTGTGCTTTTAATTTTTAGTTAGATAAGTATTTAATTAAATACTTAATTAAATACTTTTTAATCAAATACTTTTTTTTTTCAAGAAAACAATTTTTTTTCTTGTTCCTGTTATTTAAAGCACAACTTTTCAATAGGTAAACTTTTTTATTTATGTTATCAGCAACATATTCCTTTTTTTCTTTTCAATTTTTATCTACTATTACTGAAATCGGAGGTTTTCATGATTTTTACGCTTTTTGTTGCGGCCAGCGACACTAATCCCAAAACATGTTTGTGGCACGCATGAAAAAAAGGTTGGGGACCACTGATTCAGGCAATTCGTAAGTTATTTGCTAAACTTCCGACTGCCAGATTCAATCACAGTATAAACAAAGTTACTATTTTATGTTAGTGGCACTGCTTCAACATTTTATGACCTGTAAAATGTTGGAGCAAAACTATCGTGATGGAAATACAATATTTATTAACATCTTAGCTTGCATCTATGGCTTCCAAGAGCTACATAGAAGTAGACCGTACCGCAGTTACCTACTCTTGAATAGGAAAAGAATTTACAAGTAACTACGTAGAGTCTAGATAGATTGAAGTAATTCTTTTATAATAACAATTTACGCCTGCTACAGTGTCTCCTAACCTTTTTGTTGCTTTCATTGCAGACGCTACTCTATCCCATAAAAGGTTATTTTTACCTATAACCTATATAGTCCATACGCATAAATCTCGATTTATATGTGTCCGCGCGACCGAGCGGTTTGGCCACTACACCACGTGATAATGGTAACAAACAATAATTATTATTGTAGCGACGTGACGCGCGACGTGAACGCGCAAAATAAATCGTTGTGATCTCGTTGTGTAGCGGCCAAACCGCTCTGTCGCGTGGATGTATATTATTTCATCTATGGCTTTCTTTTACGACTATACATTATTGTCAAGCTAACATTGGTGAACAAAGACGGGAGATCAACTGGTATTAAATAATAGTTCAATAGAATTACAGAATACCTTGGGCGTCTCCAGTGTAAAGGGCAATTTACACGACCACATGCCTATTATGTACGTAATGAGTGTTCCTACACATGGCGCATTTAAAGCCTACCGTAGACAAGGAAAGATACAGATAGGATTAAAAGTATGAATTAGGAATTGTTCGTATTCACAGATTGTATGGCATCAAGATTAGAGCTATATTTCACTGGGCCACCAATGATGACGCAGCATGTCGACTCTATCAATATAATGCAGCTTAGGTATGTAGCTAAATTAAGAAAGTTTTTCACGGTGACCATTTGGTTGCAAGTAGTATTTACATTTCGTTGCATTTAACAATTATTTTCTAAAACAATATAACTATACTTATACTTACAAAAATATCATAAAATTATCGATTCTGAATATACCTATAAACATTCGACATTTCTATTTCAAGGAGTTAAAATAGAATGAGCCGCGCCATTGTTATACCACAGGCTTGCCACAGGCTATACTTTTCAGAGCCATTTTAATATGGATTAAGGGTAACTTTGAGTTGAATGTCATGTTATCTCTTTCAAAAATAATATAGAATTCAGATTACATCAGATCCTCAGCTACATCTCAGATCTTATACCTCATCAGTTATCATACCTCTAAAAACCTCAATTTTTAGTTTAAATTTGTATCACTAGGCGTGTCTATGGCATCCTAGGACTGAGTACTGGAGGCACGTACAAAGAAGAATCGATAGAGATCGCCTCTTCGCCATACGTGACTGCTGTTCCTACAATCTAGACAATACATACATATTTTACATCAAGGCTTCTATTAAATCGAGCCTTATGTCGTCAGTAATAAGGTCTGCCAGAGGAAATATAACTTCGAACGCGCAGTATGACGTCAACGTACATGATAACATAAATTATTATTTATACCCGTTACCGTCGCATTGTATAAAATATAAGGTAAAGCTAAAGTTAAAGTACTTTTCAGGACGACCTTTCAGATATTTTATATCGTCGGCCACATGTTCAGATTGTTTCGATCTATCGCAAAAGAGCTGCGGGTATATACTGGTATTTTAACCGTAGTTCTTATAGGTACTTAATTGTTTTCTAGAAAGCCAAGATCATATTATTAATTGTGTAGAGTTTTAAAAAAAATTAGATGTGATTTTACAATTTTTTTTTCGCTAAAGATGCAACGATTAATAATTCATTCTTTATATGTAAATATAGTTATTAATATATAATTTTAGCTCGCATTAAACCTACTTGACTTGATTTAGCAACACCGGTTTCTAATTTATATTTGAAACATTTTATTTTTTAATATTAGATACTATCACAATCATTCCACGCGAGCTTTTCTGTAAAAAATTAAAAACAATATGAGGGAACATACCCAAACTACGTGAAAAGTTGACAACTGACATGTAGGTAGATTTACGAAGTACTTCGCTAGCTTACCGAAGGAAGAAAAACGATTTTTGTAGCCCAGTCAACATCTTTTAATAAAAACTAGTAGTGCGTGTAAGTTGTAACTGTAACGAAGATCTCAGTATAAACGTAAAAAGGCAGTATTACCGGACCAATACGACCTGCATACCTTTAAGATGAGAGCGTAATTCCTCTTAAAAGGCTGGCAACGCACCTGTAACTGTAGTTGCTTTTCATAATAAGGTAACCTGTTTGCCCTCTAATTTTATTTAAAAAAAAAAACGTTTAGTAACGTTGTTTGGGTACGTTCCCTCACATTGATCACCAACAGGTGAGGTTGATGAGACTAAACGAAATTTACTAATAGCATTCGGAATTATTAGAATTAGTAACATAGATTAATGACTGTTTACGCGGCGATTCATCAAATGAGCCGGTCAGGCGTGAGTCGGACAGAATGTAGAGTTCCGTACAGTATACTTAAATGACGAGTATATATTAGTCCTGATACTCCATATTAATATTTCTACGTTATAAATTCCAAATTCGAAAGTATGTCTGTCTGTCTGTCTGTTACTTCACGCCCAAACTACTGAACCTGAATTTTGCTGAAATTTTGCAGGAAGATAATTTGAGTCCCAGGAAAGGACATAGGATACTTTCAGTTCCGGAAAAACGTACTGGTGGCATTCGTATTCCATACCAATGCTGAGGCACAGATCTTGATATTTAACTTGCCATTAGCACCGAAGAAGCCGCAAGTGAATCTGGATAAAAACAGAGACAACACTCGTCAGCCAAAGAACTTTATGACAGCGAAATCGTATTAAGGTAACGTTTACGAATACGGACATTAGCCTAATTATAAATCTCTACGGTGGTCCACGGCATTGAAAGCGTCGTATTATGCCTTTCGAATTAATAACGACCGAGAGTTCACAACGTAAGTGCTTTTCGGAGCTTAACATCTGAAAAATAGAATAATCATAGATCGTGGAGTATAATTAACTTATCTGTGGATCGGCTAACCGGGCCGTCGTGCGGCCGCGCATTGGTGCGCGATACACCAATCGTCGGCCATCCGAGATCGTTAGAATCATTCTTTTCGGTTATTACAATAATTCCGACACGATTCCGACTAATTGCGCCGGTTTCCGACGGAGGATCGACAGATAAAGCCTCGAACCTACTTCGCAATTATTGGGAACCGATCCTCGTCGATAGAATCACGTCGTAATCCTAATGCGAGTTATTATATTATTTTGCCGGACGTGTTTTCCCCGACTGTTAGTTTAATGAGACCTGTAACGAGAACTGGTAATTGTATGCGAACTCGCGGGCTAAGCGACGCCGACGACGCGCCTGCTAATTACAAACTTATAAGCAGAAGCTCGTAAATCGTAATACCTTGTAATCGCGTAAGCGAGACATCCTGGGAAGCTTAGAAGTGTTATACTATAATAACTTGTAATATTATGCAGTTTCGATAAAAGTATCACGAGAATCTGCTAAGCTAAATCGTATCGAATACCTTGACTCATGAACTTGTGGTCTGGAATACATTTCGTGAAAAAATTGACGATTTTTTTTAGAATAAAGAAACCTTTGTAGGTACGCATTATAGAGGTAATATTGACGTGTTTGACTAGCATTAGTAGAGGTAAATAATATCTGGCTCGTGCCAAATGTTGGACATTGCTACGTGTAAGAACAGTTACAGCCAAAAAACTAATGATTACAATGTAACAGTGTATTCTCGTGACTATAATTCAACTTAATTTGTAACAATAGCTCCTAATGTCAACTTCAATTTACCAACGGAAGCCTAAAAAGTTGCGGCGGAGGCTTCAGCGGGCGGTGGGGACAGGGGCGGGGGCGGGAGCGGGAGCGGGAGCGGGAGCGGGGGCGGCCGCTAGACAGAACGAAATCGTCGTACATAATCAAACCACATGCGGGGCGGTAATTGCCTCCACATTCAAAGCCTTCACATCACGCCGGATAATGACAAAAATAGTCCAAAAAACGGCCCCGCATATGAGATGTTTTTTTCCGAGTTCGCGCCGAGCTAAATTACGAAATAAAAGATTAACTTAAAAGATCAATAAACTTAATAAATGATCTCAATAATTGTTGCATTACGGACACAATGGAGCGGCGTCGGGAGACGTCATTAAGGCGCGAACATCATTAATTTTATTCGCGGCTCCGACGTTAAGGCGATGCGCGCCACCTGTTGGTAGCGGCTCACGCTGGGACTCGATACTGCCACCGGAATGACTCGCCGACACAATGGGACACCACAAAGCGAGCTAATTAAAAATTTAAACGTGGAACCGAATGACGATTCGATATCTGATTCGATATCATTAAAAGTTCGCCTCTACAAAGATAGAGCTAAATTCTGACCCCTTTCCCAAATAATTTCGCAAGCAATTTCGACTCGATATTACGCTTACGCGTGAAATTAGTAATCCTACCCACATTAGCCGTCAAATAAGTTCCAAAAAGTCCGTGAGATTAGATTTGGTAGCTAATTGCGTTTATCAGATGAGGTATGCCCACGCCGCCGTGATTGATCACCTACACTAACAGAATCAACTCTCATTCCGAATCATCTGGATCATTCACACCAGTTTTTAATTAAATTAAATACATTAAAAGGTTTATAAAATTGAAATGATGATGTCGGTTTAATTTTGTCAGAAAGAACAGAAAAATTTATTTTTCATCATATTATATTTAAAATTAAATATGTTTTAGTGAAAACGCGACAGTTAATTAATATAACTTGAGACTCTTGAGAGGATGCGCTCTCAATGATTAAAGTTGATTCACATCTTATATTTATCGTTTCATAATAATTGTTTTAGTTAAACCGTTTGTTCAGAAATTAAAGTCATAATTTTGATTTCAAGCTTAAACGTAGCCGGAGGCTTCGAGGCAGCTACCGGTGGCAATAAATAACACACGACCGCGCCGAGTGCCGACATATTGCTAATAAATAAATTTTATTATTCAATATTGTGACTAGAAGAAACCAAAAATTACAACACATGATAATAAGTAAGCTGCTTCTGTGGTGTTAGTCTATTTCTGTCGTTTTGTTCATCCATTTGCTTTGCATTCATGAAGCTTTTAGATTGCAAAGCATTAAGCAGCAAAGACAGCGAAATCTGCATCTTTGCATTAAACATCGCAAAAATCACAAACACTAAACGCAGAAGTCAGGTGTAATTTTCGAATTACCAACTTCGATCGAGGTAAAAGTGATTAGTGGGTTCCATTACACGTTTCAATTTCACACATTCAGGGGCGTATTGTGAGTACAGTCGGGTACGTTTCATTAGGCGGTGTACTGGCGAGTGCGTCCGTTTCAATCATTAGGGCGCGGGCGGCGGGCGGCGGGCGGCGGACTCAAAGCGATGATGGATGCGCGCGTTTACGGGCACAGTGGCGCGCCGTAAAAAACGACCGCTTAATTAACTCGTTTGGCACCGCACTCATTAGAAGTATTAATCAAAGCGAGGCGAGATAGTGCGAGTATGATGTATCGAACTTTGATTACGTTAATGTAGCCGGGTAATTAAAAAACGCCGGGACGTCCGCGCGAAACGCGAGATTTAATGGTTCGTATGATGTATCGCCGCCGGCAGGTGACCGAATCCAGGAAATTAGTAAATACTTTTTAAACGGTCGCACCTGTATTGTGATCGCGGTAATGACTGCAAAAACTCCTAGAGAATAATTGTAGAAACTCCTTATTTGGCCTGATTGATTCAGCGCCGCCGTTTCCCCGACTCGCGGTAAACGATTACGAGAAATTGCATTCACTACAAATTATACGACACCGAGTTTTTGTGCGTCTCTTTATACTTGATACCTAATTGATTAACAATTGTTCCGTTCGATCTAAGCAGAAAAAGGTATAAGCAGGGCCGGATCTACCATATGGCTATTTGGGCTTAAGCCCAGGGCCCCATGAGTTCAAGGGCCTCCGCTGCCCAGCTAAGTCAAGTCAAAAATAGACGATAATGCGAAAGAATTCATAATTTTATTAATTGTTTGTTGGTATCCCTGAGACTCCTACGATCAAGGTTTATTATACAATTTAGGTGTTGGTACTACGAACTGACAGTTAAAATGTTGTAGCCCTATATAATATGTAGTTTCAGCTATTTGCCCCGTTTAAGCTCACGGTCCGGGTCTGCAGGGTATAAGTTATTAGGTACGTTATAGGTCTTGCTCCTAAACAACGTTGAAATTGATATTTTTTGCATTCCCTAGTCATATCGGTCGTATATTGGCAAAAACGTTGTCAAACGTGGAACAAAACTTTTTGTTTACTGTTTATGTTGGTGATATCTCTAGCATTTAAAGTAGTAATATATCCTAAACAATATTATTGAATGGTCCTACAAGAATACACACACATAGGTAATTAGGTAGACATAAAGTGTAGAACACGAGAGAGATAGGCGTAGAGTGTAGACAATCTACAACGTGACGTAGACTTAAAAGGAAGCTACATGCTACGTAGATCGGTACATACAAAAGTTATAGGTACCTATTTATATTTATTTATTTATATTATTTATTTATATTAGGTTATAGATACCTATAATTCATAAATGTACCGATCTAATTTGATATATATTGTGTACTAAACTCTAATACCTACGTAAAACTAAAAATACAACTATTCCTGAATATTTTTTTAAAATATGGGTAGTATCTGAGAAATAGAACGATAAGCAGAACCTATGTAATTTGGTGTATCAGCTGGCCCGTAGACGAGCAATTTTATTGTCAATATCACGTATTGCGTAATATAATATTGACCGTCTAGGTACTCTGGTCTAGGGTTGATATTGAACATCGCGCGCCTTCAATCTAATTGTCAAATAAACAGTTCAACAAAATTGACGCGTGATATTGACAATAAAATTGCTCATCTACAGGGGCCGGCACGATAAGCCTAGAATCCCGATTAAAGTTGACTTGACATTAACTCAAAATATTTCATTTTCCAATTATCGAAAACGAAATATTTTGAGGAGTTCCAATCAAAAAGCAAAGTTTTAAAGTTTTATAAAATAAATAATCGAGCAGCAACTTCGTCGAGGTTATGCCTAAAATAAAAAAAATCTGGTACCTACAAAATATTAAGCAATATTTATTTTAAAATAAATTAAAAACGAGCATAATTGAGTGTCATTTTGGATTGAAAATGTTCGTGTAGTTTGTCCACACTTTGCACCACATTATTTTAAGCACGGTGATTTCTTGAGAGTATGTAATTGCTAATTACATAGTAATACAGAGGCATTACATCCATTCATGCAATCGTGTACGGTCTACAAAACTATTTTACAAGGGAACCGTGCATTTTTTCGGGATAAAAAGTATCCTATGTCCGGGACTCAAAGTATGTCCATATGAAACTGCAAAATCGGTTTGGGCGTGAAGAGGTAACAGATATATGGATAGCGCAGTACTCTTCTTTTCTACATTTCAATCTTTATTAAGTATACACTGTACAGTGTACATTATATAGGTGGGTAGAAGTCAAAATAATCGTACATGACTTAAAAAAGTATGTGTCCTCGGCTGTTTTTAGCTTATTCAGAAATTTTGTCGGGTTACAACAAATGATAAACCTATTAAGTTTAAAGAACAATTCATTTTCAGTACACCAATATATTTTTGTAATGCTAAGAACGTAACTATATCGAAAAAAATATCATCAAACTAAAGTCAGTAATTTCAGTTCCATACAAAATGAAAGTGTCCTCTTGCGTAATGAAATTTTAAACATTATAAAATATTCAAAACTAGGTACTATTTTGCAATATTATAGACTATCAATTAAAATACGGTGTCTACACCTTTGTTTTCATTTATTATAACCATAATTGGACGGCGTTATGTAATAACGAATCAAGCGACAAAATTTAATAAATGAGTTATGAATGCAGATCGATTCCAGGCATCATTAGCAATGTATTCAGCTAATTTTGTGTTCAAAAATCAATCCTAGTGCCTTATAATAAGGGGTGAATTAAGCGACATGTCAAAATTTGTTAGAAGTTTTGCACAATTTAGTTACGTATTAAAGAATTATGCGCCTAAGTTGCTGTTACAAAATGCATAAACGAATTATATCCACAAAAGTTGTAAATAATCCGTTTCAATTTATTCTTTAAAAACGCATTAACGAACTAACCGCCTAAAATGGCAGAAAATTTTGATATAGAAGATGAAGATTAGAAAAATAAAAAATTGATTACATTCATTTTTTATCATTGAGCGTAAATTTTTTTGTTTTTTTATGTTGAAAAAGTGCCATTATAATGATTAAAAGACTAGTTGACGCCCGTAACGCCGTTGCGCCAAAATTCGTTTATCGCGCGGGAACCGTACATTTTTCTGGCACAAAAAGTATGCTACGTTCTTTTCCGGGACTCTAAGTATCTCTATATCAAATTTCAGCAAAATCGGTTCAGCGGTTTGGGCGTGAAGAGGTAACAAACAGACACGCTGACACACTTTCGCATTTATAATAGTTTCATAAAGGTTATGTAGACAAGCAAATAATCATGTTATTTTGTTGTATTTGACTATAAAAACCTATTCAAATTTATGTGTATTTTCGAAATAATTAAAGACATGCATTATAATCTTAGAAAAACTGTATCATTTTTGTTTAATTTGAGAAATTTGCATTAAAATGTTTAGATTTAATCTTATATTGCACTTTATTTCACCCAAAATAAATCGTATGAAAGAATCAAACGACAATAATGTCGTATACTACGTTATTGTCAAATTTAATTTATCTGAATAAAGCTATAAAACATTCTACACAGTAATATATTCTATATTAATCTAAACTTTATATACATTTTAATTTACAGTAAAAAATCATACACTAACATAAATAATGAGTTCACAGCGACAATTTTAAGTTTAAAATCTTTGAAGCTTATTTTCTCGAATTCTCTCAAGTGTCGCTTAATCTGTTATTACATAACGCCGTCCAATTTATCATGCCTATTATTATAAATTAAGGGAAAAGACCTAATGCTAGACACTGAACTAATAGATGACACTTACGACAAAAATGCCATAAAAATAATAATTACTCTAATTATTTCTCAACACTATAAATTTTATAAGCTTCTTATGCTATCTGTTGATGTGAAAAAATATATTAGGGACGCCTTCGGGAACAAAATTTTAAAATGGGATCAGTTTTCGTAAATGATGTGACCGCGTCAACACGCGCTCGGCAATTTCTTAGCAAAATAGGTTAAGAAAGGCGAAATTTTGCACGTAAGTTTTGAATATATTTATTAGATTTTTTGCAATTTATTTTGATTTCATTGGATTAATGGTCATGTTGTTTACACTAATTAATGTTTATTTATGATCTTTTATCCATTTTCCCTAACAATATAAAGGGTGTCTTAGAACTACTGTAGGTACCTAAAAATGGTCATGGTGTCTAATATTAGACCTTGTACTGATCTAAAAATCGATTGCTTTAGTTTTGTAGCAGTAAAAAGAAGAAAAAGGAGAGCTGAGAACAGAAAGAAGAAAAAAGAAGAGGCAAAAGAAGCATGGAGACTAAAGACTGAAAATAAATTTGCTAGGAAAAATATATGAAAAATAAAAATAAAAGGAAATACAGTTTCAGCATGGAAGAAGAATGAATAGAATCTGGAGACAACGTGGATAATATTTCTGATGCATGTAGTTACTATGATGAAGTAAATGAAATCTTTTGAAAAACGAAAAATAAAGACCTAATAAAATGAAAAATGTAAAATGTAATTTAATGTTCTATGTCAACTATTAGTTCATATTGGTGTCTACTATTAGTGATGTTCGCTTATTATTATGACTAAGTTTACAAAAAGACCAATAATATATTTTTTTTATTGATTTGTCAGAGAATAATTATAATAGATTTATTTTGTAAGAGTTACTGAAGACATGGAAGAAGTTATCAATCCCTTATTTTCATAAATTATATATTTTATAACATTCAAATGTTTCATGTTTCCTTAAAGTGTCTGCCATTAGGTCTTTTCCCTTAATATAAAATTACATTTCATAATAAAATCCTAAATATCGTTCCTGTGAGTAACTCCGGTAGATAACGGTGTTTTAGACGCTCGCGAAATGGAATTCTACCATGTCGCAAAATCTTATATCTTTAAACGAGCGATTCTTGTATATATATAAATACTAGCTGTCCCGGCAAACGTTGCTTTGCCATAATATATTTGCCATATTATTTTATTGAAGTGACTAATTAAGTATCCCGTCGCACAAACAATGATCGCCGTCATTCTCAGGTTGTAATAATTGACTATTATTTATTCAACAAATGCACTTATCAATATATAAAGTACCGAGTAGCCGATTCTCAGACCTACTGAATATGCATATAAAATTTGAAAAAAATCAGTAAAGTCGTTTCGGAGGAGTTCGTGGACTAACATTGTGACACGATAATTTTATATATAAGATATAATTGGAATCTCGGAATCGGCTCCAACGATTTTCGTGAAATTTTGTATATAGAGGGTTTCGGGGGTGATAAATCGATCTAGCTAGGACTCACTCTTAGAAAATGTCATTTTATTCGTGTTTTATCGAAACCGAGCGAAGCTCGGTCAAATAGCTAGTATATTTTATTCCAACAAAACTGTTGGATCACATCACGTAACTTTTAGGAAGCCATCATATCACTTCGTTTAGTTTTGGTGGAAAAAGTGCACGCACAAAAAAAATCCTAAAATATTCCTGTGAATAACGGTAAGTGTATATAAATTTTAAAGTAAATTACGCGAGTCTGGATACGCAGTCTGAAACAGTATTTTTTGGTGATCATAAACACAGAGAAATTGTTTTCAAGGTAAGATATTTGTCAATATGACGATACATTTTAGATGTTAAAATTCATATTTTTCCTTCCTGTAGATAACGTAAGGGTGCGTTCACATTTGTATCATTTGCGCGATCGCGATTTCGCGTATCATCGAAGCGTGTCAAAATGATACGCGTATCATGATACGCCCCGATCGCTATTAACCGCGTATCTGATACGTGTCGTATCAAATACACGCATGATCGGCAGAATGATCTAATAGGCGTCCACACTATGATACGCATACTTGATACGGCGCGATGATCGCGACGGAGATCTGATCGGAGATCTGATCGCGCAAATGATACAAATGTGGACGCACCGTAATACGACTTAGGGCTAGTTCATATTGATAAAATTATTGTTATTGTGTAAATTGAATAAGTTGGTATAGTAAATGTACCTGCAATTAATAAATAGTTTTTTTTATAAAATAATGGGGCAAACGAGCAAACGGGTCAGCTGATGGAAAGCAACTACCGTCGCCCATGGATGCTCGCAACAGAATTACGCTCTTTCTTCAAGGTTTGCAGGTCGTATTGGTCTGAAAATTGTTCACCCCGAATGACGATCTCGCAATAAACTTTCATCTTTTGAAGTTTTTTTTATTCATGATTATCTCGAAAACTTACGAGTTAAAAACATTGTTTGTTTTTGAGGAAATTATGTAGAAATTTCACTTCTTAGATAGATAGATAGTCATGTGTGTGTTTTTGTCTGTATATACAGGGTGTAACAAAAACAAGTGATAATACTTTAGGGTGTGTACGTATGCTTCAGTGAACTCTCTACAGGGAACACCCTGTAGAGAGTTCACTGTGAAAGTAACAGCGCTGAAAGATCAAAAAATTTTTTCACTTTTGTATGGGGAATCTTGTGACGCTTGGGCCCTTGCCTATACAAAAGTGAAAAAGATTTTTGGTCTTTCAGCGCTGCTACTTTCACAGTGAACTCTCTACAGGGAACACGTACACACCCTAAAGTATTATCACTTGTTTTTGTTGCAGCCTGTATAAATTCATGGAAATTTTGTATTCTTTTTGGATTTGGGATATTTGCTCATAAATTAAAGCTTCAAATGTTTTCATTTAGATGGCGCCAACACTTAAATGCTAAGCAATAAATCAAAAACCGAGAAAAAGTTTTTAAACCGTGTGTTTGTACTTTGTGGTTATTAATAAGACTAGTTAAAACATAATATTTTATCGATTTTACCAGTTATGTTAGTCTAACAATAAATAAAATTATGTACGTATTTTTTGTTTCAATGTGGAAGCATCCTAATTATCCTGTGAGTAACAATTTCTGTCAGGTGAGTAACGTTACTAACCGGATTTTATGTGAGTTACGGTCGATTATTTTGACTTCTACCCAGGTACAGTTTACTTTACCTGATAGGTAGAGTCGATAGAGAATAATATGTTTATTTAACAGAAGCTTAGTTTTAGGCGAATATAGCTATGCGCATGAAAACGAATGTTTGTGAGACTGTATGTAATATATGTAATATATTACCATCATTGCAGTCGGGCTTTCGTAAACATCACAGTACAACTACACACACACTACTACTACTACACATACACAGTACTGCCTTGATAGATGTAGTGGATAATGTCATCACAGCACAGGATGCAGGAGAGGTTACGGTCTTGGTGCTATTGGACTATTCACGCGCATTTGAAACCATCAATATAAATTTGCTTCTTTCTAAGTTGAAATACTATGGTTGTGATGCTGGAGTAGTAGCCTGGTTTGCCTCATATTTGATTAACCGATTACAGGTAGTCGAAGCTATTAATAAAAACGGGACGTCATCACGTTCAAGTTCTCGTAATGTTAACAGAGGTGTACCTCAGGGTTCAGTGATTGGTCCTTTATTGTTTTCATTATATTGCGCCGATATAGTCAGACAAATACGCTATTGTAAATTCCATATATACGCGGATGACATACAGTTGTATATTACCTTCAAGCCGAATAACCTTATGGAAGCTATGCGAAGGTTGAATGAGGACTTGGCACTTATAGCTAAATGGTCAGTAAATAACGCCCTGATACTTAACCCATCTAAGACTAAGTACCTGATTTTGGGCACAAAAGTACAAATACACAAAGTTGTTGCTAATCAGCCTAAAATTTGTATTAATGACGTAAGCATCGAAAGGGTGACTGAAGTCCATAATTTAGGAGTCCTGATGGACGAAGGACTGAGGTTTGAGAAGCACGTCACTAAGGTCGTCAGCCGGTGTTTTTATCGTTTAAAGCTCCTGTACAAGGTCAGAAATTTCATTCCAGAGAGATTACGAGTTTCGCTGTGTGAATCACTTGTCCTTACCAACTTAAATTACGCTGACGCTGTTATCGGTCCTTGTCTTCTCTCTCGCTCCAAGCACCTCATTCAAAAAGTGCAAAATGCATGCGCAAGATATTGTTGCAATGTGCCTCCCCGCGCCCACGTAACGCCGTACATAAACAGTCTGAGATGGCTTAAGATGGACGGTCGCCGACAGTTACATTTTGCCACATTACTGTTCGGTGTGGTTAAATTAAAAACTCCATCCTACTTGTTTAGTAAGCTCCAGTGGGCATGTGACAAGCAGCTGACCCTCACCACCAGGGGTTCGTCGTACCTATTAGTAACTCCTCTCCATCACTCGTCTGCATTTAGAGGTAGTTTTAGGTACTTGGCGAGTAAGATATGGAATAACCTTTTACCACCCTTTCGTGCTCTGCATTCTATAAATAATTTTAAGAGTAAACTAAAGGAATTGCTACTGCAGGATCAGCTCTCAATTTAATCCTTCAATCGCGGATTCTTGGAAATCTATTGTTATTCTATTGTTGTCGCGGTCGCCGGTGTCCTTATGGGGGTTGATAGGTTAAATATTATTTTATTTATTTTTTTATATCGCTCTCTGTTATATATTTTTATCATATTATTGCTTTTACGTCACATAAGTTACCTCATTTTAATCTTTGCATACCATATTTAATTCAAGTTTTTATTTATTTTTAAGTATATACTTACATTTTATTTATTAAATTATTTATGTATGTTTTATTTTATAATTGTTTAAAATATTATAAATAACTTATTTTTTATATTGCAACACTGTAGCCTTGGGTGGTCTGTTTTGCGCCTGACATTTTGGATCCACAGAATATCAGGGACTGTGGTTTATCCATAGTCGTTTTACCTGAGTGGACTCCATTTCAGTGGCTTGAGCATTACACCTCCTGCCTTCCCATGATACTCTTGCTAACTTATCTTTTTTACCCGTTTGTTACATGTTACCTATTTTTATTTTTTTGTTTGTTGTTAATTCTTAGTTAGGCTAATTACATTTCATACTGCTTGGTATTTTCATGTCAACTTCATTTTAACTGTGTGTTAACGTTTTATTTTGTAAAGTAGCGTGGTGTAATGCCCAAAGTTCTTGAATAAATGTTTATTATTATTATTATGTTTGTAACTTCTTCACGCAGAAACTACTAAAAAGATTGTAATCTTTGGTATGGGTTTGTGTAGTTGGGTTATTAGTAATTATAATGGGTAGGCTTTAAACTGAAACCAGTAGCGGCGTTAGAGGAGGGGCGACGCTAGGCCACCACCCTGGGCACCGCGCCGAGGAAACTCGCCCGTCGCGTCGCTGCCGCTCGTAGTAATGAAACCGGCACTGACTGAAACATTTCCGAAGTATTCCGTAGGATACTCAACGACTGCGTTTTGCCCGGTTAAGGCTACATTTTCTATAACCTCAGAAAGCTCTTGATACGAATTGCTCCGCGACCACGCGTGGGGCGACAGTACTTGTAATTGTGTACACCAGACCTACAACTTCCTAATAAATATAGAAGTAGCGATACGGGTATAAATCGGGTACACGCTTCATAAAGCAACGTTTGCTTGTACTGGTGGGCGCCGAGATACCGCATATCGCAGATACAGTCCCCGTCGTAAACCAACCGCTGACGAACACTACACACTGTTCACATACATTGTACCTCCCATAACACCTTTATTATAAAGCTATAAGGCTTAAGACTGTGGCTACTGAAAGGTTCACAATTACTCTACCTCTAACATCACCTTTATTATAAAAGTCATAAGACTTGAGAACGTGGAAACTGAAAAGGAGAATAGCTCTGAATGGACCATACCGGCGTTTACCGATATCGTTTCCAGATAAACAAGAAATTGTTTTGTCACTTTACATAGTTTATAAATTTTATTGTTTTTTTATGTCGATATTTTACGAGCTGTAGATAGGTGTGTGAGTTTTGATTTTGGACGTCTCGGGTGGTACATGTTATATTAGGTAGTGGTATGCGTTGTTTTATATTCTATAAACACTAATATTTAAAAAACACTTAGGTACTAGATTCACCTTCTTTAGGGTTTGCTATAATTCAGATACGCTCTCTTCCCTTCTTATATGTTATATCTTAGCAAACTTTAACAGACAATTTTTTTATCCTTTTAGAGGTTACAATATTTTGACAACCTGCCTTGCAAACATAACACCAACAAAAAGTTATCTCTATCCTGCACATCATCTACGTCTTAAATTTCGCTCGGTTACTGACCAGTTTAAAAAAATACGCTTCGATTAATTAATACGACCTATTTAAATATCCGTATCGGAGGTGTTATGTTACGTATAATAGACCGCAGGGGTTTGAGCGTCCTGTGTGGTTGGGGCCGCACATTGTCCGTCTCAACAAACCGTGCCCCAATCTTGGAAGACGTGAAAGAATTGGGTAGCTAACATTTTCCAACATAAGAGCAATTACTCATTTTTCCCTTATATTTTGAACAAATCCTGTAACTTACTTCATCATCTGGCTAATATCTGGCTATACAGTATACATAGCATCCACATTTTTTTGATTTCAAATAATTTTCCGATCCTAAAGCCTTCATTTATCCAAAAAAAGTTTTCAAATTGTTAGTTACCCACTTGACTTCAAATAAGAAGGCCCCGAGCAAAAAGTTTAAAAGTGAATTTTGTTAAGAAAATGCTCGAGTTGTTTAAAATAAAGGGGTTGCGGTTGCGGGCACGCGCGCTCTGAGCGTATTCGGTTGCGAATTGGCAACCACCTGCCGTCTGCCGTCTCATCGTTACAATAACGGACGAAACGGAGGTTAATTGTTAGGAGCTTTGAATATTTAAATGTAATGTTAGGTGCCCACATAAATTCAAAATACATTATTGTTAGTTTAGAAGTTCAAAATAATAAATAAAAAAATTAGCAAAGTGTGAGACAGACTCAGTGTGTTTTGGTATAGCCCTTAAATATTTATTTTATTTTGTTTCGTATCCGTACTTTATTTTGATTGGGTACGTAACCCTAAAAAACAGGTACAAATAATACCTAGTACCTTAGTGGCAGTAGGTACCATTCAAACACAAATACAGCAAAAATGTGCAAACCTAACGATCCTTGCGACCTCTCTAAGGCCTTTGACTGTGTTGAATGTTGATCATGTTATACCTATTGACCAGGAAATTGCACTACTAGGCTAGGGCATAAGGGACTCAGCACTTAACCTTTTGACATCTTATTTGAGGAGGACTTAGTTGATGTCAATAGTAAAAGGTCCACTGGGACCAAAATAGAATTAGGTATCCCACAGGGATCCATTTTGAGTACTCAGCAGCGGCGCGGCGCACAGACCGCTCCTGGGTAAAGTTAGGTTAGATTAGCCACCTAACCTAACCTTACCTAAGGCCGGTATAAATAGTCAGTACTCAAGATGCATCTCGGTCTCAAGACACGGTTCAGGCTCTGTGATTGGTTGGCTGTCAAATTTTGGACCAATCACAGAGCCGAACCGCGTCTTGAGACCGGGTCGCATCTTGAGCACTGACTATATTTATACGGGCCTAAGAGCTCGAGCAGTCTGGGCCGTCGCTGCTGAGTACGGAACGGCAACAGTGCTCGTACGCATTTACATCGTGGTTTTAGCAATTTTAAATGACAAGGAAATAAATATAGCTCTTTGTTTATATTTGGAAAAAAAAAATTCTATAACTTTTCGCCTACAGTGATTTGAGGCTGGCCCCCATAATAACAAATGCTAGACACAAAACGAGCTTTCTAACGACATACACGTCTCAGCGTTATTTGTCGTGGGTAAATTTTTGCCTGTCCTCCTTTAATAAATTAAGTAACGAAATTTAAAATATTGAGGTGGTTTTAATTTTTAAATGTAAAATTGACAATTTGTGACGTCACACTAATTGGGGTTCACTAATGTGACCTGTGACAAATGAACATACTATTATGCCAATACAAAAGCAGTACTAATTATGTATTTTGTGACAAAAGTAACATAGTAAGATAGTTACATAGTTGCTACAATAACTGTTTGAATGTCGATAGCAGATTTTAATGCGACGCCTCACGTCATCGTCGGCAATTAGAGGACAGACAGTTGTTTTTGTAGACATTGTGTGTGTCCGGCTACCGACTACATAGTAACTAACCTATCTACTGCAATTAGTAGTTAGCGTGTACGGGACCAAGACAATAGTTGCAGACTCACTTGATAAACAATTACATTTGTAAACGTTAACAAACGATAGAGCGAAATAAGATATTACGGTGAACAAGAATAAAGTTTACAACTATAAAGTTAAAAACTGGCCCTCTTGACTAAAAACTTTTTTTAAGCAGCGTATGCAGATTGCAGGTATATAAACTAAGTGTTAATACTTTAGGATGTGTAGGCCTTATATTAGAGTTCACTGTGCAGCAGTGCTGAAACAGCAATTTTTTTGTGATTTGTACGGGCATGCGTCTGAGCCTCATGAATTTGCCCATACAAATGTTTAAGAAAGTCACTCTTTCAGCGTACTTTCACAGTCAACAATATACAGGGTACTCATACACACCCTAAAAATTATCAAGATAATGACAAGCAGGCCTTGTAGACAGTAGCGGGCAGAGGCATTAGGGGGAGGGGGGGGCGACCGCCCAGGGCGCCGGGTAAAAAGGGGCGCCGAACGCAAAGGGCACCGCGCCGCCTTTTTTCAGCACTACCAGCACCCTAGGTGCCGAATAAATCTCGCCCAGGACGCTGATAGTGCTAAAACTGGCCCTGCTTGTAGAACTGTTTGCTGTGTAAATATTTTTAAGGGTCGCTAGTCGCTACACGCAACTCCAAAGCACAGCAATTCTTTAATCACACGGGATTTCTATTCATTTATCGCTTTCATTTTCTACTTTCACAGGACTCGATATATAATATATTTGTCCCTTTTATCATTGGCTGGAAGAAACCGGTAACTGACAGACAGACAAACTTTCGCGTATAATATATCAATATGAAATACTTCTTCATAATAATTATTTTCTAACTTTAATCTTGCTCTAAGATTGAAATTTTTAAGTGCCTAATGTACTCTAATACTTCAACTTATATAATTTGGTTCTAGAGGAATAGATTGTTTGCGTCATGGAATATGACTTATTAATATCTTTGTCCGAGCGACTTGAATTAATTGACTTTCAATTTCCGATTTCAATTCTCATCAGTTACCTAACTTTCAATTTGCAGGCAATATCGACGAAGATGACTCCAACTATTGTTAGACTCTACATAGAATCATAAATCATATATTGATTCAATTAATTAAGCGCCTTATAGAACCTTCATGCTAGCTAAATTGAATACTTCTAACGTTGCAAAAACGCAGCTGCGATTTCGCTACAACTTTTGTTACTGCGCGATTTTTGATTTGCCCGCGGCTTATTGCTGAATACTTTAAAAGACTAAATTTCTTGTGTATAGAAAAGTAGCCTATATAGGTTTAAACTACTACAATGCCAAACAAACAAGCTTTATCTTTCCTGGCGGAAAGAAGACATCGGCCGGGGTATGTGGGTGTGCCAACTCCACAGGCGGTTCAAGCTTCTATAATTGCATGATGCTCCATTTCCACATAAGGCAAAGACTCGGAACGATGAAAGTTGAGACTCACCCCAACGTCTCTACCACTATTTATTAATCTGTGTCTCTACTCTCCACGTGTCTAGTTGTCGCTCCGCAGTTGTTTATACGCCCCGTACACTACAAGATTGATACGCTGATTCCTGACCTGTCGCGGTCAAGCCGCGAGTGTGAAAGACCCTACGACTGATGACGCTGGCCGGCAAATGAGCACAGGACGCGGCTGATTATTCAGTTACGGTGCATTCATCTACTCAGCCACTCACAGACCGAGTGAAATCGTGGAAACGCCACTTTCTAACGTTATCACACCAATCATAATATTATTAATTACTCGTAATTACACTCAAATTAATTACCCCTCAAAGTAACAAATTAATTGTTATTAATTTGCTAATATAATAGTTATTGAATTTTAATCTTGTCGCGTGAAGTCATTTGTAACTTTTATGAATAAAAAATAAGTTATTATATTATTATGAAGTAATTTATTATGCCACTCTGCCAGATGGGGACGACATAGGGAAGTTTTTCTTTTTATAATTTTATATTCTAAGTTTGTATATGTTTGTATATTTTATTTTAGTTTGTATTTTTAATAATTATTTCCTGAAGTCAGTTTTAGTTACTCGAAAGTTCAAATTGACCCTGAATTTATTATTTGTCCATAACACAACGTTTCCATATTTGTCAAGTCGTTCAAAAAAAACTATATTTTGCCCTTTCCCATCACTCGTAAAGGAGATTTTCAACATTCATCAAATATTGGGTAAAGCTTAGGTCACAAACAGACATTGCACTGCACTTTCTGTATTAGATGTTGTCTACTATTTCGTTGCGCTGAAATTCGGGAATTAATCGCGCCGAATGAACTCCTTCCGTAACAGAAACCTCCATATTATCCTTTGCCGAGATTGAAAGTGTCTCCAATCTCCATTATTAGAAATTCGGTTCGGCTGCTTAAGAATTAAGGGTCAATCAGGCAGCTGACAAACAGGCAGACAAGATGACGGACAACTTTTGCTATGATAACTCTAGTACTTGTAAAAATAGATGAGTAATGAGTATGGATCACAATGGATGTAAAGATGACAGACAACTTTCATATCCATAGCTTAAGTACTGAAGAATAGAGTATGAATCAGTATAGATGTATTTAATCCCAATGTCATCTCTACAGTAGCCCTAGCCTGTGTCCTAATGAGCAGTTAAGATTATCGTTTGGTCTCGCTCAATCAGCGTCAGTGTGTCAGCTCGTAGTCGCATCACTCGCGGCCTCATCATGACTCCCCTATTGCTGCTCGCCTGTTTCGGTGAATATGTTTTATTTATTATTCTTAAAAGATGTATCAATAGCAAAAAATGTTTGGTACAAGGCGTAAGGTGAGTCACAAACTCTCCAAACTCACACACACAACTTCATATTATAAAATGATAAAGTGCGGTGACTATAATGACTATAGCAGATAGCTCCGTGGTTTTATTAGAGTGTTTAAACTCTCTGAAAACAGAAAATATCCTGAAATTACCAAACCTGAAATTACCTACTGCCTTATACCGAAGCACTCAATCCGTGCCGCACCACAAAAATTTATTATATGATTATTTGTACATACTTTAAACACAGTGTACCTATTTATACTGTGCTTTAAACATGAAACGCGCCGTTGAAATGTAATTAAGCGTTCTCAATATAATATATTTTTTTACTGTTAAATGTGGCTAGGCTTAGTACCTAGTTAGTATGCATGTCTTTTTTATTTTTTATAATTTTTTTCTGTCTTTATGGTTGTGTGCTTTGTTTTATTGTAGTGTACTGTGAACTTTGTTGAATAAATGTCTATTATTATCATTATTATCCTGAAATTGTTAACTTAATCAACTCTATACTTGATACTACTTGACAGCATTACTCGCTCGGGCTAGAGGCGGTATCCCGAACTGCTACGAGTTTGCAGCCAACGTGACCTTCGACGAAACCCAGCCCCTGGGCATCTGGCACCTCATACACTTCAGGAACAACAAGATCAACGGGACAGGCAACCCACACTGCTTGGAGTTCTCGGCCGTTGATGAAGAGGTAAATTCATACTTCCATACTAATATTATAAACGCGAAAGTATATCTGTCTGTCTGTCTGTTACCTCTTCACGCCCAAGCCGCTGAACTGATTTTGCTGCAAATTTCAGTATGGATATACTTTGAGTAAATTATGGATACCTATAGGTACTTTGAGTGATTGAGTCCCGGGAAAGGACATAGGATAATTTTTATCTCGGAAAAATTTACAGTTTCCGTGCGATAAACGAATTTTGGCGAAGCGGAGTTGCGAGCATCATCTAGTAGAAAATATTACATTTTATTGGAGTCTTATCGCTAGAATAGAATATAGATGCAAGCTCCTTGCAAATTAAACTGTTTTTTTTTCTTTTTTAGTACTTAGCTTATCTATAAAGTTGTTCTTAAGTAGCGAGATAATTAACAATTATTATTCAAACAATGATGTTGCAAGTAAATTGTGATGAAACAAATAATAATGCTTTAGATTGGCGTGACGTCTGCGAATGTGCTGGCTCTGTAATAATGTGGTATGCGCTATTAACAGTGTTTAACTTTTTATAATGTTAATTATTAGTCCATTGTTTGTTATCTATATATATAAAATGGATTTTCAAATGTGTTAGTCGCGCTAAAGCTCGAAAACGGCTGAACGGATTGGGCTGATTTTGATCTTAAAATATTCGTAGAAGTCCAGGGAAGGTTTTAAAGTGACACGAAGTTCACCGGGACAGCTAGTAGATTCTATTAATCTCCTTAGACACAATTAGTTCATAACTTTTTTATTGACTATCATAAACATGCACAATGCACATTGTAAAGTGTAAACACAATATTTAAAGCCTCAGTTCTTTTCGACTTTACATTTGAAAACGTAGGTGGATAACAAACATTTTATAACATAAGGTTGACCACTTATATATTTCCCTTTGAACAAACCTTGTAACTAAACTACTTCATCATATAGCATATTTTTTATTTCGAATCATTTTCAAGGTCCCAAAGCCTTACAAAAAAACGAAAATTTTCAAATTGTTAGTTAGGCACTTCATCCACTTAGGACTTCATTTCTCAAGTGAACTACGCGGTCCAAGGGCGTGATCTCCCTTGAACATGACCTCAAAACCTAGGGTGCGGAATTTAAGGAGAGATATTGGCTAGACAACCGCACTTGTTTCAGATAAAAGGATCTCTTCGGCTCTATTGTTTTTATACTTTGAATGAATGAAAATCCTTTATTGCACCAAAACAACCAATAACCATGACATAGAGATCAACTACGATAACATGGCGCGCCCCTCCAAATGACTGTTTCAATGTGTGCAGTCACATCCTTATGAAAGAGTTTGTATATAGTAAGTATTCAACCAATCACAGTACATGTAATATTTCACTTAATGTCACTTATTACCAAGATTTGTTGGTCGACTAATCATAACTAGCCTACCGCGCAAGACAACGCACATCAAACGTTTTGACAACGCACTTCAAACGTTTTGAATTTTGGAGGGGTGCGCCAAGTTATCGTAGTTGATCTTCTACCTACCTACAGAACTTAGAACTATTGAGTAAAAAGTACAAAAGGCGGTCTTATCGCTACAAGCGATTTCTTCCAGACAACCTATATAACTATAATATAGTAACAGTAGTAATAGATGGTACTTTGTACTAGCTTTAGATGAAACGCACAGCTAGGTAATTACGACCACAAAATCGAACTCTCTTTTATTTAAAGAAGCGTTTACCTACTTACATAACTGTATCTGGGCGACTTTCCTATAGCTTTACATTAAAATTGTTTTAATGAACTAAAAGCCTTTTTTTTGTCCAGGACCAAGACATCCTCAGAGACAGCGTAGGGAAGTTCGTAGACGGGGTGGAGTGGAGCAGCATCAGTCTGAAGATGACCATCCCCTGCCAGGATTTGCCTCACAAGAAGAAAAGACACTACTACTTGGAGAGAATACGAGGAGTCGGCGCGTATAGGACGATACTGTTCCCATCTTCTAGTAAGCGTTTTTAATAGTATTCTATTTTAGGCTCAATTTACACCGCCTCAAAATGGAATGGAAGCGACTTTTTGCAACAAAACTGTAAAATCTACGTAGCACAATGAACTTTATGTCAACAGTAAAGTAAGACACAAATTAAATATACGATGGGATACGCGCGTCTTCCGCTGAGTTGTCGAGAAAAACACGCGCGTCCCAATTTTAAACCGACTTCCAAAAAGGAGGATGTTATATGTTCGTCTGTATATATTTTTTTGTATGTTCAACCATAACTTCGCCGTTTGTGGACCGATTTTCATGATTCTTTTGTTGTTGTACAGAGTTGAATCCGAATTTGGTACCATGTTCATAAAAGTGGTGATCTGATGATGGGATCCATGAGGAATCGAGGGGACTCCTTGAAATTTGTATAGAAACATATAGTGATTTCAATTTTTTCTGAAACATTCTAGGTAAATGCTACCAAAAAGTAAGACTTTGCTACAGATTATACCCTGGATCCGAAGGTACCGAACAGAACTTTTGAATCCTTATAGATACAGGATCGGGAATTTCGGCGTTGTATAAACAACTGAAAGCATAAGCCAATATATCAATTTGAATTATCATCATCATCACAACTATAATTATGCCATGCATCATCACATTATGACCCAATTATTGGTACTTTTCGTGATATTTTGCATCGAAGCAGATGTTTTTGATGATTATTTCGCTGTTTGTGGACCGATTTTCAAAATTCTTGTTTTGTTAAATAGGATATAATATTAATTTTGTACACCAATTACGAAAGTGGTGGTAAAACACTCATAGTGGTTAAAATGTTGTTTCTAGTAACTTAAATATAAAATATATGTTAAGATTAAAAGAAATTTCATACGAAGGTGTGTTTTGGTCCAAATGCACTGAACAGAACTAGGTAGATAAAAGTTGGGAAATTGCAGCATCGCTTAGATAACTGCAAGCATTTACCACAATTTAGCTAACAGTAATTTAAGGATAGTTAATATTCGTAGTGGCTATCTACGCATAAAGCCTTGTCTTGTAGATAACTAAAAAGAGTAAAATTATTATTTTTTAACAAAAAATTGAACCCGACTTCCAATGTAAAAACAATATTTTTAAAATCTCCTAAAAAGGATGAAATAATTCTTATTCTTCATGAGTGCCTTTTTCAAAATTCGACTAAATCTCAACGAATTCTGTACTCAATTTTCATTCTTTTGAAGTCGGTAGGTACTGGCTAAGTTCTATGACAAGTATCTCAATTCTGGGCTGGTACCGACTTCAAACGAATGAAAATTGAGTACAGAATTCGTTGAGATTTAGTCGAATTTTGAAAAAGGCACTCATGAAGAATAAGAATCATTTCATCCTTTTTAGGAAATTTTAAAAATATTGTTTTTACATTGGAAGTCGGGTTCAATTTTTTGTTAAAAAATAATAATTTGGCTCGTATTTAATTTATTTTTTATTATTTGCTATCTAAAAAAATCTTAATGTTTTCGAAGGAATTCTTTATAACTATACTGTAGCTACTCTACAGTTAACACAAGAATTCTTTAGTAAGTTCGCGTCACGAGGTTCATACTCAAATAACTTAGGAACGTTTATACTCATTAACTTTGTTCAGGGATCGCCAACACATCGCGTCTAAGCCGCTACGACCTGCGGCTGAAGCTGGTGCAGGACAGGTACCTGGTGATGATGGACTGCCACGACAAGTACATCTTCGTGTTCAGCAAGCGCTTCCCCACCGGCACCGACACAGAGAAACAACTGGCGCAGATGGTTGAGGACTACTGGGCATTGTGACAGTTTTAAAATGGTGGCTAATATTCCAAATTCGAATGGTTTTGAATAAATTCTGATAAACGAACAACGTGACGTTCTATACTGTACTCGGCGAAATATGGCGGTAGCGGTCATTGACTCCCTGTCAAAAACTTGTTGTTCGCGCCAAACTCTAGCGCGACGTTGACAACACTGCAGCGCGTGAGTCTGCACTCTGCGCTGTCAACTGTCATACGCGACACTGTGATGTGACACATTCCGCTTTGAACTCTTACCGGCGCGCGTTCGTAAAACATACGAAAATCTCCTCTCGGTTAACCGATCGGCCCAAACTTCGCGATTAATCCAATAACTATCCGTGCTCCGTATCCGCTCACAGCTCTTTCCGAGCACACAATAGATGACAGAGTCATCTCCCCCCTTAAGCGCTTTCAGCTCATTCAATCTCTCTCTCAGCGCTTCTGGGCTCTCTGGACCAAGTCCTACCTCCATACCCTTCAAATCCACTCCAAATGGCTCCAATGGAAGATGGGAAGAATCACACGCCTACTACCTGGGAAGGATGGAGTCATCAGAGTCGTGGACTTGGCCACCTCACAAGGCCAGCTGCGGAGACCTGTCGGCAAGATTGCCCGGCTCCCACTGGATTCAGCTCAAGATGGGGATCAGCTCATGCCCATTACCCCCCCCCCCCCCCCTCCCCCCAGGATGTTCGCGCCAATCTCTAGCGCGACGTTGACAACACTGCAGCGCGTGAGTCTGCACTCTGCGCTGTCAACTGTCATACGCGACACTGTGATGTGACACATTCCGCTTTAAACTGTTACCGGCGCGCGTTCGTAAAACATACGAAAATCTCCTCTCGGTTAGCCGATCGGCCCAAACTTCGCGATTAATCCAATAACTATCCGTGATTCATCCTCATGAACCAAGGTGACAGTGTGATTATCAGCTCGTCTCATCTCAGCGCAGCCGCCAGCATCTCAGCTCACCAGGTATCTTCCTTCATTATATCCTTTCTACAACCGTCGTAGGGCTTCGCCCCTTCACTTGTCATTTTCTATATAAGCCGCGATTGACAATGAAACGTCAGATGTTATCAATCGCGGTTTTGTATAGAAAATGACGAGTTTTTGAAAGGGAGTCAATGTCCGCTACCGCCATGTTTCGCCGAGTACAGTATAGCAAAAATAATTTTCGTGGATATCGTAATTTTCCTGCATGAAAAACTAATGTCGTTCTAGCTGCCTTGTCCGTGGTCTATTTACGAAAAGCATAGATTTAGAGTTATAGACTGATCTATATCTATGCTTTTCATCACATCGGTACGGTTTTATGGGAGTCATAAAGCCAAGAAACCTTTTCTTACTAACCTACAATAATATCTAGCGTAGATTATGAACAAAGTACAGGACTTTATTTTTTTTATTTTTTTTAAACTTCTCATTCTGCTAGCGATCTGTCTTAGACATTGAACTAGTCGTTTTGAATTTCTTCTTTGTAGGCATGTATGGCACGCATCCATTGATGCGTCCATGTATTTACTATATTTTGTCTTTATTTAAAAAATGTGGAACGCTTCACGATTTTGCGTGTCATCCTTGCGGAGAGGGATTTACTTCACGCATTTATTTATTTAAACACTAATTATTGCACACAAGACACTGTTAACATAAAAATTGACATAGAAAGGCGTCACAGTTGTAAATAAACCATCAAAGCAGTCGTTTAACTTCTTGAAAGCTGCTGAAAATGCTACAACAGTAATAACACCAGCGGGGGCAATTATACACTCATTAATTTCTCATTTATCAGCCCAAGTGCTGGAATTATCAGGCCATGATTTTATTGCCCCAAATGCCTCTAATACACTGCCTAATTGAAAAAGTTTTCGATCGAAAGTCACCAAATAGCCGAAAATTACCGGGAGATGGATATCACTCGGCCGTTGGCAATCCAAACTTTTAATTCGGAGTTTCTGTAATTGTATAGAATTTGACGTAATGACATTCCCGAATCGAGGCAATTTTACGTACAATGTGAACACTTTGTATGGATTTAATGCGTGCTATATTTATTCGAAATCGACCAGTAATCGGCGCGCAATTAGTGACAATGTTATCGATTATGCCTCGTGAAATCATCAATTGCAGACATCAAACAATGAAATCACTAGCGGTTAAAACTCGAACACTTCACTCGAGAATCGTTTTAACTTTATGTAAAGTGCAACACTTTTCCAGCCCCACTGGAGGGTACTCAGGCTACTGCGCTTAGACAAATGAACAGCGTAGCGCCCTCGCCGGCACACGCCATGCCTGGCCACGATATAACAACTGCTAGAAGCGATATTAACATAAAAATCCATACTAATATTATAAATGCGAAAATGTGTATGTCTGTCTGTCACGGGAAAGGACATAGGATACTTTTTATCCCGGAAAAATGTACGGTTCCCGCGCGATAACTAATTTTGGCGCAACGGAGTTGCGGGCATCATCTAGTAATTAATATGTGAGCTTCTAGTATCAAAAGCATTGTCTTTTTATCGTGAAAATTCGAAAATGTTGAGTCCTCGAATTTGCCTTGTAAACAGTTTAATAATCGCCAAATAACCTGTCGGTGTTGGTAAGAAAACCATATCATTATTACTTAAATTGTAAATGCATTATAAAGAGACGTAAATTACCCATATTTACCCCACTTACAGCCAATTAATATTGCATGATTGTGAAAACAATGTAATGTGATAGTTATAATACCCGGCAATAAATATTGCACATCGACCTTTGGAAAGAGACATTCGGCTAATTTCGGTTTCATAGGGCGTTATCTTTGTAGCACACACCTATTTGACATTATGTCAGTCGTTGTTCAAATTCAATAGAGTGCAGTCGCGTCCAGTTCAAAATATATATCTAGAGTTGTTAACACCCCTAAATTTGCTACAGCTGTAATTTTCCAAAAGAATTTTAAATACGTAAACATAATTTGAACACCCTTTTTTATTTTATTTTACCCGAATATAAAGCCATAGCTTATAGAAAATTTGGTGTATTTTATACAAAGAATAATAAAATTGTCAAAAGAAGCAAACCTTAATTGTTTTAACAGCTCCTAATATATACCGGACATTTTGTATTTCGTGCGTAAGAGATAACGCTCTACAAAACCGAAATTAGCCGACTGTCACTTTCCAAAGGTCGATGTGCAATATTTATTGCCGGGTACTGTACGTCGTTATGCGTCGTCTGGTTACGTATTACCTTTACTTTTCATTGTACCCATAGCAACATACTTTGTCTCGGATTTAATTTAATTTTTTCTGATGAAAATATAATACCTACAATACATTATATAGCGCTCACACTTTATAGAAGGTAATTGTAGTAATTAATATAAATTATAATATACAGACAGGACTCTGTAACAAGAAAATTACTGGATCCTTATTATATTCTTTTACATATTGTCGAGTTACAGTTTATGCTGCTACGGGCTGAGCGCCAAATTTTTACATAATATCACCTTCACTCTTTACAACTATTAAATAGGTAACCCTAAAATTGACAACACATAAACATTTAACAACGTATTAAATAGAACTTCGAAATCAATACAAGCGGTTAAAATCAATTTTGTCAATATCTAAAATATAATTACAATATCGATGTAACACAAAAGTTACGTACAATGGAACTCGAAGGATACAATAAATCAATTGAAGTGGGTGGTTGACTTTTCACTCAAATGTGTGGTTAATTGTAACCGAAATGACTGTTGATCGAGCCACACTTAATTTGAGTGGTGCCGTGGGGCTATGGGGCTGTGGGCTATGGGGCTGGGGCTGGGGATGGGGTGGCGTAATGGTTCAGTCGCTTTTATGATTATTTGATATATTTTGTATTTATCTTGTACGCCGGAACTTGCAGCAATTAAATTTTGATTTCGTTTACGACTGGTCACCTGTCCTAAGCTCATGGTGGATTTTTGTTGTGGGTGGATTTTTATTTTTTAGGTCTTTAAAAGCAAGTTTTTTTTAATTCCGTGTTGCATTTTTTCGTTTAATACTTCGTTTCAATCTAGATTTTATTGAAATTAATCTCATATATTATGTGTACTTACCTTAAAATAAATGTCAACTCTATATAGTTGCGTAATATATTCGTTTGCAACCCCTATTTAACCAAAAAGTTTTATTTAAAGTACTTACTCGTAAGTATGCAAAATAGACTTTTTGAACGTTGAGCCTACTTGATGCCTTCTATCGTAACCTTTAATGTGTACAACATGACTCAGTCTTGAACTCTAGTCTCTTGAACAAGGTCTCCCAGAAAATTCGACATATTTTATTCTTTATAATGATGTTATTATTATTTAAATTTGCTTATTAACGAACAATGTACGGGATTACTCGTAATTACGTAGCCGCTAATTGTTGGGGAAAAGTGGGGAGTGGGGAGGGAGCGGGGAGGAAGGAGGGTGACTTGTGACGTGTGGGAACCCGCGTATTGCCAATTAAATTAGACAACTGTTTCATTATATCGACCTACAGATTTCCGCTGTACGCGTAGGGCTGACACCTTTTGTTTTAAATAAGTACCCCGTGTTCATTTATTTGACTTCATAGTGACTCAAAAAACTGTATGCCCAGAGCCCCTAGTCTCTACTCTACTATATGTATATTATATTGTATTATCTATGAACCCTAAGAAACGTTTTCTTTGTCGCTTAGCTATTAGAATCGCCGATCAGGAACTGTAAATGTCTTTATTATCGACTTCATATTATTATCGAATGCTTCAGTTAATTTTAGAGTTAATTCGTATGGAGTTAATTTCGGCTTTTCTATAGATAATCGATAAAGAAAGTGTTGGCTAGGGGCTACGATAGATCTTAATCAGCTGCAAATTATTAATAGAAAAATTATAATAATTGTGTATAGGTATTCTCCTGCCTTAATTTTTGTACTTTAAATGGGAACCTAAATATTGATTTTAAGAAAATGTTTCTCTAGTCAATTCCGGAAAAACCGGGAGATTGAAAGGGCTAGTTGAGTGATTGAAAGGTTAACCCGGACAAAATGTACAGGACGTAGTAAGTGGCTTGGTTAAATCTTGAATGGACCTCATTTTAAAAGAGGTTAAATGATTGATTGTGTGTGACCACAAAACTTTTTGAATTGAGTAAGTAATAAGTACCTATATGTAGGTATAATGTGCATACTATCGCTATTTAAAGCGGTGCCAACACCGATAGCGGTTACTTTAACCCACATAGGTACTCATAGTTACGTCTTTATTTTGGTATTTTTATGAATGTCAAACAAATAATACGAATAAGTAACGGAATTCAACATTTCCGAATTCCGCGCATACAACACTATACAAAGTCCACAAAATAAGCGCCTAAACGATTTATCTTAAATCTAGCAATTCTTGTATATAATATATAGTCAAAGTCAAATTCATTTATTCAAAATAGGTTGTTACAACACTTTTTGACGTCAAAGTATGTAGTATTTTGTATATTTTACAATTTATTTGTTACAGTATTTATTACAATTTCAGATTTTCACATTATTATTATATAAACACAATTAAATTATTCCCTTGTTCTTAATATAAATATAAATATGTCGATATTATGATATTCAATTAAAATATAATATATGTAAATATATAATTGGAATCTCGGAATCAGCTCCAACGACTTTCAATGTATATAGGGGATTTCGGGGGCGATAAATCGATCTAGCTAGGAATCATTTTTAGAAAATGTAATTTTATTCGTGTTTTCGAATACCGAGCAAAGCTCGGTCAAATACCTAGTACCTAATCTTAAAATATATTAACGTCTGTGGCGGCTTACTGCGAGTGGGCAGCCCTACATACAACTAGTAGCACTTACAATAACTAATTAGTGATTTATATAACGACGGCAACAGTTCTGTTGTAATTAGATTTTTTTCATAAAATTGGAAGTTAATTACATAATGAGCGGCTACGTAAGTTACACTTATCATTCTTTAACACATTTGAGGCGGATTAAGAACTTTTTCAAATTAATTGTTTTATTTCATTTAGGTATGTTAGTTGTAACTGTTTTGCGTTAAAAAAATGGTGTGGGTTTAAAGACTCGTGCATTTTTTTTTAGATTTTTGGAAAATATTAATATATTATCAGTAAAAGCTTAGAGTTGCGAACTTGCGAGCTTTTTTATAAGCATAATAGTACATCACGGACTTAAAAAAAATACATATTATCCTTAGTAAAAGATGGACATTCACAATAAGTGTTATATATGCCACTGGCAATCATGTATTTAGTGAGAACTGAGAAGAAATTACACTTTGCTCACATAAAGATTTGCATGAATGCTTTTTGATGATTTTGATATTGCAAAATGCAAGCAGCAGCCATCAAATCAATGTAATTTAAAACAACCTCCTCCACAAACCAGGCAGATTTCCCTGTACATTTCTGCTCTACAATTGAAGAAATAGCCAGCTTTGCCCGATATGGTACAGAATAGTTCGGCTGATTACAGCACAAGTCGAAACAGTCCGGAAGCTCATAACTAATACTACACAGTGCTGTGTTCACGATAAGGGGACTGGCCAATGATTAATGTTCAAATTACACCTATTAACTGTACTTGCCCTAAACAGGGAAACGTATCGTTAGGACCTATGTTAAACCGTACAAGTTCCGACTGTAATGAACTATGAATATGGCTAATGGTTTAAATTGCTCATAATGTGTTGTATCTGCATATTTTAATAGCAAGAATTGCTTCGTAGAAATTCTAAATCTAGATATTTTGTATTAACCATTGGTGCAGATATTGTTTGGTACTACTAATATATATTCTGTGATATTATTTAAGACTTTCCAAACTTAAGTAATAACTAAATACATTGGTAGACTAGTAACTCGATTAACATAGTACTTAACCTACAAAATAAATTTTCAACTTCGTACCTATTTCGTCATATTACTTATTATCTATATATGGCAGCAAACAAAGAAATAGAGAAATTAAGCGCACTGCGATCTAATGGCGCCGCGTCAACGGCAAGCAAGTGGCAACGGCAGATTAAAATGAAATTTGTAATTGAGATTCCTCTTTTCGTTTTCTTAATCATATTTTTCATATTTAGGCACTTCGTCAATCCTTTATGCACATTGCACACCTCTGGAACCTGTTGTGTGCAATTACTGGAGGCGTAATTAACTCAAGATATTTTCTAATGGCCGCCCTCTGCCCGCATATTATCCATCATACCGATCGCGGGTCAAATGCCACTTTATGTCGTTGGTAATGGATGTTATTAAACACAGTAGCATATAATTGTACCGCCGAGACTAAATGTGATCTTTAATTACATGTTTACCAGTCTAAAGTCTTCCTGGGTAATATAACCCTTGAACGAGGAATTAATTCGCGCGGAAGTTATTAAAATATAGTTCGGATAATGGTGCTAAAAGTTTTTGAGTTTGATGCTGAATAGGTATTTAACTATCAATTATGAATATCGATTTCTAATGTTTACGATGGTTTTAACGGGTACTACGTCCGAACAAAACAACTGCATAAATGTCATTAAAATAAACTCCGAACAAAAATAACAGCCTCAGACTTGAGTCAAGCGCTAAGCTTAATAGCGTTATAAAAGCAATATCCTCGCTTAATACGACCATTAAAACTGTAGTAGCAATCATTTTTTGTGACCGCCGCTTCATTACACGCCAACCACGGATCCAAATAACAAAAACAATGTCCATTATTAAGAAAGCCATTAGAAGTGAGACTTGATTAAATCGTCGGACGAGTTGTCCGCTAGCGGCGCCCTCTATCGTATGGAGGAAAAAGTTCTAAGCGCCAGTAGAAACTAAAAAGGTTTATTGTGTCATATCAAATGGATCTATGACATCCTTACAAAATTGTTTAGAAAAGGCAGCTATTTTAACAACTGCCTTCTCTAAAGCCAACTAAAAAAAATCACTACCAATCGTATGCAAACTATAACTATTTGACACTACAATTACAATATTATAATATTATGAGCAATTAGATAATTACTGTGAGCTGTGGGTTGTGAGTTGTGACCATAGACTGCAACACGTATGTTGAAAAACACAAAGGTTTCCAAATGTCCACCCCCTCCAGTCGAAAGCATACAGGCCTGATCTCAACTCAATATGGCGCTTACACCGTTCCACACTCCCATCGATATGTGTGATTCTATCAATCATTTCCCCTATCAAATTATTTAGTAATTCTCTCTCTGGCCGGCGGCCGCTCCGGGCGCGACGGAAACTGCTCGCACTTAGTCTCGGTTTGTTACGCGATAGATAACTCTAATGCTATTACTGAAGAAAATTGGTGACGAAATTAGCTTTGTCATTGGTTATTACATTTCGAATTATGAAATTTGAGCTTCCGTTTCGAATGGAGTAGTTATCGTAAGTAGATAGTTTATACCGACGTTAACGGTACCTAATATGGGCGTAATGTTTCATTTTGTACAGGAAGTGTTAGATGCAGCACAAATGAGATGATCACTTAAGTATGTTTAAAAAGTTGAACAGTTTACTTACGTAGATATTATTACCAAGGATACCGATATAATATTTGTGTGCAAATTTTACCTACCGACGTAGGTAAGTTAGCACCTAGACACAATAGGTAAAAATTATAACCTATCTAGGTACCATCATATTATACAGACGAACATAAAACCTTATTCTTGGGAATTTGGATTTGGAATTTCTTTGGAAGTCGGTCAAAATGTTTCTTAGGTTGACGCTACGGTTTACGGGAATATTACACAAAATATTAATAGGTCCATAATATATTTTTTACTTACGGATTTTATCGTGGAGCACTTTTCTTTTTTCCGGCGTCTCGGCTACTTTCCAGCGGCTGTGGTCACGGGGAAGGAGATTGAGTTGACAGACGTCCAACTTTATAATACTACTAGCTATATGACCGAGCAAAGCTCGATATTAAAAAATTCAAAAAACACACGTAAAATGACATTTTATGAAAATGATTCCTAGCTAGATCGATTTATCGCCCCTGAAACCCCCTATATACTAAATTTCATGAAAATCGTTGGAGCCGATTCCGAGATTCCAATTATATATTTATATATATATACAAGAATTGCTCGTTTAAAGATATAAGATATCTGATTTTTGCAACTACCCGAAGATTTATCAATAATTGATGAATCTTCGGGTAGTTGATATGATTAATACTTGTGTTCCGATCTACGCAGAACGCAATCGGAACACAAAAAAAATTATAATTGATGAACAGAAGTCAGAAACGTCGGGAACGGGAACGAGTGCACCGCGACAAATCTGTGGGTAATTCTTAATTATCTAGATTCTAGAACTACATACCTATCTACCATTACAATTAACATCATACCTATCTACCAATAAAAAATTAAAGCCATTTATGTAGAATTATATTTTGTAAGCAATGCAATATAATAAAATAAAAAAAAAACATTTAAACGCAAACAAACAAAATCAGTATTTATTGGTGGTTAATTTGTGTAAAATGGAGTCTCTGTTTTCGGAAACGTTTCATATTGTTAAGTGCTCGGCCGTCATGCGATCTAACAATTAGCGGGGACCTTTCCCTTCGCCGGTTGTGTTCACGAAAAAATTAACTTCTGTCAACCCTAAAGTACCAAATTGCCGACCGGTGTGTGAACTACGCGTTACAGTCAACATAATTACGTAAAACAATGTGAATTATTTCCCGTGGGGTATGATATACCCTATGCGTTTGTCGCGTTCATTCTAACGCTAAAGCGTTATGTATTTTTATCAGCAATTTTGTTTTATGTAGATACTGAGGCACTGAGCAGCAGCAGCAGTATGTTTTCAATAGTGTACTTGTATCACTAAGGCCGCTATAAATAGTACTCAAGATGCATCTCGGTCTCAAGACGCGGTTCGGCTCTATGATTGGTTCAAATTTTGACAGCCAACCAATCAGAGCCTGAACCGTGTCTTGAGACCGAGATGCATCTTGAGAACTGACTATTTACACCGGCCTTACACTATGGAAAACATTTTGCTAGGCACTGCTACTGAGTCTCAAACACATTTTAGCATTTTATGTATTTCAATGTTTAATCTTCGATTAAAGTTTCGGCTTCAATTTCGGCCATTCAGTTTCAATTGAACGTGGTGGTGAGTGGTGACACCTTAATTTAATAGGTTTCGGCTTAGCCCAAAAATTAACAATTAGTCGGACGCTGACAACACTTTACTATCTGTTGTAAAAGCTCCATCTCTATCCCTCCTAACCCCACCCAAAGTAATAGAAAACATACTCCTTAAGTACTAATAAAATAACTCTCCATTATGAATTACGATAATAACATTTGTTACAAGGATTTTTTCTTCGTTCGGTTTTATTGCGCAACTTTCGTCGTATAAGCAACCCTTTAAGAGGCCTCGTAAAAATAAATTACGGGGTGATTCAGTTGATTCATGGACAGCGCGGGAAGTTGGAATAATAGAGGAGATATTTTATGTACATTTATTCAACTTGTATACATTGTAAAAACAGGTCGACAATTTATACATTTATATACACATTAGGTACAAACAACCGACCGCGTCAACAACAAGCGGGGGAATGTATATGTCTGGTCAAATTTATATATAAAACGCATGTGATGAGGTAAAATGTTTACTTAAAAATAGTGTAATATAAAATTAAAATGGTTACTACTAATATCGAATCATGGGCGTGCAGTCTTTGTAGGCAGAAATGCAGTGCTTGCCATTCACAGATAACAGATATTTTAATTTAACTTTCGTACTTTTAAAATGGCTCATGACGTTAATTTTTTAATAATAATAGTAAAAAATATAGTAAAAAAATAAATATACACATTTAAAAGGCCTCAATTTTAAAAATAGCAACATGTAATCAGGTACAAGCGTGAACGGGTTCACGCGAGGTCAAGATAGGCTCAGTGTTGAGGTGCCTGCCTTGCGCGTATGTGTGAGTGTGTCCGTGCACAGCCGAAAACGCACACAACCATGAATATCGAATGCGATTATGTACTCCAAGCTCTGCGGAAGACCCCAGCAGTGTTGCCAACTATAGGGATATCCCACTTTTAGTAGGGAAAAATGAAATATATAGGAGTAAAAATATTATATTATATTCATGGGCGTGAAATTTTTTAAGCAAAAATGTATATTTATTTGGTATTTATTACTGTTTTTATATAAATAATGACATCATGAGTGACGTTTTTGCCGCAAACACAATAATTTTTTGATCTCTCAGTGGAAAGTACCCCAAGTAATAAATAATATATTTAAATAATAGTTGGGGAGTTCTGGTTGAAATTCAATGTGTTTTCAAGTTGCTTTAGGGGGAAATTTTTGAACAGTTGGCATCACTGGCGCCGCGACCGGCGCGGGCGCCCGCGCCATGCCGACGGCGATCGGAACTACTCGTGAATAGTCGTGAGCAATCGGATATAATCCGAGTAAAATGAATAGACGCAAATCTGACTAATTACGTATAATATGTACATTATGCATTTTTGTTTTGTGAGGTTTATAATATTTGTTTACATTTTACATAGCTGAAATTTTTTGTGTTTTGGAAGGCCATTTGCTTTTTTCATGTGATCGAGCACTGTTACTATACTAAATTATTATTTTTGGTTTTATAGATTTCTAAGAATATTTTAGATTTTAATATTTGAAAGTTTGTATAATATTTAACAGTTTAACTGTTAACATTAATAATTGCGTACATTCATAACTATCACTCACTTGGATAAGATATTTGTGGTGGCCGAAATTTGGCATTTATTTACATCGCATTATGGATCGGATCTCAAGTAACCGGAACCTTGATTATGTGAAAAGACAAAAGTTGAGCTGATTAGGTGAGTACTTAAAATATACTAGATATAAAAATGAAAAAGTTGTAAAAGAAAAAGTTTTTGTAAATGTAATAGGTAATATGTTCACAATGCTACCAATAGATGTCGCTAGCTGCGTTGTCATCGTTTAATATTAGTTTATTATTAGTGACGAAGTGGGCGAATATTTAGTTTATATATATAGATGGCGCACTAAATATGGCCGTCGCTGGCGTGATCACGATATCAAGATTTTTTCCGACCATTTTATCTGTTATAGGCCAAGGTAAACCTTTGTAGGCTGGATTTTTTAGCCCTTGTTAGACTTTGTTCACTGATCGACTACTCTGCTTACCCTGTATCATATCCTTGTGCACGCCCCTGTATCGAATCCGAAAATGGCAAAATCAGTTCACCGCATAATATTTTTAAAATTATCAAGTTACGTTAAAACAAAGATTCTGAGCGAACATTAGTTTTAGCTATAAATTAGTAAATACGAACACAACTAACACTCACTGTTGTTGACGAGGTAGGTCCAACTAAATGCAACGTAAGACTTCAACATCAGACCAAATAAAAGTAAGGTTAGAGTTCTGCGCACCTCACACTGAGGCTGGTAAAACTACGCCTCACTCGCTGTGTAGAGATAAACTACGATAACATGGCGCGCCCCTCCAAAATTCAAAACGTTTGAAATGCGTTGTCAAAACATTTGAAGTGTGTTGTCTTGCGCGGTCGGCCCGTTATGATCAGTAGTGACATTAAGTGAAATATTACGAGTACTGGTTGATTGGTTGAATACTAACTACATACAAACTCTTTCATAAGGATGTGACTACACACATTGAAACAGTAATTTGGAGGGGCGCGCCATGTTATCGTAGTTTATCTCTAAAAACACAACGTCACGCACACACATGCAACAAAGCTATGTGTGTTACTTTGTGAATCAAGTATGTAGTTGCGTATGCGGTTATGTAGTGTGATTTTTTACCTACACACATACTACTTCAAAACCAGCCCAACTTCTCACAGAGCTCTACATTTACTTTATTTATTCGGTCAGAAAATTGAACAGGATTGGGGTGAAATATAACTTACTAATTAGTAAAATACTTGATTTACATTAAACTCAATCATAATTTAGCGTAATTCTAATAATACACACTTATAGACCAAAACGACAGTCAGTCTCACAGGGAAAATAATTAGTACTTAATTAGAAATCGCACCTAAATAACTTCAATTGGACATTTCCATACAACGCAGGCCTAAAGGATAATAAATTGCCTCTAATTTTTTGCGAATAAACCAGCAAATTTTATTGTAAATAAATACTTCACCTCAACCCCGTTAGCACGGATGTAAAAAAATACGGATGGAGCATTACACTATAAAGAGGTGAAGCATGCAAGGTACGACAATTTCGTTTATTGTACACGTGACCGACACTCACACACGCAACTAGGTACTTCAACCCGCTGTCATTGTACATAGACATCCTACACGGGCGGCCATTACTATGCTTCACTCGGGATTAGAAAAGGTTACGTCCGTATTTTTTTTAAGTCCGTGCCCGTTAGTACATTATTTCAGGTGCTAGTGCATTAATCCATACAAATATAACAGCACCTTCTACTCCGTACAGTAAACACTAAACATCAACTCCTTTATAAGGCTCGCCTCGTACAATTTCGTTACATCCGTTATTCTATTCGTTTTCCAACAATACTAAATAAGTTGCAATAAATTGACTAACTATACTCATTTATCACCTACTTAGTATATACAAAATACAGTTCATAATGTTGACATAAGTATTTTTTTTCGATTAATTTTATTTAAATAATTTTAGTCTATTAGTCTCACATGTAGCGTGTAATAACGTAGAACCGTGATGTATAATTACTATACATCTATACAAAGCACGGCTAATACCAATTCGTAATATTTACATGGCGACACGATCTCAAGATGGCGGCGGCGGGCGTTCAAAATGGCCGTCCGTTCTGCGGTCGACTGGGCAGCGCCGGCGGCACGTTTGGCACGGGACGGCTGTACACAAAATATATATTAGTATTCGAATAGTTGGCCACGAATATCTGGATGACTTTTCGAACATGCGATTATTGGAAATGCATAAATTATAAAAAGAAGCTCATTATCAATATTTTTTTAGTAGAACATAATCGCCTGTACGAAATTTCAGCTGACGGGTGATGTATTTATAATGATTGTGTTGCAGACAGAAAAGTGTAAGCTGATAATTATGTACTTACACAACGTTAAGCTATAGAAATACTTATACATACGTATATTTTAAATACTTGAGCATGCATTCCATCACAATAATTTTCCTAATTTTTCTAAATTTCATACTCTTTACTTAAAAAGGAATTTTCACATGTTTCTTTGCAAGAGATAACTTAAATATAGACAACCTAAGTAAATGGGAATTTAGTTAAAGGTGAAATGTTACACATTTTGTACACAGAGTTTACCTAAATACTGAATTAAATTAATATTGACACCAAAGTGATAGATAATATTTGAAGCTAAAAATACATGCAATGTTTACAAAACAAGCCAATTCTCATAGCATATTTCAATAAAATAATGAATTTTAACTTGTAGTCGCAAAAAAATCTATCATTTTACTGAAACATCTGTAGTAATGCAAATACTGCTTACCTATAAATCCTCACGATTATTGTTTTAGGGGGGGGAAAGCACACAAAATTAAGCTTAAAGCAAATGTGACTTGAGCAATATTTTTCATTAGAAAGCTTTTTTATTATTGAAATCATTAGATAATAATAAAAGAGCTATTTATTATACATAATATTTTTAGACGATTTTGTTGCTGTAGCGTACATGGCAATTATTTTGTTTAAAAAAAATTACTCGAGCCACTGTTACGACATCGTATTAATTAAATCAAACGACCCGGTACACATATAGCTTTTAATTAATCTATTTATACAGAATAAGATTAACAATATTCATAAACTATATCAAATCCAACAATCTGTTCTATACCTTTTGTCGATGGTACTATCGCTATTAACAAGAGAGCAAAACTTATGATATCGAGATGAGCTAGCTACGGCGACTGTGTAGGAACTGTATAACGACGCCTATTGTTCAAAAAAACTCCTAGTTGACATCACGGTCTATAAGCGATCCCAAACAAGGGTACGTCAGTGTTGCCACGCTAATAAATGGAGATACCATGTCATAAGCATATTTAGAATAAATTGTAAAATATAAAAATTTATATTCAGAGGATGTGGCAACACATGATGTGACGTATCCTTGTTCGCGACGATAGGGCGCAGAATATTTTTTTATAAAACGCCTGATATAATTTTTGTATGATACGAATTTTTTAATGAGAGCAGTGATCCTGGATCTAAGACGCAATGTGGCAGTGAAATGTGTAGATACTGCTTTTTTTTATGTCTCAAATATTTTTCAAAGCATATGGCCTAAGTTATTTCTCAATATAATATTATGTACGACAAGCAAACTATTGTTCATTACTGGCCACCGTTTTAAACTTAAAGTCAAAGAATATTCAAAATCGAATTTCTCATACGACAGTATGTAATTGTAATTTTGTTGAGTTTTACGATTTTCAGTCTGTGGCCATATAACAAGATTCCGTCCTTTTTATAAAGCCGGTCGAACATGAAACTAGTGAACGAAAGTAACAGCTATAAGCATAGCCCCTACATGAACGTTAAAAGATTTAAATTCAACGATTTATATTTCATCACCATTTTGAAATCTAATAATTGACCAAAGATATTGCTAACAGCAACAATATAAGACATCGGCTTTGGTCTTACTCGTGATTACGAATACGATACAAACTGTAAACATTTTGGCTAGCGACCCGATACAGCGCGGTCGCAAAACGGTGAAGCCCGAATATATTTCAATATTACCTTATTCATACGTCACTACAAGACGGAAAAAAGTTTCGGGACGACGTAGGGTCCCTAAGCTACCGAAACACCTAGACATTGACGTGAAAATTTGTTTCATCTGCTACATAGCTAAGAAAACTGGTCCCGATGCGTATGCACACGCACCGCGTACGCAACTCGCGTGCGCGTACGCACCGCAGACTCGAGTGCAACATCAACAAATATACTCGAAACTTTAGTGTATATAATCCTAGAACACTTATAAACCAATACCCATGATATGCTGATTACAATCTGTCGCTAAAATCCAATCGCGGCACCGTGAAAAGGCGACTCGTGAGCCTGCACCGAATGCATACTGCGATATGCAACGAATAGGTAACTCCTTTGTCAGTTCCAAACATATATAAGACCCACAGCGCGTAAGTGGCGTAATCGGGACCTGATTATTCTCGGTATTATATTTCACAGGTCGATTTGAGTATTGATAGCATCAGATGACAATATACGCCTGGACAAATTCGTAGAAAAGCCTTGCTCTCGAATGTGAAAACTCACGGTAAGATCTCCTTGTGTTTTGATATTTTACGGTCATTCATTTATAGGTCACTTGTGCGCTATCGGCTGCATCGGAAACCTAAACAGCCAAGCCGAGTCCCACACGCCTCATCTTAAGCCATTGAATCTTAACAATTTAAACTAAGTAGTCCCATATTATAACAATAAACCACGATCCTCTGGATTAAAATTTACATCTTAAAGCGCCGCATAAGTATAATTCGCTGATAATACTGACATTTACAAAATATCATCTCTATACCAATTTTAAACTAATAATATCTTTGACAGAAAAATAGAGATAGTCGTAGCAGCACTACTATGCTGTGTGGTCTTCGTGTGGGCTCCAAATTACAAAACAAATAAATGCTAAGCGAACTTATATTTTAATTAATTCGTACATGGTAACACTCGCAATAAATACACAACTTAGGCGAGCCGCGTCGAAAATTACTAATGACTTAGCGCTAAAATAACAACTAATAACTTTAAATTATAAAGTTATACATACTTATTCGAATCCTAAACCTATCGGTTATGATAATTCATTCTTCTAATCAGTTCAGATTTAATATCCCGGGGGATTACAGTTAGTTTTATAATGTTAGTAAATTAAACAAACGACCAAATTACAGTGTCAGAGAAAAAAGGATTATTTTTTCAAATTAATTAAATAAGCAAACATTTGTTTTATACAATTAATGGCCTCCTCGTCGGCGTTCTCTAGTCACACGAGAAACAATCTCACAAAAAATGTGTTAAGCCGATTAGTCATTAGATAACTTTCAAAGCGTTATATCGAAATAAAAAACAACATTAATTTGAAAGCAGAGATCGCTTAACTTAATGACCAATAAACTGTTACGGATTACAATCTCATTGAACATGTTTTATTTACACAGATAAAGCCGCGCCATTAGGTGTTACGAACACGTTGCAGCAACATTCATTTTATCGACAGTTACAAAAGCGAACGTCACTCTTCACTGGTCCTTGTGGTCGCGGCGTGTCCCTTGTGACTGTTACGGCCAAAGTAGAGCTTTAACAAAGAGTTTTATAAGTTTATTCGCCAAAAATTCTTCGCACGCAAATCCGTACGCACACAGCGTGCACGCTTGCGTACGGTACGCAACAATCACAAGAGGCAACGCCGCATCGCTGTCTGTTTACTTGAATCTGGCGAAGGCCGAGCTGAGCTCGTTCACTGCGGCGTTGGTGACGGCCTGGCCGACGGCCTGGTTGATCTGTTGCCGCATGTGCGGGGGCAGCTGGTTCATGGCCGCCACCGCCGCGCTGCCACCTCCCGGTCTCCTAGTTATATCGAGCATGATGGATCATCACAAGTATACTATACTATCTCTATGACATTCGAAAATATATTAACATTATCAGCCAGGTGTAGTATATATTTGATTTTTGTTAACGAAATTATCTAGATTGTAGTAACTCAAGTTAAAAAGAAAACAATATTTTTATGGTTAATCGACTGTCATAAAAATTCACTAGACTAACTTTTATGGTCATTTAATGACATATGACCCAATTTTAGGTGAAATGTGGGTTTTATCAGTCGTATATTTTACAGTTAATATAACTAATCCTTCATTAAAACGCCAGCCACACATGGTGTCAATAATTCTTTATTAGCGTAAAGCCTAGCACTTAACGAAGATTGCCAGCTAGATAAACTCTAAATTATATGACTTTATGTTAATACGTCGAAGACATTAAGATAATATTAATTGAGAAACTTTATTACGCCTCAAATGTGTTATTTTATAGGTTAAATAATCTTAAAGCCTATTAAAATATTACTTGGACGTAAATAGAAACAAAAAATCACTACATTTGCTTACTTTTAAAACACAGATAATGCTACAAAGAAACTATATTCCTCACAGCTTCTCTGTAAGAGCTATTCGTATAATGTAACTGCCATAATATTACACATCGGGCGTGTAAGCAAAATTATTCTTACAGGGCAACTGTGAAAGTTGGAAAACAGCGTCAGCACAAAAGACAAAAGATTTTTTATTATTTGAAGAAAAAGTAAAAGAAAATCTAACGAACTTATACAGGCATTTTAGGATATAACATGAACATTTAGGTCATTTTGCGCTGACGATTTGACGAAAGATACAAAACGTGATTGATGTCCTATTGAAGACCACACATTAGTGACAACTATACATGCAGTGCTCCTACTTACACACGGGTAAATTTAATATATGTAAATAAATAACATATAAACATACTAACAAAATAGTTTCAATATGAGAAAAATATTTTACATCAAATATAGTGTGTCCCGGAATTGACGAATGTGCATTACCAGAATTAAATTGATTTAGATAGAGGCCATATTTGTGCGTCTCTAAATTTTAATAATTATGAGGAGTTATTGCATATTATATTGCAAAAAATATTATATTTAAGATTCTAATTTCATAAAATTTGTATTAAAGTATAGACATAATAATTATGATCCAAAAAGTTATTTGGCATAATTCCTACATTAACACAAATATTTGAAGCAGTATGTGGAATTAAAAATATGCCCCTGAATGATAGTTGTTAAGATATGGTACATAAAGGTAATACACAAACGCCGTATCATAAGTATTAGAAATCATTTCATACCACGTAAATGAAATTTCGATGAGCGCACAACCCTATACTTATTGCCACAAAATATACGTAAGATGTGCATTATAATATCATGGTACATAACAATCTCATACAGAACCAACTCATCAGCGTATAAATCCATGCAAAGTTTCCATAACAGTGTTATTGGCTTTATGTAAGATTCAAAAATTGCTCCGAAATATAGTAACACAAAGATCATTCCTCAAAGTTCTTCATAACATCAATGTAATATAATTATTGAAATAATTTATACACTGATTCAGAAAGTTCCAGCATTTCTTTTCAATCCGTGTCCGGTCAAGCACTTATCATACAATATCACTACTATAACTAGATTTAAATTTCCGCTATGTTTATATAGATTTGGAAGCAACATTTTTAATATATCATAAGTATTCATGTTTCATTAACTATACTTGTATATAACATATGTATAAATATTTATAGTTCTACTGGCCGTTGTTAACTATAGAGTATAGACAATCATATCTTTCAAAAATGGAGATACCTGCGTACCCATTAGTAAATTATAATTCGGTAGGGATTGAAATCATCAATATTAGCGCATACGTTTAAAAAAATAATCCTAAGAAAAATACAAATAATAAATGCTACAGGGATTAGCTTATTATCGAATGAGGCGACTGCTTTACCGACCGAAACCTTAACAGCATCGAATGTCGCTAGATGGCGCTTTTTCGTCGCACGTCGGTAAAGCAGTCGCATAACACTCGTCCTTTAACCGTAAGTGTTACTCAAACCAATTGCACAAGTTAACAAGCACGCCAGAGTTAGTACCTTATGTTCGTATATAACTTATGTTAGTGACGCCGCCTCCGCACGCTTAGCGCCGTCTGCGAACAACCACACACTCACTCGCTTAGTTCACCAAAGCCCATCTATGTTACTACGGCCGGCAACGGGAAAACGCATACTATCTCTTTTACGTGCCAAAAATATTCGGGAATTTCTTACTATGAAAAAGGTATAAATTACATGTATTCTATTATAGCAATCAATTCATTAAAACGAGCGAGTAGTATTCTCGATCATGCCAAGAACTATAAAAATCATGTCAGTGGTTATAAAAAAAGCGCCATACTGGTATAAATTCTATAGATGTATATGTAATAGAACAGGGGTTCCCAAACTGTGCGCCGCGGCGCCCTGGTGCGCCGTGGAAAGGCAAGAGGGGCGCCGCGAGTCGATCCTCAATCATTATCCATAACCACAAATATTATAAAATAAAATTTTTATAATAATTTAAATACAAATCAGGCAGATGATTAAATAATAATTATTATTCACTTGCTTAACCCAATCATCAAAGGTGTTTATTTATGTATCTTTTTGTAATAGCTAGGTAGAGTATATATTGTAGCTAGTAGAGTATATAGTAGACAAAATATTGACTTGTAAGTGCGCCGCACGCTGGAAAAGATTGGGAACCCCTGCTATAGAACGATTCAGAATGGTGCACTGATTGATCATCACAGAATTATACGACTTCACGATATAAAGCAAATTCAATAATTCAACAAGCGAGAACAATAAAATGTATTATTTAGCTTTTATACATATTTTGTATATACTTATACGTATTCCCATTACCAGACCTGCTTCTACTAGCATAATAATATAATTTCAGTATGTTATAAAGTACACAGATACAAAGTATTTATTATATTTTGGCCCATACTAGATGCATAATATTATGGCTGTTACATCACCCAAACAACTCAAGATACTGTATCTTATCATAACAAATGTTAATAAATCTCAGTTGTTAGTTTTGATTTCTTTGCAAATTACGTCAAAAACAAGTTCCGTTAAAAAGGCCGTTACTGTAAGTAATGACTCAGAATCATTACTCGACAGCTGTTATTAATATTTTTTCTTCGTTTGTCCAACTTTTCGAGTTTATTTCGCATGTTTATCAGTTTTTAATTCTTTAAAAATAACTAAAGTATTACAGATATTATATTAAGTATATCTTGAAAATAAGTTTTGTATCAGCAATACGTGAACACCTTTGCAAGAAACTACATGCCGAAATAAATCCAAAAAAAAAATATGTTTTGAACTTTGCGTATAGTTATGCGTAAACGTACTTTGTACGTATGTGTGCGTTTGCTTACGCTTATACAGTGTGCGATGCGTGTACTTGAGTATACGCGTACATTAATATGTGCACGTACGATCACGATATATGCGTGTGAAACCACATTATGTGTATGTGCGTGTACCTGAGTATACGCGTTAATATGTACGATTCATGACATACACGCGTGAGACCACAATATGTATGTGTAATTAAAGACGTGAGTGGATGAACACGATAACTAACATTTTGTAACATACGGACAGTTACTCATTTTTCCCCCTTACAATTTGAACAAACCTTGTAAATTATCTACTTCATCACCTGGCTAATAATATACTATCTGTCTACACAAAAAATGCAGTTTTTTTTCTTATCATTTTTCCGGCCCTAAAGCCTCTTAATGCACAAAAACAGCTAATTTTTACTGTTAGTTATTGTGTTCTTCCACTCATGTTTTCAATAATTGTATATTACTATATTTATTTTATAAGTGTACTCACGTGGGTATGAGGGGGGCGGGCAAGCCCTGCGCGGGGTTGGGTCGGCCGGCGGGGGGCGGGGGCGCGGCGCCGCCGGGACGCGACGGCAGTGGGGGCGCGGGCCGGCCTGCACCGCCACCCGGCACCGGGGGCGCGCCTCGCTGACCTAACGAGGCTGGTAAACAAGTATTATTGTAAATAAACACATGTAGTATATGTGGTATAAATAACGGGATTTTAGTTGAGAAAAAAAAGTGTCAATCTCATCATACCTTGTAATAAAGTTGTACTATTAGAAAAGTTAGGCAGGCAGTTACATAGGCAGAACTAAGTAATTTGGTCGCGTTAAGTCAAACCCATCCGAGTCCGACCTATCACACACAGCTAACATTGATTTGACATAAGTCGACCGAATAAACTGTCCGTCAACTGCCTAGGAATCAATTTTCTCGATGGTACAAAATATAACAAAACTTACAAAACTTACGAGTTTAAATCAAAAGAATCACAAGCGAGTATAATCGATATTAATAATGGATAGCGGTAATAGCTTACAAGCACAAACAACAACATTTTCTTAATAACAGATAATAAACTATTACTCTTTGAACTTTGGTACATGTGAACGTCATGAATGACGTTCACATGTAACAAAGTTGTTTAATCCTTCAGGCCCCGCGCGAGCACCGGTGATCGCGACAACAATAGAATACAATAGCAATTCCTGGAAATTCCGACTGAAGTATTAATAACCATTACCTATCAATACTTTATTTTTGTAATCATAGGTTATCATTTAATACAACATACAATAATTATTAATCCTTCAGGCCCCGCGCGAGCACCCGTGATCGCGACAACAATAGAATACAATAGCAATTCCTGGAAATTCCGACTGAAGTATTAAGATATACTCGCTCGTAAATTAAACATAATATCCACTCGTAAAATAAACGAATCTTCGTTTGACGTATATCTTAACATGTATAAATTAAAAAAAAAGTATCCATATCCGAGCATAAAACTGATCGCACATTTGTCAGCGCCGTAGCGCCGTACGCGTCGAACGTACCGCATAGTACACGAAATGCGGCGCGTTCGGCGCGTTCGGCGCGTGCGTGCTGATAAATGTGCCATCACCTTAAAACCTCCTACTTTTTCTGGAAGTATATTATTTTAAAGTAACATGGATTATACCTTGCTGCGCGGGCGCGGCGCGTCGCGGTCCGCCGGGCGAGGGCGGCGACAGACGCGGGTTGGAATCGAGGCGGCTCTCCAGCCAGTCGTTTTTGACGGGCGGCGGAACGGGCGTGCTCACCGTCGCCATGGAAACGTCGCCGATGATGTGCAGCGCCTCCTTGCACGCGTGGTACATGCGTAACATCTCCTCGCGCTTCTGAGCCTCCTCCGGCGACTCCTCCATCATTTGCGACTGTGGAACAGAGTCGGTTATAGTGAACAGCGAATACTTTACGCGATAAAATCCTACAGCCATCAGCGACCCTAGCATGACCACAGTAGAAATGCGAAAAGTATAGAAACTCTGTGGAGATACATTATAGTCTATGTAATAAAGTAGGATTTTGTTATTTTTAGGACTATTATAGTCTATGTCATAAAGTGTCATTACATTTGATTTTTTGTCGATCGAAGCTAGCCGCGGTAAGGGCGAAGACAAACGAGTGTAATTTTGTGAGTCGTGAGCCGCAGAATTTCTGCCGGGCAGATTTTTTTTCATACAAATGACAACTCATTTTGAGTCGCCGTGTGAATCAAACATGACTTTTGTATGAAACTGAATGCAGCAGAATTCTGCCCGGCAGAAATTCTGCGACTCACAACTCACAAATTACGCTCGTTTGGCTTCGCCCTAAAGATCGGAACGGCACCTTCAGTTTATGTCCACTTTTTTATACTTTCTTTTTTTTTCTATACTTTCGCATTTCTACTGTGGCCATGCTAGGGCAGCAGCAGAGTTGTTATTACCGACAATGATGACCAGAGGCCGTACCACGAAACCGTTTTTATCGTACTCGTGCGAGAGCCGCGTCCTACTCTAACAAACGAGAAATTACGTTGTTAGAGCAGAGCGTGGCATTCTCATCCGATTATTTGAGTCTCAAAACTGTTTCGTAGTAGGCCCACAGTTTTAAAAACAATACTATTTTAGAATTGACATAAATTTGTTATTATTGATTGATCTTATAATTGATCTCCTGATGATATTTAGACCATGGGAGATTAGACTCTTATTTTAATAAAAGATTACACACTTAATATAAGATCTTCTTATTTACCTGATCTCCAGACGCGTACAAGTGTGCCAACAGCTCGCCGTTGATGAAGTCTTTGGCGTTGTTTATAATCAACATCATGATGGTTTTGGGTACGAGGTCTCGCGTGGTCTTGGTCACTATGCGCATATAGGAGTCCACCAAGTTGCGGATGGTCTCGACTTGGCGCTCGAGTTGCGGGTCCATGCTACTAGCAGCGGAGTTGTCGGAGCTCTGGAAATAACATAATCTATGTGTCAGCTCTTTGGTACTCATTGAATGCTAGTTGAGTGAATTTGGCCTGTCTGCTACCGATTCAATGCTTGTTGAGTGTAGTTCGATGGCAAAACACGTATAAATTCGGTGACCCATCGCTATCTCTTTCCTCCTGAAGTATACGGCTATCACCTTTCTACAGGCACGCAAAAGAGTCGAGTGGATCAAAGAATTCTTACATGCCTCCGTACTATAGTTTTTACTGTTCACTTTCACGAGTTCTGTTTAGTGAAGTTGTATTGCTTTAGATGTCATATTTACGTAGAAAATCTATTTCATATACATTTACATAAATTTCGTATGAGCTCCAATTCTTGTCAAATATATTATGTTGGACGAATATTCCAAAATTTTGTTTCAGTTGCTGATGTTGTCAAAGTTTAATTTTTGTTCAGTTTAATATTATTGTGTTATCATTGTTTTAAAGGCGTCGCTGTAATTTCATCTAAAAGCTAATATAAGCGTCTACTGCACTCTTTAACGCTAAGAACACAATGAGGTGAATGATCAATATTGCATGTATTAATTACTAGATCAATAGACATATTTAGTAGCTTCTTAGCTTATATATTATATTTCAAGCTGGAGATATTTCATCTGCAGTATATAAAATGTCATTTTTCATACACTTGTGTGGATGAGTAAATTTTTTTGCCTCATTATAAAAAACGTGACACAAATGTATGATAAATAGTTTAATTGTAGTTTTAAAAGCATGCAACTACACTATTATATGATATATAGCCTCATTCAAGCCAGTATTCTCCCATACTCATAAAATGAAATATCTCACTTGTCCACAGAGACAGAAAGAAAACTTACAGAAGTTTTCATTCTTCTACTCACCATCTTCACAATTGGGCTAGGCAAAGGTATTTCTACTTAAACCAACTCCACATTAGTTAATGAACAAAACGGCACAGCTACATCAGACAAAATGAATCCATTATCCAATCAGAAACATCATTCATCTTTTGTATGAGAAACTTTAATAATTTTGTTCCTAAGCATCAACAGTTCGAAGAAAGCAGGAAATTAGAAGCCAGAGATAGCTAGCTAACTGACAGTATTAACCCTTAACCACTGACGTACGTCTGTGAGACGTAGGCGCGCGACAAAAACAAAAATATCTTTTAAAATCGTTGTCGGATGAACTTGTGCTTTCCAGTACCTTCCTAGGTACCGGTAACGTGTCCGAAGCAGTAGCGTCCAGAAGCACAATAGACATAACTACCAGTACTTCGACTTCAAAGAGACGGACGGGTTTCAATATCTGTCAAATTCGTCGGGTTTTCCCTAGGATAAGTTAAAGGCTGGCGCGCTGGCTGGTATAATTTATTTTTAAAAAGAAGATTTTGAAATTGAATTCTGACAGTTTTCTTTGCATGTTCCAAAATATAAACAACTAAATTTGTAGGTAACGACCCTAGCGACGACTTTTGTCATAATACGTCAAACTTATTTTTTTTTGCATCAGTTCTAAGTCGGCATACTCTATCATTCTGTCTACTCTGCCAGAAGTGTGGTAAAACTCAAATAGGTAAATATAATCATCGTGACGTCTGTGAGACGTATTGTCAGAGGTAATGTAAGTTTTTATTTTTTTAATTAAAATTTGTTTCTGTTCAAAATAGTTTGTTACATAAACTTATAATATACTGTCGTATAGACCACCTGACAACCCGAAAATGAGTGACCATTTTTGATCTGTCAATGTGTGCGTGTGCTAGTGATGTATATTTTACTATCGATAGTATAGTATTTTGCTATCGATAGTATAGTCCGTTCGAGTTATTTTACCTGAGTTTCTATAAGAAATAAATAATAATATGCAACTTTGACAGATTTTGTATTTCAAATTAGGTATTATAAATTTTAATTGGCAAAAAAAGGTGACGATTGAAAAGTAGATACAAATTTTCGTTTGGAATGATTTTTCAATCGTCGGATATGTTATGACATGAGGTTCTTATAGGGGTAAATAATATACACATAACACGTTATAAAGTTACTTATTTATTTCTCAGGTAAAATCTATCTGGTAAATCAGCCCTTACATTGAAAGTTTACGTTGAAAGTAAACAACACACATAGTATATTATATTTTATTCTTAAATTAAATACATATCATAAAATATCGTAATACTTTTTATTACAATTATTTTAACCGACTTCCAAAAAGGAGGAGGTTAGACGTTCTGCTGTGGATATATTTTTTATGTATGTTCAACGATTACTCCGCCGTTTGTGAACCGATTTTCAAAATTTGAGAACATTGTATTGTTCCGAGTAGGTACCATGTTCACAAAAGTGGTGGTCTGGTGATGCAAACCATGAGAAATCGAGGTGACTCCTTGATATTCAAATGGGAACATATGGTTATTTTGGATTTATATGATGTATTTTGATTATATGCTACCAAAAAGTAAGGTTTTTCCCCATGATATACCACGGTTCTGAAGGTGCTGAACAGAACTCCGGATTCCTTATACATACATGTTTAGGAGTTTCAGCGTTGTTTAAAGAACCAAAAGCATAAGCTACTATGCTAATTACATTAATCATCATCATCATCGCTACACCATGCATCATAGCATTATGATCCTATTATTGGTACTTTTCATTGTCTTGCCGGTGATCAGACTTAAGCAAAGTCAGTAAATCTTTTAACCTATCAAGCCCCATAAGAGCACCGGTGATCGCGACAACAATAGAATAACAATAGATTTCCAAGAATCCGCAATCGAAGGATTAAAGGTCAATGTGTAATATGCCTTTACAATAGAATCCCAGAAAACGTTCAAAATATTTCGTTTATAAATTTAAAAAAGTAGTCAAAGAACGTTTTGTGCCAAAGCCTATTATAAGGTCAATGATTTCCTAAACGATGGCACATCTTGGGAGTAGAATGCTGAATGACTGCTTGCAAGGCTACTTCTACATGACTTACAATAATTATTATGTACTTACCTATCTATGTTTACTTTGTATAATTTTTAGTTACAGCATTGTAAATTTTATTTTAAAAGATTAATTTTTTTCTCACTTTTTTTGGTAAAAAGTGGGCCCCGTGCGAGTTTCTTACGCCGGTTCTTCTCGTCGGGTTAGTTCCCGAACCGGTGGTACGCACAATGTATTCTGAAAATATATTTTATTTTAAATTTATTCAGAAATAAAGCAATTTTGATTTTGATTTTTTAAAACACCAACTGTAAGTTTAGAAAACCTTAAGAGCCCGTCCTCTCTTTTCTACTGCTCTCTTCACACTCACGCCCGTCTGTCATAAACTAATAACAAACAAAACATAATTTCAGGTGAAAAAGGACGATCGCCAAGTTAGCGGGCAGATAGAGGTTTTCTGTTTTTAAAGGGTTTTTTATATTGAAGTGGTAAAAAGTAATTCCAACACTTTATAGACGACTTTCTCAACAGTACATTGTATTTTTTTTTCATACCGTTAAGACGTCAATACAATCCATAAAAATGTGATATTCTAAACCTTTTACAGCAAAAATCACAAAACTGTCGCGGGTTTGAGTTGGATTATTTAAAGATACTTAAAAAAATAAAAAATCTAGCTCCAACACCATACTATAATTGAAATGATCTTACATGTTGTGCATTAAAACTTATAGAAATACTGTATTTTAACTGTTAAATCACGTCTGTTACATGAGCGAAATCGGCAAAATTTTGTATACGGACTCTTAAGGACAGCTAAAAAGAGCAAAATTATTATTTTTAAACAAAAAATTAAAACCGACTTCCAAGGTAAAGACAATAGTAATATTATACTTAAATGAACTAAAAAGTATTTAATATTCCTTATTCTGTACTCAGTATTTCTGTTCTCAATCTTCATAATTTTGAAGTCGGTACCAGTCCTGATAATAAGTTTAAAAGTTGCAGTTATACCTATTCTGTCAGAAAACTGTCTATTATATTATAGTGCGTTTCATCGAATAGTTCCTTTGCCGTCATGTTGGCATTCCTGTCTGTCAATAATGTAAACAAGGTTGACATGCTCTGCGAGTTTTCATAATTTTACTGTGATTTCGTGAGAAAATCATGCCGAAAACATTAAAGAGTGGTGAAAGAACGATGGTGCTTAGAGTGAAAGAGTTTTGTGAACGTGAAAAACGTAACTAGGCCCCAATAATTCCATTAAACTTGGGTTGCCGCCATTACGGCTTAGTGAAATAGGGTTACCGGCGTCAGTTTAATCACCCGTAAACACAGTAAAACTTATTAATACATGCAGAGCGTGTCTACCGTGTTTACGTTATTAACAGAGAATGCCAACATGATGACAAAGGAACTATTTGATGAAACGCACTTGTAGTAACGAAAACTACATACACGCGAACAAAGGCGCGGGCGAAGCGAGCCCTAGTACTTCTCACAACCTATACATTTTGTGGTACACTTTACGGACAAACTATCACGCCTATTGATTTGTGCTTCAACATAGTATTTACATGTAAATGTGTTATCATCAGTCAGTGAAGGTGTGATGACGCGAGCCCTGACAAAGCTCGGCTTTTAGTCAGTAAATGCGAAAGTGACTGCTGGTTACGCCTTCACACATAAAGTACTAAGCGGATCATCATAAAACTTTCATAGGCACACGTTGTCTGGAACTCTGGAGTATGGAGGACATAGGGTACCTTTTATCCCGGGAAAAAGAACGGTCCCCGAGGGATAGACGTTAACGTAGGCAGAGCCGCGGGCGAAAGCTGTTAGAATTATGTACAATTTTCTTTAAGTGCATTTTGTGATAACATATTATCTACCCTAATTTAAGGTAGCACAGTAAGGGTAATGTGGCAACATTAATTCGCATTAGTGCCAACATGACGGCAAAGGAACTATTTGATGAAACGCACTATATTGAAAGCTGCATTCAATGGGTGTTTTCACACTGCACGATAACGACACGACACGATACCACAGAATAGAGGGCCACCGCACATATTATACAATTTCAAATTGGCCGACTATCGTACAAACTGACTATCGTACTAATTCTAATATTCTGTCACTTAGTATTGAATGCACCCAAAATATTCTCCTTTCTTTTCGCCTTCGTTTTATTAGTGCCACAATAAAAGCGTGCTTTTTACGCATTTTAACACGCACGTCACTAGGCTAGCAACACCGTTACCAAATAAATCTAAAAGTCTGCGGCTGGCAGCGTACACGATGAAGTTGTCCAATTAAATTGTGACACTACGCAATTTAGTTTGTACGATAGTCGGCCAACTTGAAATTGTATTATATGTGCGGTGGCCCCTATCTATTCTGTGGTATCGTGTCGTGTCGTTACCGTCGCAGTGTGAAAACACCCAATGAGTATCAGATACAAGTGACTGATCTGTGAAACCTTGATTTTATACTAGGTATGTCAAAAGATTATTATTATTTAAAAATAATCGATAAAATAATGTCCTTTTTAAGGTGATAAATATATAAAGGTAAATGATTTTTATTTTAGTTTTATGTTATTGTAAAATATCGATAATCATATCGATAAATTTGATTCAAGCACTAGCGTATATGTAAAAATTTTGATGAAAAAATTTTCTTCAAAATTTGTGTAATATAAGAACAATAATACTTTCAGTTACGCAAAGTATGAAAGTAAAAGGGAGAATTCACAATATTTTATTTGAAATAGAGAACTAAAGACAGAATATAGCAAAAATAAACACATCGTAGCAATTAGGACATGAAGATTAATTACCTGTGAAATGTATATTTATATTGGATTATTATACATTGCAATCACGCACAGAACAAGTTACTATTTTTATATGTAATAGTATTTGATGAAAGTAATAAAGGATTTAAACAATAAATTGCAAATACCGAAAGGGCATAAAAACGATTGACGACTTTTGACGACCTGTCAAATAAAAGTGGTTACAATTTACATTAGACTGCCGCTCTCTTTTCATCTTGTTATAATTCCAGGATTTTCTTCTCTCTCGCACTCTTTGTTGGTCTTTAGCATTATATGTTTATGGTTTGTTATAAACTTTTTTTAACGCTGAAGTTGCGACTTCTATTGGATAGAGTATAATTAATATAAACGAACAAAATGTAGAGTATTTTGTTGAGGAAAACTTTAGTTTTTCAGAGACTGATGATTTTTGTGTCGATGAAAATGAGATCGTGTCACCAAAGACTGAAGAGGTCAGATATTTTGAAATCCCTCATTGTTATTTCATCAGACAGTGATTACAATGTACCCTTAGCAGAATTATAGAGGGAAGTACAAAAATGTACAATTTTTTATTCTCATGCTGAAGAAACTATGACAAAAAGTCGCAAAAAGTGTCAAGTCCATAAAAATGTGCATTTTATTCCTTTTAATATCAAAGAATATTTCACAAATAATAAGATAAAATTAGTTCTGTAATAATTTTAGACTGAAAAGTTAAGTTTTTGAGCTCATAGAAAAGAGATTCTTATTAGCTTTTGTTTGTTTTGAGAAATATAAATAAATATTAAACATAAGAAAATACTTCTTTTATTTATTAGTACAATATATACTAAAGTGACGATAGGTATGTAATATAATAACCATATTTTCTTATATAATTATTGACTTAGAGCTGTTTAAATGAAGCGTACGTCTGTGAGACGTACATCAGTGTTAATGCAAGGAAATACACGTCAGTGGTTAAGGGTTAAACATCTATACTTTTATTGTTTTGTCAGCACATGTAACAGCAATTTTCTGCACAAGAAAATCGCAAGGAATACGCTGGACACACCCACTCATCCACAAAACCTCAATAAAATCTGTTAGTAAAAATCACCAACTCCAATACAGTTACTTCATTAACTATAAATAACTTACTTCTTTATTTACACCAAACGATGGTAAAGGCAGAAATAACTAAAAATAGAGAAACACCGCTAAAACATACTGTTCAAGATTGTAGACGTAAAAACACAGCGAACACTTCTATACTTATTATAAAACAAAGTCGCTTTTTTTTCCCTCATGTCCCTTTGTTCCCTTTAATCTTTAAAACTACGCAACGGATTTTGATGATTCTTTCAGTGCTAGATAGCCCATTTATCGAGGAAGGTTATAGGCTATATTTTATCACGCTAAGACTAATAGGAGCGAAGAAATAGAGGAAAATGGGGAAAAACGGGGAAAATTATTTAAAAGGGCTAACTTGAACGCGCTGATTTCAGGAACTACTGGTCCGATTTGAAAAATTCTTTCAGTGTTAGATAACCCATTTATTGAGGAAGTCTATAGGCAATATTTTATCACGCTGATACTAATAGGAGAATGTGAAAAAAACGGGAGAAATTATTTGAAAGGGCTTATCTCGCGAACTACTGGAGCAATTTTTATGTTATGTGGCACAGATAAGAAGTAGACCACGTGGAGGATCATAGGCTATCATCAGGTATTTTAATCATTTTTTCAGTGGCTATATATTTTATACCCGTGGGACGCCGGGTCGGGTCGCTAGTCAAGTAATAAAATACTTAACAACGAAGCTTGAATAGCTATCGTAGTCTTCCGAAAAACAGCATAAAATGAATAACATACGAATGAACAGAAGTGAATGACAGTTATGAAGTGTAAACCCTCAACAAGTGCAAGATGACACACTCTTAGCGAAGTAACTCTACATGCCATGCTACATATAACTTTGCATGTATTTCAAGAATTTTAGCTGAAAAACTTTTATATAATATTACCATAAGGCGAGACGTGTAAATATTTTTCATTTTAATGTGTGAAGAATTTTTAGTAGAAACAATAGAAACTATGTTTTAGTTAATGTAAGAAGTGTCTTCCAGATTAAGTAAAAAATTAACTTAGAACTTGATTATTTAAGTGTATGAGTTTATAATAAGTGTATGAAACAGTATATTAGTCAAAGAAAAAAATTAGTGAACAAATATTCACACGTCACATATTATAATAAATATACTATACATTAGTATTATATTTCTTGAAATCCACCCTGGATATTCACACATGATGTATAGTGAGCTATGTGAACAGTAAGGGTATAATAAGCCTCCGACAAACCTCGTGTCCTTCGCCCTGTATCGCATGGTAAAACAATATATTATTGGGTAACTCAAATATACAATGACATATAATAGATTATAGAATGGTGTCATGAACACAAACACTGCTTATATCATAAATATATTAGGAAAATTATTAGCCAATGAGGGTAGTCGTGAAACGGTCTTACCTCGTCGCCATTGGAGGCTTCGGATGTCTTCTCGGGATAGACGCCGGCTCGGAGGAAGGACGCCTTCCAGGAGTCAACGTCGTCCTGGTTCTCGCAGGACAACTCCAGTTGTTTATAGTCCTAAAACAGACAACGATACTAATAACATTTTGATCTTTAATGGCAACTGGATAACTGTTTATCAAATATATTAGTATACCCCGCTCGCGTGTATAGCCCGCGGCTCTGTTATGCCGAAATTAGTGTATTTAACGAGTACCGTACATTTTCCGCAACACAAACTACATCCTTTCCCGTCTCTTAAAGTATTTCATAATTATCAATTTTCATCTAAATCAGTTCAGATAACTGAGAGACACATTTTCGCATTTCAGAGGTTTTTGTCTTAAGACGCAGAGACGAAGCGAATCGACAAGCGTAATGCACACATTACTTCTGAGATTTTAGAAAGACGCGCGCATTCTCGCGACTTCGCGCTACCAACGCTGATTGGTTCCGAAGTAATGTGTGCATTACGTCGCTACGATGCGCTTCGATTCTGCGCTGGTATAAATTGACCCTTAGACCGTCGGCCCACCTTGTACACGTTGCGACCCTCGGGGTTGAAGAGTGCGAACATGTGTCGGCGCGACATGAACCCCTGCTCGAGGTCTCGCAGCTTGAGACCGTCCAGCGGCAGCATGTACTTCTTCTCACGCTCCTCCTCGTCCTTGTACCACGAGATGCTCTCCGATGTCAGCACGAACCAGTAGTCGCGGGAACCACCTGCACACCGAGGCATAGTTAGCAAGGAGAAGTTTTCTTAGGCAAATTAATTATTGCCTATAAATGCAGCTCCGCATACCTGAATAAGTTGTATTCACAGTATCTTACGAGATCAATACTTTTTGCACGCACACAATATGTCGCACGTCGCACGCACGCACGTACGTACGCAAGCACGCTCGCACTCACGCACACTCGCCCGGACTCATATATACTCGCTTAAAAGTTAAAACTATGAAACATACCAAATTGTATTTAATTTTATTTACCCATAAAGTTGTTATCTTAACGTACCTTTCATGATGCCCAGGTTGTGTATGCACATAAAACCTTTTCTTATGACTTGATTTCCTAGAGTCGATCTCGTTTTGGTTGCGTTTTCAGACTGGTTCTGTGCACTGAAAACAGAAACGAAATTAATCATACCACCCAAAATGAAGTTAATATAAAATTTGTAGTCTATTCGTCACGTTTATGCGATAATAGACGACTTAGGCGCGTTTATATGAAGATACAATTATTATACATTATAATATTATACTTAATCTTCCCCCTTTACTAATTAAAAAAGTTACACAATGCAAATTTCTTTTTATTTAACCTCAGAGTCAAGAGGGGTGGGACACTACAGGTTAATAAAAAAGTGTGGTAATATGCATCTACATAACATAATATAATATACATAGTAAAACAAAACGTACTTGGCGAATCCGATGAAGTCCTCGTGGTTGGTGTTCATGTAGGCGAGCTCACAGTCAATGAGCAATACTAGCTGGTCTTTGCACTGTTGCTCGCGCGACCGCACGTGAGACATGATGATGCGCTCCGTTTCCTCGCGAAGCCGGGGGTATCGTGACATCTGGGGAGGGGCATAAAAGAATAATAAAATAATCTTTTACAAAAATAATATACGCCCCTTACACCGGGTGTCGGTAACGGTTGCCCCTTTTATTGAAAGCAGGAAAGCTACGCAGGAGTCATTTAATAGTGTCAAGTGCGTACAAAAGAGCACCCTATGTTCCTTTACTATAGAATTTCAGTAAAACCGATGACCGACACGACTGACGAGAGACCAGAGATCGATTTTTTAGACGCATTGATAACCCTTTTTGTCAAAAAATCTGGTGATAGGACTTGATTGTCCTAACCAAACGTAAAAATAAAATCTTTTTGTCCCGGGAATCAATCCTAGCTTGAGCCACTGGGCTACACAAGAATTGAATTTTAGAAGCGGTGATTGTGGCCACTGGAACGAAAAAAGTGGAAAAAGTTGCACAACATTACAGCAACATTTTTGTTCTTGCGTTTGTCCGTTACCCTTGAAAAATCTTATCTAGTCTTTACTTACTCACCCTCTCAGTGCAAATGCGTACTACATTAGACAGTTCCTGCACGACCAAATCCACGCACTTCAGGCATGGCTCTTTTAGTCTGGCGATTTGTTTCTTTACTATAGCCTCGAACGCCATGTCCGGTGTGAATAGACCGACCTGAAATAATCATAATCATCATAATCATCATTTATTTCTCACCTTAATAATAATACAGTGCTATGTGAACAGTTTTACAGTAAGCGTTTAGGTGGGTTGATGCCTGCACTACAACTATAAGAAACAACTATAAGAAACAACAGTTAAAGATATTTTATTAGGTACCATAAAGTAGTTTTCTTACGAAGTGTTAAAGGTACACTATTAGGTACAATTACTAGTAAGTAGCGTCAATTTTAACTAAGTTTAACGACACATTATTTCTTTATGGCAAGGCAAATAAGTGACATGACTTGGTAGCATTATGTTTTGTTTCTTTTTCGATAAATAGATCGGCTTTACAATGTATTGTCCTTGTCTATATAGCACATTTTTCAATGTGACAGGCTACGACAAATTGTGTAGCTTTTAATGATACTCCGACGAACGATTCTTAACAATAATCTAGACTGGTGTCAACGGCTCCTAACATAGTGAATGTTGTAAAGCGCGCTGCGCCCATTTATGGATGGAGCTATATGGCGCACTTGTCGGGGTGGCGCAATTTGCCACTCTCTATAGGGTGTAACAAAACTAAGAGATAATACTTTAGGGTGTATACGTGTTCCTTGTAGAGAGTTCACTGTGAAAGTAGCAGCGCTGAAAGATCATTTTTTTTTTCACTTTAGTATGGGCAAGCGCCCATAGCAAACACGCTTTCCCTATACAAAAGTGAAAAGAAATTGTTCTTTCAGCACTGCTACTTTCACAGTGGGCTCTCTACGAGGAACACGTACACACCCTAAAGTATTACATCTTAGCATTGTTACACCTTGTATCTAATCAAACACAATAAGATGTATTCTTAGTCCTTACCCTAATACCATGGATATTTCGAATGGCGAACGCGATCTCTCTACGCAGCTCCTTCTCATCAAACTCCATCTTGACGATCTCAAAGGGGAATCGCTCGTGGAACAGCCGGTTGATCTTAGCACCGCCGGACAGCTCGTTCGTGTTGATCTGCGCCGATCCGGAACCCTCGATGGTCCTTTCGAAGTCCGTTTGGAGTGTTTGGATCATCCTAGAAGTGACAACGACATGATCAGTAAGTATATAACGACAAACGGTTATTTAAGAAGTGGCAAGGTAAGTGAATAATAAAAGATTATTAAAGTGGCAAGGAGTATTGAGCTCCGCACCCGAATTTTACTATTTTGATGCAACACTAATGCAGCTTTATTCCTTGTTTGATACAGTTCGCTTTTATCAAACTACAAAACGGTTTTCTCATGAAACGTCAAACCATCATCTGTAGCGTTGTGATTTGTGATTGGTCAAATCATCAAAACTCTATCGTTTGACGTTTGAATACATTAAAATAGTATTTTGCTGTTCCATACAAATCGGACTGAATTAAGCCACTACTCATAATAATATTATCAAAGATATTATTTGGAGCTAGCACGCGAAGAATACATCTCAAAATATATTAATGAGAAATGAGAATAGTGAATACCCCATTCACAATTCTCATTCTTGTCAGACTAATTAACTCTTAGCTGACCGTTAGCTCACAACCATATACTCACTGTAACATAGCCTTGGTCTTGATAGACGGGTCATCGGGGCGGAAGTGCTTGTACTGGTCGACATCCTTCTCCAGGGTGAGCAGCTGCTTCTGCAGCTTGTCGCGGAGGCCGGGCAGCGTGTCGCGGATGTGGTTGGTGAGCTGCTGGTTCAGCACGCGCTGGAGGTACGGAGTGCCAAGCCGGTCGGCGATGTGACGGTACGAGGGGTGGCTGGAAAATACAAAATATTTTATATAACCTGATCTGCAAGCTTAGCATGGCCACCAGAGAAAGGTTTATTCTTACGGTATAGTAGGTAGACAAAGTGTTCACAACAAAGGAAATCTGTCAGTTTTTCTGAAAAACTGTCAGCGTTTCTATTCTTTCTACGGTGACAGTGCTAAGCTTGCAGGTACACAACAATATTTCGTGTGATTGTTCCCCCACTAACGCCTAAGCTACTGAACCAATGTCATAAATAAGGTATCAATAGATTTAAGATTACCCGAGTAATAAGTTACAAGAGGTAATTATTTTCATAGTCAAGTTAATTTCTTGAAAGTTCTTATATTTTGATACCCCATAATAATGTATTTCCTGCATTCGTGACATTTTCTGTTTCTATATTAAATAAGTTCTCTTTTTTGGTACGTCATTATATAAATTGGGAAATATTAAGACTAAACGTCGTTTCTACATATTGAGAAATTATTCGTCTAGCAGCCGTAACATCGCTCCAATACGTGACGCACGGGATTTTGTATGTTTGATATTTATTTCAACATTTACGTAATATGTACTTATTTAAATTGAAGCGAAATGTATACAAAAGTAAGACAAGGAACATTCAATCAAACATGAAAGCAGGTAAACAATTAGCGGGCAAGAATGTGTGACGTCATATAAACATTGAGCTCACCTTGTAGCGAGAACATAATATTTTAATCCTTATGAGATTACCTACTGTATCAAATTCTTACGTATATGTACTTGGTACCTAAAAATAAATAATGACAATGTGGTTGTGCGTAATTATGTAGTCTTCAACAAAGTAATGACTAGTAGACAGAGTTTAGAACTTTCATTTGATTCTCAGTTAAAATTAACTTACGATGAACTTACTTAGGCACGTCTTTAATACTCAGGAAATCGAAGAAGGAAAGGCGTAAGCAGAGATATTATATTTTTTTAACTTTAAATCATTTGCAGTCGTCATAGCTCCCAGACCACAGATAAGCTATAGCTTTATCTGTCGTTTTAATTTTCTTTTTTTTTATTAAATAAGGGGGCAAACGAGCAAACGGGTCACCTGATGGTAAGCAACTACCGTCGCCCATGGACACTCGCAACATCAGAAGAGCTGCAGGTGCGTTGCCGGCCTTTTAAGAGGGAATACGCTCTTTTCTTGAAGGTTTGCAGGTCGTAAAGGTCCGAAAAAACTGCTGGTGACAGTTCATTCCAGAGTTTTACAGTGCGCGGCAGAAAGTTACGCAAAAAACGCACTGTGGAAGACTGCCACTCATCAAGGTGATGAGGATGGTATGTTTTTCGCGTGAGACGATGGCGAAAAGTTGCAGGTGGTATGATTCCGAACAATTCCTCAGAGCACTCCCCGTGATACAACCGATAGAGGATGCAGAGTGAAGCTACATCTCGGCGTAATTCCAAGGGGTCCAAGCTGTTTGAAACACTATGGCAGTCAACAATTCGAGCGGCCCTTCGTTGGATACGATCCAGAGGGAGCAGTTGGTATTTTGGCGTCCCTGCCCAGAGATGAGAACAATATTCCATATGAGGTCGAACCTGCGCCTTGTAGAGTTGTAGGCGTTGGTCCGGACTGAAGTACTGTCTCGCTCCGTTAAGAACGCCAAGCTTCTTCGAGGCTAATTTGGCCTTACCCTCTAGATGATATCGGAACTGGACTTCGCTCGATATGTTGACGCCAAGTATCTCAATGCTAGGGGAGATGGTTAAAGATGTGCCCTCGAAACGAGGACATACGACCAATGCTGACTTTTTAGTGGTGAACGCGCAGACCTGTGTCTTGGCGGGGTTGAATTGGACCAAGTTACGTCTACCCCATTCAGAGACCTTCTCCAATGAATTCTCCACCTTAGACACAAGTTCGTTTCGACTCTCAGTGACATTTTGCCGAGAAATATTGGGGGAGCCGGTATATACAGCATCACCTGTACTGTCATCCGCATAGCAATGAATGCCGCTGGTCTGCAACATGTCATTGATATGCAGTAAGAATAGAGTAGGCGATAGCACACAGCCCTGAGGGACACCAGCATCAACAGACTGAGTTTCCGAGCATTCGCCGTCAACTACGACCTTTATGCTTCTGTCTGCTAAGAAACCAGTGACCCACTTACATAATTTCTCAGGCAGCCCGTATGATGGAAGCTTTGAAAGCAGCGCTTTATGCCAAACCCGATCAAAGGCCTTCGCAATGTCCAAACTAACAGCCAATGCCTCTCCCTTCGACTCAATTGCCTAAGCCCAACGATGAGTCAGGTACGCCAAGAGATCACCAGCTCACACCAGCACACAGAGCTATGAGCTACAGATATCCTCAGCGTTTAAATAGTGACGGCCGTATGAATAAAATCTTAGCGAGGGTTTTAACAACGTTTTTACTATGTTAAAACCTATTATAAACCCTCACTAAGTTTTTATTCATACGACCGTTAAATCTTTTAGCAGCTTTTTGAGGTTTACGGAGTCGGTGTTTAAGCAACCAGCTGCGATGCTGCGACGCTGCCCGCTAGTGTGGCATAGAATATGATACTACATAACTACAAGAAACCACTTTAATGCTAAATCTTACAGTAATTTAGCGTACCCATACTAAGGTCTACGATACATATTTTATAAAATTGTTGGACCCCTCCCTTCCCTCAGTAACCACGCGTAGTATATGCCAAGACCCCTTCAAGTTTTACGTAGAAAGTGTAGGAAATAAGTAGTTGTTTTGTCGGCGAAATCGACTACGTCACAAAAATCTAAGCTACCCCCCCACACTCCTGTGACTGATCGCAGTATTTTTAAGAGACCCTCCCCCTCATAACCCACCAATCCCCAAGCGGCACTCGGCTGTCGCATAACAATTGAAAATATTGTGTCTGCGATTCCCACGATCGAGGTATTAATGGATCCCGCAGTATAGGTACGTTCCTAAAGGTGGTAACTGGTTTCTTGTAGTCTTCTAGTAGTAGTCCATACCTGAGGAAGAACTTCCTCTCGGCGGCGAGTGCGGCGGAGATGTCCTTGCGGCCCTCGATGTCCTTCTGCGAGCGGTTGACGACGCCGATGTAGCCGCGCCGCAGCGGCAGCAGCTTGTTCTCCAGCACGTCGCGCGCGTCCGTGCCCTCGTCCATCAGGTCCAGCTTGGTGATCACGCCGATAGTACGGAGACCTGTTGTCAAAAAGAAGACATTTAAAAACGCTATTTAAACATTGAGCCTACGTATCCCAATTCCCATATCGGTTGACTGTCCCTGCGATAAGAATCAGTGAAAGAAAGTTAAACAAATAATATCTAGTTAAAAAAAAGGTTTTTTTTTTCAAAAGCTTATAACACATTATTGCATTGTCATTGGCTCTTAATACGTATGCAAAGTTTCGAATTAATTAGACTACTGGAGATAAGATAACGTTACATATACATACAGCCCAAGCTTATAAAAGCGTGTTAAAAAGAAGTCAAAGTCATTTTTAATGCATGTATTTAACGCGGCGACAAATTGTTACCATTCCGGGTCTTAAATGGATAGTAAATAAACTACTTTGGCGACTAATTTGAGGTAGCATTTTAACTAGAAAGCGGCGGTTTTTTAATGAGTTTTGAGGTTTCATTTAAATTTTATCTGGCAGTGATTTTCTTTTGTGGCAACTGAATTTCTTCTAAGGCGACAAATTATTGGCGGATAAAAATGTTAAAATAGGCTTTCATAAATTCTAAAATGGGGTTGTCTATAAACTTGACCAAGGTCTGAAATAAATACAAACAAGATCTCATAAAAACTTATTTTGGCTACAATTTTAGGGATATAAATAAACTAAATTGTGACATGCAAAAAAACTATTCTTGGTCTATTTAATTTTTTCTTGACTATCTTAAGTGTAACAAAAGGGAGTGAAAAAATTATGTATCGAACGAAAAACTAATCTAAGTCAATCAAAATCGATTAATTTAAAAAGTTTTGAATTAACAAAATTCACTACAAATAAAAAGTACTGTCTTCTTCGTCTTCTTTTTCTTATGACGGCACTACTTTGACGTTTTATTTTTCTATGACAGTTAAGCCTTCGGCTTAGGAATTGCACTCTAGAGGTTCAACCTCAGATCTTCAGATCCATCATCAGTCATACCTAGAGACCAATGACCCTCAATATGGCACAACTAGCTTCAATTATAATTATCAGTTGACGGAGCCCCGCGTAGGGTGTTGTGATCTAAGTTCCAACCTAACCTAACCTACTTTTGGACTTTCTGGATTGTGTTTGTTTTTGTTTTGGCGGGGGGCTGCGCCCCCCGAGCCTCCCTTTGGGGGGCTCGGGGGGCGTCCCCCCCGCTTCGGTATTCGTGGCTAAGTAGTTAAGTAAAAAAAGTTCCAGCAGCCGGCGCCGAAAATAATTCCCTACAACTAAATATTTATTCAAACAAGAACCTGTTTTATGCAACGACACTATGTAAATTCAGACACACGAGCGCATTTGCCGCCTTTTTCAAGAATTTACGAATCTGCAAACAATATTCTAATATCCAAATACATTATTATAATACCCATTTTCAGTTTTAAAGCTACCTAATAATCGCTGCCAAATGTGTATTTTTATAATGAAAGCCAATAGTTGCCAGTGAAGAATGTTTGATATCCCCTCGGAAAAATTAGTCGCCACATTAGGTTTTACAATACCTTATCCAGTTTTACTGATCCCGCTTGATATATTTGATACCTTACAGTAGCAGCCGTTTTTTAGTTTTTTTTTATCCTAGCCTTTTGTTGCTTGTATAGTTTAATAGTTGCTAAGATATTTAATCACTGCAAAGTTAGTTTTTTTGTGACTTAATAGAAAGTCGCCTAAAAAAGATATTAGTTGCCGTGTTATTTATTTGCCTTTTTAATACACTATATTTTAATCATTGCGTCTACGTCTCCTTTCGGTTGACGGTCTCAGCGCGAAACGTCGCTAAAATAAAAAAAGATATTATTATTAAAGGAATAATCGATATTCTGTGGGCGTATTTATCTACTAATTTCAGGTGGTATAACTACGGAAAATAGCTTGACCTCGCTAGCCAGCCACCTTGTCGTATCCGAATATTGGCTGTGTGAAGATCCATCCACTAATCCATTATGCCATAAAATTATAGAATTTTCTGGTGTTTACCATTCACCGTTATCGTACCATTGTCGGACACGCGTCGATGGTGAATTAGACAAGTGACTAATGATGGCGTGGATAATGTGAGAAAGTAAACTGGTTACGTCAACAGTTCCCCGATCAATGGACGATGTGAAAATTAAACACAATCATATAAAAACCCCATCTTAGTTAACTCGGTCTGTCTGTAATTGTCTCCGCAGCATCTCACAATTGCGTAATATGTTTATAATAACTAATAAGTAACTGGAAAAATTATTCACGTCTTGTCAAAAAAGTGTACCTTAGGTTCACTTTTTATACATTTGCAATATTTAGGTGACATTGAGCGGTATAAAGGCTGACGTTACATGACAGTTCGAATGGAACCAAATTTAAAACTGTATTAGTATGGGAGTTACGTTTCCTTAGGTTTTATTATTCGTAGGCAGACGGTAAGCCTATAATTATCTAATTTGTAGTGGCAGGCAATTCCTAAATTTGATGTGGGCAAGATATATTTTGCGAAACCCGTGATGGATTACGCAAGATGACGAATTTTGTTGAGAGAAATAATTATTTGCCTCTTTTCTTTGAAAATGTTTTCACCCACGCTTTACGCCGTCTCTGTTAATTTCGTCTGGTTATGTCAATCCCCTCTGAAGCCCGTCACAGACTTAGCTATAATATATATTAATATATTTATAGCTAGGCATATTAATATATATATATATATATATATATATATTTTCTATACTAAATTCACATGTCACAGAAATATATATTATAGCTGAGTGTGCGGTCACGCGAAAATTAGTATAGAAAATATATAGTAATATGGCTAGCTATAAAAATATTAATATATATTATAGCTAAGTCTGTGACGGGCTGAAGAGTCCGTATACGAAATTTTGCCGATTTCGCTCATTTAACAGACGTGATTTAACAGTTAAAATACAGTATTTCTATAAGTTTTAATGCACAACATGTAACATCATTTCAATTATAATATAGTGTTGGAGCTAGATTTTTTTATTTTTTTTAAGTATCTTTAAATAATCCAACTCAAACCCGCGACAGTTTTGTGATTTTTGCTGTAAAAGGTTTAGAATATCACCTTTTTATGGATTGTATTGACGTCTTAACGGTATGAAAAAAAAACAATGTACTGTTGAGAAAGTCGTCTATAAAGTGTTGGAATTACTTTTTACCACTTCAATATAAAAAACCCTTTAAAAACAGAAAACCTCTATCTGCCCGCTAACTTGGCGATCGTCCTTTTTCACCTGGCATATGAAAGACGGGCGTGAGTGTGAAGAGAGCAGTAGAAAAGAGAGGACGGGCTCTTAAGAGCCCGTCCTCTCTTTTCTACTCACTCAATCACGATCAAAAAAGTAGATCTGTCATCAGCCTATGAAACAACTTCGCTGATAGTAGGTTTTTTTGCTTTTACCTCAAATAGATAAGCCTATGAATAGGGAAGTCCTTGAGAGGTATAGGTAACACCAAGCTGAATAAAACAGCATTTTTTGCAATATATTCAAAACTGGTTGATACCATTCATCGGTCGTTTACACTTTTACTTTTACCTAGAAACTTTATAAAAACTCAATTTACTGGTCACTATTGTATCCCTCGTAATAATTTAACTTCTAGTCTCTGGACCTTTGACCCAACATAAGCAACCCTTCATAGAAAATGGCATGTAAAGTATCCACGGGGAAGAACATTACTACTTTTTTACGATTCCATCGGAATTCCTTTTTAACGCGGGCGGAGACGTGCGGAACCTCTAAGTATAAGTGCTTGTCCAGACACAGCGGGAACCGCGCGGTTTGGACCCGTGCGTTTAAACCGCTCGCAGCTTATCGCAAAGGCGTTGTATTACCACGTTCGTCGTTCACACATAACCGCTCGGTTTCTAAACGGGAAACGCGCGGTTCCCGCTGTGTCTGAACAAGCACTAAATTTTAAGCAGCGTTCACATTTACCTTGCGGGTCCACCTCCTTGGCGAGCTTGAGAGCATCGCTGTTGGCCAAGTCAGTGTTGGCGGGCGTAACGGCCAGGATGAGGCAGGACTCGCGCCGGATGAACTGGAAGATCATGGCCTTGATCTGCTGCTCGATATCCGCCGGCTGGTCACCGATCGGCACCTTCGTCAGACCCGGCAAGTCGATCAGCGTCAGGTTGAGCACTGGAAACAAAGAGAAAGCGTAAGAAGGCATAGATATATACATTGTAATAAAAGGGAGCCACAATAGATCCTTGGGTCACTCCAGCGACGACAATAAATGACTCTCGGTAACCGACGGCTCTCGGTAAAAAAATTACAGATAGTTTCAGATGAGAATTGAAATATTGTTAAATTGAATGTTGCTATAGTGAATCTGTAGAAAATTGCCTAGCTCTTTTACACAGAAGTTGCTGAGGTTAAGACAATATCTAATAAACTTTTGTTTAGGCTACATCTTTAGAAGCTAAGACTACATACAATTTATTAGTGGCTGGAAATGTGTATATTTTTAGTGCGATATTCCCAGGCAAAACACTCATTTCGTTCAATATAAACAGACATCGTGAGCGCTTGCGGCCATAAAAATCCATTAAATCAAGAAGCGTTATAATATGTGGAACGGAAAACGATCGTTGAAAATTGCAACACAACCTTGGCCTTATAGTAGTAGGTAGGCATCGTGTACGCACGAGTACGCTAGAGCCGTGACGGCAATGTGAAGGAGCCGAAAACAATATTTTCGGCTCAAATATTATCTCTATTCATAAGAATATAATATTATTATATTCTTATGAATAGAGATAAAATTTTAAATCGACCTAATAAAAGTTAAATGTTATTTAGACAGACGTATTTTCCTGGAAGACAGGTAAAGCACATTCCATCCCAGTATTTTTAGGATTCAAAGATTTACCTACACTGGCCATCGCATCTCAGGGCCCAGACCCCACTACCAAACGTACGGACTACATACTCCAATGTAAGTAGGTTATAGCTAAAAAAGCGAAAATTAAGAAGTCAATTTTTACAACCTTATACGGGTTACGATGCTATCGTTTAATGACTTTGACCATGGAACGTTCAATATAAGAGTGAAGAGTGTAGGTTTAGCAATGTACTCGATAGAGTTAATTTTGTTTTGTAACAAACCTGATAGACTATGGAAATGATCTACACACATAGACTAACGGAGGCCCTTGCGAAATTTTTGATGCGTACAGTTTTAACTGTATGTATAATCTAATTAGAAAGCTACGCAAGATAACCAAATAATTACGTTAGCGTACGTAAAAGAAAAGAAAGGAACTAATATCAAATCAGCCATCCAAAAAATAGTTGCTGCTCTACTTTTTGTAAGTTATATTCAACATATTTATTGTAATGGCAACAAAATATTCTTGAAATGAAGAAGCCAAAAAAATGCTACAGCCACTTTTGTAGAGAGTTAAATTTCAGATTAAGGACAGGTAGAGAAATGAACAATCTACTTTTTTAAACCAACAACAGCAAATTCAATTTTCATCAATAAAAATTGCATAATACAATTCCAGTGTACATAATATAGCAGATATGGGAGATAAGTAGAGCCTGCAGAAGTCTACAAAAGGTAGAGAACGAACAGGTAGAGGCGCACTATTCATATACATACATACAAAGGATGAAAACACGAAATCAACGTCCATCAAACGAAATTGCATATAATTTGTACAGTAACGGCTAACAAGCCGGGTCACGGTGGTGATAAGCCGCAGTCACCCGCAGTCGTGGGCGGTGACAAGTTCAATGTCTTTTCCGCGCCGCTGACTCGTCAATCATAACGAACACAACCGCGAATTTCGTCTGCCGTGTAGCCGAATCACTGCATCATCCGTAGACGGTCAAACGACAAATGCGTTTAAGTCTGTGTCTGTACACAGATCAAGAGTTTTAGTCAAGTTAGGTTAGAAAAATTAAAACTTGAAATTTTATACAACAAGGTATGACACACTAGCACAGCGACCAGCGGAAATGCGAATGGACAAACTGGAAATAAACCTAAGGTGTCGTTCCGATCTTTTTTCGTTCCTAAAAATTCAATTAAAAAGCCACTTTATGACAGACTATAGTCACAAACTGTGGAGATAAATTTAAGGTGCCGTTCCGATCTTTTTTAGTTCCGAAAAATTCAATTAAAAAGCCACTTTATGACAGACTATAGTCCTAAAATTTCAAACAATATCCTACTTTATGACATAATATACTATAGTGTGTCATAAAGTGGCATTTTAATTGAATATACTACAAATATACTACAATCTTCATTACTTTGAAGTCGGTACCAGTCCCAAAAGTTTCAGATAATCTGACATTACTGAACTCACGATTAAATTAGCTGGTACCGACTTCAAAATAATGAAGATTGTAGTATACAGTACAGAAATAGTTGAGATTTAGACGAATTCTGAAAAAGGCACTATTAAAGAGTAAGAGTTATTTAATACTTTTTAGTTCATATTACTATTGTTTTTACCTTGGAAGTCGGTTTTAATTTTTTGTTAAAAATATTCATACCGACATTTTAATATTACAATTTGTGACTGTACCTCAGCCTTTATCAAAGTGGGCGCTTAAGGTCTAAAGGGGGTGTAGGACCTATAAAAAAAATAGGGGCGTTGCATTGTGTAGAGGCTTCGGGGGTGATTTATTTCATGTAGGTACAATTAAAATTGAAACAATAGGGGCGCTAAAACATAATTTGTTCTCGAAGTGGGCAGTAGAGATTTCCAAGAATCCGCGTACGTAGGACTAAAATCTGAACAAATAGGTCTACCAAAAATATTCAATTGCTTAAGAGGAAGACAGCTGCCAATTCGACATCTTTGTGGAGTTTTCTAGACGTATGTACTTCATTGATTGGCACAAAAAAAATATATCTGATTTTTGATTATATTTGGAAAAGCTTGTCGAATTTAAATAATAAAATAATGTACTCCTACTGGATGAAAAAAAATACCAAAGTCACATCTTTCAGGAACTTTAAACAGTTCTAACTAAAGTAATAATACAATCTATGCTTTAAAAATTTGTTTATTTGATACCTTTTACAAAAATCCAAAGATTGCCGGATTTAATCCCCAACCCGCGGGCCGCATGCGGCCCGCCGGGACTTTATATTTTGTGGCCCGCGTGATGTTACACAATTTCGAAATTCACGCCCACCGGCAAAATAAAGTAGTCTATATTGTGATAGTCGTTATTTTTTTCCACTTTTAAATCGTTAATTTTGAAGAATGTTATTTTTTAACCCTAAAATTTTTTTGTTGCGGCCCGCGACACCGAGACCAAAACCTGTTTGTGGCCCGCATGGAAAAAAGGTTGAGCACCACTGAATAATAATGACCATAACTGTGACTCACTGCTTTATTAAATTCGAAGTATTGAAGTTTCAACATTAGATCGACGGATGTGAATAACAAATTATGATCAATGGGCAATGCCCACTGAGTCTCTATAGTGTATGTTCTATACTAATATTAAGTAATAACGTTGTCAGTCTGTTTATCTATTCAAAGTCTAAACTGATGAACTGAAGTTGCGGATAAAATCTAATTATTAATATTTCAACTATTTACTAAGTGTGTAAATTGTTACTAAGTATATAAAATGAATAAAATCATGTTCAATGAAAGCACGAAAATATTTACTTCTTTGATACAATAGCAGCAAAGTATATCGACGATTGATAGGTACAATACAAAGATGTACAGATAATTCGTGTCTGTTTTCTAATCAATGATTACTTTTCGCTGCTCATTGCTCTGATTTTGCTATTATTTACAGATTTTGGAGTGGTCAATACGAACGCGACTGATTTTACACTTGTATGAGTCAAACACAAAGGATGTCTAGATAAGATAGGGCGTCGAGATTAAATTATCTCTATCGAGACTTGAAATTAGGGCGCTAGGCCGTAGTAGGCGAACGCTGAAGTTTAGTATGGGTTTTGTTCACGTAATAGGCTACATTATGTTTGCTCTTACTCATCTCGATCCCACGCACATCATTTGTGATTTGCAAGTGATACGTACTACTAATATATATTCTGTGGTAATACGCGAAAAGCTAGCAGAACACGCACTTCGAGTAGCCGGAGACAAGTAATACCGTGAAGAGAAACACCGTAAAATAAAAACCGCACTATAAGGACAAAGACTATGGTAGGTGGTGGTTACGAATTACGATACCTATAGGGAGTATGACTCTATCATAAGCGTCGTCAGTCATACTCCCTCGTCCCTATATCTTCTCTAGATCTTGTTTAAAGTATTTGTTGTTATAGCTTCAACAGAAATACACAATCTGTGAAAATTTCAGAAGTCTAGCTATAACCGTTTTTGAGATACAGCCTGGAGACAGACGGACAGACATCGAAGTCTCAGTAATAGGGTCCCGTTTTTACCCTTTGGGTACGGAACCCTAAAAAGCCCAGAAATTACGCTAACAGGAGTCGAGTTACCTTAACAATGAATATTAATATTTTTATATTATAAAATGTGGGTCACGTGTTCACAACAAACAATATAATCTTTTATAATCGCATTATGTCGGCAAGATCGTCAGTACACGGGCAATGTTCAAGATTATATTACAAACACGTAAGTTGCTGAAATACTCTTGGTCACGCAAAGAACAGATTGGTTTTCTTGAAACTGCCAGTGGTTGATTAATTTATTTTTCATTGCTACAAATTGTCGCCGCAAGTTTTACGGATCAAAACATTTAAAATAATCACTATTTAAAATAACACCCGAAACCGCCAGGCTATACACATAATACATGGTTTATACTGATTAGACCAACTTAGTCCAAAAGAATTGTTTGAAATTAGAGAATGGAAGCAGCTGATATACCTTTAGTCTTCGAGCTACATAAACAAAAATAATAAACAAGACAAAAGCCTGTTAGTGGTATTCCATCTCTGGAATAAGACAAAAAGCATGTCAGAATCGCATCACAGATTTTCACCTGGAGGCTCTATCTGGCTGTTCAATATAATCAGGATAGTATCCTCAGGATACGGAGGTACCAAAACAAATTACAAGTTCGAAACTACTGATGATTGCTGGACGTGCAAAGAATAATTGTCGGTAGATGGAGGTTTTTTAACAACTTCCAGTAATCGTAAGTGTTCACGTCCGGCCAATCTGTGAGCTGACGTGAATGGCGAAAAAATATTACAATGTAACTTGAGTCAATTCGACTAAGCGCGACAGTATTTGGCAGACAAGTATGGCATTTTAAAATAACTGTTATACTACTCTACAGTCTAATTAGTGTGATTTCAGCCTGAAGGCTTATAACGGTGATGTTGTGTGCCAAAGCATACCTCTACAATGTTAGTAAATTTTGACATTATGGTGGTTTGGGCCCTAGATTTTTGACTCTTTAGACTTTAGTGAGTCAAAAGCTATAAATATAATATGGAGACTAATACACTGTTAACGAGTGCGAAATATGATAAATATTATTCTGGACAATATGTAACCGTCAGTATGGTTAATCAGACAGTTATCTCAGGCACTTGATCAACACTGACTCATTATCATAATTGCACTCATGCGGCATGCCTCATACGCAATGGCGTCATATATGGCATCAGGACATTTCTTAGGATAACTTTTGTCCTTTTAGGATTTATAAACAGTAACTTGGCATGGGGTCATTCGCGGGTTAAGGCGGGGATTAATCTCAATCCAAAACCATAACCTTGCACACAACCAAAGACCAAGCGTATACGCATCGCAATAAGATTAATTTTAGCTTAGCATAAAACTGTAGTTACTAGGAGCGGATCTTCTCTATTTTTCATGTTTTTTTAAATATATTTGGAAATAAATATTAAGTAATAAAATTGTTCGGTTCAGAAGATTTTAATATAGATTTACTAACAATTTATTCAAATAAAATGTACAATTATCCTAGTTAGTACTTATATTTCGATGAATTAGATTTTTGTCGGAGGTGAGTTTGTAAATTAATTACAGCCAAAGTAATATGTTTTATTAAAATGTTTATGGTATAAAGTATTTTAAATATTGTGTTTTATATCTCATATTTTTTACATTTCGTTATTATATTTGAACTAGGTAAACCGGGAGTCACGGAATAACAAATTGGGGTTTATCCTCGCCATAAGGCGCGACCTTGAGCGTTTGAGGCATTGAGATATTATATGTATTTAAAACTTACTCTTATATCTCAATGGTTTGAGGCAGTTGGAAGTTGTATTAAGCAATTTTGGTATCTTGCATGGAAATCGCCAAAAATGACGCCCTGTGATCTTGCATTTTCTTTGAGTTTAGAACACGGTATGGAAGTTCATAATATCCATATGAGCTACACGTTGGTACATAAATATCTATGGAATATCTATAGAATATCCCTAAAGATATAGGTTTAAAAGCAAACCTTTGTCAACCTTTTGCGTTGGCGTATTGTACCGATTGCAGCGCACTTTTTATCCCGTTTAAGCGAATCCGGAACTAAGCCGATTTGGATCTGAGCATTTTGAACCGAAATCAGCGCTTAGACAATAGATAGCGCAGAACAATCAGTAAAATCTGCATTTTTACCGAAAACTGTTTAATACTTCAGTCGGAATTTCCAGGAATTGCTATTGTATTCTATTGTTGTCTCGATCACCGGTGCTCGCGCGAGGCCTGAAGGATTAAAGAATTATTTGTTTTTTTTTCAGATTTAAAGACGTCTGTTCGTCTGTTACCTCTAGCCTAAACAACCTAATCGATTGTTGCTAGAAGAGGCATAGGATATTTTTATACCGGAAAAAATGCACATGAGAAAAGTGTTTATGTGTAAACGTTTTTTCGTGACAAGTGAATTTCAGGGCGAGCCAGTTGTGGGCTACTATGAAAAGCAACATAATAAGATAGATATTAACATTAGATGGTTTATATCATTGGCTGCACCTTTGACTTTTCAGCTAACTTGAGAACAAACAACTAATCCGACTTTGCTATATACCAGACGTCGAGGTAAATCAATATCTTTTAAAGTCGTTTACGGATTAAAGCTTACTTTGGGATAATCACTTATTTACTCATCGGCTTAATGCTGTAAGTAGATATCCTATATCTCCTTAAACGTGTCTTAACTTTTACCCCGATTCCGATATTTTAATCCAACTTTAATACAGCTTCTACATGGTTTCGATGCTGTCTCGAAATAATAACATCACAAAATGATATTCTTATGAAAACGTCAAGCGCTTGACTGGTCAAAACTCGGAAAGTCAGTTTGACGTACCTACATGAGAAGACTATTTTGCTGTCTCCAGTAGGCGACGCTAGGCGACTGCCCAGGTCGCCGGATAAAAAGGGGCGCCGAAGGCAGAGGGAGAGAGGCATCGCAGGCGCCCCTTTTTTTTAAGCACTACCAACACCCTGAGCGCCTAAAAAATTTAGTCCAGGGTGATGGTTACTGGTAGTAAGTACTAAAACCGGCACAGGCTGTCTCATTGGATCCGAAAAATATCAGAAAAATATATATTGTGATAAAATATCAGAATACAGGCATTCTAGATTTTTCTTCGTGTATTGTTCTCCTTTAAACAACGTCTTTTACACAGCTAGATTTGAAGCACTAACAAATATACAGACTTACAGATATTGAATGGAACCTAATGACTCCATCTCAAAACAAAGGTGTTTTAGATAGGTCTATCAGCGGTCGTGCTCCACTCGTCTGTGTTGGCTTATTCATTCAACCTTCGCTATTTTTCCTCAAATGATACGCATAATTATAGCCGTCATTAGCTAGGGTTGCCATCCGTCCGGATTTCCTCGGATTTGTCCTAGTTTAAAGGGCGTCCGGGGAGCGTCCGGCAGGATTTTTGAAAAGTGTCCGAGTAAAATCCGGATACTTCTGTTGAGAGAAATTAACTTTTAGTCATGACTCATGCAGCAATAAACGAAAGATAAAAACACGAAGCATACACAGGGTTTTTGCACGGACTTTGAGTTAATCAGATTTTTACAAATTCTTGTTGGAAAAGCAAAAATATTAACAGTTTAAGAGGACGTGTCCGGAGAAATAACCACATTTCGGCCGGGAATTTTGTCGTGCCTGACCGGCGATGGCAACTTAGGTGATGGCAACCCTATCATTAACAGACAGACATATTAGACTCAGCGGCACGGGAAGGTCGCTTATCACTGTAACAACTTTGGGGCCATCCATTAATCACGTGATGTTTTTTTTGGCATTTTTTGACCCCCCCTCCCCTTGGTGATACGTGGTGAGGTTTAAGTCTACCCCTCCCCCCTCCCCCCTATATCACGTGTATTTTTTCGTACCTACAAAGAATCTATTTTTTATTTATAGAAAAATACAGGTATATTATAGAAAATTAAAGACTACTATAATAAACGTTCAGAGGTAGACAGAAAGGTTGCAGTTTGTTGACTGACATAAAGATAATGAAAGAAATGCGAAAAAGTTTTTTGTACTAGTACATGAACATTATTTAATGTACAATATTTTCGGACCACGGATTAGCAAGACTTTCTTCAACACCAATAACTGGATAAGCATCTTGCAAGTCAATTGTTGGCACAGTGCTTTGTTGAAGATCAACATCGGTTTCATCAAGCCACTCGGCGTCATCATTTTCGCGCACTACGCAGAGAATTTCTCTCGATCCCGTTCGATCGTCGCGTGAGGATGCGGGAAGGACGAACACTGTGCATCTCTGGAGTATTATATTGCTTGTGACAAAAATTCACAAGTTCCTTAGCTTTTTTCTTTGTACAGAAGTACAATGCACACCGCTGGCATGTCCTTTCTAAAAGTATCTGCCGATCCTTCTGCAGGCTAGGACAATAGTCATAAATCAATTTTCCGAAGCCTTCATACGTTGGAGTAATTTCAAGAGACCGACTCAGAAGAAATGGAGCAAACGTCTTGCCATCATGCTCTTGAGACTTTGGAATATATTATAGGCCTCTGGATGACTGCAAAATCGGGTAAGGAGGAATAAGGAAGCGTTCCGACAGAATGGATCGTATAGAAGTCCATGCGGCGTTACATGTAACGCCGCTTTTCGGTTGAGTATCGCGCGCTTGCCGAAAAAATAACTACACGTGATATATTACTTTACCCCCCTCCCCCCTTGTGATATTTCGTAATTTTTTATGGAGCCCCCCCCCCCCCTTTCGAGCCTCACATGATTTATGGACAGCCCCTTTCTATTTACAAATATGTTTTGAACAATGAAACAATTGAAATCGATGTTCGCTGTTTGGCATCCATACTTGATAGTATTAATACTAATATTCTAAATATATCTATTCTCTATTTCTCTGTCCGTTTCACGCTTGAACCGCTGAACTGACTGAAAAAAATTGGTGATACATGAGTACTTTAAAGGTCGGAAAAGGTCATAGGATTATTTTTTTAATTAAATAAGGGGGCAAACGAGCAAACGGGTCACCTGATGGTCCTGCATGGATGACCTGTGGAGCTGCAGGTGCGTTGCCGGCCTTTTAAGAGGGAATACGCTCTTTTCTTGAAAGTTTGCAGGTCGTATAGGTCCGGAAATACTACTGGTGACAGTTCGTTCCAGAGTTTTACAGTGCGCGGCAGAAAGTTACGCGAAAAACGCACTGTGGAAGACTGCCACTCATCAAGGTGATGAGGATGGTATGTTTTTCGCGTGGGACGATGGCGAAAAGTTGCAGGTGGTATGATTCCGAACAATTCCTCAGAGCACTCCCCGTGATACAACCGATAGAGGATGCAGAGTGAAGCTACATCTCGGCGTAATTCCAAGAGGTCCAAGCTGTTTGAAACACTATGGTAGTCAACAATTCGAGCGGCCCTTCGTTGGATACGATCCAGAGGGAGCAGTTGGTATTTTGGCGCCCCTGCCCAGAGATGAGAACAATATTCCATATGAGGCCGAACCTGCGCCTTGTAGAGTTGTAGGCGTTGGTCCGGACTGAAGTACTGTCTCGCTCTGTTAAGAACACCAAGCTTCTTCGAGGCTAATTTGGATAGTTTTATACCAGAAAAATTCAATGTTTTCGCGCTTTAAAATATATAACAAATTGGAGCAACCAAGTTACGGGGAAAGCCTAATCCAATACTGCAGCCATCATCCATGCCATAAATATATTATATACTCTTTCTTCCCTATATGACCAAGTTATAAATCTATAGACTATATGACACACATTAGGGCTATGAAAATAATCGCAACCAATTACTATAACACTCGGTACTCAGTAGCCAATATGCAGCGCCGGCGCAGAGGTCAATAAGCTAACGTGTTCTTAATTTGATTGGAGGGGGATCGTGTTGACAGCACACGATTTGCACAGATACGTGTTATGAAGGTATCTGTTTATATGTATGTGCTTAACCATGCGTCTCTCCTCTCAAACTCAAACTCAAAATTTTTTTATTCAGAACAAATATTTTCTGAAAGTCTACATGATGCCTACCACCGCCGGTTCGGGAACAAACCCAGCGAGAAGAACCGGCGTAAGAAACTCGCACGGGGCCCACTTTATTTACCAAAAAAAGTGAGAAAAAAATTAATCTTTTAAAATAAAGTTTACAATTACTCTGAAGTCTGACCATCATCCCACACACCGAAAACTTCTTTGAAAGTTTACTGTCAAAGAGGTTTGGGAGTGTGTGGGATAAGACTTTTAAGTCTTGGTACAATGCTTGATCCTGGGTCAAATATCTCGATACTGGCGCCAGCCATACCATTACCATAATATCACCGTCTGATTGTGATCCACCAAAAGCGACTTGAACCCTCCCGCCCCGCTCACTCCTCGTCTCGCCAGAGAGTAGAGACTTATCAAATTCAAGGCATATTCACCTCCCACTTTTGCCAAGCGATGAAATTATAAGCTACAAATACTATTATAATAAAAAAAAGTTACCATTGGGCGAGTAGACGCGCAGATTGATAGGCACGGGAGAGATGCCCTTGTTGGATCCCGTGATGCGGTCCGTCTCCGCTTCAATTTCCTGCCGCACCTCGTTGAAATCGACAAACTTTTTCCCCTTGCAGTGCAGGAACTCGGCATACTCTGCAGCAAACAATATTTATTAACGTTCCTCATCGTTATCATTCAGTTATTTTACATCTATATATATATATATATATATATATATATATATATATATATATATATATATATATATATATATATATATATAAAACTCAAAGGTGACTGACTGACATGGTGATCTATCAACGCACAGCCCAAACCACTGGACCGATCGGGCTGAAATTAGGCATGCAGGTAGATGTTATGACGTAGGCATCCGCTAAGAAAGGATTTTGATCAATTCTACCTCTAAGGGGTTAAAATACGGGATCAAAGTTTGTATATAATAATACTTTTTAACGCGAGCGAAGCCGCGGGCAAAAGCTCGTATTATATAAAGGTGCTCCTTCACCGGGAGTATTCGCATGTATAGTCTGTCAAGAAAGTCATGACAGGCGGGAATTTTTTTTAATGAAATAAAAAATATGAGAACTTTATTAATTCGAGATAAAAATGTGCAAGGTGACAATATTTAAAATGTAATAAGTAATAAGCGTTCTGTGAAAATACAAAGAAAAAAATACACCTTAAAAGCGTGATTACGTTTAGAAAATTTTCCCGCCTGTCATGGCTTTATTGACGGACTATATTGTAACATATTATAGATTCGACTTTGAGCATTAATTACATTACGATACTACCTCCCTGACCATGAGCATTCTCGTGTAATGTCAAATTATAGGTTACAAGTCAATGATATATTATATAAAAAACTCAAAGCAGATATGTTACTGGGTCGAAACGCGAAAAATTGTACTTAATACTATTTTTCGTTTGTCCCAATTTTATTTGTTTAATAATTTGATAGTTTTTTGATAAATTTGAGTTTTTGTACATTGTTCTAAATAAGGAGCTTCTTATGTTTAGATTAATTAATCTCCACGAAATGCAGTATCCCTAAACATTTATTTTTTAAATATATTTTGTCTTTAAGTACTGGTTTTACTTTCATATAAAAAAGTTTTGTCCAACTGCTGCTTTTGTATGAAAAATTGATAATGTTCCCAAAACTGAATTTGTTTCTCGTATTTTTAAATTGTTATTACACTTTACGATATTTTTTCTACGTGTCCTAAACGAATTTATAAAAAATATCGCTTTAGTTATCATTTCAGTCGATTTCAAAAATGTGTCCACTTTTCTTATGAGTGTGTAACGTTATGAATATAACGTTTGTTTCTTTATGTTCAATGAGTAATTTGTCAGTTTTTGCTATGTTCATATGTCAACACTGTCGAGCGAGATGCGAACATTCAGAAAAGAAAATCGGCCATACTTGTTCGCCAAGTTAAACTAAGACACAACTAAGGCCGGCCTCACACAGCCGGAATGTCTCTCTGAATTCATAATCTGAATTCATATTATTAATTCAGAAAGTATTATACAATATCAGTACGCTCCACACACATTCAGATTTTTTCAGATTATGAATTTCTCAGATCGATCTGTAAGAATGATATTGACGAGATTCTGAATTCCGGACCGTAATATTTAAGATTATGATTTCATAACGCGCGTATTCCCATACATTTTAATAGAGCGGCACACACATACTGAAATCAGATTATGAATTATTTCAGTTGACACTGCAAGCGGCTAACCTCTGGACGTGTTGCGACTTGCGACCTTGGTGTGGTGCACAGATTTTAGAACAAAATGCTGACTTGTGCTATAATTACGTACAAAAATTGCAATTCTGATACTGTGAATTTCAATTCGAATTCGAATTTATTCGATATATTTATTAATTCGAATTTATTTTACAATTTTATTTAGGTACCAGGAATACGAACAGGCTATGTTATTATTATGATGTTGTTTTTATAAAGCAATAAAAATTAATGAATCTTTTTTGTCATTTCAGTATTTGTTTCCGGTAACTTTTGAAGTTTACCTTACTTTGGCGGACGACTGGCAAAGATGAAATTGATCGTGCTTTTTAAGCCAAAGGCTTCCCGCTCAAAACAAACATTTGTGTGTTTCTCTTGGTTTTCTGTAATGTATTCTATAGATGTATGAAAAAAAAATCGGTCAAGTGCGAGTTGGTCTCGCGCACGAAGGGTTCCGTACCATAATAAAGCAAAAATAGGCAAAGAATGTGTTTTTTGTAAGTATCCTTAATTATTTAGTTTATTTTAATTTTATTATTAATTATAGTATAAATACAACTGAGTATTTTGTGAACATACCTATCAAGTGCCTACCTATAGTACCTGTTGCCATTATTGATATCGAGCAAAAAATAGCAAAATAAATCACGTTTGTTGTATGGGAGCCTTAAATATTTATTTTATTTTGTTTTAGTACTTATCTGTTATTAATTATTATAGCGGTAACAGACATATATACAATCTGTGAAAATTTCAGAAGTCTAGCGGTTATTGAGATACAGCCTGGAGGCAGACAGACAGACAATAAGGCTTCGAAGTCTTAGGAATAGGGTATTTATATATACCCAAAGGGTAAAAACGGGACCCTATTACTAAGACTTCGTTGGCTGTCCGTCTGTCAGTCTGTCAGGATACTGTCGTAATTTTCTCGCCGTAAGGTGATACTGACTCTCCTTTATTCTTTTCATATTTAAAGGATGAATCCAGTATTTGCGTTTGTATTTCTTTTTTAGGGTTCCGTACCCAAAGGGTAAAAACGGGACCCTATTACTGAGACTTCGATGTCTGTCCGTCTGTCTGTCTGTCTCCAGGCTGTAACTCAAGAACGGTAATAGCTAGAGAGTTGAAACTTTCACAGATTATGTATATCTGTTGCTGCTATAACAACAAATACTAAAAATAAAATAAAGTTAATATTAAAGGGGGGCTCCCATACAACAAACGTGATTTTTTTGGCCTTTTTTGCTCGTAATCAATAATGGTAGCAGACAGGCACTTGAAATATACACAATATTCTTAATTATATCTGTTCTTTAATAATTTATAATAAAATAAAAATAAAATAAATATTTAAGGGGGGCTCCCATACAAAAAAACTCATTTTTTGCCAACTTTCGTTCAATAACGGTACGGAACCCTTCGTGCGCGAGTCCGACTCGCACTTGGTCGATTTTTATTTTATTATGTAGAGCCAAAAGCATTGCGATTAGTAAGGGAAAAGACCTAATGGCAGACACTTTAAGGAAACATGAAACATTTGAATGTTGTAAAATATATAGTTTATGAAAATAAAGGATTGATAACTTCTTCTATGTCTTCAGTAACTCTTACAAAATAAAACTATTATAATTATTCTCTGACAAATCAATAAAAAAATATATTATTGGTCTTTTTGTAAACTTAGTCACAAGAGCTAATAGATGACATTACAATAAGCGAACATCACTAATAATAGTAGACACCAATATGAACTAATAGTTGACAGAACATTAAATTACATTTTACATTTTTCATATTGTTAGGTCTTTATTTGCCGTTTTTTCAAAAGATTTCATTTACTTCATCATAGCATCAGAAATATTGTCCACGTTGTCTCCAGATTCTATTCATTTTCATGCTGAAACTATCTTTCCTTTTATTTTTATATCTTAATATCAATCTGGATTTTTAAGAAAGTGTGAGGCAAGGTGCCGAAATTCAGATTATGAATTTCCGATTATTAATTCAGAGAGACATTCCGGCTGTGTGCGGCCAGCCTAAGATTTGTGTTCACTTCAAGATTTGTCGCCATAAAATATTGTTTATTGAGTGTTTGATTAAAAGGTAAGTACGCCTTATTGTGTTTTTTTTTTTTTTTTGTTAACAAGATTTAAAAGATTCGTTATTACTGAATACGGTAAATTTACGTCCTAATCTGTAGTTGATTGGAATAAAGTGATATTTGGATTTTAGTTAATGTCGCACGCTTTTTTACGTCATGAATGTTACAATGTGTAACAAAATGTGTAACGTTACAGTCATGACCAGTTCTAAGGCGGAGACTACACTTGAAAATACTTATGTAACTGTTGTATTTATTAATAACCCACAACGGTGTTGAAAAGTTTCGTAAATCACTATTAAGCTATTGAAAATTACATAATCGGCTGAAAATTCAGCAATCACCTTCGGCTCGTGCCCGATGTCAGCCACGTTCGTAGATATACAGGATGTCCCAAAACTCAACGATAATCTGGGACCGGATGAATGGCCAAGTTATACCAGTTCCGTGAAAAATAAAATAAAAATTCCATATCACTCAGTTCAGCGATAATAGACAATTTTGTAAAAAAGTCGAAATTCGACACCCTTGGTCGCATTTTCAAGTCCTGTGATCACCAATGTCACAATTTCGCTGTGATTTTTTTAATTTCGAGATCTTTATTAACGATGCTATTAATCGCAACTACGAATTAATGTAAAAAACATTGTTAATTTAATAAAATAAGTTAAGTTTTAGGGAGTCGTGGTTCACAAAAATATTGTTAGTTAACTTTGACACTTCATTTTGAAAAAAAAATGTACTACACTACCCTTGGCAAGTTATTTCAAAAGATGGCGCATTTAATCAAGATTTAAAAATTATGCAACACTAGCCACTTTTCTTGCTACTAAAATTTTTATTTCTCATTTTTTCCAAATTGAGCTTATTTTGAACAACTCAAGATTAGGAATTTTTGTCACTAAAATTTGTTATTTTTTGTTTCTGGTCTTAAATCAAATTATCATTTTTAGTAAAGAGGTAATTCAGTCAGTTAATAACCAATCTTACTGTAAAAAAACATAATAATAATTAATAAAACAATGAAGGAACCGTCGCAAAACTTTTTATTAAATTATTCTCCTTAAACTACAATAAATGTTCGAATTGTTTGCCTCCGGCACGAATACAGGCTCTGCAACGCCTTACAAAAGACCTTTGCACCAGTCGTGCCAAATTTCTTGAATTTATTTCTTCTGACGCTGCAGCAATTTTTTGGCGAAGTTCTGATAGATTTTGTATTTTTTTCGAATATACTTTTTCTTTTATGCATCCCCAGTAAAAAAAAAATCAACTGGATTTAGATCGGGGGAACGAGGAGGCCATAAAATTGAGCCACCGCGTCCGATCCATCTGTCAGGATAATCAGCGTTTAAATAATCCCTTACAGCTCGAGCATAGTGCGCCGGACAACCATCTTGCTGAAACCACATTTCTCTGCGAATACTGAGCGGTGCGTCTTCTAACAAATTTGGCAAATCGTTTTGAAGAAAATGCAAATAGGTGGCGCCATCTAAATTTTGAGTTAGCTCAAATGGTCCAATTACTCGTCCGTTTAAAATTCCAGTCCACATGTTTACTTTGAATTGGTATTGGGATCGGTCTTCACGCATTAAATGCGGATTTTCGACGTGCCATTCATGAAGGTTGTGTAAGTTCAAATAACCGTCTCTTTTAAATGTAGATTCGTCGGTCCATAAAATTTTGTTTAGGAATTCAGGATCTTCTCGAATTTTCGTTAACATTGTTCTGCAGAAATTAATTCTAGGTGCGTAATCTCGTGGGAGCAAACTCTGGACGCGTTGCATATGATACGGATGAAATTCGTTTCGTTTTAAAATTCGATGAGCGTTACTTTTCGGTACTCCCGTTGCTAGTTCTATCGCACGTACTGAAGTGCTAGGGTCATTTTGAATTTCATTCAAAACTACGTCGTCGTAGTCTCTTTGCGGTCTTCCACCGGACGTACGAACACTGGGCAATCGTCCTTCCGAGTATGACGCGTGCACATTTTGGAATACGCGATAATCTGGGTGACGCTGCACATTGGGGTATCTCTCGCGATACAATCTGGCTGCGGCAGAGGCATTACAACGGCATTCACCGTAGATAAGATGCATATTTGCATATTCTTGTACTGTGTACAGATCCGGCATGTTGTTCACACACTATTTTCACAGCACAAAGTCCAGAAAAGCAAAGCCAATGTCGTCAGTACAAATGCAGTATCAAGTCCAAAGTAACACAAGCCAAAGTCGTCAGTACGGAAGCGGTATCAAGTCCAAAGTAATACAAGCCAAAGTCGTTAGTACGATAGTAACACGAATACGAGAGATGCGCAGTAGACGAAGAAACGATGCGTACTAAATGTTGTGAACGGACGACCCCTCAAGCGTCACTATCCGTCTCGCTCATTCTAAAAGTCGAATGTCGATCTGTCTTGCTCTAGAGTGAGACAGACTGTCAGCGTCACTATCTATCTCATTCTATCACTTTTGTTCATTACACACACTCAATACCCTGATCTTTTAATATAAAAAAGTATCAATTATTATTTTAGAAATGAGTTCAATTTGAAAAAAAAATGGAAATAAATTTTTTAATGGTAAGAAAAGTGGCTAGTGTTGCACCATTTTTAAATCTTGATTAAATGCGCCAACTTTTTAAATAACTTGCCAAGGGCAGTGTAGTACAATTTTTTTTCAAAATGAAGTGTCAAAGTTAACTAACAATATTTTTGTGAACCATGACTCACTAAAACTTAACTTATTTTATTAAATTAACAATGTTTTTTGCATTAATTCGTAGTTGCGATCAATAGCATCGTTAATGAAGATCTCGAAATTAAAAAAATCACAGCGAAATTGTGACATTGGTGATCACAGGACTTGAAAATGCGACCAAGGGTGTCGAATTTCGACTCTTTTACAAAATTGTCTATTATCGCTGAACTGAGTGATATGGAATTTTTATTTTATTTTTCACGGAACTGGTATAACTTGGCCATTCATCCGGTCCCAGATTATCGTTGAGTTTTGGGACATCCTGTATAGAAGCATACTTACTTGTATTACAATTTACTATAATTACATTTTTAGATCTTGATATATTTATGCCCGTTTTCACCAACTACACCTAAAATTCAGGTGTCCCCTAAGCCAATATTCCAAGTTTTGTTCTTGATGAATTGACAACCCCGTAACTCTTAGGTGACGTATATCTCTACATAGTATAAAACAAAGTCGCTTTTTCTGTCCTCATGTCCGTTTGTTCCCTTTAATTGCGGTTTTCTTTAATATATAGAGTGATTAAAGAGGAAGGTTTGTGATAAATATTAATTATGGGAGTTCGCTATTTTACAAGTAAAATATCAGACGGCCATTCTATAACAGATTCATTGTCAAGGCAACCGTCGTCGTCGCCACATACGTCACCTAAGTGTACGGGGTCGTCAATCATAAACGTCACCTATTGGTTTGATGGATGAATCGCATAATAGGTTGTTTTATTTCAAATAAACGTCACCTAAGAGTTACGGGGTTGTCAATTCATCAAGAACAAAACTTGGAATATTGGCTTAAGGGACACCTAAATTTTAGGTGTAGTTGGTGAAAACGCGCATTAACCTTTTTTTTCCTTTTCCATTAGCCTTTAATAAAAAATTGGATATACAGTTTATATTATAGACTAAGTTTTATGATGGTCATGTACGTAACATTCGGTCATGTACGTAACATGTGTTACGATGTCATGAATGTTTAGTACAATTTTTCGCGTTTTGACCCTACTACCGCGCGCGTTGTGAAGCTTCAAATACGGCCCATTTGGCCCGTCCTTTATTTAGTCTGCATCGAACCATCGAACGCACTTCACGAACGTACCGCGTCTTGTCAAGTACCAAAATAAATTGAAAATGCCGTCGTGTGTGATTCGGAAATGTACCAATTATGACTCGAAAGAAAACAAAACACATGGAATCTCTTACCACATGTCTTGATTGCAATAAATACCTCGATTATTTACATTTTCAATTATTTTTTCGAACAATCTGGAAAAAATCGAATTTTTCGTCATAGCTCAGGCGATACGATTCGACGTTTAAAAATAGAACTGTCTCTTTTATGTAAATGGTTTTTCGTATCTTTTGTTTCACATAACTGTCAAATTTGTCAATGTTTGCAATTTTGAATTTGAAAATTGTTCGGAAGAGACTTAAGCCGGAAAATAATATGGACGTAACAGATCTGTATAAGTAGAATATCAAAGTTACAAGTTATATCAAAATATTATGTATTATTACAAGGTCATTGTAATACCCGGTTCTCCTCCACTGATTGGGAATGCTCCCGGTGAGGGAGTACCTTAATGTTCTATTGCTAATGTAGAGACGTTAGATTAACATTACGCTCTTTTCTTTACGCAAATTTACTTACGTCGTGTAAAATTTTGGGTAAAATAATATTATATTCTATTTTTTACAGACTTAAAATTACAAAAATATATTTACCGCGGCAGCGCTATGAAGCGTTTTTTACGTGTTTAAAAAAATGTAACGTAAGTCTCAGTTCAATTATTAACCGACTTCCAAAAAACGAGGAGGTTATATGTTCGGCTGTGGATTTATTTATTTTTTTATTTTTTTTATTTTTGTATGTTCAACGATTACTCCGCCGTTTGTGAACCAATTTTCGAAATTTTTGTTTTGTTGTATTAGGTTTCACTCCAATTTGGTACCATGTTCACAAAAGTGGTGATCTGATGATGGGATCCATGAGTAATCGAGGGAACTCCTCGAAATTTATATGGAAACATATGGTGATTTTGATTTTATGAGAAGCATCCTAAGCATATGCTACCAAAACACAAGATTCTGCACCAAGGTATACTATGGTTCCGAAGATACTAAGAGAACTCCGGATCCCTTTTAGATACAAGTTTGGGGGTTTAGGCGCTATATTAAGAACTGAAAGCATATGCTACTATACAAATTATATTCATCATCATCATCATCATTTTCACGTCAGGGTCACCAATGTCACCAAAATTGAACATAACAAAATATTCAACCTTATCTCCAGAGCGTAAGGCACACATTTGACATTACTTCTGAGAAGTAAGTTGCTTCGATAATACAAGTAACATGCTAGAGTGCACAGCTGTCACACTTACCAATCACGGCCACGGGCGGCCGTAGACTTCTCAAGCGATACTATGTATTACAATAATAAAGATAAAGTTTAAAATCATATGACAATGAAAGCCTCGCCGCTGCCGCGCTGCTAAAATTCCGGTTTGGCGCGGCTCTGGCACGTGTCCACTTCGATTTTTTTTAATGTATTGTTCAAAATTATCTGCAGCTGATATTATATTTTGTAAGTGTGACTGTTAACAAATTGTAATAAGATACGTAGAATAGTATACAGGTGTATTAGGGCCGATTCACACCGGAATGGCGCAGGCGAGGCGAACAGTTTCAGTGTCATATGATTTTAAACTTTATCTTCATTGTTGTAATAGATAGTATCGCTTGAGAAATCTACGGCCGCCCGTGGATGCTCGTGGACTCTTGCGGCCGCCGGCGGCGTCAATTTCTCAAGCGATACTATGTATTACAATAATGAAGATAAAGTTTAAAATCATATGACACTGAAACTGCTCGCCTCGCCTCTGCCATTCGGTGTGAATCGGCCCTAATCTACGTATAGTACGCGATGATTTTACTAGGTAACTAAAAAGAGTGAAATTATTATTTTTAACAAAAAATTAAAACCGACTTCCAAGGTAAAAACAATAATAACATTCTTATAATATGAACTAAAAAGTATTAAATAATTTTTCCTATCTCATGGTGCCTTTTTCCGAATTCGGCTAAAACTCAACTATTTCTGTACTCCAATCTTCATAATTTTGAAGTCGGTGCCAGTTACAAATGTTTCAAATATTCTGGCATCTGGATTCAGCTATATCTGGTACCGACTTCAAAATTATGAAGATTGAGTACAGAAATAGTTGAGTTTTAGCCGAATTCGGAAAAAGGCACCATGAGATAGGAAAAATTATTTAATACTTTTTAGTTCATATTATAAGGATGTTATTATTGTTTTTACCTTGGAAGTCGGTTTTAATTTTTTGTTAAAAATAATTTTTATATTATATACATATGTGATATGACTTACTTAATCTTTTCATTAACCTTGAAATCACTGTTTTTGTAAGGTTGTTGATCTCAGCGCCATAGAGAGCAATATGATTTTGTTTAGAATTTTTCAAGTAAGTATCTTTAGTCTTTACCTAAATAGTACATACCTAGTACTTAGATCAGGGGTCACCAAATGGCGGACCGCGGTCCGCATCCGGACCGCCGACCCATTGTGTGCGGACCACTGACCAAGCATTTTCGAAGATGAACTTCATTTAATGTCAATAGCTTGTACCAATTTCTCTCCAATCTTTAGACAGATATAATTAGCAACAAAAATTGTCACTTTTCTCATTGATTGAATACCTTTGTAATTTCCGTTATTTGTTTAAAAAATATTTTTTTATAATTTAATTTCAGGTAATAATTTCGAGAATTGTCGTTTTTCATATCTATAATATAAAATGAATCGCAACACGACCTGCAAACCTTCAAGAAAAAAGCGTATTCCCTCTTAAAAGGCCGCCAACGCACCTGCAGCTCTTCTGATGTTGCGAGTGTCCATGGGCGACGGTACTTGCTTACCATCAGATGACCCGTTTGCTTGTTTGCCTTCTAAGATATTTGCGTATTTTAGCAATTAATCCTTCAGGCCCCGCGCGAGCACCGGTGATCGCGACAACAATACAATACAATAGCAATTCCTGGAAATTCCGACTGAAGTATTAAACAACTTAGTACATGCTGATGGAAAGATATTTATTTACAGAATGGCATCTGACAATTTTATGTGAATAGACCAGAAACAATACTTATTAAAAAGGTAAAATATAAAAAGTTCTATACAAACACCACACCTTCTTATTTAATAAATAAAAAAAGGGCTGTTTTAGGGGTTTTCCGGCAATTATTCGATTTTTTCTCGCCGTAACAACCATCTTTGAACTTCAACGAACATTTTAAAAAAATAATTGGCCAAATTGGTCGAGACGTTGTTGAGTTATGCGCTTACCAACACATTTTGCGATTCATTTTTATATATAATAATAGATAGATGTCATGTAGGTTAATGTGTATTATTCTATTTGCTCACTTATCAGTTGTATTTTTGTGTCAGACATATTAATAAATAAATCTATGTCATAGGTTGATTACGATATCTTTAGGTGTGTCAAATCCAATATACCGATCGATAAGGAATCAAAACCAACACTGTGAAGTTGCAATACCCTTGCACAAAATTAAAGCATCAGTTATTAACAGTGATCGGAGTAGGTAGATTGATTTTTGCTACTTGCATCATAAATGTTCATAGAAAGAAGAATGTGGATAAGCCATTATTCCTGGAAGTCATTCCGGTATTTCCGAACTCAATCAAAGATGGTTTATGATGGTAATCCATACTAATTCCATACTATACTAATATATACATTATACATATTATAAATGTGAAAGTCTGTCTTTCTGTCTGTTACCTCTTCACGCCCAAACCGCTGAACCGATTTTGCTGAAATTTGGTATGGAGATACTTTGAGTCCCGAGAAAGGAAAGGAAAGGAAGAAAGGAAGGAAAGGAAATAAGATACTTTTTGTCCCAGGAAAATGTACGGTTCCCGCGCGATAAACGAGTTTTGGCGCAACGGAGTTGCGAGCATCGTCTAGTTTACCATAATTTTAATTAATAATGGATGAAATCAACGTAATTAAAAGTCTTTTTTTTTTTAATTATAAAGCTACTAATTTAAATTTCGGTTTAAAATATTAACACAGTCCGGGATTTCGAAGGAATGTCCATATTATTATGTATGTTTCGGATCGTTGACCTCATTTCAATCTACCTACTCCGATCACTGGTTATTAAATTAAAACAATAATACTGTTTTCATAAACAGATAAACATTATAATATTGGGCATCTTTTTTATAATTATAATGTATTTAATTGACTTTTAACATAATTATACCAAGGAAATCCTAATTTATTAGTTGCGTAAAATTTTTAAATTTAAAAAGCGAGTTGAAAAATATTACCTGCTTGGCCATTGATGAGTTGCAAAATAAGTGGGCGTCGAGTCACAATTCCCGATCCTCTTGGAAGGAAATCTCTGAAACAAAAATGTTCAATGAGTTCCTAGTAAAATATAATAATTATGTTAATGTTGCCTAAAGTTTAAAATAAATTTAAACTTTAGGCAACATTAATATTTATGTATTATCCAAGTTCAAGTTACAATTAACCCATCAAGCCCCATAAGAACACCAGTGACGGCGAGCACAATAGAATAACAATAGATTTCCAAGAATCCGCAATCGAAGGATTAAAAAGTAGCGGAGTTGAATCAAGTAAAAATTAAGTTTTCAATACTAGTAACATTTTTCTATTCATCAATAGTCCCTAATTCATAAGTGGAATGGTTCATATTATGTCAAAATTTGTATGAATTTTTACCGGCTTACAGCTTCATTTTGGGCACCTGAAAATATTTGAATATAAAGGCTGCAAATTGCAATCACTACAGACATAATATAGTTGAAGTGTTTAGAGCAGTGGTCCCCAACCTTTTTTCATGCGGGCCACAAACATGTTTTGTTCTAGGTGTCCGGGCCGCAACAAAAATTTTTTAGGGTTAAAAAATAACATTCTTCAAAATTAACAATTAAAAGTGGAAAAAATTTCACAACTATCAGGACGACTTAACATTATTTTGTCGGTGGGTGTGAATTTCAAAATGGCTTAATATCACGCGAGTTACAAATAAAGTCCCGACGGGCCACATGTGGCTCGCGGGCCCCGTCTTCGGGACACCGGGTTTAGAGCTTGTGCACACAAATTAACAGCACTGTTAGTAGATATGTATTGTTATGTCCCCAGTTAAACTAGTAGTTGGGAGACCAATCCCATGTACCACTTTTGATCCTTATCAGCAAAAGGTAAGGTTAAATAGTTGTATAAGATCATGCCATATCAGAACTTTTTAATATTGCATATTTTAATTACTTTGATGAAAACTTATAGTATACTTTCATTAAAAATCATAATGTATTGAACATTAAAAAAAGGTTTTCCCTTGTTATCAAATATAAGAAAGATGAATAATTACTAAATCATTCATATATATAGGAAACAAACATGTTTAATTCATACAACTATGACTCATAACTTAAACCAGCCGGTCAAACCACTGTATGTTAAAAACCAAACATGGTCTTTGGCTTTAAAGTCAAACTACCTTTAGTTTAAATTATCAGCCTGTTACATTATGTTTCTGTCTACTATTTCAAAATACTTCAAAATATTTCAAAATACACTTTTACTTATCAAAACAAATAGTATTTTTTATGGTTATATCAGCCGTGTTTCTAATATAATATCCACATATTGTACAGCACAAAATTAATGTGAATTTAGTAAACTTGTATAAACACTGATTTCTTAACCATAACTTTGTATTGTTTATAGGGAGTCTTTGTTCAAATATACTCTGTATTAAATGTTATAATCATATTTAAAAAAAATGGTGATAGTAATCATAGTTGTTGTTTTGCAGTCAATATGCAAAGTTAGGCGAATAATAGTCCTAATGATTATCAACACGACTATGATATATAAACAATAAAATTTCTCAAATAATGAGACTTGACTCCTAAGATACCTATAAAAATAACTCTCATAAAAACTGAGTATGAGCACCTAGTCTTCCCGTAATGACCTAGAGGTAGTTGGGTTACTTGCCTGCCGACAAAATTTTCCAGTACCGAACTTTTTCCAGCAGATTGACTACCTAAAACTGCAATTTGTGGTAAGTCCAAAGACATATGTACGCCCATTTGCACAAATGCATCTTGTAATTTGTTTACGATGGGAATCAATTGTTGCATCCCATAATTTCCTGCCATTTTGTGTGATATACATTAAATTAACACCGCAAATCACTATAAATGCACTGTTTTTTGTCTGTACTTCACATCATCAATACACTACTTTATTTTTCAATATGGTGGTTGACTGGTTGGTGATCGGGATCGCCAGACGCCAAATGTCAAAAAAATTACGTTCCGTTCCGTTGTCTAAAGACTTGTCAAAATAACGTGGGTGAAAATAAAAATATATGTATTATAAAAATAATTATTGTATCATGTAAAAATGACGCATAGCATAAACTTACGCATAGTAAGTAGTTTCAAAATTAGGATGAGATTTCTTATTTGCAATTTTGTTCTGCCTTCTATTACATGTACCACATTCGATTAGACATCGTCGAACATCTGCCCACAAAATAAATTATTTTTTTAATTTGTCCCAATTTTTAAGATTATTTTGAAGTTGTTCTTCCATTACAATATTTTTTTAAATACAATAATTTCCTACTTTTGCAATTTAGTTATATTACGTATCTGTTTCATATAATAATTTGATGTCTCTACATAATATGTTATTTTTTTTTTAATTTTATAAGTACTCATTTTATACTATAATTATTATTATAAATTATAATGATAAAATAACTTCTATCACAGATGTATTACAGCGACGTGTTGGGCGGGATCTACCCAGTACCCACTCAAGGATTACGTTGCGAAGGTTTACCTACGTGCTGGTTCTGGGGCTACTTGTAGCAAAGGGAAACAATGATTTTATTTTATGTAAAATTTAAAAAATATTGGGGTTTTATTTTGGTTTTGTATTCAAAAATAATAATACGTTAAAATATAAAATATACAAGATGGCTAGATAACAAGATCAATACCGCGTGACATGCGCATTAAATGTGGGCCATTTTCACTATGTTGGTGTCGTTATAAGAGACATATATTTTATGACCCTTTCAAAGACAAAAATATCGTTTATCTTGTTGAAATTTTAATTATAATTTTTCACTAAAGTAGTATCCCGTTTTGTTTACGTTATACAGTTATACAATAGTACAAGGATTTTCAGATACAATGATTAGTATATAAAATTAGGTCAATCTGATACGTAATATCAAATATTCATACCTGTTAAAGCTTACATAACAACAATTTTTATGCTTAAAAATGTACCTAAATATTATAACCACATACACTACTTTTTAAATATTCTTATAAGTAAATATTTATTTTCATAAATAACGTTTTGGCTGTATTGAAATGCAAAATTACAAATCTTTCTTACCTGCCGACGAAATTTTCTAGAACGGAACTCTTCCCTGCTGATTGACCACCGACGACTGCAATTTGAGGCAGATCCAACTGCATATGAACACCCAATTGTGTAAATGCATCTTGCAGCTTATTTACAATTGGGATCAATTGTTCCATCCCCATGTTCCCGGCCATGGCTGCCGGTTTTCTCTCGTACTCTTCTTCTTATGAACTACTTCACCGATCGTCGCTTACTGATTTCTGTTCATCAATATCATCCGTAATAATATTGCGCAGGCGTGAACGAGACTGGCACCGTACTATAACTATCTCAGATAAAACAGAAATACACATAGCTAAGAGTTAAATGTTAGTATAAAACATACCATTTTTACCTTTTCTTTTAAGCTTATAATATAAAACTAGTAACATGAATAGGTACTATTAAGTTTGCGTAGTCGCGTTGAAAGTAATTGATTATAGCTGTAAATATGATCATAATGTAATGAAAATTGGAAATAAATTATCTCAATCAATTTTACCTGACTAGTTGTCCATTTTAAAAAAAGCCTGAAAAGTGTTTTGTCTCAGAGGCGAGTACCCGTACGAACTCGTATGTCGTAGGTATAATATACATCTATAAATTGTATCTTTCAATCGAGCATGAAAGTATTAAAACGGTAAAGCATAGTATATTATGTGCGCGTGTCTCGTGCGTGTGTATGTTAAAGTTTTTTTGATGTTTTTTTTACCAAAAAATATGGGAATAGTGAAAACATATTTTACCAACGTAATTTATCGATGAACTAAAGAAGGAGTCTAATATTTCTATACTAAATTTAAAATATTGAACAAAATTGTTGGTTAAAAGGTGTATCCACATAATTCTTTCGTCGACTTTTTGTGTAATTTTAGATATTAGGGCGAAGCCAAACGAGCGTAATTTGTGAGTTGTGAGTCGCAGAATTTCGGTTCGGCAGAATTATGCTGCAATCAGTTTCATACAGTATTGTTTGATTCACACGAGCGTAATTTTGTGAGTCATGATTTGTATGAAATAGTACATTACGCCCCAAGAGAGGAAAGCAGGACATTTCAACCCGCGCGATATTGTTACCCGAGCCGAAGGCGAGGCTGACAAAAGCGTCGGTTGAGGTGACATGCTACCCTCCCGTGGCGCGTATAGAACTTTTCATCATACCAGGACCGAAAGTTTAATAACAATTGACATCATATATAAGAAAAACGAATGTGGTTCAAATTACGCCTTGACGGGGTCCGGGGTACAGCCTCGGTGGTGGGTTGGGGGGGCGAAGCCCCCCCAGACGAAATAAAACAACAAATTAATAGATTTTAATTGAAAATTCTGCGACTCACAACTCAAAAATTACGCTCGTTTGGCTTCACCCTAAAGTGCCGGAATTTCCGATCTCAATTCATAAGTCATATTAAGTCATATTTGAGTATACTGGAACTTCGAGTTCTGAGAAAAACAAGGGATGGTTTTTATCCCAGAGAAATGAGTAAATGCCAATAATTGTAGTTCAATACAGCCAAGTTTTGCTCATAAGTCTTGAAGTTTAAAGAGAAATATCAATAGACATCACGCTAACAATCAGTGCTGTAACAACAAAAGGTAGGCAGGGGATCGGGCCCCAAAGCTAAAAGGGCCCTGGCTCAAGAGGCCACGAGCTCAGAAATATTTTCATACATTGATTTTTATTATTTAATTCGACATAAACCGCACTGGTGATTAGTACAGTCCGCCTGCACTACTGCAAACAAGTTTAAGTTTTTGCTGCATGTCATGTACGGAACGCATAAAAAAAATTACACTTGTCCCATAAATACATATGACGTTAATTAAATACCCCTTGCTAATGAAAATATTTTAATGCCGTTTCGGCATTTATATAATAAAATAACTATTCATGCACTACATATTATTATGTCATGTGAAGTTTCCCATATTATGCTAGACATATTATGATAGATAAAGGCAAGTGTAGTAGACTCTAGCAGTCATTGGTTAGTTATTAACTGTGTCGCTGCATGCTCGAGAGCGATGAGGCATGGCAGGCGGCGGTTTCTTTCTGCGAAACCGTCCTTTCGCAGAAAGAGGCCGCGGAGCGGATCAGAGAGGGTGACCAATCCTCTGTTCCGCTCCGCCGGCGTAGGACGGGAGTGCGGAGGTGTCGTTACGCGAACCCCAAACTTCCGTCTAATCCGGGGCTCCGGGTAAGGATGGAAACCTGTCCAGCTTAGCTAGTCCCGGCACCGAAGGGAACGCTTCAGTTTGCTGGAGCGTTCCCTTACTTTAGTGGAAGTCCGGTTCCTTTTGAGGTAGACAGGCCAGTCGTGGAGGGAGTCCTGCGTTAGACAGATCCAGGACATCCCTCCGTATACAGCTGAAGGCAAACCGCAGGTGATTTTAGTGAGTAATTATTAACTGTGGCATTTTATTATCAAGGAATAGGTATAATAGATTACATATTTCGACTTTATGCAGGTCGCTGTCTACAAAATGTAAAAAAATTAAAAATACCTTTTGCTTTGAAATGTAAATTACAATCATTTTCATACACGTCATGTCAAAATATATTAAAACAAAGAATTTTAATTTACGGATAAAGTTACTGGACCCTTGGGCCTTGGCCCTTTTCGATCCAATATCCAAAACAATATTAATATGATCATTGATCACTCTTTTTTTTGAACATTTCAAAAATTCTGTCAAAATAACGTGAAATGGAACGCTGCATATGTCAATTATTGGATGTGTGAATGCGTTCAATTTAAAAATTTTCTTGGAAAGCTAATTTGTAATAATGGATAGATTATTGTTACAATTTAGTTTTGTTTTAACATGATAATTTGTAAAACACCTGTGAAGCGCTATTACAAACGTACATTTTATATATAAAACCAGCTGCCTATATATTTTTTATTATTTATGAACGCATTTGTTTTCCTTTTCTTATTCCTCAATAGATGGCTCTATCAAAATTGAAGTCGCGTCTTTGTGAGTTTGTCATTTGTGACGTCACACTATTGATTGTAGAAGAGATAGTCGTCTCAGACGCCATCTTAAAACAAAGTGATATAAGTTTTGGTAGAGTAGATTAGGAAATAAATCTAAAGTAATCTTCAAAAATACATTAGCTTACAAGCTTAGATATTTATAAAATCAATTCATTAAATTTAACGGACCGAGGTATTGATTTATTTTGTTTTTAAGACTTTATAATTGGGAAAAAAAGTTACTTTGTTATTTAATTTTACCGTTCTTTATTATATTTTGTTTGTACCGTTATTGTGCCACAAATAATACAAGAAGATATAAAGTGTTGTGAATAAAGTGTTCAAATTAAAAGTTTTAAATGCTAATAATCGCTCCAGCGTCCCTCAGCCTACGGATGTAACACGTCAATATAATTCAGAGGGCAGGGCTAGTTTCTGTTGAAACATCAAGTTTTTTAAGGATTACTCGATATCTTACGAGACTACGCGGTCAATGAGTGTGCAACATACGTGTCAGAGTGAAAAGCAGCTAATAAATTAGTCTGTGCGAAGTGAAATTCCCGAGCAAATGAAATCTGTGAGAAAAGTGGTTGTGTAATGCATAGATTGTAATGGTTGCAGTTGGTGGTCGGTGCGAGGGTGAACTCCTGATGGTGTGTATATCGCAGCATGTCTGCACTCTCGACGCCGAGCGGCGGAGGCACTACGGCGCAGAGCAAGCCGACGTCCGGCAAGCAAAAATATCAAAAGTTGGACATCAATAGTCTGTACTGCGCTAATCGGGTAAGTTTTGCTTAAAACATGACTAATATAATAAGAATATAACTTGACACTCTCTTAACTTCTTAGTAATTCATCTGACCTAAACATAAACATTTAGACCTACTTGTACTGGTACATAAGTAGTAAATTACCCAGTAAAATATTATTGACTGTGATTTTCAGCTATAAAGTATTAGATTGTATTAAAATTCTCATTTATTATCTATTTCTTATTTCTTATTTCATATGATTCCTCATTTCACTGCTTAACTTCTAGTTTCTTATAGTGACTGGATATTAATTCTGTACCTACTATGATTCTGTGTTAAAAAGTGATATTTAAAAGTGAAAATGACAAAAACATTGGTTTAAAAGCTGAATAGTCCCATCTGGATATTCTTTGTTTCAAAACTAGAGTTCGTTTACCTCCCCAGACATTAATTCACCTTTGTTTTAACAAGTGAAGATGACTTTTTTGTAAATTATGGTCATTACTCTACATTATGATTTTTTCCATTATAAAAACTAAACTTTAATGTTCCTTAAACATTTAAACAACTTACTCTATATTATTTTTTTGATAAAAAGAGAGGTAATAGTAAACCCCCCCCCCCCCTCCCCCATCTCACACCTTTCATTTCAAAGTTTGTTGTTTTTGTAGAAGATTAAACAACTCGATCTAGAAACTGAATTTAATGTTTGTTTAATAATAATATGAATGTCTGGATTTTGAGCAAGTCTATTCAATAGGAGTCTTGAAGGCGAATCTGTTAGCAAATCAAAGTACTATCCTTACTAATCCTTACTAATATTATAAATGTTTCGCATTTATCTCTGTCTGTCTGTCTGTCTCCCTTTCACACCAAAACTACTGTACCAATTGCAATGAAATTTTTCACACAGATATTCTAGAGCCTGAGAAAGGACATAGGCTACATTTTGATAAGGAAAAATATCTTATTTCCATGAAAATATCGATGAAAATGAATTCACATTGTAGTTCTTATAATTGACAATAGATGTTGTTTTTAATGCCGATGGCTCCGTAGCTCAGTTGATTAAGTTAAGCGCGTGTTCAGTGCTCATCCCGGGGGTCCTGGGTTCGAATCCCACCGACGGAACAAAAAGTTTTCAATGTTCCTGGGTCTTGGATGTGTATTAAATATTATAATAAGTATCATAATAATATTTCAAAAATGTTAAATATATTTTATGTATAATATTATAAAAGTATTTAAAATTATATTTCGGTTGTCTGCCAACTGTAAGCTGTTGTAATTCTGTACTGTAGGCACGTAGCATGGAGCCAGACTGAGGTGGTTATTATTATTATTCATTCGTAAATCGTAATATTAACATTGTTTAATCCTTCAGGCCCTGCGCGAGCACCGGTGATCGCGACAACAATAGAATACAATAGCAATTCCTGGAAATTCCGACTGAAGTATTAATGAACATGCTCATACCTATCCATATTAAACAATGTTTAATACGGATAGGTATGAGAATTTTTATGCAATGAAAATATGAAAATGAATTAGCATTGTAGTTCTTATAAGTGGCAGCAGATGTCGTTTTTATTGCCGATGGCTCCGTAGCTCAGTTGGTTAAGTGTGTGGTCAGTGCTCATCCCTGGGGTCCTGGGTTCGAGTCCTGCCGATGGAACAAAAAGTTTTAAAAGTTCCTGGGTCTTGGATGTGTATTAAATATTATATTATGTATCATAATAATATTTCAATAATCTTAAATATATTTTATGTATGTATAATAATGTTAATATAACGAATGAATAATAATATTAATATATTTATGGACAATTCACATCATGTCAGTCTGGCTCCGTGCTAAGTGCCTACAGGACATAATAACAACATATTACAGTTGCCAGACAACGGAAATATAGGTACATTTTAATGCTTTTATCCATACTATCTATACTAATATTATAAATGCGAAAGTATCTCTGTCTGTCTGTCTCGCTTTCACGCCAAAACTACTGAACCGATTGTAATAAAATTTTGTACACAGATAGTCTAAAGCCTGAGAAAGGAAATAGTCTACTTTTTAACTGAAAAAAGAGGTTGTAAGAGGTGTTTATGCGTAAATTTGTTCAAATTAAGTTAGTTCCAAAAAATCATAACAGATGGCGCTAAGAGTCGCCTACATCGCGCTATCGCTTGCTGAAAGGTCTTTCTATAATGTCGGCACTACAAATAGGCGAACACGTTGGCCAACGCCCAATGTGTAGAACAGGCGTTCGCGCGTTCGTGGCCAACGCGTTTGCGAGCTTGCCGCGCAGTGTCGGAATGATCAAAGGAAATTTGTCGTAAGGCTTGCGTTCCGTCCACACATAGGCCGCGCGATCAGTTCGCCCGGAGCAGCGCTGAAGAGTGCACGTTTCCTTCTTGTGGCGAATTAACATCTAACTTGATGAAATAGCGAACAATTTAAGTATCGAGTAAACATTTAAATTTATTGAGTTAATTATCAGAGTAAATCTTCCTGTGGAACAAAAAAATCATATCCAAAGTGCTAAAAAAATAAGGTTCTTGGACATGCTATTTTACTCACGATGTTTTTTAGGGTTCCGTACCCAAAGGGTAAAAACGGGAGACTAAGACTTCAATGTCTGTCTGCTTTTCTGTCTGCCTTTTTGTCCGTCCGTCTGTCTGTTTGTCTATCTGTCTGTCTGTCTGTCTCCAGGCTGTATCTCAAGAACCGCTACAGCTAGATTTCTGAAATTTTCACAGATTATGTAAGTACTTATATATCTGTTGTCGCTGTTAACAATAAATATACTAAAAAAAAAATTAAATATTTAATAAAAAACAAATAAGTGTATATATAATAATTATATATAATAATAATTATTATTATAATTATAAGGTAATAATTATTATTATAATGTAATTATAAGCTGTGAACAAATATACACCTGCAGCTGTTTGCGACTCAGCATCTATTTCGAATCTGTCCGCACATTGGCGCGATCCAAAGCATACTGAATGACTTTCCAATGTGTGGATTACTCACAAGCGCCGTTGCAAACGCATCGCCGTTCGCCAACGCGTTGGCAGTGCGTTTGTCTATATGGGGAGGCGGCTTAAGAAGTGGTACCATCTTAAGGTACATTTTTCTATGTTTTATACGTATTTAAATAACTCACTACCTACTCAGTACTTTATCTATGCAGTGACGTAACCTTAAACCTATCAATGATAAATAGTTTATGGGTAAAGTTGTGTAATGGGGGCTAAATAAGCTTTAGGCATAAATAAGGTTTAATTAAAAAAATGAAATATTATGTGCACACTGCACAGCTGTTTTTGGGTATTTTGATTTAAGGGGTACCAGGGTTTTAAAAAGCTTTTAAAGACACCAATTTTGTTGACACCGCGAGCTATAAACTGAAGTACACGCGGACGAAGTCGCGGGTAACAGCTAGTTATTACATAAACTAATGATAAAATTGTTCCAAATTATATCATGTTACAGTATAATAAAATAACTTGAACATTTTCCAGAACGAGAATTCGGAACCGTCCTCAGTAAAATCCCAACTAAGCCGTAAACATGGAATGCAAAGTCTTGGAAAAGTTCCCTCTGCAAGACGTCCACCAGCCAATCTTCCATCTTTAAAAACTGAAACCGGTCAAGATTCTAATGCTAAGTATGTTGTGTTGTACTTGTTGAAATTCTGCTGTGTAGTTATTATATTTTCTTTATAAGGACAGCATTGTACAGACAAATGTTGAAGTTGATAAATATTGTATTCACATCAACCAATTAAAGTAGGGCATTTCGAAATTTAAGATAGTAATATGTAGCCAAAATTTACTGCCTTCTTGATGGAAACTGACATTTGTTATATTTTCTAATGTATTTTTATATTTTCAGCTCTGTTTCTACTACAACAACAACTGTATCTGCACCAGTAACATGCATTTCTCAGACAATAGTAAGTTCTGTAACTGTTTGTTTTAATATTAAATTAGTTCTGTTTGCTTCTGATATTGAAACAATAGATTATGTAAATGTAAGTAAAGCAATTATATTGTAAATTCCTTTATAATGTGAAGCATATTCTTATAATAACTAATTTTATTTGTTTGAAAGGATTTAGATAGATTTTTTGTGAGATTCATAAAATGCTTATGAAAAATTAGTTGATTATATTAATTATGCCAAAAATAGGGTTCATTAGTATTGAAAAAAGTTTCCCTAAAATAATGTCAATGATTTTCAGACTACAACACCAAACAGCAGTGTGGTTGCGGGAGCAGCGTCTGGAGGATGGGTTCCGCTGCCACCACCCACGTCCCCACACTTCCGCACAGAGTTCCCTTCATTGGAGGCTGCGGCACAGCCATCACATCGATCTGCGGAGCACACTGCTACCCAGCCCCAACTCAGACCACAAAGTATGCATCTTTAAAGTGTTGTAAAATTAATAATTTATTCAACTCATCAGTAAGAGCGTTGCCCCCCTGCTTTGATACGATGCTGTTGCGTCATAGGAACGGAATGACGCATTTTGTCGAACATAGTTGCGTTGTGCCGATAGACATCAACGCAAAACATGACTACGACAGCACAGCGCGTCATTTATCCTCCTACCTCGTCTGTCGGTTCCGGTAAAACATCATGTTCAACAATGAACGCATCAATGTTGCATATTGTCCCGAAATGTGTATGTTAAATGACTAAACGATGCCGCTGCAATAACAGCTTCACAGTACACATTTGAAAAAACATTAATCTAAAATATTGATTTATCCATATTTTGGGAACTAAGATGACATACCAAAGATGATTAACACTGAGGATGCCACCACCACGGCTTTGCCGCTGCATTACTCATTCTTGTATTTCTTTGGATCCTTTCACACGGTGGCGGTGCCGCTGCCGCTGCGGCGCCGTATATAAATCCTTCCCTTTTTGTAAGGGCTAATAATTTGAGAAATAACAATTGGATATCTTATTATCAGAGATATTAGGGCCTGTCTACGTCACCACATCACGATGTCGTCCACGTGGAACGGTGCGGTAACGTGGCACGGTACGTTAACGTGACGTGCAAATTTGCGTCAACGTAACGTAAAAATGCACGTCTTTTTTTTCTCTTTTTCTCCATTTTTAAAAATAGCAAAAGCAGAATACGTATTGTGCGGTCCACATTCAGATAAGTAGTGGAGAATGTAGCAGTTTTACAAGGCATGACAACGTACAATGTTGCTATATCGTGACGTGCATTTTACGTTACGTTAACGTAAATTTGCACGTCACGTCGACGTACCGTGCCACGTTATCGCACCATTCCACGTTGATAACGTCGTGATATGTCCTTATATATTATTATTATTTATTCGTAATATTGTTGGCCACACGAGATTTGCCATAAGAAATCCTGGGGAGATCCATATTAACTTAAATATTTCGAATATATCTACCTAGTTCCGACCTCTGCTTATAATTAAGAGACAAAAAGCATTTCTTTTTGATATTAATAATTTTTTTTTGTATAGCGGAAGGCAGTTGGACGTGCGGTGGGACAGTCGGCGTTCGGCCAGAAACTTCATCGTCTCCCGCCGCCGCTCCCGCCTCCACGCCCGCCTCACAGCAAACACCCGCCTACCGTGCTATTCTGCCATCCTTCGTATGTTAAATGTTTCATTTCATATTTAACAATTTGCATTATGTTGTAAAATTATCATTTATTTCTTTCATTTTTCTTAAAGCTGATGAAAGGTAGCAATGGAGCTGGCCTCGGATTGGGAACATTGAATACTCTTCGTGACAATAGAAACAACACAGGAGGTAGCAACTCGAACAGTAACTCGAGTCAGAGACCAACGCCCAGGCAGCCCGTCACACCCAGGGCGGTGGAGGTGCTCACCGCTCGCCCCATACTGCGTGAGGAGCAAATATCTTCACTCGATGATATCTCACGGGATGCAGGATGGGCACAGCATGACGACATTGATTACGAGTAAGTATTTTTTTGAAAATGTGAAAAAGCCAATGTTGTAAAAAAAGAAGACTTATTACTCTAAATAATATTTTCACTTTGTTATAATAAAACCTAAGCAACAAACTATAACTAAGGATATGTTATTTCCAGTCAAAAGTTGGACTTTTCGGATGGTGAATCGTCGACGCCGGCTAGTAAAACGGTAAAAAATAATAATCGCTCCAATGTTGAGAGCGAGCGCGGCGAATCCAAAATAGAAACCGGCGATGAGGAGCAGCTGTGGGCCGAAAGACGGCAAAAACAGAGTAACGAAGTGGCACAAGCGGTCGCGAGAGCTCGCCAGAGAAAGGAGGAGGAGCAGCGCCGGCAAATGAGAGACGCGTCTACGCAAAAAGACAGGTCTGATAGAGGCCGCAATGATAACAGGGAACGTGATATTGACAGCCGGGAAAAGGATAGGAATCCTCCTAGGGACAGGGATCATCCAGAAAGTGATAAGGAGCGAAATGACGTAAGGGAACGGTCGTTAAGAGAAAAAGACGTCGACAATAGGGACCGCGACCGTATGGACAATAGAGATAGGTTTGAAAATAGGGACCGTGATCGCGATCGTGACCGTGATCGTGACAGAGACAGGCCAAGCGAGCGGGATAGAGGTAGATTAGATAATAGAGAACGTCAAGATGACAAGGAGCGCGATATACGCGAGAGGGACAGGAACGATAACCGTGATCGAATGGATCGTGAGAGATTTAACAGGGACAAAGATCGTAACGAGAGAGACCGCGAGAGAGACAGAATGGATCGCGATCGTGACTTTAGGGAGAGAGATTACGGCCGCGATAGGGAAAGGGACCGCGATCAATCTAATCCAGCCTTCTCGAAACCGTTCAACGCCAACTTACCCCCGCGCTTTTTGAGACAGCAACAGAATCGACAGCAAGAGGAACAGCATAAAGGTGGATGGGCATTTACTGGCAACAAACCAGCACCCAGAAGACAAGACCCACCCCCATATAATGCTCCGAGGCATGCAAATGGTCGCCGATCCTATTCTAGGTATGTCATATTTTTTGAATTATGATTAAATCTTTTTTTTTTTTTTTTTACTTTTTAATTTTATTTTATCTGTTATTATTTTCAGGGATTATTCTGATCGCGAAGATGATGTACGCAGGGACAAAGATGTATCGTCGGGCCCACAGTGGCGATCTGAAATGCAAGACTACGAACGATCTGGGCGTGAGCTGGATAGATCTAATTCTAAAGATTTGAATGACTATAAGGATCGACGTGCTGATGATAGAAAACCATCGGAAGCGACACCTATAGATCCACTACAACAAAGCCGAACTGCTGCAGATAAGTTAACAGAAGTGTTTGAGAGAAAAAGTATTGGTTTAGCTGAGCCCTTCGCTTCTAGCGATACTTCGCCACAAGTTGCAGTTGCCGAAAGACGAGTCACTCCCCCATCTAACACAGTGCCGAGTGACTCATTTGAAAAAGATTTCGGCAAGTCTTCGTGGGCAGAAGTCGCACAAGAAGAACAAAATGCGCTTTCAAGGACGGAAAAAGAGCCATCACCGAGGCGTAACTTAGAAGAGTCAAAAGAAATTGAAAAATCTGAAAATAAGGCAGTTCATAATCCTCCACCCGCGTTTAACACGCATCAGAACGCAAGCAATAATTCTTCCGAGTTATCGACCCAATCCCACACCAATATGTATAGTAGTGTTACGAGTTCAAATAGTTCAAGCAATGCCCAAATTTCATCTCATCCACAAGTTCATGTGCAAAATATTTCATCATCCACTTCAGTTATTCAAGTAAAAGAAAACATTGAAATACAACCCACCATTGCAACAAGCATGCAGGCAACTAAATCCATGTCATCCTCAGAAGTTTCGTCTAATATACACCTTAACGTAAAACAGCAAGCACCAGAAAGTATTCAACAAAACAAGCAATTCAGTAATCAAAAATCCGAAAGAGATCTACCAGAGTCCGAGTCATTGGCATCTAAATCGAGCACAGACCCCACTAATGCAGGAGGGCATGTTTCCAGTTCTTTAGATAATACTTCTGGCCTGGATCAAAAACGTGCCCTCGAAGATAAGAGAAATTTCAGTAATGAACAACTAAATAAGATGATGAAAGATCCTATTGAACGAAAATCAAGCAGCTCAGGGTCTGAGAAGAAAGGACGACCATACAATAGCGGTGGTTACAACGTGTATGTCAGGGGATGGGGAGCGAGGGACTCCAGAGGTCGCCGTACGCATCGTAGTTCTAGGTCTAACAATAGAGCGAGCGAGTCAGATGGTTCGACAGAAGGTTCAAACGTGGAACGCAAGGAAAGGCGCAAAGCGCCGCGAAGTCCTAGAGGTGGAAAGAAACAGGAGAGACCTGAAGATGCAGTTCAACCTTCCTTGGAACAGATAGTTCCTCAGACTGATGGCTTAGAAAATAGAGAACCATTTGCTCCTAGAGGTCAGCCTTCTCGTAGGGGTAGAGGTGGATTCCAGGGTACGTCTCGGCCCCCGGCGCCAGCTAAAAGGCTAGCTGGATATGGACCTCCAAATACGAAGAGTCCATTTGGTCAAGCCAATAGAGCTGTTAAAGACGGCGAGGACGGCAAGGACAACCTTGAAGGGGAAAAATCGAATAAATCGCGTGCAAACTCCTCCAATCGAAGAGGTCGAGACAGACGTTCGAAAGGTGCTGGTGGCCCACAGAGTGGAGAAGACGAAAATTGGGAAACGACTTCTGAACATTCTGAGGGTGGAACGAGTGGTCGTCGACGTTCCGGCGGCAGACAGAGCTCTCAATCCCAGAAAGGTCCACATGGCGGACGTAATCAAAATGCTAACAACCGCCAAAACAACTCGCGCAATCAACAAACGATTAAAAAAGATGTGGGAGGAGAAAATAAGGCCAGTGACGGTTTCAATGATCTTAAAATTTCTAGCAATAAGAAAGATGAAGAAATTGTTGATGACGGTTTTCAAGAAGTTCGTAACAAGAAAACCTCTAAAGACGCAAGGGGTACTCCTAATACAGGTAAAGAGGAGAAGCAACCGAGATCTCGGTCTAACCAAGGTGGAGGAAGGAATGGGTCCTCAACAAGAAGTGGAAATGATAAGTCCAACTCGCGTGGTTCTGCTCCCGTTAGCGGCAAAGCGAATGCTCAGTATGATAGGCCTCGGCAAGCTAATTTGGCACCTCGATTTGTAAAACAAAGGCAGAAGCAACAGATGGGATTGACAAGTAGCTTTGGACCGGAGACTGGCAATGCACCTCCTCCTCCAGCTGTCAATGCCTGGGACAAGCCTATCGCTCAAACATTGCGAGGAAACGTGGAGGAGCCCACTGAAGTTCCTGTCGACGCCAAGTCGAGTCAATCGAGCCAGCGTAGCAGTCCCGGCGATAATGCAGCGGAACCCAAAGCGGCTATTGTAGCACCTTCTCCTTTAGGACCTGAAAAAGCGGGAGTGCTAGATGGAGCGACTCCTCCAGTAGAGACTATTATATTTGAGAATACCAATTACAAAACTGCACCACCTGCAGAAGCTTTGAAACAAAAATATCAACCAAATTCAGCAGGACCCAAGCCGCAAGGGGAGGAAGTATCTGGTGAAATGGAGTCGAGATCTATGTCATTCAATGGCGACGTGAGAGCAAGGCCGAGGTCTATTCAGGAATTAATGATCAAGGCCGAGACCGGACGACCTGTGTCCGAGGCCGAAGGGTCCCTCGGATTGCAAATGACTTTTGACACAACACAAAAACCTGAGGACTCCTCGGACATGAAACTAGACTTTGCATTCGACTCCGATCTCGGACAACTCACGGAAGACAAAACTAGCAAGTCACTGGGGCTTCCGAGGGGTACACATATGAGCACCTCCAACACAATCTCACCACTGGCGGCGGATCTCAATTTAAAAATCGCTAGTGTTAAAAAGGTGTGGGAAATGCCCGCCGTAGCTGAAGGTAGCGAGGAGTTGCAGTTCGCTGGATTCGAGGAGAATAACACGGAGACGGGTGCTCCACCGAATGTTTGCAAGGTGAAACCGACTCAACAGCTCCAGTCGCCGCCGCCGCAGCATTACAATCACGTGAGCTACCAGGGCGGGTACGGCGGGCTGTCTGTGCCGTCGCCTCCCGCTGTGTTGTTCAATTCATCGCAGCAGTTGCTGGGCTCATCTCAACAACTGCCCCAGCAGGGTGGACTATATGGCGCATTTTTGGATCAAACTCGAGGACAATTTGGAGGTTTCCCAGGAAACCCGTATGGTGCTGGCTCCGCTACTCCATACAATTACCAGCCACCTCCAGATATGTTCCAAAGCCTTCCGAGTCAATATCGCATGGTAAGCCAATTTATATATTTTTGTAAATTATTGTTTTCTTTTTTACCTAAAAGTTAAGCGTTTTAAAATCTGTTTTAAATAAATAATTGTCGAAATATTGTTACAAGTATGTTTTCTTTATTTTTTAGGCGGCAGCTGCAGGAGGCGGGGCAGCTTTCGGTCAATCCGGACAACTGGGTAACAGTCCAAGCACTGTCCTTATTTCGAGCACCTCAAATTCCCTCATGTCGGCTACAGTCAAGCCTTCAACTCAACAAATTGGTGCCATTGGTATATATTTTTAGTATTGTTGAATACTTGCAAAACTAATTTAAAAATCAAGACCTTGTATACAATATTATGTTTACCAATTCTTGTCTGACGACAAGACAAAGGCATATTTATTTTGTCCATAAACAGGCCCCTATACGAGCAATTTAATTGCGCCATATCACGTATTGCGTAATGTTATTGACCATCTGGGTTGATATTGAACATCGAGCGCCTTCAATCTAATTGTCAAACAAGCTGTTCAATAAAGTTGAAGTGTAATATTGCACAATACAATATAGTCTAGGGGTCGGCTAAGACATGTAAAAAATATATTTGTAAAGTGTTGATGCGTTTCTTACATTCTCTACAGTCACAGTATATCAATCACAACTTTCCCACATAATTTTCGTAACACATTCTTATTCAACAGGCAGTAAAGGCGGTGCAGTGGGTGGGGTGGGCGGAGTGGGCGGGGTCAACACGTTCCAACAGCAGTTCCTCGGCTACTCGGCGCCGGTGGGCGACGCGTCGTACTCCCTGCCCGGCCTGATGCCCCGCCCTGCACCCCCCGCCTCCTCCTACTACTCGCCCTACCAGCCGCCCACCGCGCCGGCGCCCACATACCCGCTCCAATTCACGCAGCAGGCCCAGTCCAACGCGTTCAACTCGCCATTCCTCTCATCTCAAATACACGTTGCGGCCGCCGTGCAGCAGATGCAAGTGAGTTTAATAAAATATAATATTTATTTTGCTTATACAAAGATAAATACATAAAAAATATATTGCGGGCTCTACACTCGCGGCGCGAAAGCCCGCGAAGGCCGCGAACCGCAAGTGTGGAGGATTTCGCGTCTTCGCGTTCGCGCTTCGCGGCTTCTTATTTGTACCGCATCGTGTTCACGGCGCGCTCGCGCGCAATCGCGGCCGCGATTCGCGCCGCGAGTGTAGAGCCCGCATAAAATATACCATAGAAGAAATTAATTCATAGGCAGTTGACGGACCTATGTTAATAGGCTACTGGACCTACTTTTTTTCTTCATGCTAATCGCTTCTGAATCATTCATTTTCACAAAAAAATCTAATAGTTTAATATTTTACACAGTAGAAACCCATAAAAATGTTTATTGAAAAATACGCCTCTTAAATGGCGCCGAAAACACTGTCCGCCATAGTGTGACGTCATACGCTTTGTATTTTATACTCTCTTTATTGAACATTTTTTTATGTGCTAAATGTACAAGTCTAAAAGTGCCCAAAAATTATAAAAGAATTAAAGAAGAAATTAGAAATCATTTGTAATGTTGAAAACTTTTGGAGAAAAGTTTTGGCCATTTCATTTCCCGTCTATTATAAATAGAGATAATATATAAAACTGATGTTTTAAGCAAATTGTTCAATAAAATATATTTTACAAATCTTTCTAGGCTTATTCTTATTATTTATGTACAGATAAACTTACATATAACGAGCGCGATAAATAAAAGATATTAAATTACTATGAGGATGACGTCACATCCAAATCGGAAGTACCGCAAAAGCGTTTTCGTCAGTACAAATCCTATTTTCATAAAATCATAATTTCAAATTGACTTTATTTATCAATCATAAGCTTTTATTTGATGATAAGGGTGAAATACGGTTTCCTAGGCCAATTTCTACTAGAAATATGCATTCGTCAATGATTTTGAATATAGGTCAAGTAGCCTATTGGTCGGATTATGTCAATTCAATGTTATGCCTCATACATACGTAACTATTTATCGTAGCGATAAATCAGTGCAGACAAGTTTGCGCAGTTTTATCGATCGTGTGTATGAAAAATTGTTGTCGATAATCGTTTGTCGGTGGCAGTTGCAATTTCTATCAGATAAATCGTTGTCGAACATTTGAACAGTTTTAAGCGGAGGCTTAACCTACGCGACCAAAGCGACTGCGAAGCGGTAGCGTCTACCGTGCGGCGGACGCTGCCTATGTAATCTTATGGGGCCGTGCACACCTGCACGACCGCGAGGCGGGATGTTCGCGTCGGCAAGCGAAACGTGCGCGTCAAGTTGTCAGGCGCGTGTTTTGAAGTGTACATAACTATTAACTAGATTCCTTTTTTAAAACCTTTTTTATATTATTTTCTACAACTCTTTAGTTTATGATTTTTTGATTTGTTTACGTTTCGATAGATTGTGTAATGATATTAAATTAATTCGACTTGACCATTGTAGATGTACCTGATTCTCTGCACCAAATCAAAAGCTCAGCTTGCACCTCGCAATCCACAATCATTGAATTCCACAATGACTGCACTGGTAGATAGTACAGAGCTATTTATAGAAAGAGTGCGAGAGTACCCCATTTTATACGATTTGAAAAATCAATTCTATAAGACGGTCTTCCTCGTCAGAGTCCGACCCTGATGATAAGTAGATAAGTACGAGGATGTCATTACCTCAACAATTTAGCATACACCAGATCACGCGCACACGCGTAGGTTTGTTCTAAGCTTTATCGTTGCGTGTTGACGGCGAATGGCGATCGCTCAGTTCGGCAGTACTTCACGGAGCTTGTTAGCGTGCGCACGCGCACATCGCTTTCACAGAAACATATCAGAAGACGAAAGAGTTGGGCATCGCGAACTACTTAAAGATTTTATAGAAAGCTACAGAAACCTAATCTTTCATGAGGACTTATAGCTTCTCTCATAACAGTATCTTGTTTCTTTATTGGTGGAGAAACTAAAGCCAGCAGTTTTAAATATGCCTCTTCATTCATCCTTAAATAGTTATGCCAATTTCAACTCACATATAACAAGTTGGTATATGAAAATTGCTTCCTTTTCATGAGCCTATCTTTTATCACTATCCTGCATAAGCAGGCCGACGGCAAGCCGGACTGCCGTGAATGTGCCGCTTTACACCATAGACTCCGCTTCTTTTTTTTCTTTATAGAACCAGGCCTAATATAGCAAGTGCGTCATAATCTTCCATTGTTAACATTCGATATCGGAGCCGTATGGAGGCACTAGGAACGTTCGATTTATCTGCACAGTCTGAAATAGCTACGATAAATCGTTATGTATGTATGAGGCATTAACTGTGATGAATTGTAATCAATTGAAATCGTAACATAAAAAGGGTCTTCACTTGCATCAGATCGGGTAGTTCTGATATTATGTTGTATGTAATGAGGTAGTAATGACAAATATAATTTTTTCACCTCGAAATCCTTCCACAACATTGTAAAATTCATGAGAAACCGTTAAATTTTTGATCACTTTTCAGTTTTTGCCATTTTTTACCACCAAGGACCTATTTAATTGTAGAAGTCACTAGAAGTAGACTAAATTTGCAACAAAATGAGAATAGTTGGGTCTCGAGAAACTGAATAGTTTCAAAGAAACAGCTGTTCAAATGTTTGCATGTTTTCCAAAAAATTAACTACGTCGTATGTAGAAAACATGGAAATGGCTGTGGTTACTACTAGCCGGTCAACATCCTCCTCTGCTTGTAGTGTAAGAATATTGTTCCTCTCCAGTTGCACCTTCAGCATGTTGATGAATCTAACCTTGTTCCTGTCATTGAATAGGAACTTATCCTGAGCAACTGGAGCAATGGTTGTCTCGTTAAAGATAACATCAGGTGAGGACTTTGCTCCAACTCCAAATATTAAACAGGTACTTGGTGGTAAAAAATGGTAAAAACTGAAAAATGATCAAAAATTTAATGGTTTCTAATGAATTTTACAATGTTCCGGAAGGATTTGGAGGTGGAAAAATTATATTTGTCATTACCACCTCATCACATACAACATATTAAAAAAAATCAGAGCTATCCCATTTGATGCAAACCAAAATGTACCAATTCCATGAACGATTGGATGGGTTTGACTTAACGCGTCCAAATTACTTAGGTCCGCCATCTGCCTAGGAATCATCTTCTCTGATAGTACTTACAAGACCAAACTAAGTCGAAATGTACCAAAATGGACCTGCCGAAAATGCACCTACCTTCTTACTAATAAAAAATGTTATACAATAAAATATAAGTTCAAGGGCCTGTTTCACCACTTCCTGATAAGGTGCCCGATAGGCTTATTTGACAGATTCTCCATACTCTATCTGTTAAGTGGTGGATAGCCTTATCAGGAAGTGGTGAAACAGTCCCCTAATATGTTTCGTGGTTGTTTATAAAGTGAATATTCTATCAACTAATTTTATCAGACAAGGACAAAACATTGTAAATCGTATTCATTATATAAATATTGTCATTATGGTTCAAATGCTCAGTCCTGTCTCTAGCGGTTATCGGCATCTCGTCTACCATTGTATTCAAACTTTACAGATGTAGCGATATCTATCGCATCGTTTGTATGACATAATTGTCAAAAAGTTTCTAAATTCAAATGACCGCGATTTTCGTGGTAGAGCAAGCAGGATGAAGGGTGACCCCTCCATGTATCACGAACCTTTTTTTCTTACGAAATATTTTTCGGAGAAATTATGAAGCTACTAATATTATAATAATATTTATTTTAAATTACTTATTTTGTTATTTTTTTTTTAATTGTTATCAATTAAATCATGCTATAAGCAACTCATGTTTTAGAGTAAAAAATAATATATTATTATTATATTCTATGTCAGCTTCTTATTTGGTGACTGCAGAAAGTCGCTTCTTTAGACTTAAGTTTATACATGAATCAATATAGATATCGGAAGGTAGACCTTAAACAACGGTTGTCAAAATTGCAAAAAAATTTAGAATGACACGAGCATGAGCTATTCAATATTATATACTAACGGACACAGATTACTAGTATATAATATTGTAGACTAACGGATGAGGTATAACACTTACATAGAAATATAAGACATTTACCCCACGGCGAAGCATAATTTACATTTTACAATGGTTATTTTTGTAGGGGCCATTTTATATTTTTAAAATGATGGAGACCTAAACATACATAATATAAAACATTGTTTTTTATTTTGTGTGGAGTATGAAAGGGGCTGGGTTATCTGTAATCACTTTATAGGTTCATTGGGAAACTAATATGTTTCTATTATTACTATTATTTTATAATCCCCCAGCTAATGATTTGAATAAATACTAGGTTTCATCTACTCCTAGTTTCTAATTTATAAATACCTAAAAGTATACAGTGAAATAAAAAGTCAGCGAAGACGTTTTTTGTGACACAACAAGATTTTGCTACTCGATAAGTAAAACACATTTTGTATTCATTGTATTTAAGTAGATATCAAAATGTAAGTACATGAAATCGGTGAAAAGATTACCTTTGCCTGTTTAGAGGATAATGTATACCATATAGGTCAGTTGACCTTCATTCGAGAGGGGAAGAGAAAATAATTTTATATTTTATGGATATACCAGCTGTTGCCCTTGACTTCGTCCGCGTGGACTTCAGTTTATAGCGCGCGGTGTCAACAAAATTGGTGTCAAATTTAAAAGCTTTTTATTAAAACCCTGGTACCCCTTAAAATATCAAAATACAAAAAAATAGCTGTGCAGTGTGCACATAATATTTTTTTAAATTGAGTAAACTTTATTAATACCAAATTTAAAGCTTATTTAGCCCCCCATATCCATTACACAACTTTAGCTCTACTCATAAACTATATTTTATCATTGGTAGGTTTAAGGTTACGTCACTTCATAGGTAAAGTACTAAGTAGTGAGTTATTTAATTACGTGAATAACAATCGAAAGATTCGAAAAATTTAATCCGATATGAGCAAGCGATAGCGAGATGTAGCGCCATCTGTTATGAATTTTTGGAACTAACTTAATTTGAACAAATTTACGCATTTTCACCCCCTTACAACCCCTTTTTCCAGTTAAAAAGTAGCCTATGTCCTTTTTCAGGCTTTAGATTATCTGTGTACAAAATTTCATTACAATTGGTTCAGTAGTTTTGGCGTGAAAGCGAGACAGACAGACAGACAGATACTTTCGCATTTATAATATTAGTATATGTGAGAGAAATTTCGAAGCAATGTGAAAAACGTAACGTTTTTTGTTTACACTGAGTATCTTGTTTTTTGTGCAAAGTATCACCATCTCGTTTAAGTACTCCTTTGAAGTTCGTGAAAATTATTATGGCCTATGCGTATTTGTGAAATCTTCTGCCAACTTGAATCTTGATCTGTAGAATGTTCTAGAACAAAACATAGGAACAGTCCAATAAAGATTTCGTAAGAACTCAATTATTCGGCTTTTATATTTATATATACATTTTTCTTTATGCCTTGGCTACCTAATTTCATTGAAGTTGTAAATATAATAATACTAGCTGTCCCGGCAAACGTTGCTTTGCCATAATATAAAGTATTTCGCCCATATTATTTTATTGAATTGACTAAATAAGTATGTCGCCATGGCAACGTCGATCGCTATCCCGTCGCACAAACAATGGTCGCCGTCAGTCTCAGGTTCTAATAATTTACTATTATTTATTCAACAAATGCACTTATCAATATAAAAAGTAGATGTTGTCCGATTCTCAACCCTAGCCGATATGCTCGCTAAGATTCACGAAAATCGGTCGAGCCGTTTCAGAGGAGTTCAATTACGCACACTGTGACACGAGAATTTTATATATTATTTATCTTATGATAAAAATAAAATGTCATAATGAATTTTCACTTCTTACATATATTATTGTATACCACATTCATTTTTTTTTTGGCTATAATTATAGGGATATTTTTAAATTAAAACCACAATACGTTTACCTATTTTATCCTACCTAAATTAATAGGAACGTATTTTGGCTTATCATGGCATTTTATTACCAAGTACCTACTAACCTGCAAATTAGTACCGAGTACCGACCACGTTTATTTTAACTTAGACAATAGTTTCGTTTCGTCGCTCGAAAGATGAAATGGAATCGTTCAGCTTTTACTGAAGAATCAATTCATTTTATAAAACATTTAGTGTTTTTTTTTTATGCAATAAGGGGACAAACGAGCAAACGGGTCACCTGATGGAAAGCAACTTCCGTCGCCCATAGACACTCGCAGCATCAGAGCTGCAGATGCGTTGCCGGCCTTTAAGGGGTAATAGGGGAGGGTAGGGAAGCAAATAGGGAAGGGAAAAGGATAGGGAATTGGGCCTCCGGTAAACTCACTCACTCGACGAAACACAGCGCAAGCGCTGTTTCACGCCGGTTTTCTGTGAGGACGTGGTATTTCTCCGGTCGAGCCGGAGCATGGCTCTCCCACGTCGAAAACACGTGTATTATATAAGTAATTTCTACAGCGAGCATAAGGAGATTCCGAGCTCAAATGCAAATATAAAAAGGTGACCAAAAATTATGTTCCCCTGTTGTGAAAGGTAAGTTAAAGATACTTGTGACAAAACTGATGTAAATGGTGAAAAATATAACTTTTTATTTTCTTGATATTTTTGCGTAGTTTTCGTACAAAAATAATGATTCACTTTTATCTGATGATATTATTTGCAACCTGTTTATTTAACACGCACAAAACTAAGAGAAATCTAATATTTATAAAAAATTGGAAACCGTTTTTTTTTTCAGAAAAATATCAATTTTTATCATAATTGTGATAAAAACAACATGAATTTGCTGACAATATCGTAAGTAAGGAAATCCAACTTCAAAAATTCCTAATTTCTCAGTTACGACCACAGATTTTAGAAGTAAGAGATATGTTATGTGGGCGTGGCACATGTCGCCAAATTTTCGGGCACTAGTTGTCAGTCACATGTAAATCGCTACACGGCTTACACGTTGTACTTCGTTGTAAATTGTGAACTAAATGCCGACTTGTGCAATAACGTGCAGAAATCGCAGCGAAACTTTAAATAAAAAAAATTGCGGGTCATCTATCACAGCCAACTGTAATTTATACGACTTTTTAATTTAAAATCAATTATTCTTCACGAAAAATATTCGCCGCTACACCGCCATTTTCAGGCCATTTGATATTCCGTGAACTATCAAACTAAGGCACTAGTGATGTGATGTGATGCAGATTTTGGTATCGATATTTTTATCGACATTTTTTATGAGGTTGCGCTATTATCTACACAAATATTATAAAGCTGAAGAGTTTGTTTGTTTGAACGCGCTAATTTCAGGAACTACTAGTGCGATACTATTAGTGCGATAGCAAATACTGTATTTGTTTCCGTTACTTTTGAAGTTTACCTCACTTTGGCAAACGACTGGCGAAGATTAAATTGATCCTGCTTTTTAAGCCAAAGGCTTCCCGCTTAAAACAAAGATTTGTGTGCTGTAGCAATATCGATTTTTCTCAGCAATGACTAAAGCTAAGAAATTAAAGTTCATTGTCAGTATTCATCATGTCTTTGTCTTTGAATTACCCATAGCATAATACGATTGGTCAACTTTTATAACACAGAATAATCAATCAAAAAGACCTCTGTAAAAAAGGGATTCCTATTTTGCCAACAGAGGAGAGTGATTTAAGCTTCCAAAACTTTGTACATAAATTGGTTCAAGTATACACTTTAATTTGGCCATAGCTTATATGAAATGTATTTATGGTTTTTAAATTACGTAACAAAAACCATTTTGTCGATACGCCCTTTCCATTTTTTGCTGTTCCATTGCTTGTTTTCTATGAGAGGCCGGGCCGGCCTCGCATAGAAAACAAGCAATCTAAAACACATCCAACACGGTTTTTCACTTTAACGTGGCGTCAGTCGTCACCTTAAGATGTTTCTCTTGGTTTTGTGTTGCATATTCTATAAATGTATGAAAATAATCGGCCAATTACAAGTTGGCCTCGCGCACGAAGGGTTCGTAACATAATAGAGCAAAAATAGACGAAGAATCTGTTTTTTGTATGGATCCTTAATTATTTAGTTCATTTTAATTTTATTATTAATTGTTAAAGTATGAATACAACAAAGTATTTTGTGAACATTTCAAGTGCCTACTTGGTACCTGTTGTCGGTATTGATATCGAGCAAAAATAGCAAAAAATCACGTTTGTTGTATGGGAGCCCCCCTTATATAAGTATTTAATTTATTTTGTTTAAATATCTGTTATTATAGCGGTAACAGACATACCGTACACAATCTGTGAAAATTTCGGAAGTCTAGCGGTTATTGAGGTCTGCCTGCTGCCGAGACAGACAGGCAGACAATAAGACATCGAAGTCTTAGAAATAGGGTCCCTTTTTTACCTTTTAGGTACGGAATCTTATATATTATAGGTATGCATGTTTATCTAAAGACTTCGATATAAAATAACTCAAAGTTTGAAATCATCCATGATTACGAAAAACTTTTACTATGGGACCAACTCAATTCGGCAAATAATCAGCTGTTTGGCAAAATAAAATAACTTAAAGACCGAAAGGGGTTGAAATCATCCATGATTACGAAAAACTTACTATGAGACCAACTCAATTCGGCAAAATAATCAGCTGTTTGGCAAAAGCGTAACTAGGCAATTATTTCCTAGTTACGATTCCCATAGTAAAAGTTTTTCGTAATTTATTTTGCCGAATTGAGTTGGTTCCATAGTAACAGTTTTTCGTAATCATGGATGATTTCAACCCCTTTCGGCCTTCAAGTTATTTTTGTTAGTCTCTGTAATATTATTTATTACTTTCATTCTTTTAATTGTATTTAAATACCTAAGAAAATACATCGATATCGTCGTAATAATATGGTAATAATTAATCGACACCGTAGATAGACCGTACATCACTAGACCGTGTACCGTTGACACTGTGCTGACAATATAGTGTCATTGAATTTGGCGACATAGGTTTCCATATAAACGGCGCTACATAACACTTCTCCTTATATTTTTCCTGTTCTGAGGTCACGACACAACGTATTTGGATGAGGTATTATGAAACTTCTGTCGCTTCGTTTTCTGTCGCGATTTGATAGAAAACGATAAATTACGTCAAGGTTTTTTGAAACATGGTAGCGGTAGGGTGAATAAACGCTAGAGACAAGATAGACTGAGTGCACTATAGTGAGAGTGTAACAATGTACGTGTATATAAGACGGCGAAGTTGTTTCCGAGCTTAGTAACAAAAATTGTGTATAATAATTATTTGACAAAACTTATTCACTTTTATTTTAAAAAATCCTCAGCAACAATACCGCGCGCCGCCCCTGCAGCAGCAGTACGCGCCGCAGCCGCGCCCGCCGCCGCAGCTCAAGAGCCCGCTGCACGAGCACGCCAACGGCTTCGCGCAGCTGTGCGACTCCGCCTCCCCCACGCCCAAGGGCGCCAAGCAGCAGAAGCCCCCGCACTCCCCCCCGCACAAGTACCACCCGCAGCACCCGCCGCCCGCGCACACGCCGCACCAGCACCACCAACACCCGCACCAGCACCAGCAACACCAGCACCAGCAACACCAACACCAACAACACCAGCAACATCAACAGGTAATAACTTGAAATACTTACATTTTTTTTTATTGAAAGGTTCACAAACTGGCTGTGTCACTAAAACAATTTTATAAAATAATGCAGTATGTTAATTAAATGTTAAAAACGGGGCTTTTTTGCATTATAGATGAAGTTACTTAAAATTGGCAGCAATAGTAAATTATACCTGCGTTTTCAGATGGTCGGCGGTGGTAACAACGGGAGGGGCGGTAATAACGGTAACGCGATGAACCGCGGCGGCATGGTGGCCCCGCGGTACCCGGCGCCGATACAGCGGCCGCACGCGCCCGCGCTGCCCATGTACCGCGCGCCGCCCGCGCCCGCCCCTCGCCAGCACCACGCGCCACGACACAACCTCTACTACCATCATCATCAGCGTAGTAAGTGACCCAATTCTGAATTCTGTTCTATTCTTGAACTCGACCTCGTAAAGCAAAATTATTCTATTTTCTTCGACAATTTTAGTCGTGGATATAGAAATGATGAAAAGACATATTCTATACTAATATAAGTATATCTGTCTGTTACCTCTTCACACCCAAATCACTGAATCGATTCTGCTGATAGGATACTTTTTTATCCTGGAAAAGTGTACGGTTCCCTCGCGACAAAACTAATTTTGGCGCAACGTAGTTACGTGCTTCACTAGTGATGTAAAAAACTACGATTGACAAGTACTGAACAAAATGGTAGTCTAAAGTAAATGTCACATTACTATACTTTAAATTTCTTTTAAATTTTAGATGGAGGAGGAGCCAACGACCGTCCCAACGAGGGGACCGAAGTGCCGACCAGCGTAGAGGACACCAACGACGCCGCGCCCGTGAGCGAGGCGACCCCCGTGGCGGAGGTGAAGGCCGAGTGAGCGCGGCCCGCGCCAGGCCCCCGCCCCGCCCCCGCCCCGACTCGCCAGTGCTCGGTTTATAAGTGGAGCCCGACCGGAGCAGCCCGGCTCCACCACGGACTCGACCAGCACTCGGCACACGTGCGCCCGACCTCACTCGCGAGTGCTCGGCCCCACCCGTCTCCGGCGGCGACCAAGTGTGTAAAGCACGAACTATTTTTGGCAATAACGTCATAAGACTTAGGTTCTCGGTATTTTCGTCGTAAATTATGAAAAAAAGTGATTTAATATTATTCAAAAACCATACAAGTCAGTGCGCCCGCGACGCGTCATCTCGTCGGTAAAATTGGCCCTGGAGGCCGCGATCGTGTCCGCGTGGTGTCTGTTAGTATGTAAATATAATGATCGGACGGACATTCGGCTGTCTATTTGACTGTTATTATTTAAGTATATGTACGAAGAGGCCGACGGACGCGCTCCGTGCGGCCGACTGCACTGCGAGGACCTCGCGTCCATATGACCGATGCTGCCTCGAGACTTCTCACTAGTAAATATGTAGCCACGTTTTTGCATAACGAATGTCGATGCAATATAAATAATTTAATTTGGAGCGGAAATGTCTGAGAGGTGATCCGCGTCTACGGCGGACCGGTTTCCGTTGTGCTCCATGTATCATAATCAATTATAATATGCGAATAAAATTATTATGACGGATATGGTTATTCTTTTCTTTTATTAACCTCAATAGATGTGGAAGTTGGGAGTCCCGGAAACAAGTACACATGGGCGCAGCGAGGTACGGCAGGGGGGGAGATAGGAGATATTAAAATCGATAGCCTATGATCCTTCACATGGTCTACTTATCTGTGCCAAATAACATAAAAATTGCTCCAGTAGTTCCTGAGATTAGCGCGTTCAAGTTAACCCTTTCAAATAATTTTTTCCACATCTTCCTCTATTTCTTCGCTCCTATTAGTCTAAGGGCCAACCCACACGTACCACAATCACACCACAACTACACCACGTGGTCGGGCGTATATTTCGTATTGTAAATGAAGTGGACCATTCACACGTACCACATTTTACAGTCGTTGTCGACCACATCGCAACCAAAACGTTGCGTCGATCGCATCGCAACCACTTGCGACAACGTAACCACGTCGGCATTTAGTCGGTACCACAACGCAACTACAAAAAGCTGCAGCAACACCATTCACACGTAACCACTGCTCGACGACATTTTGTCGTGTGGGATATTGGCCCTAAGGGCCAACCCACACGTACCTCAACCACACGACAACCACAACCACAACCACACGACAACACAACCAAACCACGTGGTCGGGCGTATATTTCGTATTGTAAATGAACTGGACCATTCACACGTACCTACCACATTTTGCAGTCGTTGTCGACCACTTGTCAGACGCAACCACGGCCGACCACATCGCAACCACAAAGTTACGTCGATGCAACGACAGTGCGCGCACACCACCCGCGCTCTTCCCCCCCCCGCCGTTTCATTGACTTTCGTACGTAACCACATCGCAACCACTGGCGACAACGCACCACGTCGGCATTTGTCGGTACCACAACGCAACTACAAAAAGCTGCAGCGACAGCTGCGACACCATTCACACGTAACCACTGCTCGACGACATTTTGTCGGTGCGATGTCGTGTGGTTGTTGTACGTGTGGGGTTGGCCCTTAGCGTGATAAAATATAGCCTAGTCTTCCTCGATAAATGGGCTATCCAACACTGAAAGAATCATCAAAATCCGTTGCGTAGTTTTAAAGATTAGATTTTTGTTTTTGTGGTGTCATTTTCTTTTTTAGACTATAACTTGCAAAGCTTACCAAAAAATTTTGCTTTTAATTTTTTAGTTAATTAAAGATTAATATTTCACCATGAAAAACCAGTCAAGAAAAAAAAGACGGGTTGCACTCCGGGAGTGCCAGCAGAAGTGAAAACTTGATTATTAACGTTGTGCATTTTTTTAAACCATTTTTTATTAATCGAAACCCTTACAATCGATTAAAAAAAATATCGACAATCGAAAAAAAAAACCAATCGATTGTTCGATTAATCAATTTCGATTAAAATTAATTTTAATCATTACTTAATTTTAATCATTACTTAATTTTAATCATTACTTAATTTTAATCTTTACTTAATTTTAATTAATACTTAATTTTAATCATTACTTAATTATTTTAATTATTACTTAATATTAATCATTACTTAATTTTAATCATTACTTACTTTTAATCATTACATAATTTTAATCCATATTTAATTTGAAATGTTACTTAATTATTATAATTATTACTAATTTTAATTATTATTTAATTTTAGTTATTACTTAATTTTAATTATCATTTAATTTTAATTTCGATGTTACAACACTACTCTCCGACCGTCTTACAGTCTTACGCGTTTTGTATGGTTTTTCGATCAACACGAAAATCTGACGCGAGTTTCACAGTTTTTACCCATCCCACAAAAGTGCTCAACGCCGCTAAAGAAGTTGTCACTTCAAAAATTCTTGTTCCTGTTATTAATTAATGACTGTTATCCGATTGTTTACATTGAAAATTTTAAATTAACCAAAAACACAATTTTTAAAAAGTTTGCTTTGCTAAGCTGAATAAAACTATGAGATGTTTGCAAAGTTTTTAGAGATTAACGCTCGTCGTAACCAAGATAAAAGGGTTTGGGAGGATTTAGGGGTTGTAACGAAAAGTGTGTTACACGTACTTATTGTGCGTATTTATAGTCTGATTAACAAGTGCCATTTTCCTCAAAACCTGATCTATTGCACCGAAAATTATGATTTTGGTCTCATTCGATTCGGAATACCATCTAGAACATTCTATCAAAATTCCAAGAAGGACTGAAAAAAATGTAAAAGTTATAAACAATTAAGTAAACATAAAAATAAGTGTTTGGTTTTTTTTTATATTTCGAAAACTAGATAATCAAAATTTGAAAATAGATCCTTAAAGAGCAGGAAATTTCCTACAAAAAGTCCTAGATCCTGGAACCTTATCAAGAATCCTCATAACTTTAATTGAGCGGCGAAAGTAACTGTAAAAACGCGTAATTCAGGTTTCGCGTGAATTGCCGCAATCTGCCACGTGAACTAAAAAATATATTTTAACTCATTCAATATTAATATAAAGAAATAAAAAAAATTGGGTACTAAGTAGACAAATCAATAAATAATAATCCGTCAACCTCAGACCAATAAAAAAAGATAGACAGAGCCATCCATGCTACGCGGTGAGGCAGGCAATAGGAAGCCGATACGGCCATAGGAAGCCGGCCGCCCGCCATTCCGGTTTCAACGAGTGACGGCGCATGTCGTTTTCATCTGTGTCAAGAAATATCAAAATATGCCGTCCTGCATCGTTAAATGGTGCAAAAACAATTCTTGTGCTCAAAAGAAACCTTGTGGGATTACGTTTCACAAGTAATTAGTTGAATATTTACGTATTACCACCGAAATAACGAATTTAATTTATTAGTTTTAAAAATTGTCTCGGGAGTCTCGGAACACAGAACCTCAACCAGTGCTGCATGCTGGTTTTCCCCATAATAGGGGAAAAATATTATTACGTGCTGTATTATCCTGACAAATGTTTATTTTTAACCTAAAATTCGTTATTCATTTAAAATCTATTAATATAAATAAAATTGGAGTGTCTGTTTGTAGTATTGAAAGATTTTTTTACTATTTGCATATTAATCTGTATACGATACATAGTGCATACACCAAACAACATTCTTTACAATTATTGTCTGTATGTATGTCTGTCTGTCTGTCTGTCTGTTCTTAGTTGAAACACATAATTTACTAGATATAGATATTTAAGTATTTACTTTTTTCAGCAATTACTAATGAATGATGATTAACAATCTAGTTTGATAGCAACTTTTGTAGTCATTACTTAGTAGTTTAATAAGACTGCAACAGGATGGGAGTTTGACAATCTGAAACCCTGAGTTGGCAACATTATTTTTTTGCACACAAGCGCACGCCTAGCGTATTTATGCTAGGCGTGACGCACACATTGATCGACAGCGACTTCACGCCATTATCTGTAAATACTCCGTCTTTCTTTTTTTATTGGTCTGAGCCGTCAACAAAAATAAATTATCAACTGTCTGCTGATTTCTTAGCAGACAGAAGCAAGGATTGCACAAACCTACGCGACCAAAGCGACTGCGAAGACTTATTTTTTACAACTCTTTACTTTATGATTTTTTGATTTGTATACGTTTTGATAGATTGTGTCATGATATTAACGTTTGACGGTTCGCACGGTAGTCGCGCAGGTGTGCACGGCCAATTTCGCGTTGCAGACGCTCCCGTATCGCGTACCGCGTCCCCTGTCACTGACGCTTAGGTTTGTTTTAAGCTTTAAGCTTTAAGGTCGTAGTTGACGGCGAATGCTCGGAAACTCTGTCTGTTGATGCTGGTGTCCCTCAGGGCTGTGTGCTATCGCCTACTCTATTCATACTGCATATCAATGACATGTTGCAGACCAGCGGCATTCATTGCTATACTCCGTGCAATCCACGATGGGGCGCGTCTCCACCACTTTTTGGATGAGTATCTTTCCCTTTGACCGTGATGCTTTTTCTTAGTTAGTCTATTTATTGTAGTGTGAGCATGCACTCATAGGTAATTAGTGTGTACCGATAACACTTAAACATTGGCGAAAGCTTGCACACATATACTATAAACGATTAGGAGGAATAGTGGGGCGCGTCTTCGTGGATTGCACGGACTATATGCAGATGATGATAGTACAGGTGATGCTGTATATACCGCCCCCCCCCCCAATATTTCTCGGCAAAATGTCACTGAGAGTGGAAACGAACTTGTGTCTAAGGTGGAGAATTCATTGGAGAAGGTCTCTGAATGGGGTAGACGTAACTTGGTCCAATTCAACCCCGCCAAGACACAAGTCTGCGCGTTCACCACTAAAAAGTCACCAATGGTCGTATATCCTCGTTTCGAGGGCACATCTTTAACCATCTCCCCTAGCATTGAGATACTTGGCGTCAACATATCGAGCGAAGTCCAGTTCCGATATCATCTAGAGGGTAAGGCCAAATTAGCCTCGAAGAAGCTTGGTGTTCTTAACAGAGCGAGACATCAGACAGTACTTCAGTCCGGACCAACGCCTACAACCTACAACGCTGCAAGGGGCGCCAAAATACCAACTGCTTCCCTCTGGATCGTATCCAACGAAAGGCCGCTCGAATTGTTGACTGCCATAGCGTTTCAAACAGCTTGGACCCCTTGGAATTACACCGAGATGTAGCTTCACTCTGCATCCTCTATCGGTTGTATCACGGGGAGTGCTCTGAGGAATTGTTCGGAATCATACCACCTGCAACTTTTCGCCATCGTCCCACGCGAAAAACATACCATCCTCATCATCTTGATGAGTGGCAGTCTTCCACAGTGCGTTTTTCGCGTAACTTTCTGCCGCGCACTGTAAAACTCTGGAACGAACTGTCACCAGCAGTATTTCCGGACCTATACGACCTGCAAACCTTCAAGAAAAGAGCGTATTCTCTCTTGAAGGGCCGGCAACGCACCTGCAGCTCTTCTGATGTTGCGAGTGTCCATGGGTGACGGTAGTTGCTTACCATCAGGTGACCCGTTTGCTCGTTTGCCCCCTTATTTAATAAAAAGAAAATTAAACGATAAACGAAACGAAACGAAATGAACGACAGATAAAGCTATAGCTTATCTGTGGTCTGAGAGCTATGACGACTGCAAATGATTTAAAGTTAAAAATATAATATCTCTGCTTACGCCTTTCCTTCTTCGATTTCCTGAGTATTAAAGACGTGCCTAAGTAAGTTCATCGTAAGTTATTTTTTTTAATTAAATAAGGGGGCGAACGAGCAAACGGGGCTCGTTCGCCCCCTTATTTAATTAAAAAAGTCGGTTGTCTGTAAAGTCGGGTTACTGACGATAGTTGAACGTGACAACGTATGACGTTGTCACGTTCAACTATCCTTAACCCCTTAGCCCTCGCTTCCGAATCTATATAAATAGAAACAAACTTTTTCGAGTGTAACCTAAAGTTATTTCGATGTATTTCTTTTAAATGATTGTCTAAAAATATTTATAATGAGTAAAATAAACTATTCGCAATACAAAACGCTACATACATTCGTGAAATCCAGTAAAATCTTCGAACAAAGCACAAGTCATACCTTGACACGTAGGAAATAGAGCACAATTTTGAATAGCCGAAATAATAATAGCTCACAGATTGTTTATTTATTTTTCATTCAGAGTGTAGTCAATGTATCAAAGGTCATAACTAACCAAACTTCTTCATACAAAAGTATTCTCTAAGTCATCGAAATACGTAATATAATCGAAACAAAGAGCGCGGCCCAGGTGGGCCTTACGGTTGTTGAAAGACTTGAGAGTGTAAATGGAACGCCTCAGAGCGAGGTAACGGTAACGTTTTTCGTGCGCGCACCCCATATCGAATTATAAGACGTTATCACGTCAAAAAAAATCAAAAGGACAAGATCCAACGTCCATACAATTTTGGGCTAATTTCTATAATTTTGAAAGTGCCGGCCAACGCAAATAAACTCATTATTTAAATAGAACATAATCTAAGGAATAATTTTTATTATTACACCAAAGTTCTAAGTCAAGTCTCCGAGTTGTTATTCAAGGTCAAACTTTTTTTATAACATGTAATAAAACTTATTTTAATAATTAAAAGTAATAAGTAATCGATCCCAACGTCCCTATCCGAGTCATAGAACAGATTGAAGGCCAAATACCTACAAATGATTTGGAAAAATTGACGGATTGAGCCACAATATTACATCCGCGACTCCATCGGCGGTCGCCTGCTGTTTGGGGTATAGCAGGCTCGTCTTGGGGGAAGGTTTATTTACCTTCCGTCCGTCAATTTTTCCAAATCATTTAATAGATATTTGGCCTCTAATCTATTCTACGAGGGCGGCACTGAAAATTTCGGGAATCAAGGAGGTGACACAACAGTACTATTTAAAAATGTGTTTATTGCTTTTCGAAGTATTCTCCGCGAAATTTGACACATTTTTCCATACGATGGAACCAATTATTGAAGCAACCATTCCATTCGGAAGTTGGGGTCTCCAAAATGGCCGTTTTGTAGGCGTCCACAGCTTTTTCAGGTGATGAAAATCTCTGACCACGCAATTTATTCTTTATTTTAGGGAAAGTAAAGAAATCATTAGGGCTTAAGTCGGGGCTGTACGGCGGATGGTCTAATAATTCTGTGTTTTCTTGCTCTAAAAACTCTTTTGTTTTGTGCGCGGTGTGAGAACTCGCATTGTCGTGATGGAGGATGATGCGGCGGTTGCAGTTCTCTTTACGGAGTTCAGAAACGACCTGTGGCAAACAAATGCTAGCATACCATTCTGCATTAACCGTCCTTTGTCCCTCAAGAGGAATAGTCACAATATGGCCGGTTTTGGAGACAAACGTGGCCACCATTTTTTGCAACACTCCGTGAACGAACAATTTTTGTTGGCTTTAACTCATTTTCGAACACCCAAACTCGTGACTGGTTTTTAGTTTCGGGTTCGTACGCGTATATCCAGGATTCGTCACCTGATACGATGTTGTATACAGCATTTGAGGATCCTGCGTGGAATCTTTCGAGAGTTCTGACGCACCAAGTAACGCGAGCCGCTTTTTGCTCTTCACAGAGCAAATGCGGTATCCATCGGGAAAACAACTTTTTTAAACCTAATTGTTCATGCAATATTATTTGTATTTGACTCATGCCAATGTCTAAAGTTGCCTGAATTTCGCGGTATGTCACATGTCGATCTTCCTTAACCAGCTTACGCACAGCATCAACGTTTTCTTGGGTGACTGCAGTATTTGGACGACCTTGACGGGGATCATCACTGAGCCTGACACGTCCACGCTGAAATTCAGCAAACCAGCGATAAATTGTGGCTTTGGATGGGGCCTCATCCCCAAATGCAGAAATCATCCAATCAACACACTGTTTTTGTGTTAAACCACTTCGAAAGTCATAATAAATCATCGCTCTAGAATTTTCTCGAGTCAATTCCATTTTCTCAACGACTAAACAAGTTTGACAAGACCTTGTGACAAGACCGAGAATCTTTTTGTAAATAAATAAATGGTATTCGATTTTTAAAACCAAGGAGTTTTCAATTAAAAAGATTTTAATATGACAGGAATAGTGGAAGTATTTCATTCCCGATATTTTTAGTGCAGCCTATGTATGACTCGGATAGGGACGTTGGGATCGATTACTTATTACTTTTAATTAATAAAATAAGTTTTATTACATGTTATAAAAAAAGTTTGACCTTGAATAACAACTCGGAGTCTTGACTTAGAACTGTGGTGTAATAATAAAAAATTATTCCTTAGATTATGTTCTATTTATATAATGAGTTTATTTGCGTTGGCCGGCACTTTTAAAATTAGCCCAATTTGGACCTTGTCCTTTGTTTAATTGTTTTGATTTTGTTAATAGTCACCATTTTAATGTTAACATAAAAACGCTGATTATTTCAAAATAAGAAATCTAGAAGATTTTATTATTCTTTTGAGCTAATCTTAAAAGGGCTTAGAAGAGATATCCGTTGGAAAAATTCAACAGTTTTGATTTTTCACTTTTTCATGAACAATCAAAGGCATTTATTAAATTTTCATGTAAATAAAGCAATTAGGGTTTTTTCATCATTAAAAATGATTATTTAAGTAATTTTTTTTAGAAATAGTACTTAACATTAATTGGATATAAAAGTACCGTCATTGCTTTACTTACATGAATAATTTTGGAATGCCTTTGAATGTTAATAAAACAGTGAAAACTAAAAAAAAATATTTTTTTCAACGGGGATGTCTTATAAGGCCTTTTAAGATTAGCTCAAAAGAATATTAAAAAAATGTGGATTTCTTGTTTTGAAATAATAAGCGTTTTATGTTAACATTAAAATGGTGACTATTAACAAATTAATGCTTAGCACAAACCTACGCGACCACGCGACTGCGAAGCGGCAGCGTCAATACAAATTCCTTAATATTTAAACTCCAAAAATGTGTAAAATAGACCAAAATTGTTTTCCTACATTTATTGAGAATTTATTTAAGTACTAGCTGTTGCCCGCGACTTCGTCCGCGTGGACTTCAGTTTATAGTTGTTCCTGTACATCGATTGAATAGTTTACGCGCAAATCATAAAGCTACATTTTGTGGGAACCGTACATTTTTCCGCGACAAAATATATCCCCTTTCTGTGCCGAGACTCAGTATCTCCATACCAAAATTCATCAAAATCGATTAAATAGTTTACGCGCAAATCATAAAAGTATATTGTGCGGTAACCGTACATTTTTCCGGGACAAAATGTATACTATATCCTTTTCCGGAACTCAAAGTATATCTACTTATACCAAATTTCAGCAAAACCGGTCCAGCTGATGTCGTAACCAAGAGAAAAATCGATTCATTTTTATTATTTATAGACGTTCCGCACGGCTTCGCTCGCGTAAATTAGATATTTCACAGATAAATTAGTCCACAAAAATAGCCCATGATCCTTCACGCACTCTACTTCCTATCTGACTCAGATAACAGAAAAATTGCTCTAGTAGTTCGTGAGATAAGCCCTTTCAAATAATTTCCCTCGTTTTTTCCACATTTTCCGATATTTCTTCGCTCCTATAAGTCTTAGCGAAATAAAATATAGCCTATAGCCTTCCTCGATAAATGGACTATCTAACACTGAAAGAATTTTTCAAATCGGACCAGTAGTTCCTGAGATTAGCGCGTTCAAACAAACAAACAAACTCTTCCGCTTTATAATCTTATATTATAATCTTCTTATATCTTATATATAAAATTTTCGTGTCACAATGTTAGTCCACGAACTCCTCCGAAACAGCTTTACTGATTTTTACCAAATTTTATATGCACATTCAGTGGGTCTGAGAATCGGCTACTGGGTACTTTATATATTGATAAGTGCATTTGTTGAATAAATAATAGTAAATGATTACAACTCAAGACTGAGGGCGACCATTGTTTGTGCGACGGGATAACGATAGACGTTGCTATGGTAACATACTTATTTAGTCACTTCAAAAAAATAATATCGGCGAAGGCTTTATATTATGGCAAAGCAACGTTTGCCGGGACAGCTAGTCTTATACATAAAATTCTCGTGTCACAATGTTAGTCCACGAACTCCTCCGAAACGGCTTTACTGATTTTTACCAAATTTTATATGTATATTCAGTAGGTCTGAGAATCGGCTACTGGGTACTTTATATATTGATAAGTGCATTTTTTGAATAAATAATAGTAAATTATTACAACCTGAGACTGACGGCGACCATTGTTTGTGCGACGGGATAGCGATCGACGTTGCCATGGCGACATACTTATTTAGACACTTCAATAAAATAATATCCAGGGCGAAATACTTTATATTATGGCACAACAACGTTTGCCGGGACAGCTAGTATTATATAAAATTCTCGTGTCACAATGTTAGTCCACGAACTCCTCCGAAACGGCTTTACTGATTTTTACCAAATTTTATATGCATATTCAGTAGGTCTGAGAATCGGCTACTCGGTACTTTAAGTATATATTGATAAGTGCATTTGTTGAATAAATAATAGTAAATTATTACAAACTGAGACTGACGGCGACCATTGTTTGTGCGACGGGATAGCGGTCGACGTTGCCATGGTGACACACTTATTTAGTCACTTCAATAAAATTATATGGCAAATATATTATTATGGCAAACTGTTTGCCAGGACAGCTAGTATTAGTATAGAAGAGCTAAAACGTTAAATGCATTGACAAACGAAAGGCTTTTTCTAGCCTTTGAAATATATTTAAACTTCCTAATTAAAGCCAGAAAAAAAAAATTGGGTGCTACAAATCTCACGTACATACTAAAGACGCATGCTACGGTGGCTACGAGTTACGACCTATGTTTGGAAAATGCTTATTACTGAATACAAAAAATATCAGTTCTTAACCTAATTTGTATTTTTTTCCTTTAGGTACCTATGTTTTAGTGAATGTAATCAATGAAAAAAAATGTGTTAAAACCTAACCAAAAGAAATAAAATACAGATTTTCTTCGAAATATTATACGCAAGAAGTTTGTGCTACATTTTCGGAAAAGTTAACAAAGAGAGCTAAAAATAAAAGAATATAAGCAACGATTTCAATAAAAAAAAAAGATAATATATTTTATTATTTTGCTACATAACTGAACTGAAAGAAATGCACGTTTTCTTCAAAATTGTAAAATTTATGAGTAACTGAAGTGGTATATAGAATAATTTAAAAATTAAGAACACAACTTTTCAATTCGGCCCGTGAATGTTTTGTGAATAAGTTATGTGTATCAAAAACAATGTTTTCTAATACTGCCAGTAGTTATCGCCACTTAAGAACGTAGCTGTTTGCAGTTTGTGCCATTTTTAACCGACTTCCAAAAAACGAGGAGGTTATATGTTCGGCTGTGGATATTTTTTTTTTTTTATTTTTTTTTTGTATGTTCAACGATTACTCCGCCGTTTGTGAACCGATTTTCGAAATTTTTGTTGTGTTGTATTAGGTTTCACTCCAATTTGGTACCAGGTTCACAAAAGAGGTGACCTGATGATGGATCCGTGAGTAATCGAGGGAACTCCTCGAAATTTATATGGAAACATATGGTGATTTTGGTTTTATGAGAAGCATCCTAAGCATATGCTACCAAAACGCAAGATTTTGCACCGAGGTATACTATGGTTCCGAAGCTACTAAGAGAACTCCGGATTCCTTATAGATACAAGTTTGGGAGTTTAGGCGCTGTTTTAAGAACTGAAAGCATATGCTACTATGCAAATTACATTCATCATCATCATCATCATTACCACGTCAGGGTCACCAATGTCACCAAATTCAACCTTATCTCCAGAGCATAAGGCACACATTTGACATTACTCCTGAGAAGTTAAAGTTGCTTCGATAATGTAACATTCTGTTCCACTTCGCCGAGATATTCTGGAAAACAACCTAGTTTCAACCTTTTGCATTGCGTTTAGCGTTCATAGTATAATAACGCATCGCATCGCATATCTGCCAGGGCTGTCAAGCAAGCGCGCGGCGGCGCGGGCGCGGGCCGGGTACTATGCACAGAATACAAATTACTCACGGAGGTACTATGTGCGCTGCGTGTGCTTGTCGCACATGTCGAACGAGTGCCAGCCTATTGAAACTAGTCCGGTGACCGGCTACTTAGCACGTCACACGTGTTCACTTCGATTTTTTTTAATGATTGTTTAAAATTATCTGCAGGCTGCAGCTGATATTATAATATTTTGTAAGTGTGACTGTAATAAGATACGTAGAATAATATACACGTGTATTATTCTACGTATAGTACGCGTTTGCTTACTAGGTAACTAAAAAGAGTGAAATTATTATTTTTAACAAAAAATTAAAACCGACTTCCAAGGTAAAACAATAATAACATCCTTATAATATGAACTAAAAAGTATTAAATAATTATTCCTATCTAATAGTGCCTTTTTCCGAATTCGGCTAAACCTCAACTATTTCTGTACTCAATCTTCATAATTTTGAAGTCGGTGCCAGTTCTAAAAGTTTCAAATATTCTGTCAGAGGACTGAAGATTCAGCTATCTGGTACCGACTTCAAAATAATGAAGATTGAGTACAGAAATAGTTGAGGCTTAGCCGAATTCGGAAAAAGGCACTATTAGATAGGAATAATTATTTAATACTTTTTAGTTCATATTATAAGGATGTTATTATTGTTTTACCTTGGAAGTCGGTTTTAATTTTTTGTTAAAAATAATTAATAAAAAAGACGGGTTGCACTCCGGGAGTGCCGGCAGAAGTGAAAACTTGATTATTAACGTTGTGCATTATTTTTTTTAACACATTTTTTATGAAAATCGATTTTAAAAAAATTAAAAAATAATAAAAATAATAATAAAAAAAACAAAAAAATTATAAAAATGAAAAAAAAAATATAAAAGAATAAAAAAAAAACAAAACAAAAAAAATATATATTAAAAATATTTTAAAAAATATATAAAAAAAATAAACGATCGTTTTAATTAATTAATGGAAACAATCGATTGTTCTATTAATCGATTTCGATGTTACAACACTACTCTCCAACCGTCTTACGTTTTTTCCTTGGTTTTTCGACCAGCATGAGAATCTGACGCGAGTTTCACAGTTTTTACCCATCCCACAAAAGTTCTCAACGCCGCTTAAGAGGCCGGGCTACCCTCGAAATTCTCATACATACGTAATACCAAAATCATTTTCTCATACGAAAATATTTAACATGTTTGAGTTATTTTTCAGCTTAAAATAGTAATTACCTAGGTTCCTGTACAAAAATTAACTTCAAAATATTTAAACACTAAAAAAATTTTTTTTGTATATAAATTTTTTTTACTAAATTTACTACTAAATATTTAAACACTAAAAAATAGAGTAAAACACTAAAAATATATATAAATGAATAGTAAATTTACTACAAAATATTTCAACTCTAAAAAATATATTTTAGTTTTTTTTTATGCAATATGTAATATAATTTTTTTATGTAATATTTTATATTTAATGCGAGCAAACGGGTCACCTGATGGAAAGCAACTTCCGTCGCCCATGGACACTCGCAGCATCAGAAGAGCTGCAGGTGCGTTGCCGGCCTTTTAAGGGGTAATAGGGGAGGGTAGGGAAGGAAATAGGGAAGGGTAGAGAAAGGAAAAGGATAGGGGATTGGGCCTCCGGTAAACACTCACTCGGCGAAACACAGCGCAAGCGCTGTTTCACGCCGGTTTTCTGTGAGGACGTGGTATTTCTCCGGTCGAGCCGGCCCATTCGTGCCGAAGCATGGCTCTCCCACGTCAAAAAAATATTTTGTAGTAAATTTACTATTTATTTATATATTTTTTAGTGTTTTACTCTATTTTTTAGTGTTTAAACATTTAATAGTAAATTTAGTAAAAAGAAATTACTTATACACAAAAAAAATTTTTAGTGCTTAAATATTTTGAAGTTAATTTTTGTGTAGGTAATTACTATTTTAAACTGAAAAATAACTCGAACATGTAAAATATTTTCGTATGAGAAAATGATTATGGTATTACGTATATGTATGAGAATTTCCAGGGTAGCCCGGCCCCTTAAGAAGTTTTCACTTCAAAAACTTATTTCCTTTCATTATGTGTAGGTATATTATGAGCTTCTAGGGTTAATACGAGTCTGCGGCCCGCCTTTAGTTTGTTTTGCCACCTGTGGCCCTTGCCTGCCAAAAGGTTGCCGACCGCTGTTATAGAATATTCTTTTGAATTTGGGCTCAATGTCCACATTTAACACAGAAACGACCTTACAGATTAGTGAAAACGCCGTAAGCCAATTATTTCATTAACCCCACTAAGTTGAAGGACCTTCAAAGCGCGGTCACAGCCTAATTATTTTTCGGGGATGGTCACGCATTTCATATTGAAACAATTATTAGGTATAGACCTCAACTGAGGTGCGTTTATTGTTTTAACATCAATTGAAAATAATTTAAATACTACGATTTTCGGGGGTTCATGTCCCCTGTGAACTATTCAAAATATTCGGCGTCAGCATTTTTTCAATTCGTCCTTTGTTAATTCTCCTCGCAAAAGGGGGTTTTATCAATTACCTTGACATACAATTTTAATTTATAATTTTTCAATACTGACATGCGGGTGAAATCGCATTCGAAACGAGGTCGACGGTCGTCCATCAAAATAGATATTGGTTTTACCGGATAGGTACGAGTTGGGTTATTCCGAAAGAAATTAAAAGGTCGATGACGAAGTATGATAGAGAATACGACTGGAAAACTTTTTACGACAGAAGTATTTAATTGAATAGCTATGCAATATTTTGCTTGGCTCCTTTTACATTTCATGTTTTGGTGGGATATAATATATACCTATATATACAAGAATTGCTCGTTTAAAGATATAAGATTATCAGACATTATTTTAATCAATATAATACCTAAAGATAATATCGTAATATTTCCTTTGTGCTCTAGTATCCAATGAATTCCTATTAACTTTATCATTTGTTTTCCGGTTATAATTGTTATTAATTATTGATTTCACAATCGATAATTTTGTGCTTCCTATCTTGGCATAAAAACCAAGTGCGTGGCCAAGTGCGTGTCGGGCCACGCGCAATATAGGGTTCCGTAGTACCGCTAATTTTTGAAAATGTTTGTATGGTCAATGAATGTACATTTATAATGTGTTTTACACTACTAACAACATCATCTCAGTTACTTTCAAAGGAATTTGAACGAAAAGTTCCTTTATACTTTGCCGAATACATTTTTTTAGTTGATAGACAGTTATTACTCAATAACTTATGAAGTGTTCTTAGCCGTGAATCTTGATAGTTTTCCTTTTAAATTCAGCTTATTTTCTACTCCCCTGAATTTTTTCGCATTTCCAGAATTACAACCGTTTAGCTGGTAGAAGGGGGTCCCCGCCTACTGGACTAACGATTTTTGCCACTTTTAAACTTAATATTTCACAAATGGATCCCTACATCCGAAAATGATCTAAGAATACTCATAATATTTTTTAAAAAAACCTATCCAATTTTCCTAGAAAAAATTTTCGCGCCCGTCGCGTGGATCGTGTGGGGTGTGGGCGCAGATTTTATATTAGTACCATTTTGTCGGCATCATTAATTAATATGTGTATTCATGCCAAATTACAGCTTTGTAGGTCCTATAGTCTCTGAGCAAAACCGCGGACAGACAGACGGACGGACGGACAGACCGAAACTATACTATAAGGGTTCCTTGTTGACTACGGAACCCTAAAAAAACCAAAACAATGACAATATATATATATATATTTTTTATATATATATATATATATATATAATAGGTTTTAAATAGGTTTTAAATAGCAAACCCGACGTAGCTAACACTAAAGAGTAGTCAAGTACCTCTTATAAAATATGTGGTTATCTTGAATGTAGTCTGTCGGGATTCGGGAAGGACAGACGTAATGCGCCGTATGCAGTACGCCCTACGGTATGAGTAAGCTGGAGGTAAACGCCCGGTTCGTCGCGTCAGAGGAACAAAGCATCCCCAGGCAGGCTATTGACCTTCTCGTACTCGAACTCCGATGCACCTGCACTAAGTGCGACCTTGAACATAGGTCAGACTAGATTTGTCGATCGCTGAGTACTACAGACCTTATATGTTGTTATGCCTCCAAAACCATTCGACGAAAAGAACCATAATATCTTTTGTCCTGCCTATCTTAGTTCATTAATGTGGACGTAATAATCTGATGGCAATTTTTGACAGCAGATTTTCAAAAAATATCCTTGATCATTGGATTAATTTTTATATATTTTATGTTTCACACACAATATAAGCCGCTACAGGAATAAAAAACCGGCCAAGTGCGAGTTGGACTCGCCCATGAAGGGTTCCGCAGCAGCAATAAGAATTATTTCTATGAAATTAAAAAGTTTTTGATTTATTTTAATATTTCATTTTTGATATAATGAAAATTAAATTAAGGTTTATCATTTATGACGTATAAAAAAAACTACTGGCTAGATCTCGTTCAAACCAATTTTCGTTGGTAGTTTTTATAGTAATGTACATCATATATTTTTTAGAATTATCATGCCCCTACTTTAGAAGTTAGAGGGGGGGACATACATTTTGCCACTTTGGAAGAGTCCCTCTCGCAAACTATTCAGGTTAGAAAAAAATGATATTAGAAACATCAATATGACTTTTGAAGACCTATCCATAGATATCCCACACGCATAGGCCAGATGAAAAAAAAAAATTTGTTTCAGTTATACCTACCCTTCATACCCCTAAAATTTTTAATAATTTTTCCATTTTTGTATCAAAATCTTAATGCGGTTCACAGACTACATCTACTTACCAAGTTTCAATAGTATAGCTCTTATAGTTTCGGAGAAAAGTGGCTGTGACACACGGACGGACAGACAGACAGACAGACAGACATGACGAATCTATAAGGGTTCCGTTTTTTGCCATTTTGGCTACGGAACCCTAAAAAGGATGAAAATGTTTTATTCCTTTTACCCCTGTATTGCTAGAGTCCATTTATTTTCTCACTTTTTACCATCAGATTCTGGTAGACCTATAATTAAAAAATAAAAGGTCATCACAAGGTCATGATGGCAGAGAAGAATATATTGTATTATATAATCCTACGTATATTTAAGATTCTAATAAGTTGCTTCCGTTGTATTTTGTGTGGGACGATTAAACTATAATGACTCGTGTTTAATGTACTTTCTAAGAGGACCTATTATAATATTTTGATGCTTGCCAAATCCTGAAAACATTTCGAAGAAGCAGCGGTTAATGATATCAAAATTATATAGATATTATTGAGTAAATATTGGTAGGTAGTGACTAGTAACTGTTCAAGTTACTAGTCACTACCTACCTGCACCTGCAGCTCTTCTGATGCTGCGAGTGTCCATGGGCGACGGAAGTTGCTTTCCATCAGGTGACCCGTTTGCTCGTTTGCCCCCTTATTGCATAAAAAAAAAGTATTCACTATAGTGACCTCTCAAATAGAGTTCCTCTCTTAACGCAACTATGGGATTCTAATTTCTATGCTATAGGTCCAAGTTTTGTTTACGGAGTTAGGTACTGTTGTTATTGGCGCCGAAGTGGCGCTCTCATCCAGACGAATAACCAAGGGGGTGCTTTTGGCTACCGGCCAAAAGCTTAGATTATTTCAAGAAATATGTATTCAGTATGGGCATTTTATAATTTATTTATCAGTTTTTGTGTAGTGATTACGATATACGGAAAGGTATACAAGAAGTCGCTGTACAGAGTGGCAGTGTCAATAATATAATGACAACTCCCACACCGGTTTCGGTGACGGTGGTCGGTGGCCGGTTTCATTGAAACCCAGGCCGGTTACGCAGGTGTAACTTTATTGTGCCCAGGTGTGTGCGCAGTAACAAAAGCACACTACACTCCATACCTTTACTCTTAACTCATAACCCAGGTCCCAATGGTACGGAGCAGGGTTGTTGCGAATATCAGCATCAGCATCAGCTGATCATCAGCTTCATTTTCCACATCAGCATCAGAATCAGCATCCGCATTGATTGTTGCTGATGCTGTCACATCAGGTGGGTGTACTCAACGTCTTGTGTCGCTGTCGCTTGTGAGTTTTGTCCAATAATAAAACGTCGTGTGTTCGCTCATTTGTAAACAATTCGTAGTGCTATGCTAGTGCATTGCACACAACCACATCATTTAAAAATCATTTGAAGGCAATATATCCTGAAGAATTATTTATGACACGTATTTAACAAGTGAAGCCGAAAAAAACAAGCTTTAAATTAAGATTGATTAAGAAAATGTATAATATTTATACATTGTGTCCCGACACCGGTGTCCGATCCTTTAATGTAATGATGTATCATGTATTTCATATTTTATCGACAAATTGGCTCTCAATTTTTTTCTCTCTCTCACGGTTGTAAAAAAGCAAGCATATCCTTAGCTCCTTCCAGTACATAACACTACTGAAACAACGGTCTTTTAGGGTTCCCGCAGTCGCCGTCAAACTGCGTTCGCTCAAAAATTTCTGTCGGGCAGACTGTCGACCAGACTGTCGACCAGTCTGGTCGACAGTGTGGTCGACAGTCTGCCCGACAGTCTGGTCGACAGTCTGCCCGACAGTCTGGTCGACAGTCTGCCCGACAGTCTGGTCGACAGTCTGCCCGACAGTCTGGTCGACAGTGTGGTCGACAGTCTGGTCGACAGTGTGCCCGACATTCTGGTCGACAGTCTGGTCGACAGTATGGTCGACAGTCTGCCCGACAGTCTGGTCGACAGTCTGCCCGACAGTCTGCCCGACAGTCTGGTCGACAGTCACAAGCAGCGTAGATTTTCTTTCTCTCGCAAAATTTTTCTGCGTCATATTAGCAAAAATTGGCGGCCTCACCCATGTGTTAACAAATGATACAGAATTTTCAGTAAATAATCGTCATTTTAAATGTTTTATTAAGTTTCGGTTTCGGTTTACTACATACTTCCATTATCCATCTAATATAAAACTCTACTTTGTAAGAATTTTTTTTTTCTTACAAAAAAACAGTCACTTTTTAACCGACTTCCAAAAAGGAGGAGGTTATTTTATGTTCGTCTGTTAATATATATTTTTTTGTATGTTCAACCATAACTTCGCCGTTTATGGACCGATTTTCATGATTCTTTTGTTGTTGTACAGGGTTGAATCCGAAGTTGGTACCATGTTCACAAAAATGGTGATCTGATGATGGGATCCATGAGGAATCGAGGGGACTCCTTGAAATTTATATGGGAACATATGGTGATTGCGATTTTTTCTGAAGTATTTTTAGGCATATACTACCAAAAAGTAAGATTTTGCACCAGGATATACCCTGGTTCTGAAGGTACCCAACAGAACTTTTGAATCCTTATTTATTTATATAAATTTAAAAAAAAATAAAAAATCTTTGAATTTTCAAAATAAAATATTTCATCACTAAGTACAGTTTATGTAGATAAAATTTGGTCTGTGAATGATTAAAATTGAACGTTTGGTTTTGAAATTATGGCGAAATTAAAATATTACGATAGTACGCTTGCGGGAGGAAGACAACCAGCTGTGCAGTGTGCACTGTACAGTAGGGTGGAGCGATTTTGTATAAAGAAAAATTTTTTTCATTTTTTTTTTAATGGTTATACAAAATATGGTTTACTTGTCTTGATGTTATGAGGTGCCCCAACCCAATTGAAAATTCGAAAAATACGAATTTTTTGAAAACATTGGTCTAGTTTTGATAAATAGTATTTTTCTATATTTGCTGTTTCTTATAAAAAAACTACATTATAACATGTTAAATAAAAGACTGATCCCTTAGCCAAGACCTTTTCTTTATCGCTTTTCTATAGAATCGCCGATCAAAATGTATGGAATTGACTTAAAAATTCGCGAATATGACGTTGACGTCTGACTCGTCTAATGTCAATTCTATACATTTTTATCGACGATTCTATAAAAAAACGACAAAGAAAAAGTCTTGGCTACAGGCTCTGGTTAGTGGTATCAATGTTTTTATCAAGAAAAACAAAATATTTATGATATATTATCAAGGAATGATCATCAGAAAAAAGTAGATTGTTTGGTATTAAATTGTTTTTTTATTTCACAATTAGGCATTTGAAACAAAAAACTACTTTAATAGTTTGTTAATTACTTCTTCCATAAAACGAATTACATATTCTCTGAAAACTATATTCACAACTGTACCATCACAGCCACCTTTTCTACCATCAAAATAATTTCTACGTATACTTTTATAATTGCGATATACATCGTGTGTGCTGGTCTGTTTTTCATTATTTCTTCCTTTGATGTAATAATACCAACAATCAACATCTTTTAACACAGATAAAGAAGCAGATAAAGCTATAATAGCAGATGCTCTGTCAGAGACTCAGGTACGATCGCATACGAGAGCTAATGATGGAAAATTGAATCTCTTTTTCTTGAGTGGCTGAGCAGCTACTTATTATGGCGATTGATTAGCTTGTCAAAGCTACAAGAAGAAGCTACAATTGCTTGAACTCGTTCTTTCGGTTGTTAAATCATCATGCAAAGAACGAGAACAAGACGTTTGGTTAGAACCCATTATCTCTTTGTTACGCAGTGATTCTTTTTCTTGTATTTTAATTTTGTTCATATTTTTTACAGTCACATTTAAATCTACATGGCCTATCATCATTTTTCTTGCAGTTCGTTCGTTCGTTACTTCTTTTTTTGGAAAACGACGCTTTTCGCCAGATATGTAAAATTTCCGTAGCCAGTCTTTGGGATACATCATGAACTGTCGGCTCTTTTGTTGTTTTGTCAAGCTTTGATTCATATTAATGTGATATTAATTAATAAATAAGTAATTTTTATAACAGAATTGGTAGTTGAGACTTGAGACACTGGTAACTTCTCCGATGAACTTTTGGTTCATCGGAAAAGTTACCAGTGTCTCAAGTCAAGCCACTATAATAATTATAAAACAAAGAAATCTATTGATACATTTACTGAATGTTGATTTAAATTACAAAATAAGTTGAAGGCTTGGCTTGAATGTGATCTGAAAACTTTTTACGACAGAAGTATTGAATAGCTATGCAATATTTTGCTTGGCTCCTTTTACATTTCATGTTTTGGTGGGATTTCATTTCTTTTTTGAAGGTTGTTTCTTTTCAGGTCACGTTGTAACTTTTCTGTACTTAGCTTAGCACCCATTCCCTATCTCCTTTAATTTTTTTTTTCTTTGAGGCTTCGTTAGTTCTATAGGTTCTATATCAACGTAACGTAAATACTTCTGAGTTCTGAGTCGATTATTATATTCATAATATATAATTGACTCTTAAGCTAATACTTGAAGGTGGTCATTTTTAGCATTACCGTTGAATACATAGCAGCACTGTTAGCGTAGTGTAAGCTTCTCGACGTTCTTCGCAGGAAAAGAGCACACCTTATTTCATGCGATAACTTAAAACTCCCAAATTATTTCGAGCAAGTAAGGATTGTATATCTCAGTACTGATTAATGATTAGTGGTTACATTTATAATATTTAAATCGAATTTAATTATTTTTTCATTATTAACTTTGTTTCATTTTTCATTTAATTAATACCATTTCATTAAGTTCATAACTAACTTAAAGCCTTTTGTACGTCAAACAAATATGCAGTCGAAACTTATACTGTTCTTGCAAAGTTACAAACATAAAAATATTTTATTTTATTTATTACTAGCTGTCCCGACGAACTTCATGTCACTTTAAAACCTACCCAGGACTTTTTTTTTCTTTATTTAAGGAGCTTAGTCAACATTGACTATGTCGCTCCATAAGATCAACAATTACATTTTATCACTGACCTCCATTATGTATAATAGAGATCAGTGCATTTTATGTATAAACTAATATTAATCTATTACACGTCTATTTAATGCTATCTTATCCATCTTGTATATTTCTTTTGCTTTTTCTGACAGAGGATACGCCAGAATGCAGTTGCAAGTTGCAATAGACATAAAATCCTCAATTTTCCTTACAATCAGATATGTTATGTCTTCATTCCGGACACATTCCAGTAATAAATGATAAACGTCTTCCACGATACCACATTCTGAACAAAGTGGGGATGGTACTTTCTTCATCAAATGTCCAAATCTATTCAGAGGAATATGTCCGGAGCAAATTCTAAACGCTATAGTTAACAAATTTCTATTTAAAGTATTAACTTCTACGAATATTTCAAGACTAAAATCAGCCCAATCCGTTCAGCCGTTTTCGAGTTTTAGCGCGACTTATTACTAGCTGTCCCGATGAACTTCGTGTCACTTTAAAACCTACCCAGGACTTTTTTTTTCTTTATTTAAGGAGCTTAGTCAACATTGACTATGTCGCTCCATAAGATCAACAATTACATTTTAAGACATTTGAAAATCCATTTTTATATATATAGACTTAAAGTATTATACTATTATATTTCAATTTCAGTTTTTAGGTTTCCCTGCCCAAAGGATGAAAACGGGGCCCTATTATTAATAAGTCTTCGCTGTCTGTCCGTCGTACATCCGTATGTCACTAGGCTGGATCTCGAGAACCGCAATAGCTAGATAGTTGCGATATTCACAAATAATGTATTTGTGGTGTCGTTATAAAAGCTAATAGTCTAATCATAATAAAATAAATTATTAAAGGGTATACTCATACAACAATCACGATTTTTTTTCTATTTCTGCTCTATGTCCATAATGGTAAGGCTAAGGTTTTTGAAAATTTTATGAAACCCTCAATTTTATGTTAACTTTAATAATTAATAATAAAAATTAAATAAACTTATTATTAAAGAGGGGCTCCCATACAAATTTACGGTACGGAACCCTATGTACGCCAGTCCGGCTCGCACTTGGCCGGTTTCATAATTTTTCCTTTCATTGTCCTATCAATACCTACAAATACCAAGACCTATCCGGGTACCAAATTTCAAGGTTCTAAGTCTGCTAGAAGTACCTTAGAATTTTGATGATCTGTCAGTCAGTGACAAAATGTAGTAACTTTGACTATCCGTAACTACTAAACTATTTATCGAAATTTCATGTAATTTGGAGCTTAAGCTAGTTTTAATACTTGCTCCTAGTGACCAAAATTTGAAATCCCTAGCTTTGTTAACATCGAAGATAAAGGGGGTGTGAAATAGCCGCGAACCGCTTCGAGAAAAGTATGGTACGGCCGTGGCCCGTGCCTTTGCTAAAAAGCTTGCCTGGGGCACTGCCGTGCCCCCAGATAATTGGAATCTCGGAATCGGCTCCAACGATTTTCATGAAATTTATTATATAGGAGCCGGGGTTTCGGGGGCGATAAATCGATCTAGGTAGGAATTATTTTCATAAAATGTCATTATATGTGTGTTTTTTTAATTTTTTTAATACCGAGCGAAGCTCGGTGTCAATAATTTACGAACACACATGGGTACCTATTTTTTACCTGTTGTCTATTATCCAGAGGTGCGGTATTAGATACTATCGACTTATCTCTACGACTAAATCTGCAGCGTTTAAAATCAGGGCCTAGGCCCCTAGGCCCTAGGCCACGGCCTAGCTTACAGCTTAGCTTACACATGGGTACCTATTTTTTACCTGTTGTCTATTATCCAGAGGTGCGGTATTAGATACTATCGACTTATCTCTACGACTAAATCTGCAGCGTTTAAAATCAGAGCCTAGGCCCCTAGGCCCTAGGCCACGGCCTAGGGCCGGCAGCGGCTTATTTATAAATCCAGGGCTGTTGAAGACCGTCAACCCAATCCATACTAATATTATAAATGCGAAAGTGTGTCTGTCTATCTGTCTGTTATTTCTTCACGCCCAAACCGCTGAATCTATTTTGCTGAAATTTGGTATGAAATGGGTATGAAGATACTTTGAGTCCCGGGAAAGTACATAGGATACTTTTTGTCCCAGGAAAAATGTACGGTTCCCACGCGAAAAACGAGTTTTGGCGCAACGGAGTTGCGGGCGTCGTCTAGTTCATTATAAAAGCTAGACTATCCCTGATCCCCCAAAGAAGATCCAGCTTTCACTACTGCAGCCTTCTCAGGGACACAGGATGACACAAGCGGACAGTTCACCTGATGGTAAGCTATTTTACATGTATCTACCTATATCATAATCATAGCCTTCTGCTTATTATTATTAGTAGGTTAATGCCTTACGCCAGTCGCTAATCACTATGTCCCAACTCCCAAACCCAACTGCCAAACAATATTCTACATTTACAACATACATACAAGCATATCGAACTATTGTCGTTGAGTCATTTATTTCGTTTAATAAATATTACTTATAAATCTTATCATTTTAGAGAAAGCTACCATGACAAAAACGTTGTTATTATTAAAAACCGCTATCCCACAGAGATATCCCACAATCGAGTCGCATAAAATAGAAGACACAGTGTAAATATAGTTCGTCACGTCACGTTTTAAATTAAATAATGTTTAACTGTCTATAACTAACTCCCATACTCTAGTCTACTCGCGCGTTTAGCAGGAATCCGTTAATTAAGCCTGTTTGCTGATTGCTCTAGATAAGTCATAAGATGCGTTTAATACTCATACATGTAGAATAGTCAACTTTATGTTGTATCTTTGTATGCTTTGTATTCGTTGGACTGTTCACTGTCTACAATTTACAATCACAGTTCACATTGAATGAGTTCAGTCATTCTCGCAACATGAACCGTGGCGGACGTACGCGCGGGAAACAGTGTAGTCGCACGTAAACATAATATTTAACTTTCACTTATTTTGTAACTTGTAAACATTGTCCAAGGCTCTTTTATAAAATTTAAGATACAAATTCATAAAATCATTCCAATCAAATTACAAAGTGGATAAATAAAACAGGAAACAGTGCAGTTTAAAGTGAAGACTGTGACAGTGAAAATAGTTGTTCCATTTTATTGCCAGTGTTTATCAATCAGTTTTCATACCGGACTCTTCTAAATTTAACTGGGAGTTTATCAAACAATGGGTAAAGATTATGGTGAGTTTTGACCTATTGTTTGAGTTTTCCCATACGTATTTTTTTAAATCCCTTCCTGTTTGGTGAAGTTCTTTTCATTGTGAATTGCTTTGTGCTTCAAACAGTGAATGTACATTCATAGCCGCATAATGCCCATAATGGCCTAAGTACATACCTAATATTATACCTATTTCATGATTGCATAAAAAAATTGAGAAAACAAGGCATTGTTCTTGCAGCAACTACAACCCTAGGGTAGGTTTAATTATTGCAGGTACTTTCATTAATTATTATTAATTTTATTCTAATGTTTACTAATAGTTAATATGACAATATTAACATTTAAATTGTAAAATTGTTACCTATAAGTAATCTGATATTATATTTTGTCTTAACAGCATTCAGCTTACACCAGTAATAAAAAATACTACCGCAGGGCTTCTCAACCTTTTTCGTGCCTCCCAAGTCCCAAATTGAGACAGCAACAAATTTAATGTTCAGCCGCATGTCCACGGCATTCTCGGCTACAATTTTTTGTGCCTTTTTTTAAACTGAATAATGTTGTATAATAAATAAAAAAAGACTGGTTGCACTCCGGGAGTGCCGGCAGAAGTGAAAACTTGATTATTAACGTTGTGCATTTTTTTAACCCATTTTTTATGAAAATCGATATTTAAAAAAATCGTCAATCAAGTTGTTACGATCAAGTTTCGATCAAGGTTTCGATCAAGTTTCGATCAAGTTTTGAACAAGTTTCGATCAAGTTTCGATCAAGGTTTCGATCAAGGTTTCGATCAAGTTTCGATCAAGGTTTCGATCAAGTTTCGATCAAATTTCGATCAAGGTTTCGATCAAGTTTCGATCAAGTTTTGATCAAATTTCAAATAAGTTTCGATTAAGTTTCGATCAAGTTTCGATCAAGGTTTCGATCAAGTTTCGATCAAGTTTTGATCAAGGTTTCGATCAATTTTCGATCAAGTTTCGATCAAGTTTCGATCAAGTTTCGATAAAGTTTCGATCAAGTTCGAGTTCGACACAAAACACTACTCTCCAACCGTCTTACGCGTTTTGTATGGTTTTTCGATCAACACGAAAATCTATCGCGAGTTTCACAGTTTTTACCCATCCCACAAGTGCTCAACGCCGCTAAAGAAGTTTTCACTTCAATAATCAAAGAATGTAGATATCATTGAAAATACACAAAATGTATGTGGAATTGGGCCTTAGTAGTCGTGTGCGTACAAGACAAAAAAAACGAGGAATACGGCTTTTGCTGAACCAAAGATTTCCTTTGGTAGGATTGATCTTTATATCCCTAAGATGGGTTTACTATGTGGAGTCACCTGAATATTTCATGCTGGTGGGGGAGGGGGAGTTTTTTAGTTGAACAAGGTATGAGGTCAATAACTGCATGGGATTTAGGTATATAGTCGAGTTTGGTATCATTTTCGATTGAATCGAATATTTAAATGCCAGTTTTGGAATATTATTTAGATAAAAGATAGTAAAAATAAAATAAAAAAAAAATTAGAATATATGATTCTCAACCAACGAAAACGCTGTTGATAGGGCTTAATTAATATAAGGAGGCTGATAAGTGATAGCCGCATTATTCTGCATGCCAGAGACATGGTGATGAATGGAGCAATAAATATATTAATATTACTAGACGTTCCACGCGGCTTCTTCCGCATAAATCTGAAATTTCACGGAAACCGTATATTTTTCACATATTAATAACCCATGTCTCATGTAGTCTACTATATACTCGTGTCAAATAACATAAAAATTGCTCTAGTTGTCTGTGAGATATTAGTATACAAATACAAATAATTTTCCCCGTTTTTTTACATGTTCCTCTGTATCTTTGCTCTTATTGGTCTTAGCGTAATAAAATATAGCTTATAGCCTTCCTCGATAAATAGGCTATCAAACACTGAAAGATTTTTTCAAATCGGACCACTAGTTCTTGAGATTAGCGCGTTCAAAGAAACAAACTCACTAACAAATTCTTCAGCTTTATTTTCACATTTTCCTCTGTATCTTTGCACCTATTGGTTTTAGCGTGATAAAATATAGGCTATAGCCTTCCTCGATAAATAGGCTATCAAACACTGGAAGATTGTTTCAAATCGGAAGTAGCTCCTAAGATTAGCGCGTTCAAACAAACAAACTATTCAGCTTTATAATATTACCAAATGTTTCGCGCGGCTTCGCCCGCGTAAATTAGGCACTTCACAGACAAATTAGTCCACAATAAATAGCCTATGATCCTTCACGTTCCTACTTTTTATCTGTGCCCAATAACAGAAAAATTACTCCAGTAGTTCGTGAAATAAACCCTTTCAAATAATTTCCCCCGTTTTTTCCACATTTTCCTTTATTTCTTCGCTTATATTCTTCTCTTAGCGTAATAAAATATAGCCTATAGCCTTCCTCGATAAATGGGCTATCTAACACTGAAAGAACTTTTCAAATCGGACCAGTAATTACTGACTCATACTAAGATTAGCGCGTTTAAATAATGCTTCTTCTTCTTCTTTTTACATTGTTTAATATATTTATCGTGCAAATATGAGTCCTGAAATGAATTTAGCATTCTTAAGTCATCCGAATATGGTACCGAACTTGGAATAGTACCATAATTAATGCCTCTATACAGATTGAGACTCTATTTTCCTCCAGGAAAGAAGCTGCTAAAATTTAAAAAAACTGACATCAAAAATTGCGGTGGCTCCACATCTTAAATCCATCCTTGGGCAATAAGGACCAATCCTACCAAAGGAAATCTTTGGTTCAGCAATAGCCGTATAATTTACCGTACACACGCAACTATAGCAGAAACGTAGGTATAAAGCAGCTAACCCTAAACATAAGAACGAAAATTTTATTAAAATTGTTACAGTGCCTCTACCTATTAAGTACTCTTGTTAGACCGTACCTATTCTTTGCCATAAGGTATAACTTTAAAAATATTTATTTTAATTAAAATTATTTAGGTACTGATCATTCTATAGAATTTGGGTGAAGGCACAGACTATATATTAGTAGGTGAAGGTAATAAGAGTCTGCAATAAGCATAGGTATAAGCGCACCAACTATATTAAACAAAAAAAAAAAAAATTTTTAGTATTTAAATATTTTGTAGTAAATTTACTATTTATTTGTATATTTTTTAGTGTTTTACTCTATTTTTTAGTGTTTACATATTTTGAAGTTAATTTTTGTTCAGGAACCTAGGTAATTACTATTTTAAGCTGAAAAATAACTCAAACATGTTAAATACTTTCGTATGACAAAATGATTTTGGTATTACGTATGTATGAGAATTTCGAGGGTAACCCGGGCTCTTAAGGCGACGCCTTGATAATTTGGCTGTAGCGATGCCGATTTTTCTCAGCAATGACTAAAGCTAAGAAATTAAAGTTCATTGTCAGTATTCATCATGTCTTTGTCTTTGAATTGCCCATAGCATAACACGATTGGACAACTTTTATAACACAGAATTATCAATCTGTGTTATAAAAGTTGTCCAATCAAAAAGACCTCTGTAAAAATAGGGATTCCTATTTTTCCAACAGAGGAGAGTGATTTAAGGTTCCAAAATGTGTACATAAATTGGTTGAAGCATACTCTTTAATATGTGCATAGCTTATATGAAATGTATTTATGGTTTTTAAATTACGCGACAAAAACCATTTTGTCGCTTACGCCCTTTCCATTTTTTGCTGTTCCATTGCTTGTTTTCTATGAGAGACCGGCCCGGCCTCTCATAGAAAACAAGCAATCTAAAACATATCCAACACGGTTTCTTACTTTAGCGCGGCGTCACCTTAATCATATTTATTATTAAATTATCATTATCAGTATCAGAATCTCTTCAAGCACGTACTCTTTAAATTAATTAAACTCAGTTTAATAAATGCATTAAGGTGGGATTTCACCAAATACACATAAAACTTAGCTTTATAAAACTTAGTTTCCATTGAACGCGTTCATTCTGCGACGTAAATCTCGTTTTGTTTCGATTGGATTTCACTACCTTATTTTGATCGCGATTATTAAATCTAAGTTTACGTGACGTCACGCAATTATTTTACATGTTTTCAGTGTTTTAAAACCTTTTCACATTAATTTAACTTCAAAATAGAAAGAAACAATACATAAACTTACAAACGCATGTGTCAAAACCGTCATATTGACATTACATTTGTCTATGTTTTTCGTTCCGCCATGACAGGGCTTGAACGGGTTTTATGACGTTGAACTTCGGACTTTGGGCGTTCAGAAGATAAAACTCGGATTTGCTGTGAACGCGTTCCGTTTACGCTGGTGAAATGCATTTCGATGTTATAATCGCGTTTATACGTTTTGAGCCGGTTCAGAGTGCTTTGAACGCGTTCCATTTCTTTGGTGAAATCGCCCCTAAAGGTTCATCTCTAAGGTATGTGTGTAAGTAGTTTTGTGTGTGTGTGTGTGTGTGTGTGTGTGTGTGTGTGTGCGTGTGTGTGAGTGGGTGTGAATGTGTGTGTGCATGGCAGGTGTAGAGTTACAATGTGTATGAAATAATACTCTGAGTCCCTATAATTTAGATTTAGTAGCCATTTCTGCACTTCCCTTTTAGCTACTTAAGGATATAATATTATTAATAACTAATTTAGCTTTATTATATACTAGCGACCCGCCCCGGCGTCGCACGGGTATAAAATATATAGCCACAAAAAAAATAATTAAAATCGATCTGTGTGATCAAAATCTTATCTGTGCCAAATAACATAAAAATTGCTCCAGTAGTTCGCGAGATAAGCCCTTTCAAATAATTTCCCCCGTTTTTTCCACATTCTCCTTTTAGTCTTAGCGTGATAAAATATAGCCTATAGCCTTCCTTAATAAATGGGCTATCTAACAGTGAAATAATTTTTCAAATCGGACCAGTAGTTCCTGAGATTAGGGCGTTCAAGTTAGCCCTTTCAAATAATTTTCCCCGTTTTTTCCACATTTTCCTCTATTTCTTCGCGCCTATTAGTCTTAGCCTGATAAAATATAGCCTATAACCTTCCTCGATAAATGGGCTATCTAACACTGAAAGAATCATCAAACTCCGTTGCGTAGTTTTAAAGATTAAAGGGAACAAAGGGACATGAGGGAAAAAAAGTGACTTTGTTTTATAATAAGTATAGATATAAGAACCACACACATGGTGATGTCGTTTTGCGACGGCTGTAAAATACTGGACACTCGGACAGACTTTTCGAGCCTTCCTCCTTATGTGACATGTTGCCTTACCTAATTCAGGGTCTTTATGTTTCCGCAGAATTGTGAACGAAATAAATAGTTTTCTGACTGTCAAAACAGCGGCTTCCTTATACAACATAATATCAGTGTTATACCTGCGAGGTTTACCTAACATTACTTTTAAAATTGCCCTCTGAGCTCGTTCAAGAGGGAGCAAATAAGAAGTACCGACTCCGCCCCAAGTCACAATACAGTATTGTAGTATACTTTGAACAAGAGCAAAGTATACACAAATCATTGTTTGTCGATCTGATATGGATCTTAATCCTTCAGGCCCCGCGCGAGCACCGGTGATCGCGACAACAATAGAATACAATAGCAATTCCTGGAAATTCCGACTGAAGTATTAATCTTTTAAATATAGGGAATTAGTTTCCCGACTCGGTTTGTTAAGGTGGTAATATGGAATCTCCAATTGAGCAGCATGTCTATGTGAAGACCAAGATATTTAATTGTGTTACTTTTGTTGAATTCGGTACCAGCTAATTTAATCGCGAGTTCAGTAATGTCAGAATATCTGAAACTTTTGGGACTGGTACCGACTTGAAAGTAATGAAGACTAGTAGGTATATGTACAGAAATAGTTGATATTTAGACGAATTCTGAAAAAAGCGTGCTATTAAAGAGTAAGAGTTATTTATTACTTTTTAGTTCATATTACTATTGTTTTTACCTTGGAAGTCGGTTTTAATTTTTTGTTAAAAAAATAATAATTTCACTCTTTTTAGTTAAGTATCTATAAAATTAGGCTTTATGCGTAAAACCCAGATACGAATGTTAACTATTCACATTATGTTACTGTAAGCGAAATTGTGGTAAATGCTTGCAGTTATCTAAGCGATGCTGCAATTTCCAAAATTTTATCTTTAAAGGTTCAGAGTTCTGTTCAGTGCCTTTGCACCAAGAGACATCTTCGTATGAAATTTCTCTTATTCGTAACATGTGTTTAACTTACTAGAAACAACATTTTAACCACTATGAGTGTTTTGATAAATTTCAAGGATTTCCCTCGATTGCTCATAGATCCCATCATCAGCTCACCACTTTCGTAATTGTTATACAAAACTAAGATTACACCCTATACAACAACACGAGAATTTTGAAAATCGGTCTACAAACAGCGAAATCATCATCAAAAACGTCTGCTTCGATGCAAAATATCACGAAAAGTACCAATAATTGGGTCATAGTGTGATGACTTATGGTATAATTATGGTTATGATGATGATGATTAATCAAATTGATGTGTAAGCTTAGCTCAGTTGTTTAAACAACACCGAAATCCCCGAACCTGTACCTATAAGCATTCAAAAGTTCTGTTCGGTACCTTCGGTACCAGGGTATGACCTGGTGCGAAGTCTTACTTTTTGGTAGCATTTACCTAGAATACTTCAGAAAAAATCGAAATCACTATATGTTTCCAAGCAAATTTCAAGGATTCCCCTCGATTCGTCAAGGGTCCCATCATCAGATCACCACTTTTGTGAACATGGTACCAAATTCGAGTTAAACCCTATACAATACAAAAATAATTTTGAAAATCGGACCACAAACGGCTGAGTAATCGTTGAACATACAAAAAAAAAGATACATACAGCCGAACATATTACGTCCTCCTTTTTGGAAGTCGGTAAAAAATTCGTTCTAAACGTGCCTCATCAGTCATCTCAAAACATTCCCGCAGACTGTGGGCATAAAATATATTTTATCGTCACGTTGTACTATTTAATATTTATTACGTATCGATACTATCTACTGGAAAGGCAATTCGTGTGTGAAATACTTGCAGGGTCCCAATTCTCATATTATCACACCGATTATAACATCTTATACGTAAGACAGAAGGACACAGACCCATAATTCAATTATAATATTATGTTGACGAGTCTTCGTTCACTTCACAGATAAATTCATTGCAAAATAACGTGCAATTTATTGAAATAATTTATCCTAGGTCTTTTCTTGGGACTTTGACTCTTCTTCTTCTTTTGGCGTCAGCCTCCCCATTTAGGAGTTGCCAGCGTCAGAGTTGAGGCGAAAAATATGTACAGTTATAACGCAAACTGATTGCCATGCACTGGGCACGGATAATGAGTGATGACTTCATACGACCATGCAAATACAAGATATAATAATGAAACATAAAAAACCAGAACAAGCTAATATAAAGCAAAATATTGTTTCTCCAAAATGTAATCTAACAACTAACAAGTTCACAGATTTAAGCCTAAAGAGTTCCTTAGACAGATTTAGGTACGTCGCAGTGCGCATTGATATAATATTAACAGGATTCCAATCTGGATGAAAATCGTTGGTACGAGAATGATCAACGTTCTGAAAGCATTTTTTTTTAAATCTATTCAGAAATAAAACAATTTTTATTTATTTTATTAGGCCTCCGATCTAATTGTTATCTTCAAACAAAAAACAAGAGTAATTACGGCCATTCTCAGGAGAGCAAAATTTACGTGTCCCGGCCCCCGGGCTTGTATACTCTGTAATATTATCTTAATCAAGTATGTAATATTTTTAAACAGTAGTTAGCATCAGTATCTAGCTACAAACTTAAACACAGGCTTCTAATGTAAGTAACTCAGACTAAATTAATTGAATTCGTGTTCAAAAACCATGTTTTTCTAACTACCGTAACTTGTCCCCACGTCAACTTGATCTCGAAACTTGCTTGTAATTTTCATAACGTACCTATTTAATTTAATCTATTCATGGTTTTAAACGCCTATAAACATTGGTTTATAGGCGTGGCGTTTATAGGCGTGGTGGCCCAGCCTATAAATAGTTATCATGAAATAATCGCTTGTCCGATCAAAAGTCCTAATTACCGTAACACCTGCTGTTTTTGGATGCCCATCCAAAAATATCAGGATTTGGCATATTACGAGTGCACGGGTTGCTTCTCCTTAGTGTGTGCCATGGCCCATCAGCGGTCCCACATCGTTAATGTTAGTGTGCCGCCGATAAAGCATATTAGTATCTAATTACCGTAGCTTTGGTTACAAACTTGTCTAAGTACCGTAATCGTTACTATTCAATTATGTTTAAATTAGATTTTTATTATGTATATTATGTTTATGTTACATAATTTGACCTATTTACGTTGCCCTAAGCTAGTTTTTATCAATTGCGTCGTTGTATCGTTACGTAAAACACCACATTTGTCTAATTACCGTACCCATAATTTTTTAAGTCTCATTATCCAAAAAACTTTAAGTAACTGTTTCACGCCACATTTATTATTGTATTCGTATCTTTCATTTCTTTAATATTTCAATGTGTCTGAGTCAAATCGACGAAGAAAAAAAATGGTTACGGTAATGAGGCAAATAATGCCAAACCGGAGAATGGCCGAATAATTGTTGTAACTTGTAGTTCAATGTTTTTAACAAAGAAGTTGGGCAAACCAGCCAATTAAGGATCTCTATAATGGTTCCTAAACTGTGTTAGAGCTCTATGTAATTCGCGCATAAAATGGTTTCATAGATTTAATTTTTAAACACGAACTATTGTGTGTACAGTAGCCAAGATTAACAGTAGGTAACTAGCGTCTCAACTCTCAGATTCATCTACAGCAGCAACCCAAAACAAAACCTTTGTTAATTATTGTAGTGTATTGACAAATAAAGATAGCCGCTCTGCCAATCAGACTGGGGGCTGGGAGAATATGGCCGCCAGACGTGAGAGCTGTGGTCCACTTCTTGACCAGCCACTGCCGATAGTAGAGTGTTCAGTGATACAGTATTCTGTGTTTAATTTACTCCTTCAACGATAATGTATTTCTCACCTCCTCCTCACACCACCTCAATTGTTAAAATCGGACCAGTAACTACAAAGTAGTACTCTGTGGTAGTACTACTGGTCCGTTTTGTCCGATGTTATAAAATCAAGAGGCATTTCTTTACAAAGTTAATAACAGCCATAGATAATAATAGATAATATTCTATTTCTGAACCCACGACCTCTTGGGGTGCTGGAAAAGCAGCAATTCAGAGGCCAACGAAGGTGCGTCTATCATGTCCGCACATTTCTCTGTGGCTTTGTGGATCTCGACATCAGTCAATCCCTTGCTGCGTAGAAATTTCTCTTTGCTCTCTATTATGCATCTCTGGACATTTAGATTGGATAAAAATTTCACAGCTGTGGTCACCTGAAATATTTTTTTTTTATTAGAAAGAGACTGCTGGAGCTTATGATGTTTTTAAAATACATTTTAAACTAATCTAGTAGTAAAATCGCTACGGGGGCACTTACATTCATACACAGATCAAAACACAGACTGCTAAAATCATCACCCCTTTGGCTTCGCGTATTCAAGCAAAAATGTATTGCGACAATACCTCCAATTAAAGCTAATCGCAGCCGTTAGTTGATAATGTTTGTCGTGTTATTTTCCCGTGACTCATCAGGAATTGCCTTTCTGGTAATGTTGCGTCAGTAACCTTCGCTAGTTACTAGGCAAGGCACAGCACGTTAATTTCGATTTATCATCATCATCATCAGCGACCATGGTGTCCAATCTTTTATGGTCGATTGGGTCTCGTTTTTGAGAGCTAACCTAATAATTAAGTTAAAAGTTTTGTGTTGAAACTAATCTTTCTATTAACATACTGTAGGCTAATTGATATTTCTCAAAATAAACAGAGCAAAACAAGTACGTATAATGTAATATTAGAATATTATTAACTAGTTTATGCAGATTGCAGGTATAGAATTTCACGACTCGACCGTCGTAAAGATAAGTATGATAAAGTTACCGCTGTAATAAGATTTCAATTCACTTACCGCATTCCTGTTACTATACAAGTATGCAACCTGTGAGAATTTACAAGCTTATCTAGCTCAAAACAATATTGCTTGTAAACTTGGAGATAAAAAAGAAACAGCCAAAAGTTAAAAGACAATTGCGCAAATTTAAACAGGAAAGCCGGAAAATACGGCAGCGATAATTATGTGTAACGACCTGTATTCTTTGTGTTCTAATATCAAACAGATACGCTATCATAGTGAAAACAAACATGTAATTCCCCTCAACTAGATAACTTATCTCTAAATCCTCCGTTTAATAAGCGAGTAAGTAGGTAACCATAAAAGGAGTTGTGATTCTAAAAATATACAACAATACTTATATGCTACGAATAATAAAAACTAAGGAAGAGTAACTCCGTCAAAAACATGCTCCAAAATACTTGTCAAAAAAGTGTACCTTAGGTTCACTTTACATACATTTGCAATATTTAGGTGACATTGAGCGGTATAAAGGCTGACGTTACATGACAGTTCGAATGGAACCAAATTTAAAACTGTATTAGTATGGGAGTTACGTTTCCTTGTGTTTTTATTATTCGTAGCTTATATTGATTATTTTGTGCATAATCCATGAAATATTAAAAAATAACCACATATCCCACGTTTAGATCCCACTTCTGATGTAGATTGTAGAGCCTATAACACACGTCACACACTACCCTTGGCCCTAGGCTATTACATCTTGCAAATCGTTTATTATGTTTAATGATATATAATTAATGATCCGTAGATGTCCCGCTCTGACAAAAAAATAAACGGTCAATGCATAATATAGAGTTTATCACTTCAATACTTCAGATTTCATATCATAATATTATATTTACTCAGGTTAACATCCATCAAGGTTTCAAAGGTCACTCATACAACAGGTATGTGAATTATTACATCAGTGTGTGTTAGAACTTAGACGTAGTGAGAACTCTGTCGTGTTGTCGCAAACTGTTGATTTTTCACGGCTCTTTCGCGTTTTTAACTTCGTTTAGTGCATGTGGATATTGCAACTTATAAAAACTTGTTTGTATTGTTTTGTAATAGTGATATTAAGTGATTATACTTGTTTTACTGTGTCGGATTCTATAAAGGATATTAATCACTTTGCAATTATTATTATTGCAACTGTTACTTGCGACGCTAATGTTGATTTTAGTGACGTAATACCTACTTTATTAAAATGGGCATACCTATCTATTATACTTACTATAGTTTGTTCGTTTTATGATGATATGCGTGACACATTATAATTGACAATAGTAGGGAAGTTACCTAAAAAAATTAATCGAATAATATAAAAATATCGAATCACCTCGTAAAGGAATTGCAATCGAAATTATCGATTTCGTACTGATGTTTCAGAGTGACGCCGGCGATTTAAGATGGCCGCCCTTTTTTATCGATTTGATTTCGATTCAACTGTGTCAATCTCTATTGACATAAGTTCCGTTTCATGCATCTGACATTTTTCAAATATTTTCGTAACAATAATTTCATACTCTTATTTCAAAGTTAATATTTATAATTTTATATCAATAAGTTAGCATTTAGCAACTTTTCATTTTTATTCATTTACAATTACAGGAAACATTTATTTTTGTAGATGGAATATAATTTATTACATACTGATTTTTTTTGTTTTCTTGTAAAAAAAATCCGTAGCAAGGAATATGAGAACTGTCACCCATATCATCTTAGAACGAACAAACTATAGTTCACAGATTTTTTGTCGGTTTTTCAATCTTAAAGCTTGGTAAAAGAACTTTAGTCCTCTTAGAGGAAAAAAAAATCGGATCCACACTCAAAAAGATTTAATTAAGTAAACAGTTTCTTCTAGTGATTTGATCGGAATATTTGACATTCTGATTCCTGATACAAGAGTTTTGAATGAGGGGTTTTATACAGTGAAAATTGTACCCAATCTAAGTACCTAGGTACTTACTAAATAACAATACTACTAACTAACGATATTGTATTATGCTATCGTAGTACTTATATATTTTGACATAATATGATGTGCAATAAGCTTAAATTTTATTAAGTATTCATGTTAAACCCACTCAAAACCTACTTTATACTGGAATTAGTGACGTCATGAAAGTACTATTCATGATGATATTTTTATGTTACTAATATACTTATCGATGTTATCGGCTTTTGTTTATCATAAAGCCAGAGCTCTAAATATTTTAATTATAGTCAACTAAATAAATGCTAAACGTCATACTACATACAACAGTGAACATGAATTATCAAACATTGACACCGGGACCCGTGTACATTGTTAAGTTTTTATAAAAATTCACATGAATATTGTAATCAGTATTTCTATAAAAAGTATTGTCTTTTATATACTTAATAATAATAGAGATAAAATTACATTTAATTAAGTGTAATTAACTAATTAGTATTAACATTAAAGTTACTATTAAGACTGTCATAAGTGGACCATAATATTATTATTATTATTATTTATTTTTATTATAAAATTGGAGCTGTCTATGGGCTGTTCGCCCATATCCTTTTTTGTTATTTTATTATTTAGATTTTTCGCACCAAGGATATTTGATATAATATTATTAATTTTAATACATTGCAGTCCATCACGCCATCGACTTTTTTTTTATAATAGAGTAGATTATATATAATTATTATGATATACATATACATATAATAAATACTTAAATATAAAAAATTACATAATTATAATATTAGTGTACCATTATAATATTAGTTACCATAATATTATTATGACCTTGCTACATTTAGCACACACTTAAATAATATGAAATACAGAGCCATACATGGCTGCTGTTTAGCATTGGTGATCCCATTGTGTGCGGACCAAGCATGTTCGAAGATAAACTTCGTTAAAAATTAATTTCGGTCTCGACATACTGTTCGAAGATGAACTTCGTTAAAATTAATTTCGGAAATGACATAATGAACATTACCAACAAAAATTATCACTTTTCTCATCGATACAAATAAATTTGTGATTTCCTTAATAATTACATTTGTTTAAATTTTTTTAATCTGGGGACCGCGAACGTCATTTTATTTCTTAAAACGGACCCCGAGCGAAACTAATTGGTGACCTCTGCTTTAGAACATAAGGTTTACGACAGTGAAATCCATTTTTTTGAAAACCCACTGTAGCATATTCTAGAGTACAAAAATGGTTAATGTTATTCTTCTAAGTAAAGTTTTGTATATAGCATTTATGTACTATATTTCTAAAATGATTTGCGCTTAAACCGCTGAACCGATTTTGATAAAATTTTGTATGCAAATACTTTGAATCAATTAAAATGACATTAGATACTTTTTGTCCCGGAAAATGTACGGTTACTACATAAGGTTTTGGAGAAGGACATAGTATTCTATATATATATATATATATATATATATATATATATATATATATATATATATATATATATATATATATATATATATATATATATATATATATCTCTTTTTTTTTATTTTGATTTTTTTATTTTTTATTTTGATTACAAATTAATTAGATTGATGTAGTAATTGTGCATCTTCAAATTACCGTTAAAGTTGTTTAATAATAATATGTATAAAATGTATTCTAATTTTAGTTTGCAATTAGATTAATAATTTTATTAGACTAACGAGTATTTCAATAAGTATGCCCAATGTCCAATGCTGGTATTTATAATAATATATAAAAATACTCCCACACCGGTTTCGGTGGCGGTGGCCGGTTTCATTAAAACCAGGCCAGTTACGCAGAAGTAATTTTATAGTGCCCAAGTGTGTGCGCAATACACAAGAGCACTCTGGTTTAAATTAAACCAGGCCAGTTACGCAGGAGTAATTTTATAGTGCCCAAGTATGTGCGCAATTCATAAGAGTACTCTGGTTTCAATGAAAACAGACCAGTTACGCAGGAGTAATTTTATAGTGCCCAAGTGTGTGCGCAATACACAAGAGCACTCTGGTTTCAATAAAAAAAGGCCAGTTAAGGAGAAATTTTATAGTGCCCAAGTGTGTGCGCAATACACAAGAGCACTCTGCGGTCGGCAGAAGAAGCGGGAACTCTCTGTCCTTTCCCGAGACATAACGTATCAGCATACCAAATATCATTAAAATCCATTGTAGCGGTATAGGCAGAAATCATTTTATTTAAGGCCTGGGAACCGTACATTTTTCCGAGATAAAAAGGATCCTTTGGCCTTTTTCGGGACTCAAAGTATCTCCATACCAAGTTTCATCAAAATCTGTTCAGCGGTTTAGGCGCAAAATAGGAAATTATATAACGAAGTAACCGTACATTTTTCAAGACAATAATTATTTTTACTCATTTATTTAAAAAACTTTATGCACATAAAAAGTACCTTTGGGCGATACAGGAACAAAAATTGTGTAGGTGCCAGTCAATCTGTATCTTATGTCCTTTCACGAGAGTCAAAGTATGTGCACACCAATTTTCATCAAAATCGGTTCAGTGGTTTAGGCGCAAATCGTTTTTGTTTATCAGACGGGTACCGTACACCTTTTTCCCGGATGCTGATGTAAAGTATCCTTTGTCCTTTCCCGAGACATAACGTATCTGCATACCAAATATCATCAAAATCCATGTAGCGGTATAAGCAGAAATCATTTTATTTAACGCCTGGGAAGCGGTATAAGCGAGATAAAAAGGATCCTATGGGCTATGGTCTTTTCCGGGACTCAAGGTATCCCTATACTAAGTTTCATCAAAATCTGTTTAGCGGTTTAGGCGCAAAATAGGAAATTTTATAACGCGGTAACCGTACATTTTTTCAAAACAATAATTATCTTATGTCCTTTCACGAGAGTCAAAGTATGTGCACACCAATTTTCATCAAAATCGGTTCAGTGGTTTAGGCGCATATCATTTTTTTTTATTACTCTGGTACCGTACCTTTTTCCCGGATGTAAAGTATCCTATGTCTTTTTCCGAGACATAACGTACTTATCTGTATACCAAATATCATTAAAATCCACGTAGCGGTATAAGCAGAAATCATTTTTGTTTAATGCCTGGGAACCGTACATTTTTTCGGAATAAAAAGGACCCTATGTCCTTTCCCGGGACTCAAAGTATCTCTATACCAAATTTCAGAAGAAACGGTTCAGCGGTTTGAGCGTGACGAGGTAATTTTATAACATTTTGTTAAAATAAGCACATAAATTTGTTTTGAAATAACAAATCAGAATATTGCATTTATGTGAAATATCACAAATGACATTAATGCTATGTAATAAGCCCTATAGCAATATTGCATTAACAATTTTTATACGTTTTCTCTCAAAACTGAATGTAAAATTAAAATGTTTTTTCATAATCATAATCTACGCATTTCAACAAAAAAAAGATACCGCACAATAATATTTTTTTGCTTAAAATAAGCAGAAAATAAAGATTATTCCAAAAAAACTTAAAACGCCGATTACTCAAAACTAGTCCGATGTGGGATGGAACATGAACGTTTAACAGCGTCCATATAATTGTTATCCTCTGTCCTTCGTACAAGGTTGTGGAAGAAACTGTTTATTGCGTGCCTTTAAAAGTTTCAACGACTAATTAGTAATAAAAAATATAATTCAATATGTTATTTCAGTTTTTGTATTTTTATTTGTCTGGTCATTAATCTTTTCAGTCTACATCAGGTCTAGGACGTTCTATCCTTAACCCTTTTAGGCTCATTTAAAAAAAAAATAAAAAAAAACATAGTGCGACTCCATTCAGGAAATCAGGAGGGATGGGCTAGTAAAGCGCCGGTATATAAATAAATAGTAAATTTACTACGAATAATATACTTAAACTAAAGAAATGTAACTCCCATACTTCAACCGTTTTAAATTTGGCACCTTTTCGCAAACTAAAATATGACAATTCAGATTTTCGCCAAGGTCGTATCCCAGGTAACGTATCATAATATTGCGCGCCGGACGACAGCCTGCGCGGTTATTGTCATTGTCAAAGTTATGAAACAAAGCCGTTGACAATAATAATTCTCAAAAGCGGATAGTATTATGCAGTATACACCAAGCACATCAGCTACTAACACGAAGAAAGGAGCGCATAATTATTATTTCAAAATCAAACATTTTCCTCTGATCCTAAAGTCATCGATAATAATAATATTATATTTTTAGGAACCAGAAGTAAAAACATTAAAAAAAAACAAATATTTATTACGCTAAATCACATTCAATTACAAATAATTAAAACTATTTACAAATTACAAAAATTATAAACTAAGGAACACATTTATCACAATATTTAACAAAACTTAAATAGGACTCACGATTACAAATCACACCGACAGTCAAACCAGCAGAGCTTCCGCACGCAAGAGGACCCGAAGTAAAAGTGGATCTTACGTGCTGACGCCCTGTTTTATAGCCCGACGACAAGGGAAGGGGAACGGTCCCACTACAAATGCTAGTGGGCGGGGCTTATTCTGGAGAAACTCCTAACACGGCCTCTCCTGACTACGCATCGCCCACGACTGCGTTCTGGATATCTGGACGAGTCTTGGCGTAGCGACGACTGCAGACGAGCCTACGACGACGTTTCTGGCTCGCCACTCTCGTTCTCGCGAACATCCTGCGACGGTCCTGGCTCGTCACGCGACGGTCCTGGCTCGTCACGCGACGGTCCTGGCTCGTCACTCTCGTTCTCTGCGCCAGCACCATTTTCGTCTGTAGGACACAAAAATTAATGCTACACACCCTATTATACGTCTCTTACAAGGCCCCTTGCATCCATCCTTCGTCATTCATCAACATCCAACAAAGTTTTATATCAACAAAAGCTATGGTCATGACCCCATCAATAAGCATGCTAAATTTGGCAACGTCCCGCAGTCCGTGCCCCTAGAGGTGTCCCGCAGTACACCCGGACAAGTGTTTGGCAACGTCCCGCAGTCCGTGCCCGAGGATCGTCCCGCAGTCCGTCCTCCTAGAGGTGTCCCGCAGTACACCCAGACAAGTGCTTGGCAACGTCCCGCAGTCCGTGCCCGAGGAACGTCCCGCAGTCCGTCCTCCTACAGGTGTCCCGCAGTACACCCAGACAAGTGCTTGGCAACGTCCCGCAGTCCGTGCCCGAGGAACGTCCCGCAGTCCGTCCTCCAAAGCATAAACACGCGGCAAGCGTCCCGCAGTCCGCTGCTAAAAGGGTCGTCCCGCAGTCCGCCCTCACGTGTCTAGCCAGCTACTCACGCTCAAAGAATGCAGCACAGGTCTCCGGACACCACTCTCCACGCCACGGCACCATATGCTGCGCAGCCGCCTGGGTTGTCTTTCCGAAGGCGCCGCTTAGAAGTCGTAGCTCGTACCGCCCGCCTGGCAGTGTACGAACGACCCGGTAGGGCCCTCGCATTCCGGGATCTAACTTTCCGGTTGCCTGTGAAAACTTGATAACAAAAACCAAGTCATCAACATTATACGCCTTGGGTAGCCGCCGATGCCGGTTAACGTAGGCGTCTTGTGCAGCCCTGTTTCTTTCCAGTAGCTCAGTTGCACGCTGCCTGTGTAGCTCGCGCTGCCCCTCTCGATTAGTAGAACTTTCAATCGCCACATCGCGAACAAGGGACCGAATAATAGGAGTTGTAGCTTCAGTTCCAATCAGAAGGTTTAGTGCTGACATCTGCGTGGTCTTATGTTTCGTGATGTTTAGAGTTAGTTGTAACTTCCACAAAGTTTCAGACCATGCAGCCGATTTGTGATTAACTTCGATTCGAAGCATGTTAAGTACGGTCCGGGCGTACCTTTCTACTTGCCCGTTTGCGTGGTGCATTTCAGGTGTGATATAATGAATCGTAGAGCCCATATCGTTAAGAAATTTAGTAAAATCTGAAGATTCAAACATTCTACCTTTGTCGGTTACAAAAAGTTTAGGTACACCAAAAAGTGAAATAGAATTAGTTACAGTCTTCAATAACTCTCCTACATCTTGTCTAAACATTGGGTAAAGTAATATAAATTTTGAAAAAGAGTCTACAATTAAAAGAACAAATTTATAGCCATGAGATTCGGGAAGGGGTCCTAAAGTGTCTAAATGTATTATCGAAAACGGTATCTCGGGTTTTTGCCACGAAGTAATATTTTGAAGAGGGGCTCTAGGTACTCTTTTCTTAGAAAGGCAAACAAGGCAGTGACTAATGTATTTTTTTACAAAAGGTCTTAGACCTGGGAACCAAAAATGTTTCAGGATTAATTCTAAAGTCTTATCAAAATCAATGTGGTTATGTTCGTCGTGAAAGACGCGTAAAAGGCTTAGCCTGTGGCCCTTAGGTATAAAACAAAGTAGCCGCGACTCCTCACCTACAGGTCTGTATTTGTAATACAAAATGTCATTTCGGAAGATATACCTGTCCGAGTCGAGGCTACCTTCGTTCAGCCTCTGAACAAGTTGTCGTGTTTCATCATCGGCCTTTTGTGCTATTTGAGCCCAGTTACGTGGCCTAGTAATGTTATTTACCTCCAACGGGGGGTTTCGACTCAAATAGTCCGCGTGAGACATCATGCTACCCTTCCTATATTCTATTTCAAAATTAAAATCTTGCAAATAGACCCACCAACGTGCTACCCGCGGGAGTAGGTCCTTCTTTCGCTCGGTGGCTTTGAGGGCATTGCAGTCTGTAAGTATTTTAAATTTAATTCCAATTAAATAATGTCTAAAATTCTGCAATGCTCTCACAACCGCTAGAGTCTCCAATTCGTAGGAGTGGTACCTGCTCTCGGCACCCTGGGTTACTTTGCTAAAATAGGACACTACTTTCTTGCTACTATTTTCGTGAGTTTGCATAAGAACTGCTCCGCAACCGATACTACTTGCGTCGGTGTGGACTTCGGTAGGTAAGTTCGGATCGAATATGGCTAAGATAGGCTCCGTTGTAAGTTGCGTTATGATTTCCTGACGAACGGCTTCCTGCTCAGGACCCCAACGGAAAACTACCCCCTGTTTTGTAAGCATCGATATACATCGCGTAATCGTAGCGAACCCTTTTATGTAACGCCTAAAATAACTGGAGAGTCCTAAAAACTGTCTGACCTGCTTGACGTTCTGAGGGACTGGAGAGTCCACCAGGGCTTTGACTTTAGTGGGGCTAGGTTTGACGTGACCCTCGCTTATGACCCTGCCTAGGTATTCGATCTCGGTCGTTAAAAATACACATTTACGAAGATTTATTGAAAACCCGGCAGTTGTTAAAGTTTGTAATACGTCACGTAACAATTCTATACCTTCGCTAACCGTGTGGCTCATCAGGAGCACATCGTCGATGTAGACCAGGACGTTACCGGCGTCAATATGCTTACGGAGCGTTTTATTTATCAACCTTTGATATACAATCGGGGAATTACATAATCCGTACGGCATTTTCACGTACTCGTAATGGCCATCCGGCGTTACGAAGGCGGTTTTGGGTATGGAAGATTCACTAACACGAATCTGGTGGAACCCAGTTGCCATATCGAGGGAAGAAAACCGTTTGACCCTCTTATCGCCTAGTCGGTCAATATGATCGTCGATTAATGGCAATGGATAACGTTCCTTGACGGTAATTCTATTTAGCGCTCGGTAGTCGACGCACATTCGGTCCGATCCGTCCTTTTTCTTCACCAGAATAATCGGACTAGAATATTCGGATTCGGACTCCCGTATGATGCCTTTAGAAAGGAGATCGTTAATTATATCTCGGACTTTAAGTTTCTCAGTCAAAGAAAGTTTATAAGGACGGTACACTATAGGCACGTCGCTAGTTAAATTTATGTGCATTTCACCCGTGGTTACTGTAGTGGTAGCGGTACCAGAAATAAAATATTTCGAAAAATCATTGATGACTTCCAACAGACAATTCCGCTCCATACCCTCTAGTGGGGTCCTAATCTCCTGTAGATTCGAATCGCCTACCGTATTAACATTAGTGACGAGTGTAGGAGTGTGTGTAATATACTGCCTATCCCTTGTTCTAACGTAAGTAATGCCTTCCTGGTTTAAAACGTCAGTACCCACTATAATAGAAGTATTAATGCACGGTGCCGGTACTACAACTAGATCCGCTTCAATTGAGATATCTCTAAATTCAATCGTGAGCGTAACGTATGAGCTAGCGGATATCTCGTGATCGCTTAATCCCTTCAGTGTACATTTGATCGGTTTTAAGGAATGCGAAAAATATTTTAACACATCCGAGGAGATTAAGGACACGCCGAGGGCACCACTATCAATTAAAACATCGACAGGTATGCCCTGTACTACTGCCGTAGTTATGTCACGGCTACGGTTGCGATCTAAATTTAAATAGTCCTTGCAGAGATTAACGTTGCGCTTCTGCGGTTGCGATCTAGCTTTAGCAAAACAAGAATTTTCTAAATGACCGGCTTTCTTACAAAACGTACATGTTTTACTTGCATCGAACGATTCACTGACTGGCGTATTGCTATTTATGTTCCTTGAACAATTAAAACTCTTGTGCCCCGTTTGGTTACAAGTAAAACATTTAATTTGATGTTTATTCCGTGTATGAGATTCAGTAAAACGTGTTTTCCCGTTAAGCGGTTGACTTTGTCCCTTAGTATGCACTTTATCATGTTTTGGCTTTTGGTATATCGATAAAAACGAAACGATAGTATCGGGCGACAAGTTAGCATTCGCCGCGGCGGCGCGCACGTGTGCGTCATTTATACCTCGTATGACGATAAGCGTCATGAGTTCCTCGCTTATTCCCTTAACTATTCGTAGCCGTAAGATTATGCGTCGGGCGTATTCACTATATGACAAGAATTTATCAGAATTCGTACACATCGTTTCGAATAAAATTCTCGCGTAATCTAAGTTTTTAGAACACAACGGCTTGAACTCGCGTTTAAAACTACTCCACGTCCTATCACAGGTGACCCACTCATTCAACCACGTTTTGGCGTCGCCTTTAAGACAATTAGCGACCCGGGACAAACATTCACCGTCTCCCCATTGATTAGCTAATTGTGCACGGTCAACCTCCTCGCACCAAGTATCGATGTCATGAATCGTTGGGTCGAAATTCGATATGTAATAGTTTTGTGAGCGACTCGGAATTATCGACTGCAACGCGTCGGTGATTATCTGCGTAGGAGTGCGTTCAGGAACGCCGCTTACCGTTCGCCCTTTCGACGACACTCCTATAGAATTATTTTCGATCGCATCTAATCGTGTCAAAATAGTGTCTAGTGTATTATCGAATATAGAACGCCTACTGTGCGACTCCGAAGCCTGCCCGTCTCGTGAACGCAATTGTAAAACCGTATTCGAACGCAAACGTGATCGGTCTCGCGAATTCGATCGATTGCTAGCGTCACGCCGTGATTTATGCCGATACAAAGGAGGCGTCAGTGTACGTTTACGCGAATTACGACAATTAGAATCAACAGAGGAAACCGACATAGAACGAGAACGCTCGCGGGATACGCTACGCAACGTGCTATTGCGTTTACGACGCGCCTGGCGATGCCGACGTGATTTGTCTCGTGATCTACGCGGTTTCATTGTAATAAAACACAAAATTCACACAATAGAAAATAAAACCTCGATAAAAATAATCGAGGGTAAATTGAAAAAAAGTTACAAACGGCCAAATATTATGTCCAATGTATTCCTTAGTGGTATGGAAAAGCAAAACGGTTAAGGCAAATGGATTCTATCCCACTTCTGATTTTAGGAACCAGAAGTAAAAACATTAAAAAAAAAACAAATATTTATTACGCTAAATCACATTCAATTACAAATAATTAAAACTATTTACAAATTACAAAAATTATAAACTAAGGAACACATTTATCACAATATTTAACAAAACTTAAATAGGACTCACGATTACAAATCACACCGACAGTCAAACCAGCAGAGCTTCCGCACGCAAGAGGACCCGAAGTAAAAGTGGATCTTACGTGCTGACGCCCTGTTTTATAGCCCGACGACAAGGGAAGGGGAACGGTCCCACTACAAATGCTAGTGGGCGGGGCTTATTCTGGAGAAACTCCTAACAATATAATACTTTTGAACAAACCTTGTACGAATCGGACGAATCTAAAACTGTCCAGAGCACCTAGAGAAGACGTTTTCAGATTACAAAAATCTATGTGCTAAATTATTACAGAATTGAAATAAAAAACTTACGGTGCAAATGCAGATTTTCGTAATCTCTTTAATTTTCGGTCATTACTCATACAAAATATATCACGACTATTAAAGTGTATGCTACATAAACGAGTAATCTGGCTCGGCATCCAATTCGGTTCGTTTCTTACTAAACGAAGTACGAACGGCATTATAAAAATAAGATACTCCATACTGATGTCAGTCAGACCCTCGTTTATGAATTATGATTAAATTGTTACATCTTGCATATCACTGTCCATGGCGACTTTGTAAATTTATATATTATATTAAAAATATTTTTTAGAGTTGAAATATTTTGTAGTAAATTTAATATTTATTTATATATTGTTTAGTGTTTTACTCTATTTTTTAGTGTTTAAATATTTTGAAGTTAATTTTTGATCAGGAACCTTAGTAATTACTATTTTAAGCTGAAAAATAACTCAAACATGTTAAATATTTTCGTATGACAAAATGATTTTGGTATTACGTATGTATGAGAATTTCGAGGGTAACCCGGGCTCTTAATGTTTGTATACCATTCGATAAGAGCAATTTATAACATTTTTCTAACTAGCTAGGCGTGACGTCACAGTTAGCTGACATTTTGTATGGAGCGTTTTGGGAAGGTCTATTTTATGTGAGTCTTGAATTGTGATATAATCTTGGAGAGGTTTTACGCTATCAGAATCATTTTTCACTGATATTTCTATTTTTGAATGGTCCCTCACTTACCAACAAGAAAAAAAATGTCGTCATGCCATCAATATAATAGAAAATTCTTTATATTTTGTACAACTAAAAACTAAACTTAAACTTAAAAACACAATATATAGGAAAACTATGTACATACAAATAGGCGGTCTTACTGCCAACAGCAGTTTCTGCCAGACAACCTTTAACACATAAGCACATTATAAATATATACTTAGTGGATAACTGTGACAAGGAATAAATTTGATAATGTTTTGATTTTAATATGATTTTAATCTAGTAGGCGGCCCTTCACATTATCAAAAGCAAATATTTATCATTACCACTTTTGAGATAGATAAAGTCGATTCGATAGAGTCATGACTCATGGGAGCCTAAAATTTTTAAGGTGACAAAATTTTCGTACAATTCGGTGTATGTTGCTCGTATTGTAATTTATTAAACAAAAACTAGTGATGTGTAATGTGTTACGTGTAGTTGTATTGAAAATGTAAATTAATTGTCTTTGTGTGAAGTTGTACGGAATGGGTTGGTGCGATGATTGCGTTGTTTCGCCGAAAGAATCGAGTAAGTTTTGAGGTTAAGTTTGAGTCATGTTGAATTATTAATATAAATGTTGTGACTTTGCGTTGTGAGGACTGGCGTTTATGTTTTATTAGCGGCAAGGACTTTTCTCCTTACCTATCTACTAAGTGAATATTAAAAATTATATCCAAAGAAAAGTATTGGAGCCATGTTAGATTATCAGTTTTAAAGATTTACAGCGGGTAAAGCGGACAAAACCTAGCATACAATTTGAAATTAAAACAATGACGCATCTTCTATTTACCTAGTACAATTAGTTATAACTATAAGGCTGCATTTTATTCCATTGTGAAGTGATAGGGTCTAGACACACCAGGCTGAATTACGCCGGCGTAAATTCCGCCGCGTTTAAATTGCATACAAAATACGGGCCGAATACTAGGGGTGATACACTATTACGTCGCGTTTTGTATAATAATAATAATAATAATAATATCTATGGACGCTTCACACCACGTCAGTCTGGCCCTGTGCTAAGTACCTGATGGACTTGTGTTACAGGTACCAGACAACGGAAATAGGTATATTTAATCCTTCAGGCCCCGCGCGAGCACCGGTGATCGCGACAACAATAGAATACAATAGGAATTCCTGGAAATTCCGACTGAAGTATTAATAGTTTTATACTATACATATATTTAAGATTTTTATTATATGATACACACATTTAATACACATCCATGACCCAGGAACTTTATAAACTTTTTTGTTCCGTCGGTGGGACTCGAACCCGCGACCTCCGGCTTGAGCTACCGACGCGCTTACCACTGCGCCACGGAGGTCGTCAAACGTCGGAGGTGCGTTTGACATTTGCGGCGGAAATTATGCCGGCGTAATTCAGCCTAGTGTGTTTAGACTTTAGACACATAGGGACAAAGTGAGTGGAAATTACTCTTCTTTCTCCTACTTCCCAAAAAATTAGGTGCTTTACTTTTAACACCTCCATTTGACACATCGTGGGTATCGCATACACAATAGATTTTCAATTGTTATGCGGCAGCCGACTGCCGCTTGGGGTGGCTTGGGGATTGATGGGTTTTTTGCAGTCCATAGACTCAAAATATAATCCGAGCATAAAGTTATTGCAAAATCCTTCTCCCCTCATGATAATGGACACTTTTATTATAATTTATCAAGACAATGCCCAAACGCATAAAGCTATAAATAATAATTACCTAACTAGGTACCGTGACCATTATAGGCGTAGATTTGGGTGCTATCAGCTATGAGCCATTACATCATGCACCACTGTAACAATATTCAGGGCCGGATTTATATTTATATGAGTATAGGTCACTTTATTGTTGCCGCCCCTATATACGAACTGTGCCGCCATTATAGGCAGCTGCCTTCCATAGGCCTATACTGCCCAACTAACATTAGGCGCTAACATAAGAGTTAGAACAGATCTACAAGAGAGCTAAACACATCAAATGTTGTTCAACAATTGGTATCACATGGAGTTATAGCTCGCTATAACTCTACTGTACCCTTGAATTGGGCACAAATTCTTATCGCCTTATGTTCGCCTTACGCCTATAGCATGAATTTTAGAGATACAGTAAAGTTATTGTGATGTACAATAGCGATGACTGAGCCTTAAAGCGTTTTAAATGAAGTATTTAAGTGACTAGTGACTCTTCAAGCGGTATAACAGAGTTACAGGCTTCATAAGACCCTTTGAGTGCTACAAAAGAAGCAAATTCACGAACATTAACCCTTTTAGGGTTATAGTAGATCTATAATGCATCTTACTAACTTTTTAAGCACCTTAAGGGTGGCAATGCGGTAAATTGTAAAGTTATTATGATATGTTTTTAACTTTTTTTTCGAACCGCCTTAACAATATTGTGTTTATGTATATGTTACACATATACTTACACTATAACCACTGATTTTATAATGGCGGAGTTGAGTAGTAAAATAATATTTTGACTTGTTAGTGGAAGGCTGAAGCGGAATTTTCTTTGCGAAGATGAGTTTACTGTGAATGTGACTATGTATTATAAGCAAATAATGAAGGGGCCCACACTTTGTTGTGTATTTTATGTAAAAAAGTGTCGCTTCAAATAAAGCAAAACATTTTTTATTGATAAAATTGTTTTAATATTTTACCTATTGTCTTAAAAATTTCGTGACCCAGGCATCAAAACGCTGCAAAGACAAGTTACTTAATTGTAATAAGTTTTCATTTTGTACTTCCTTTTTATTATTTTTGTGAATTAAGTTTGTACTCAAAAAATGGTGGACTCATGAATTTAGGATTTTAATAGCGGAAAATATCTCTAATATATAGCCCTAAATAACATAGGGGAGTTTTGCATCCCTTGAGGAGTTTGGCTTTGCAAAAGAGTTAAAAAATAGCCTTGTAGAGCTTGTTTCCTTTGTGCAACTAAATGCGCTAAAGGTGTTAATAGGAGATGATAATTTCTTATATAGATCTTATAGTGGTATGATTCGCTCAAAGCTATAACACAGAAGCTCTGGTCTGTACTGTAGGGATATTAATCGCTGCAGTTCCACTTTAGCCTTCATAATCGCTCTTATAGACCCGTTTTGTCACTATAGGTGTTATATTTGATTACTAACTCTGTTTTGTCGCCACAAACTATAACTACAGCTCCAAATCAACCTTTATAACACTTCCGGTTCTAAATAAGCTATATTTGCAGCGGTAATGTTTGTTGGGTGCCTATACATAAATCCCAGAGCCGACCAGTGACCATATTTGTACTTCCAGGAGAGCCGATAAGATACGACCCCGACTTCAACGGACCTATTCACAACCGTTCCTGCACTGACATCATCTGGCTAATCATCTTCATCCTATTCCTTGGAGGATGGGGTTACGTCGGCTATTACAGTGAGTAGATAAAACGACTTTAAAGGGCGAAAAATACAGACAAACATAGGCACGTATTTTTGGTCAGTTCAGTACCCGGTCTCAAGACGCGGTTCGGCTCTGTGATTGGTTCAAATTTTGACAGCCAACCAATCACAGAGCCTGAACCGTGTCTTGAGTCCGAGATGCATCTTGAGTACTGACCAAAAATACGGGCCATAGATGATAGAACCTAGAAGGAAGAAAAATCTTTGGAAGTTGGCTTAAGTAATTGCAATTAGCAACTAACGATTATAGCAATATCGTTATCACTTATCGGTGGCTGACATTTCTCTGTCCTTCATGATGAATGAAAAACCGGCCGAGTGCGTGTCGGGCCACGCGCAATATAGGGTTCCGTAGTACCCTGTATGCAGGTTTTTGATAATTTTAGTATGGTCAATGAATGAAAATATTTTTAAAGAGTTTTACACTACTAACAACATCATCTCAGTTACGTTCAAAGGAATTTGAACGAAAAGTTTCTTTATACTTCGCCGAATACATTTTTTTTAGTTGATCGACTATAACTCAAAAACTTATGAAGTGTTGTTAGCCGTGATAGTTTTCCTTTTAAATTCAGCATATTTCCTACTCCCGTGATTTTTTCACACATTTCCAGAAGCAACCGTTTAGCTGGTAGAAGGGGGGGGGGGACACTGGACTGACGATTTTTTCCACTTTAAAACTTAATATCTCACAAACGGATCCCTAAATCGTAAAATAATCTATGAATACTCATAATATTTTTAAAAAACCTATCCAACGACACCCCACACGATGGGATAGACGTGTAAAAAAAATCATCCCCGCTTAATGTGTAGGGAAGGTACCATAAAATTTTTTTTTTAGAATTCATATACCATTTTGTCGGCATCATTAATATGTGCATTCATGACAAATTACAGCTTTGTAGGTCCTATAGCCTCTGAACAAAACCGCGGACAGACAGACGGACGGACGGACAGACCGAAACTATAAGGGTTCCTTGTTGACTACGGAACCCTAAAAATGGGTCAATTTATCGTGATAATATGTTTGCATTACAATAATGTATGAGTACAACATCGCATCATTGTAATGCGAACAAATTATGAGGAAGTTCGGACTGTACCTCACTTTGCGATATCACAAGTTTTGTCTATTTCAGGCATAAAACACGGCAACGTCGAGAACTTATTAGCGCCAATAGATACCGAAGGTCGACGGTGTGGGCTCGACGCCGGCCTTGAGAATCGCAGGAACCTACTGTTCTTCAACATTGTGAAGTGTCTAGCACCAGGCACACCCATTACGGGATGTTCGACGAGACAGGTATATCGAAGATTTCTTTAGGGCTGGCGCTCACTTGAGACACGGGAGTTTAAGACAGACTGTTGCAATACAAAGGATATGAAGCTGCGCCCACTTAAAAAAAACGTCTCATAGTCGAAACTGCCTCGAAGCGTCAACATTGGCCGCGTCTGACTAATTCTTGTTTTAAGTCTGATTTGTCTTCATAGTTAAGACTGACTAAAGACTATCGTGCCTTAGTAAGCCTTACGCCAAGCCTAAAATAATTTTATATTTCAGTTTTTAATCTGTACTAAGTTTAATTTTCTATTCCAGGTCTGCGTTTCACAATGTCCCACCGAAACAATCTTGTTCGAGAAAGACATAAAGACCAGTCCTTCGTCATTCAACACACTGAGATCGAAAATGGTGTGTACATATGACATAGACGTCCAGACTCTTACTGCTGACAAAGCTTTGGAATATATAGAACAGGACAAATGCGCCAGTTTCATAATACCAAGTCAACCAGGTAATTTCATTTTAATTGATTTAAATGTTGTCGGAATGCGACAGGATTAATTATTTCGAACATCCCCAAAAGAAGTGTGAAAACTAATAATACGTGGTTTTTAATCAAAGCTAGTGTGTTAAGGTGTGGCATGACGGTGTTCCTAGATCGTTAATTGTGCCGCATGGTCTAATAGAATGTGAATAGTCAAATCCCGCTGCAGTTCTGTTCCGCTGCATCGGCGACCTATCACCGCTGCAGTGCAAAGACACGACGGGCAAAAGCAAATGGACAGGGAATAGCGACACGTGCGTTCGCAATCCAGAGGAGGCCCAAAAGTCCCTGCTCAATCGGGCCACGGCCCTCGACTCGTACGTCGGCTGGATCGCGGCCAGCTGGGTGACCTTCTTTACGAGGGACGAACGAGAGACCCATGTAGTACGTACGCTGTATAGCACGAAAATCTTTTGCACGTATAACTGCATGTGCATCGTGCTTCGACTAACATTGGACAGACGCGCCGTCGTATCAGAATTTTAGTGATTTAAAGAGAGGTACAGAGTTTCCTAGCAAAGAAATAGGTGTTTCTCCTTTATAGGAACGGGAGTTTGGGAAAGAACCCCGTATTTCTTTTCTAAGAAGCCTCTTAATACCAGACAATTTGCAACGGATCGAAACTACCCATCGTTACAAGAGTCTTTTTACTTTAATTTCACTCATATTTTCCGACCGAAACTCTATATGACGGATGGTCTGACCAAAACTAACAAATCTACTTGTATAGACTACCTGTATAGACTATCATTAATGCAATTCTCCACAACACCGCATGTATGTACTCACTAATGATAAAATGAAATTATGGAACAGTGTTGGGTCGGTGCTTTCCAAATGCCACGGATGTAGTAAAGGTGGCGGAACAACTGTACGAAGCTGCCGAGGGTGCCTTGAACTCCACCGGGGTGTCCGAAAAACTGGCAAGATTATTAAATTTACAGCAGGTACAATCAATTTTCTTTTCAATTAAAGGGTGTAGAAGGATAAGAGCAATAATATTATAATTATTATTCTTGTAGGTACCAAAATTGATGTGCCTACTGCAGGTTTTGTTTTTCAATTAAACATATTAATATTAAATTCTTGTTTCCGATGGCTTAAATTGGTTATCTTCAATTGTTTTTGATTTAAAAAATATATGTCTACAGTCATTGATAAACCTACAGCGGGGCTAAAATGGTCACATTTAGCAATTCCTCTCAATCAATTCAGCAAATGAATTGTCAAAACTGTCAAACTGACAAATGTCAAATCAGTACAAAAATACAGAAATGAATTGCAAGCAGAGTTGCATTTCGCGATTTTAAAGAATTGAATCATATTATGATTCATATCATGATTCAACAAAGCGACCATTTCAGCCCCGCAGTTCCTTGCATTACTAATGTTAAATTAGTCGCTTTCAAATGACAAAGGCTTATCAAAAATTTCTAACAAACTAAATTAAAGACGTTGGCTCTCAAAGTGAGACTTGACCGTGCCTACCTAATAGACAGTCATTTATCAGAAATCATAAATAATAAATATTATTATATTATAGATCAAGCACTTTTTTCAATATATTAGTTGCGCATGCCACTGTGCCACATTATAGCACCTAAAAGTAGCTACTAAGTCCAATTAAGAATCACTTAGTTATATTAGAAATATTAGAAATATTTATATTAGAAATATCGCTATTTCGTTTGCACAATTTTATGTGAGTAAATGTGATAGGTATATATCGCTGGCCCCGGGTAACAAAGCGGTAAACGCCGGTTACGCCCTTTTTAATGTTATTTGATTTTTGGCTTCTCTGAGTATTAGTCTATCACCCCTATTTATTTCATATTTTTAAAATAAAATTTTGGGTATAATAAATGACAAAAGCTTTATTGAATGGAAAATTATCTTAGGACTAAAACTGTATTCTTGCATTACTCTATGAAACATAACTAAAAAAACCGGTGAAGATACGATACAGCTAAGCTTTCGCTGTAAGATTCCCAGAAGAAGGGAGTAATCGGCAGGCACGCTCGAAATCTAATTTGAATTATTTTTAACAAAAAATTAAAACCGACTTCCAAGGTAAAAACAATATTAATAGCATCCTTATAATATGAACTAAAAAGTATTAAATAATTTTTCCTATCTAATATGTAGTGCCTTTTCCCGAATTCGGCTAAACTTCAACTATTTCTGTACTCAATCTTCATCATTTTGAAGTCGGTACCAGATATAGCTGAATCTTTATTTCTTTGACAGAAAATTTGAAACTTTTGGAACTGGCACCGACTTCAAAATTATGAAGATTGAGTACAGAAATAGTTGAAGTTTAGCCGAATTCGGGAAAAGGCACTACATATTAGATAGGAAAAATTATTTAATACTTTTTAGTTCATATTATAAGGATGCTATTAATATTGTTTTTACCTTGGAAGTCGGTTTTAATTTTTTGTTAAAAATAATAATTTCACTCTTTTTAGTTACCTAGTAGGTAAACGGTTAGTGCCAATTCAAATTGTATAAAAAATAGTTTCATATTGTCTTCACTAGATGTCACTGAGGCGCTCCTGTGTCGCGCTATCGCTTGTACGTAGAAGTTTTATATAGGTTGTTGTAACTTGTAACAGATTTTCGTTGTGTTGTTGAAAGTTTGTAAGCAACTGACGTCTGACAACTCAACAGTGAGCTTGGTGTGAGCAGTGAGCATTGAATTTACAACATAAATCATAATATTGAGTGGTAATTGATCTCGTATAATTGTTATTAAAGGTGAACGCAGATTTGGCCGCACCGCACGCACCGCAGTCGCCGCATTCGCAATTCTTCATATAATTATGAAGTTGCGAAGACTGCGAGGCGGGTAGGTAGGTATGCGAGCTTGCCTATAACTTCATATAAAGAATTCCGAATGCGGCGACTGCGGTGCGTGCGGTGCGGCCAAATCTGCGTTCACCTTAAGTTGACCTCCGTCATAGTCCGCGAATTTATAAGTGGTCGTCGGTGGTACTGCGTATATTCTACGTATCTTATTACAATTTGTAAAGACTGATATGAGTCATACGGCATACCCCAAGGCCCAAATATCAGGTAGATAGATAAATTTAAACAATACATTTAAAAAGATCTAAGTGAACACGTGCTGCAAAATGCTCGCAGCGCGGCATCACAATAGACATAACTACCAGTACTTCGACTGCTATGAGACTGACAAGTATTAATATCTGTCGTTTCTTTCGTGTTTCGCCAGGATAAGTTAAAGGCTGGCGCGCTGGCTGGTATAATTTAATTTTAAAAATAAGATTTTGAAATTGAATTCTGACAGTTTTCTTTGCATGTGCCAAAATATAAACAACTAAATTTGTAGGTTACGACCCTAGCGACGACTTTTGTCATAATACGTCAAACTTAAAAAAATTACATCAGTTCTAAGTCGGCATACTCTATCATTCTGTCTACTCTGGCGGCATGCCGCATGCCCTGACATTCCAGTTAGAACTTGAATACGATGTTTACGTACGCGTCGCCGCGCGCCGCCGCGCGCCGCGCGGCGACGCCGACCGCCGTGTATATTAAACAGCCTATAATAATTGGTGTTGTTATGTACAAAATTATTATTATTGTATCCATACCTATGCCTTGTACTATTATCTATTTTGTGCCATGAGACATTGGTGACCTTAACACGACGTGGTAATGATGATGATGACGATGATGATGATGATGAATTTGAATTGCATGGTAGCATATGCTTTCTGTTCTTAAAACAACGCCGAAACTCCCAAACGTGTATCTATAAAGAGTCAGGAGTTCTCTCAGCATCTTCGAAACCATGGTATACCTTGACCCAATATTTGACTTTTTGGTAGCATATTCTTAGTACACTTCACATAAAACCAAAATCACCATATGTTTCCATATAAATTTCGAGGAGTTCCCTCGATTACTCCTGGATCCCATCATCAGGTCACCACTTTTGTGAACATGGTACCAAATTGGAGTGAAACCTAATACAACAAAACAAAAATTTCGAAAATCGGTTCACAAACGGCGGAGTAATCGTTGAACATACAAAAATAAAAAAAAATAAAAAAAAATATCCACAGCCGAACATATAACCTCCTCGTTTCTTGGAAGTCGATTAAAAATACGTCGTGTTATGTTCTTACAGCCGTAAATCTCAAGCGGTTTGGTGATTTTATAAAGTCAATAAATAATGTTACAATTGAAACAATATCGCTTATTAGTTGTATTATACATTTTTTCAATTATTTCAACAATTTTTTACACAATTAAAATTATTTTCATATGGTTAAATAGGTAAAAAATTTAACTTTCATATGACACTTCAAACTTTTGTTTTGGACCACTGTACGCTGCACTATATACAAATTAGCTTATTTTGTCTCTCCTGAACAAAACGATTTTTGATATTAAGCCTTTATTGCCCGGGGCCAGCGATATATAGCTATCTATATATTTTCAGAAATTTAAATTTCTCCTTATTCGCGACTGCATTTACTATCTACCTACATATTATTATTTTTGTTTGGTTAGATACATGTATGTAGAAACACAATAATTTTTCAAAAGCATAGATAAATTAGTTAATTTGGGAGTTAAAACGAAATAAATGTCACCCTGACTTATCTTTGAAAGCGGAAACTGATATAAATATTCACGGTTACAAAATATCAACATTTTAACGTCCTTTTAGCGAAATGACAACCAAAACGGGCGTACAATACTTGTTAAAAATAACATTATCTCATTCCTTATACATACCCCCAGCAAATAAGACTAAAAAAACTAAAAATAATTGTATAAAATAGAGGTTAACACTTAAGGCCATCCCCCGAGCAAACGACCTTGACCATACATTCGACGCGTTTTCTATTATTTTTTTTTACTTATCTTAATTCAAAATTGATCTAAAATAATTTAAAACGGGCAAACCTAATTAATGAAATTATCTATCTATTGTCGTGTGTTTCATATAAACGCTATTTGTAAATACTAGGGAGTACTAGGGATGCTGAAAGTATGCTTCAATTTTAATACTTAAATTGGTATTACTTTGGAAGCTAATATCATGAGTATAATAAACAAAAATAGAAAATTAAAAACGGGGAATGTTGATATACAACAGAATACATAATTAGTACCTTACGATATACTGGAGATGATTGTTGTATTTTTATTATAACTTTCAAATTATTAGTTTTTATGGCTCTAAATACGGTAAATTACGGAATCTCCGTAGGGGAAGGGCCTTAACTTACCATAATATCATAATTATGTTACAATATGTTACATACTCCGGTCGACGGGCAGGAAGACATTCGTCCATTGATCTACTTATTCGGTTGCTACTTGCAAGTTGCAGTAGCAATATAATATTATATCTCTTTTATTATTTAATATTAGTAAGTATCTAATTTTTATACGCACGTTATAATATTATGGGAATTGTGACGGATATCATAATATATTTTTCGAACGCGTGTTAGACGAGATGCTTTTCGCCATTGACAGAATTTTGCTCTGTCCGACAATATTATAAATGCGAAAGTGTGTGTCTGTCTGTCTGTTACCTCTTCACGCCCAAACCCCTGAACCGATTTTGCTGAAATTTGGTATGGGGATACTTTGAGACACGAGAAAGGACATAGGATACTTTTTATCCCGAAAAAATGTACGATTCCGCCGCTATAAACGAATTTTGGCGCAACGGATTTGCGGGCGTCATCTAGTTACTAATACATGGTCTTCCTCAAAGCAATACCAGATATCTGCAATGTATCGCCATTTTTACCGAATAATAAATAAACCGAAATACAATAGGTGGTAAATCATAAGTACAAATAACTAATACCTAAGCTTTATTTACATTACCAAATATAGGTTTTCAAGAAAGAGTAAGCTGCTTTGACTACGCTTGAGCCCAGAACACGTTGCCTTCCTGGCTCGACCAGACTCTAGAATTCTAGATCTTTTAAAAGTTTTTTTTATTCCCATCACAGCTATCAGCACAGATCGTGCAGGATCTTGTGCAGTCGCGATGGTTCATGGCCGGGGCTCTGGTGGCCGTGGTGATAATCTGCTTCATCTACATCCTGCTGCTGCGGTACGTCATTACACCCGTGGTGTGGAGCAGCATCGCTGGACTGTTCGCTTTACTTGGATTTTGTAAGTTACTACATCTAGTCACGACTCACGTTTAATAGTACGAGCTTCAGCGTGTAGTTGTCGTCACATATATATATCCAACTTGGTACACTAAAGGGTAAACTTAGTCAAGTTGCACTCAATTTTTCTCACGAAGTTAGAAATAGGATTTTAGAATTTGATAGACTACGGGCCTGTTTCACCACTTACTTATAAGTGCCGGATAGGCTATCCACAACTATACTTGACAGATAGAGTATGGAGAATCTGTCAAAAAAGTTATGGATAGCCTATCCGGCACTTTATCAGGAAGTGGTGAAACAGGCTCTAACATATCTTTATGTGACATGGTTGCGACTTGCGAGGTTGTTTGTGAAATCCCTTCATCTTGCTGACTGAATAATGGAATGCAACTTGAATGAGTACCCTGGGCTGTTGCTGACGGAACCAAGTAGGTGCATGATAATAAAGCAATTTTGCACATAACAATAGCCTCTATATAGCCACTGATCCAAAGATCTCTTTTCTTATGTCATTGATAATTTCCAAAGATTTCTAAACTTATTTCTCATCATTGTATGGGCGAAATTCAGTTGTCAATGCTTATTATCCGACTTGGGATAAAAAAGAGAGGCGTAAGATTCAAGCTAAAAATAAGAGTCATTTAAGAAAATAAGAGATATTTAAGGACTAGCTATTTTGGTCCTGGCATAAAAATTTCAATCCTCTATTTAAACCCCATAAGGGTGGAATCTTGAAATATCCTTTTAGTGGACGTCCTCTCCATAATATATTATTATGTGGAATACGTGCGCGACAATTCATGTTTCTTGCTTTAAATTGATCGATGAGTAAATTAGAATCGTATTTTATGACGATTATACCTAATGGCGTTATATTTTTCAGGTATATATATGTCGTATAAACAGTACGATTACTTCAAAGCGAATCCAGTGGGTCTGTACCAAACGACCAACCTGAAGGGCTACGTTCAGTTCATATTTTCGAAGCACGAGACATGGATGGTCATTCTTATCGCTCTTGCGGTATTCTTTGTCATTCTGTTGCTGGTTATTGTGTTTCTCAGAAGCCGCATTACTATTGCAATTGCTTTGATAAGAGAAGGAAGCAAGTGAGTAATCTACCACTGTTTTTTTGACATTTTTGTTTGCCTCAGTTTGCTTAAATTCTTCTTGTTTGCAAATTAGTAATACATTGGTACTTTTTGTCTTTATTTGCAGTATTCTTAATATTTATGTTGCAACTAGATGACGTCCGCAACTCCGTTACGCCAAAATTCGTTTATCGCACTGGACCCATACATTTTTCCGAAATAAAAACTATTCTATGTCCTTTCTCGGGACTCAAAATATCTCCATGCCAAATTTCAGCAAAATCGGTGAAGAAGTAACGGACAGACAGACAGACACACTTTCACATTTATAATATTAGTATGGAAGTATGGATTCATAGTGTTTAATAAATAATGATACAATTTTTAACCTCCGCTGAAAGCTAATAGGCCGACCTACTCGTAGCAACATAATAGCCTAGAAACATCTTAAACTATACAAAACTTGAGAAATCTAGAATTTTGTATTAATGTTTTCAGAGCGGTGACCTCCATCAAATCAACAGTTATTTTTCCAATATTTCCCTGGTTACTACAATGTGCTGTTATCGCCTATGGTGTACTAGTACTTATGTACTTGTTGTCTATTGGAGAGTCTACATTCCGAATTGTCAATATCAGAAACGATACCAGTTGCAACTGTAATGGCGTTTACACCGAGGTAATTTGAAACTTTAGTCAGATTACAAAAACCAGATATTATAATTTACCTATGTAACGAAATGCGTCGATGCCTAATAGAAATTCAAATGTAAAACGGCTAAATGGTATTTGAAATTTCAACGATGCGTCGCGTTGCACGTTGCGGTCTGAATTGACCCTAAGATGTCATTGTAAGAAGTCAGCAACTTTTGCAAGTTTACAAGGTCGCTAATTTTAACAATACAAGGACTTTGGCTAAACGAATGATCTAGTTAGCAGAGCATCGCATGTAAGGAAGCATCAATATATTTTGACTTGCTCGCGTGCATAGGAGCATTAATTGTTACTCTCAAAGTGAACTTTACGCCTTTGTCTTGAGTCTAGATGATTCTATAACGTTTATTTTATATTGTTGAAATATGACCTAAATTAAACGTAAGAGAGACGTTGAAATTAGTCTAATTACGTCACAATTTAACTAGTTTCGTCGTTATGCATGACTAAAGAATAATGCTTGAAATACGACTTCTCGCACATAAAAACCTACTGAATATTACGTAAACTGCTGCCAAGCATTTAGTTACACTAAACGCTGGTAAATGCTTAAGGACGTTATTGAAAACTATCAAAATACAATATTAACATGGTACAATAATAACAATTGTAACTAATTTTAACGTGAGCAAAATGGTGTCATTCTGTAAAATGTAAGGAAAACATACTTTAGAAGTTAGAACCTACTCATTAAATTACTAAAAGTAACCTTACAGTTAGGTATATTATTATTACCTACAAATTATACCAACTTTATTTTATCCTTATGCTTAAAGTAGAAATGCAAACATAATATTATTACTTAGTCTACTTATATAGTTTCAATTGGACAAAATTTGCAATGATTTTTTTCGCTCCATAAATAACAAATAACTTGTCCCGATGTTTTATCCTTGTTACTCAGTATTAAATAAGCGACAGAACTCCCGAATAACCTACTCGTCACTAACTGCTAATTACTAGATGGCCCTTGAACACAATTTTAAAATATAACTAAAATTACTTTGTTAGTATTGATTCCAGCCTAGAAAATTGTTAGTTTTAACGTAGACTTTTTTCAATTTCAGGAAGGACAATCGTGTAGTCCAACCACATTCATCCAGAAGTGTCACGACATAAGCAACACATTGAAGCCGTGTAGTTTAGCGACATGTCATTTTACCGGCATCGAGAACCCTACATCTGTGAATTTGATGCTTTGTAAGTGTTGTAATGCACCGTTTTTAAAAAAAAGATGTTTAGCAAAATGTGACTTATCAGGATGACCATTCCTATAAGCCGCGATATGTTCTTTATACCGAGTCTCAAAGCTGCGTCCAGTTTGACCCACATATACACTATCGCATTCAGGACAATCGATCTTATAGACACCGGACTGATATTTTTCATCAATCCGGTCTTATTATGACACAAATGATGTTTTAAAGTATTATTTGTCCATATGTGTCATAATAAAGACCGGATTGATGAAAAATATCAGTCCGGTGTCTATAAGATCGATTGTCCTGAATGCGATAGTGTATATGTGGGTCAAACTGGACGCAGCTTTGAGACTCGGTATAAAGAACATATCGCGGCTTATAGGAATGGTCATCCTGATAAGTCACATTTTGCTAAACATCTTTTAGATAGTAATCATACCGTGCCCGATGGCCATTCCTATAAAGTTTTACATAAATGCGATAAAGGCTTTCGGCTGAGCGTGTTGGAACAATTAGAGATCATAAAAGAAAAGAAAAATAACAGATTTGCATTGTTGAATGACCAAACTTGCTTGACTACGTCACCGCTTATTAATATATTCGGGGGTACTAGTGAGGGTAGTGGGGGTAGTGGGGATAGTAGCGGGGCTCGATAGGATATAAAAAGGTGGTGTTTTGGCCGGTGGCGGCACTTGACGGACGTTGTTCGTAGAGTCCACATCCTGAGGATGCTCCGGTGTTGGAGCGAAACGCGCGTCGAGGTTTTCAACCTGCATGGTGGTGAGGGGCCTTGCACGGATTTGCCAACATTATTGCTTGTGTGGTGGTGGTGTTTGCAAGTTCTTGCATGCGAGTGTACGCATAGGCAGTGTGGGAGGAGGGAGGTGCTGTACGCATGCCTATGCGTGCACTCACTCATTTACTTAAAGGTGGAAGGGTTTTTTTTCGCGGAATATTGCTAAAAATAATAACAAACTAAATTTTAATGGCTTTTTGTGAAAAATCTAGCACATTAAACTGGTTCTTTTTTATTTTTAAAAGATAGAGGAAGTTTACATCTTCTAAAATTCTTTTACTTCAATGCTCTAAGTCAGATAGTTTAGAAGCTATAACGATTTTCTTATGATGAGGTGGTCAGATTAGTATGAAGCCAGAGAAAAAAATTTTTTTTCAAAAGTTGGAGATTTTATTTTTGAAATCATGATGTATGGCTTATATTAGTGACAAATCGGCTTTCAAATTATTATTATCTCCAACTTTTGAAAAAAAAAATTTTTCTCTGGCTTCATACTAATCTGACCACCTCAGCATAAGAAAATCGTTATAACTTCTAAAATATCTGACTTAGAGCATTGAAGTAAAAGAATTTTAAAAGATGAAAACCTCCTCTATTTATTTAATATAAAAACGAACTAGTTTAATCTGCTAGATTTTTCACAAAAATCCATTAATAAAAATATATACTTTTTTTTTCTTAAACTTGGGTTTTTCTATGTTTATTTCCACGATATTTATAACATATTGCCTATGTAAGCGTAGTCCAAAAATTCAGCTATCAAATGAGACCTTTTTTATCTTCATAGGATATTTATATGAGAAGTACTGGTCAGATTAGTGTGAAAGCCCGAGAAAAATTAAAATGGCTGCCATTTTACAACCGTGAGAGAGAAAAAATTTTAGAGCCAATTTGTCGATAAAATATGCCATAGATCATGACATTAAAGGATCGGATACCGGTGTCGGGACACATTGTATATACTCTATATTTTGTTTGTGATTAGTTATTAGCAATTTGAAATTAAAAAGTCTTTAGATAAATTTGTTACGGATACTAGACGCATGATTCACTGCTTCGCTAAATAGTATATTTAGCTAAAACTGCACAACTCATTATAACACTTTTTATATGAGCAGCGATTTGCTGAAATTTGATTTGAGAAATTGACGCTACCAATACTGGGGAAATTTGAGCAAAACGTTTGATACTTTTTTCCTTATAGCGGCTGATTCTGTGTGTGATACGTGCAAATCTAAGAAGATATCCGATTAATAAGGATATTTTTTGAAAATCTCTCATCCGCCATGAGATTCTGGTAGACCTTAGATACTTAATTTAAATCAATAACATTTTATTCGTTACCTTGATCACTTTAAAACTGTTCTTCTGCAGTCGTCAACTTACTGGGCTTCTTCTGGCTGATGTTCTTCATCAGTGGCGTGGCGGACATGATGCTGGCCAGCACATTCTCCACATGGTACTGGACCTTCCGCAAGAAAGACCTCCCCTTCTTCACACTCACCTCAGGGATCTATAGGACGATTAGGTAAGAATTCTAATTCTACATCCATACTAATATTATAAATACGAAAGTGTGTCTGTCTGTTTGTCTGTTAACTCTTCATGCCCAAACCGCTGAACCGATTTTGCTGAAATATGACATGGATTGAGTCCCGCGAAAGGACATAGAATACTTTTAATCCCGGAAGAATGTACGGTTCCCGCGCGATAAACTAATATTGATACAATGGAGTCGCGGGCGTCATCCAGTTCTACATAGATAATATTGTAATATCTAAGCAATGAAGCAGATTTTAATTCGTCTTGCCAAACTAATTAGTATCAAAGTATGTGAAGATGGAATATAAAAGCAAAATAAAGATTAAGCTAATAACGCACTTCAATGAGGCACAATACCACAAGCAAAAGCTCAATTGCCCATTTCCATAAATATGGTAAAAAAGCAGCAAGCTACAGAAAAGTACAAGCATATATAATTAAAAGCTAGCACAAGCAAATTAGGCATTTTTATAACAAATATCGTTACGTGGCAAGCTAGACAATACAGTCATAAAAGCAAATAAGCAGCTCGATGCAATACAAAGCAAAATCTCAATATTTTTCAGGTATCACCTCGGCACAGTCGCTTTTGGAGCGCTCATCATAGCAATAGTGCGGGTCATCCGAGTTATATTGGAGTACATAGATAGAAAAGTGAAGAAATTCGACAACCCATTTACCAGGGCCATCATGTGCTGCTGCAAATGCTTCTTTTGGTGCTTGGAGAGTTTCCTCAAGTTCATCAATAAGAACGCTTACATAATGTGTGCGATACACGGCAAGAACTTCTGTAGGAGTGCCAGCGATGCGTTTTCATTGCTCATGAGAAATATTGTGAGAGTCGTCGTACTAGATAAGGTAATTGTTTAAATCATCTACTTTCATACTGATAAAAATATTTACACTGCAAATAATTATAGGTACAAGGTATGTATGTATTTGTCTGGCATATTTAAAGTCACATGAGTCATGACAGAGAACACTGAATATACAGTCTTCGTTTGTAAGAGGGTTTTAAAATAAATCCCAGTTTTATATTGAGGGCTACGCCTAGAAATTTGTTGGCGGAAATACTACTTGTCTTCTGAATTTAACTGTCCACGATACCCGCGGAGCAACGCGGCCGAATTCAATAAGACTATAGTTTTCTACGGTTATGTGTTATAAGAACCAAATCATTAGATTCATACCTATACTGTCCCACTCCCGGGCAAAGGCTTCCCCAAGGATCTTCCATGCTCGCTCCGGAAATACATACCACGCTTCCATTTCAGGTTGCAGATTTCCTATTCTTCCTGTCGAAACTGTTAATATCTATCGGGGTGGGGGTCGCTGTGTACTATCTCCTACAGTGGAACTATGTCTACGAGATAACTGAGGGCCAGCGGTTACACTACAACTACGTACCAGCCATCATCCTCGGTATCGCCACGTACCTTATATGCACGATATTCTTCAACGTCTACTCCATGGCTGTAGACACCTTGTTTCTGTGCTTCCGTAAGTATTCTTGGGTTATTTCTTTGTAAAATATTGGCAATCTTAGTTACCTACTGTTTAGAAATGAAAGATAACGTTACCAGAGAGAAATGAGGGTTATCTATAGGTTAATACTGCGCGCGAGCTCCGAGAAATTAAAGAGTTACGAGCGCGGCCTCGCGCCCACTTCATAGATGCCAGCCTCCGATACAGCTTGTGCGTTAAGCTTAAATTATTATTATTATGATCATAATGTAAACCAAACATAAAATGACCGCAATATTTATCTTATATATAAAAATGGATTTTCAAATGCGTTAGTCGCGCTAAAATCCAAAAACGGCTGGACGGATTGGGCTGATTTTAGTCTTAAAATATTCGTATAAGTCCAGGGAAGGTTTTAAAGTGACACGAAGTTCACCGGGACAGCTAGTTTCATATATTAATAATTATTATCATTGAGGCCATATAGTTGGGGAGGGGAAGAGGGAATTTCGGGATAAGCTCGAGCGTGTCAGATTAAGCTTGTATAGGCTTCCGACATGAATCTCGTTATCCTGGTATAGAAATGAGATTTCTCACGTGGTGGGTTATTTTTTTTAAATATTGAAATGTCATCGGATCTGTCAGATTAAGATAGTTGTTTAGTATACCCCAAAGAAGCTTCCATATAAAGCACTGACGATTCAAAGGTCAGGTAAGCCTGTAGGGACATTTAAAAATATAAAAAAATAAAAGCTTAATATTTTCCTAACTAAGCTTCGCAGATATTTTATTTTGCACCTTAACTAAATGATTTAGTCCTTGTTGTCTAAAATATATTTATAATTTACCTAAATAAGCAATTTTCTGAACATAATAATAATATGTTCTTTTTCAAAACTTTAAAATGGCTGCAGTTTCTGAACCCACCGCTAAAATAAAAAACGCTCTTATAATTGTTTTACCAGTTTTACCTAATGTAAAAAACCTACTAGGTCTCCATGACGCTCGAGTAACTACACAATTAGCACCTTCCCCTCCCCTACTAATACGGTTCTATGTTATGTAAACTGCAATATTGCACTTTCCTGTGTCATAACAATAAGTAATCGTCGAATTGCTAAAATTATAATGTACCTTTCTTTTCTAATTTTCAGTTGAGGACTGCGAGAGGAATGATGGATCACCGGAAAAACCATATTTCATGTCCAAAAATCTAATGAAAATATTGGGCAAGAGAAATTCGAAACCCATAGCGCATAGTAAATAATAGACTACACTGTGCCAAGCAAGGCTTCAAGTCAATTTGCCAAAAGATTTTACTAAACTAGCTTTAAGGGCTCAATTTTTATAAATGTTTACTAAATTATTTGATAAATGTTTTAACACTAAATACAGTATTTTAGAGTAAGATTTTTATCTCTGTTTTGTAACCACATTTTCTACTAGTATTTCAATATTTTTATAATATAAATACTTGTTTGATTTCGAACGAGCAAGATGCCGCCTCACAAAATTCTAAAATAATATGATTAAATACATCTACAAAAAAACGAATAGTGCTGCCCGGCATTATTTGTTTTCTATAAAAAATAGTAGACGACGTAGGTATGAAAAACGATTATTGCCAGGCATCAAGAGCAAAATAGTTTTACTGTATTATAATATTATTAATATTAAGAAACTAACTGCTCAACAAGATAATAATAAAAATTGCATTTTCATATCTGCAGATTCCATAGACTGTCTGTATTCTTTCCTATTACTTATTATAAAAAATTGTTTCAGACTTTAGAGTATTAAGGGCTAAAAAGATCTGTTGGAAGTACTGGAAACAATTTTGAAAGAACTGTGTTCACCAAAGAAACCTCATGAAGTTGAGTTGTAAATATTATTAATAAAGGTTTTCCTATTTATCAAATATCAATAACAATAATTCTCTAACAAAATAATTATTATAGTACGGGAGCCCTAGAACAAATTTTTTTGTGTTTACTAACAAGCAAATTTTTTATGAGTAGCTTCATTTTGATAAGACAAACTTTTTTATCTGCGAAAATTCTTGAAAGTGACAGCTAACAGAGATAAAAATGATTTCATACTTTGATTTGATGGTCCTCAATTAAATCTGCTGGCTAGGGTTCAGTTTTAGGGTACCGTAATCAACCAAGTTTTGTTGATTACAGAACCCTAAAACGAAATCCTAACCAGCTGATTTTTTTGTATATTTGTAGGTTAATAGTTATATAATTTAAAAGTAACATTGTCCTGCAAATATAACAATCCATATTTTAGGACCATCAAATCAAATTATGAAATCATTTCTATCTCTGTTAGCTACCACTTTCAAGATTTTTTGCAGATAAAAAAGTTGTTTGTCTTATCAAAATTAAGCTACTCACAATTTTTTTATTTTTTATTTTATTTAATTTATTTAAGGTCGCTTTTCAACAACAGAGGTCATTAACGACCACATTTTACAATAGAATATAACAAAACTTAAATTGTAACGAATAGGTACATCTAAACTGATTTATAAACATCAATCATTTACATAAATTTTAACGTCTGATTACAGCCATTTTTACTTAAACATTCTGAGACTATTCGGTAAGCAACATAATTGTTTTTCCCTATTACAAGCTGTGCATTCCACTAAAAGATGATAGACACTCATATCTTGCCCACAACTACATTTACTCTTTTCACCTTTTGTCATCAAATGTATGTGTGAGAAGTTAGTGTGCCATAGTCATAATGTGAGAAAAGCCTGGGTCACTCACACCAATCTTCATAAACGTAATAGGAGACAAAATTTTAATTTTAAACTCCTCAAATTTTTGTTCTATAATTTTATTAGGTATAACAGGGCAAACATTCGATAATACTATTCTTTTATTTCTGCTGATTAATGATTTTATTTCAAGTCCATTCTTATTTATAATTAGGTTTTTCTTTTCTTCGATAAGGTAGTCTGCGGTTTTCTTGCTATCTAAATAAATACATATTCGGGCATTTGATATGCGGGATATAAATCGTATAGTTGAAGCTGGTGTAATAGATGATAGCGCAATTAGGTACTCCCTGAGGGTTACTCCTTCGATTGAATCCAAAACAATAGCTTGATCCTTTATGGGGAAAACTGTTGTGGATGTCACGTTCGCATAACTTGAGACTTTCGAAGCTTGAGATACTTGAGATTCAGTAGGTAATTGATGAGACATTGGGGGGTATTGAGACGTTGTGGGGTTTAGAGACATTGGGGGGTTTGGATACGTTGGGGTAGAATACATTTTAAAATATAGGGTATCTCCTGTTGCCAGGAGATACCCTAATTGCGTTTTATTAAACACTTGTGCGTAGGTAAAAGGTCACACGTAAACAAAACTCGACGGTTCGCCTTAGAAAGGGCACGCGCATCCGCTGTGACTGCTCGCGCAACACGACACAAAAAATTTGCTTGTTAGTAATCACAAAAAAAATAGTTCTAGGGCTCCCTCACTATTATTGTTATGTTAGTACTTCTTAAACTTTTTTACAAAAAAAAATCCTATCTCTTTAATATTATTAAACATAGTAGTTAAGGTTTGTAAACTTTATTTAATATTCCGATTATGATAGTGAATAAATATAGGGGGGTGCCTGACTGCTGCCACCAGGTTGAAAATGTAATAAAGAGTACTGTAACAAACATTTTGCTAAAAACATACTTTATGATGTTCACTATTATTATAATATTGTTTATTATTAATATACATATATTCAGATATGTTAATGATACGGGCCAAAAGTTGTACCATTCAACTTATTTTGTAAATTAAAAAAAACTAAAAATGAGGATTCCGTAATTCTTTGTGCAGGTTTTTGGAAAAGTTTCTATACTTACTAAATTTGTAATTAAACATTTTTTAAATTAATAAACACAATAAAAAGTGGTTGTTTTGTTTTGTGCCCCAAAAATTCCAACATCAAAATGATAACATTATAATAATAAACATGTATAGCAAGTCCCATGAAAAATATGTTTAAGTAAAACAAATTAATAAATGGACTTACCATTTAGTATTATATTTCATTCTTAATATTGTTTTCAAACTTGCTTGTATAATTTTAATATTGTTACGGACACACAGAGCCATCTAGCGTCGAAGCAGTAAAACTTATCTATGGGACACACTACACATAAATTCCCTACTCGATACTAGATGGCACTAGGTGTACCTACGTGTAATTTCTAGAAATATCTCATACTTGTTTACGCATATCGGGTTTATTCTGGGATGTTCCGGAATATTCTGAGATTCGATCCGGCCCGTATAAATAGTCGCAGACAGTCCAGCCGGCAGTTTCAGTTTGATACAAGCGATCATCAAGGCGACTTCGAAGTGAGAACAAGTGATCAATAGTGAGTGACAGTGATAGTGCTCAGTGATTTGGATCTAGTGCTTAGTGTTTGGACTTAGTGATTTGTGTGAGCTAGTGTTTGTGAATAAAGTCTTCAAGAGAGTCACCAGGTCTTTCTCCCCGAATCCTACGAACCCTAGCACGTAACAACTGGTGTCGGAAGTGTGATTTGGAAGATGCCATTGACTCCGAGAGAGGACTTCAAGGGGAGTGTCAGGACAAGGGCGCAGCGAGCTGCTGCCATTGACTTCGAGAGAGGAGTTGGAGGTGGGGCTGCGGAGGCCACACCCACTGGGGACCAAGCTCCGCCCACTGAGGGACAGGTCCCACCCACTGGCCCCGCCCACCAGGCTCCGCCCACTGGCCACGCCCACCAGGCTCCACCCAGTTTGGGTGAAGCCACGCCCACTGGCTCCGCCCACCGGGACCCGCCCACTAGCCACGCCCCCAGGCTCCACCCACTTTGTGCGTGGCCACGCCCACTGGCCCCGCTCACCGGGCTCCGTCTGCTCAATCCCTGCCTACTGGCTCCAGCCACCATGTATCGCCCGCAGCACCTACAGCCCCTCAAGTGGCTCTTCAATTAGAAAGCCTAATTGAATTAATTCAGGCTTTGCAGGAGTCACAAGACCGCAAGCTCGGTGTTTTGCAGGAGTCACAAGACCGCAAGCTTGGCGCGTTGCAAGATTTTCAAAAGGCTGAAATTCAGCCAATGAGGGAGTCTCAAGACCGCAAACTCGGCGCTTTGCAAGAGTCACAAGAGCAACAAAGGGACCTTCAAGAAAAGGCGCTTCTGGCTATAAAGGACGACAGTAACACAGTGACAAAGCTTCGTAAAGATGTCGACGTAATGGACGAACGAGTTACCGGGTTAGGAGTTGATGTGGAAAATGTGAAAACCGGCCTCACTGAACTACAGAAGAAAGTAGTGCGCCTGGAAACCACAGGAGTCGCGACGTGTAGTGAAACTTCCGGTGTGGCACATGGACCAAGAGTAAAAGTACCACCATACGACGGCACTTCTTCTTGGAACGCTTATCGTCAGCAATTCCAGACGGTTGCTTCTGCCAACGGATGGACTGACGAACAATGCCTGACCGCTCTCACTGTTGCGCTCAGAGGGCAAGCTTTGTCGGTCCTAGAAGCACATACAGGAAATGGGTTCCAAGACCTGATGGAGGCCCTTGAATCCAGATACGGGGAGCGACACCTGGAGCACGTGTTCCGTGCTCAACTTCGTGACAGAGTCCAACGCTCAGGAGAGGGACTACAACAATGGGCGTTGGAAATTGAAAAACTGGTCAGGAAGGCACACCCAGGAGCAGATTCCAAGATGATCGACACAAATATCGTTCAAGCATTTGTCGACGGAATCAGGGACCTGGAAGTCAGAGCTGCAGTAAGGCTACGTCACCACACCTCGCTAAAGGAAGCATTGGCGCATGCTTTGGAAGTCGAGGCTGTTCGGCGTGACATACGGCCGATCCCTAATATCCGCGAGGTCGCTGCGGAAGTCAGGGAGGTTAAGGCTCCAGCAAGGAAAAGATTCGAAGCCATGTGCTATAAGTGCGGTGAGAGGAGCCATCTTCAGCTCAACTGCCCGCAGAAGAAGACCCAGATGGCGAGGATGGAAAGGATCGAGGAACAGATAGAGGAGCTGAGGAAGTAAGCAGTTTCGTCCCCTGCCCGGGATAAGGGGAAACGAATAGAATCCAGGACTAGGTGGCGAGTATTGGACAATGTGGAGAGAGCCCCGATAACTGTTACCTTCCAGGCACGGAGCGGAAGAACAAAGACAAATACTTTGGGTCTCTCGGAAAATGATGCTATGAGGAAGGCTCAAGAAAGAGATGACGACGTTCGACACATCATCACATGGAAGGAACGCGGTGACGTAAAACCAATCTGGAGTGAGGTTGCACCCACTGGCGCTGTCACTAAGGCGTACTGGGAGCAATGGGATAGTCTGATACTTCAAAACGGAATACTCTACCGGAAATGGGCTACCGGTTATTTTAGTTAGTTATTTTCAGATAATTGTCCCAAGGGCGAGAGTGCCAGATGTTCTCCGCGAGATACATGAGGGTGTATCAGGGAGTCATCTAGGTGTCAATAGGATGCTAAGGAAAGTACGAGAACGATTTTTCTGGTTGCATTGGCGGGATGATGTGCAGAATTGGTGCCACGAATGTACTTCTTGCGCTGATGTGAAGGGACCGCAGACCAGGAGTTGTAGGGACAACGTGGCGCGTTACCAGGGCAGTAACAACGATGCTCGGGACGAGCATCTCTAAGAGGGGAGTAGTGTTACGGACACACAGAGCCATCTAGCGTCGAAGCAGTAAAACTTATCTATGGGACACACTACACATACATTCCCTACTCGATACTAGATGGCGCTAGGTGTACCTACGTGTAATTTCTAGAAATATCTCATACTTCTTTACGCATATCGGGTTTATTCTGGGATGTTCCGGAATATTCTGAGATTCGATCCAGCCCGTATAAATAGTCGCAGACAGTCCAGCTGCAGTTTCAGTTTGATACAAGCGATCATCAAGGCGACTTCGAAGTGAGAACAAGTGATCAATAGTGAGTGACAGTGATAGTGCCCAGTGATTTGGATCTAGTGCTTAGTGTTTGGACTTAGTGATTTGTGTGAGCTAGTGTTTGTGAATAAAGTCTTCAAGAGAGTCACCAGGTCTTTCTCTCCGAATCCTACGAACCCTAGCACGTAACAATATTATGTTGTTTACCCTGTGACAAAAGTTTACTAGATAGTATAAACTTTAAAACTGCAGAATAAACAAAAAACATAGAGACATAGCATAGAAAAGCAAAAAGTAATAAAGTAACACAGTTTTCTTTCTTAAAGCTTGTATTTGCTTCATTTTTGAACTTACTCTTCCATAGCAATATGAAGCCTATGTTGAGTTAAAAATGCAACATCTAACATTGCTTCTGGATCGAGAAGGTCTTTAACAAATTCATATTTTAGACTTTCTTCGTATGCAAACATGATGCTTGTGTCATCTAACATCATCTTGGAAGCAACTAACGCAGCTATACAGTTTTTTAATCTTGCTACAACTTCACGATCGGAACGACTTACAACCTGAAAAGTTTTCTTATTTTAATATATTATGTTGCATACAAAAAAGAATTATCATTGTAAAAACTATAATAGATTTTATATATAGTAAGAAGTACTAAACTTACATAAATACTAGTCTAAAGGACCCAATTTACTTACTTGAAGCTCATAATTTTCCACTTCTTCTTTGTTATCTTCAAATAACATATCTTGCTTTTGAGGACTGAGCCATATGTAGCCATTGTTACCAATAATGATAGAAATGCCACATGGTAAATTGTGGAAATGGTTCTTCCGTCTACGAATTAGTGATGGAAATACTTTAACCAATATTCCTTGTGACAACTGAAAAAAAGTAAACTTTATAGTTTAATCCTTCGATCGCAGATTCTTGGAATTTGTTCTCGCGGCCACATGTGGCCGCTTGGGAGTTTTAAGCATTAAGTGATGTTTAGCATACCATACTTCTTTCTAAAGCATTACTACGTTCTCAATCCCCGGGTATTAAACAAAGATTTTATATGTATATAACTACTAGCTGTCCCGGCAAACGTTGCTTTGCCATGATATATTTGCCATATTATTTTATTGACGTGACCAAATAAGTATGTCACCATGGCAACGTCAATCGCTATCCCGTCGCACAAACAATGGTCTCCGTCAGTCTCAGGTTGTAATAATTTACTATTATTTATTCAACAAACACACTTATCAATATATAAAGTACCGAGTAGCCGATTCTCAGACCTACTGAATATGCATATAAAAATTGTTAAAAATCAGTAAAGCCGTTTCGGAGGAGTTCGTGGACTAGTATTGTGACATGAGAATTTTATATATAAGATCAACCTTGCCATATTTTAAGCTCCTGGTATGTAGAGATAGTGATCCATCTGAGAAAACACTTTGTACTTCGGCACTGATGAGGTCCCCTTCCTGAAGGTGCTTTCTCATCATTTGCTCATCCTCTGCTGATCTCCTTCGCTAAAAAGAAAAGAATAGCTAATATTTCTTGATTTCATTGCTATCTCTAAAGGTAAGTAAGTTTTTTTGATATTATGTTGTGTTAAACCTAGTTTTGAAGCTAGAGAAAAATACCAACCAATTCTCCACCAGGAAGATTAACAGATGAAAGTTGAAGTACAGAGTCCAAGCGAGAGTTTGTCTCCACCTTCCATCTCTTTTGCTGCACTTCCAACACCCTACCGACTATCACATCACCAATTTCACCCACATACCGACTCTTGAGGGGTCTTACACATATGAGTTTATTAACTTTCTGCATTACTCCAGCAACTGAGGACTTGAGACAATCATCTTCTGTGTAAGTTCCATGGCCACTGAAAATCATACAGAAGTACATTAAAATTTCGAAAAGTAATCTCGCCCATGAAAAAAATTATAAGAATACGAACCGCATAAAGTCTTGCATCCCACAAATAACTTCTCCTGGAGTATAGAACCTTGGTAGTTCGTTATTTGCGGCCACAGAATGGTTTACTCGCTCAGAAGCTAACCTTATTGATACATGACCCGTCATTTTCGGTATTACTCTAGTATGCACTAGGTTTGTAGTAATTTATTATTAATCCTTTAATTTTAAAACTATTGAACTAAAATTAAACTTATTTTGCACAAACTTTACAATATGAAAATTACAAAATATTTTTTGTAAACAATACTCGGAACGTGGACTTGACAGTAGTCTTCCTTTGTCTTCGTTTACCTTTACAACAGTATTTGATTTTGACCAGAGGCCCTACAATAGGGTTCGGTTCAACTGGATTTATCGTGCTGATCAAAAATTAACACAAGTTTCTTAACCAAAATTGTTTATTATAATAGGTATTGTATAAATTAAGTTAATTCAAAATAAAGGCCAAGTATCTGGGGCTTTATCAAAATAGTAGGAAGAGGAATAGCCAAAAGGAATTTTGACTTTGACAGCTTTGATTGACAGTTTACTTGACAGTTGACACCACGGTAACGGTTGTTGCTTTCGGTTTTCGATACTTTTGTGTTAAAATGTTTGTTTATTAATATCAATTAATATCTTATTTTTCTTCCTGATAGGTTCCAAAACGTTTTAAAAAATGTCTCTTAATGCTGCACCTATCACAGCAACGGACAGTTTGTCCCAAGCTTTGAAAGCAAACATAATTCCCAACCAAGAATACTTGCTACAGGTACGGCTGAAAGACAAGAACTGGTAGGTATACGGAACAGTGGATCATTATTAACAAATTTCAGGGCTCGGTCTTGGATTCAGCGGTTGAAGTGCTTCTTCATAGACTTCGAGGTCTGTGTGACAATGTAGATGCCGGCCCCGAAACTTTCGACGATCAAGAAGTCTGCTTTAGTTTACGAGATCCTAATCAACAGGTATACAACAATATCTTGTGTATGTGCCTGAAATAAACAAAATGTTCTCTGCTATTTATAATTTACCACATACTATGTGGTAAATTATAAATAGCATAGAACATTTTGTTTATTTCAAATATATTGATTACAGGCAGCACCATTGATGTTAAGAGTTCGAAAAGCGCTAGATGCGCGTGATATGCCGTATCAATTGAGATACATTGGACAGCCAGACCTAGGTGATAAGAACAGACCAACTGTTGTACGCTCCAGTTTGGATATAGCATGCAGTGGAATGCTGATTGACTTTCTTACTGAACTTGGATGCAGGATTGAATTTGAATATAGTGTGAAAGGTGTGCACTCTTTATTTTTATAACAGCTATTATGGTCACAATACATTAATGTATGCTTCAGAAGTGTCTTAATGCTTCAACTCCCGGCCCAAGTGGGCCGCAAGAGCAATAGATTTCCAAGAATCCACGATCGAAGGATTAAAAGTCAAACATTTTTTCCAGTATTTTGTAATAAAACTTTGATATGAATGTATATAAGTGTTTATCATATTAATTTTAAGGTATTTTAATAATAATATCCTTCTCCTCAAAGGTTTGCATCTACCTCACTATCTCTGCAACACCCTAAGGTTTGGCTGGAAGATAATGCCACGAGGCATTAAGCCCGCCTTTAAACAAAAATGTGCAAAAGTTTTTAAATAAATAAATAAAACTATTAAAATTAATCTTTTGCAGGTTATATGTTCAGAAAAGGAAGAATGAAGATTACTGTGGCTAAAGTGTTTAAGATTTCACAGACTTCCATGCCCCCTGAACCAATATCTCAGAGCTACCTCGTTGAACTATCAGTAAGCGATTTTTTGCCTTTTTTTAGCACTAAATTTAATATAGCAACTGCAATGATAAGTGTCATATTAAGTAATAAATCGCATATTTAAAATGTTGTTTGTTTTAAATTGTACCCAGCATGGTGCAACTTCAATATTATTTTAACATTGCAGGTGCTAGCACCACAGGGTCAGGATGCTATTGGAGAAGATATGAGGACTTTTGCCGACCAGCTAAGACCTTTAGTACAACTTGACAAAATTGACTACAAAAGACTGGGTCACATGTCTGTCCCATAACAAATGTTTTCTCTCTATGATAATATGTAATTATTTATTTACATTAACAAAAAACCGCAATGTAATGGATAGTATAAAATTTTAGAACATAGGTTTTAAAATACTTTTATAATGAGTTAATATCATGGCAGTTGTAGCTTTCAGTCTGTGGATATTAATAATTAGGTCAAAAATATTTATTATAATACAACATGTTTCAAGATTTAGAAATACTTTTAAGTCAAAACCTAACCCCAGGTTCTAGGGTGGAAAGAACAGAGAGCTTAAGGTACAGAACCTTAATAATTAATACTCTGTGCTATTCACATAATTTCATTATTTTTAGCCTTAAGGTAAAGCAAAAAAGGTAAAATAAGGTTTATTTCCAATTACATAAATGATTTTTCTTACATATTAATGTTATTTTTTTTAAATACAATATTATTTTACAAAGTCTGGGTTTTTCTTGACATATTTTACTGTGACATGGTCTCCGTAATCATAATCGTCATTATTCAGTCCTTGAAGATGTGCAAAATTACCAAAAAACAAGCACCTTTCATAATTCACTCTTACAAACTCTGAAAATATAATGTAAATAACTATACAATATTAAAAAGAACTTACTAAATAGTAAATACACAAACACCATCTTAAATAAGTCTTGCAGTTAAATCTTGGCCACTCGTCAACAGATGGCGCTGTTAGACGCATTTTTAATCAATAACATTTATTTTAGTTACTCAAGTGAAAAAAACTGATATCTAATGTTATAATTTTTACGTACGTACCTGTTTCATGCTTACAATTATAAAGGTCCATGACACATTCGTTGTCAAATATAAATGTAGAGCTTGTTGAAAAATCTTGAGCGCATATTTTCTGAAAATACGCCGGACACGTACCGCAAGTTCTGCAAATATTTAAAAATAACATTTAAGCAACAACATACAATTATTAAATAGGGAATATTATGCAGAGGTCGGAGCAGAGAGCGCTACTAGCACATATTAAAGTAAACTAGATGACGCACGCAACTCCATTGCGTCAAAAATCGTTTATCGAGCGAGAACCGTACATTTTCCCGAGATAAAAAGTATCCTATGTCCTTTCCCAAAGCTCAAAGTATAGGTATCCATACCAAATTTATCAAAATTGGTTCAGTGGTTTTGGGAATTGGGCGTGAAGTGGTAACAAACAGATAGACAGACAGAAAGATACACTTTCGCATTTATAATATTATAATCTTGGATCCCGCCGTAAAATCCTGCATGAATCGTTTTTTTTGATCAAATATATTTTAAAATAATCTTTATAACGTATAGAATGGATTAATGTTGGGTTGCCTTGTCAAAAGTGACCGCAAGTACCTCTAATTAAGTTCAATGTTCATGAGATAAATACATAAATTTGCATGTATCTTTTTTTCAATAAATTTTACATCATTTGAAAGAAAATGACGAGACAAAATAAAGCCCGTCACAGACCTGGCTATAATATATATTAATATGTTTATAGCTAGGCATATTAATATATATATTTTCTATACTAATTTTCGTGTGACCACACACTCAGCTATAATATATATTTCTGTGACATGTGGATTTAGTATAGAATAATATGCCTTGCTATAAATATATTAATATATATTATAGCTAAGTCTGTGACGGGCTTAAGGTATAAATGGTTGCCAGCTCTAAGTCGGCCGCAACCTAGGGTTGCCAGCCCGTAAACAGACATAGTACTTCATCAAAATTGAAGCATCGATTTTTTTAAATAATTTTGATACAGAATTAAAGTTTTATGCATTTTGTACATAAATATCCATGGTTGCCAGTTGCACGATAGCCGCAAACTGGGGTTGCTATCACTTTTGTATACGACATCGCGTGAGGTTAGGAAGCGCAAGAGAAAAGAAGCACGCATTGTTACGTGCGATAAATGAGGATATTGCATAGCAGCTGCGACACTGAGCCTAGTCTACAAATATATGTGGATGGAAAATTCCAAAACAGAATTTGACTTAGAATTTGAGCGAAAAGTTCCTTTATACTTCCTATTTTTTTGTGTTAAACGAGTATCCATACTATACACTTATACTATAATATTATAAAAGCGAAAATGTGTCTGACTATCTGTTGCTTCTTCAAGCCCAAACCATTAAACTGATTTTGCTGAATATTGGTATATCTATAGATGCTTTGAGTCCCGGGAAAGGACAAAATACTTTTTATCCCCGAACAATACACGGTTCATTCGCGATAAACGAATTTTGGCGCAACGGAGTTGCGGGTGTCATCGAGTTACTCAATAAATTATGAAGAACTAGAAGACGCCCGCAACTCCGTTGCGCCAAAATTCGTTTATCGCGCGGGAACCGTACATTTTTTCGGGATAAAAAGTATCCTGTGTCCTTTCCCGGGACTCAAAATATATCCATACCAAATTACAGCCAAATCGGTTCAACGATTTGGGCGTGAAGAGGTAACAGACAGACAGACACACTTTCGCATTTATAATATTAGTATGGATTTTTAGCCGTGATAGTTTTCCTTTTGCCATATTATTATATTTTTTAAAGATTTAGGGCCTGTTTCACGGCTTCCTGATAAAGCTCCAAATATATTTTTACCAAATAAAATATCTACCATATAAATTCACAGCGAACTCTATAGATGAGACCCATACACACTCTAAAGTATTATCACTTACTTTTGATACACCCTGTCGTATACAAGGTATTAACAAAATATGTAAGTATCTCCTGAAGCGTAGAGCGTTGATTAATAAATGATATTCAATATTAAGTTTTTTTTATTACCATATCCATACCACTGTCTGCCTGTCTGTCTTTCTATTTGTCTGTCTATCTGTCTGTCTGTCTGTCTGTCTGTCACCTGTTTACGCCTTAACCGCTGAGCCAATTTTGCTGAAATTTCGTATGGAGATACTATGAGTCCCGGAAAAGGACATATGATATTTTTTTATCCCGAAAAAACGTATGGTTCCTGCGTGATAAACGAGCCTTAGCGCAACAGATTTTCTGGCATTATTTAGTGTAATTACTAATTATTATTATATTATGTCAGTCAAATTTAGTTATTTAGTTCAGTCCGACCGCCCGCCCACTCATTTCTATTAAATATTTTGCCTGCTTGTCCGCCTCTCTACTTGCTTGCCTGCCTGCCTACCTGCCAGTCCGTCCGTCCGTCTGTTCCTATGAAATTTTTTTGTACTACAATATACTAGTAAAACAAATAATTCTGCTTGGGACTTTTCCATCCACAAATATTCGTTGACTACGTGTACCTACTTGTTTATTGTTTACGTTGTACTTCTTACAACGTAAACAATAACACAGAGATGCAAATATTTATAATATAATTATTAATTGGTGTCAGTGTGAGTGTCATGTTTTAAAATCTGATAAAAATTGATAATGGTATTTTCGAAAATTGAAAAATTTTGAAAATGGCGTGACCGTTAAACGAATATACAATCTCTTATAAATTAAAAACAAAGAACTAACTCTGAATTTTACACGAAACAATGCGGCGTACACGAGTGCGGTTTTCGTAGTCAACAGGGAATTTATAGCTTCGGACTGTCCGTCTGTCTATCCGCTGTTATGCTCAGAGACTACAGGATCTTTAATGTTCAAAGTCGTAGTTTGGCGTATTATGCGCATATTATTGATGCCGACAAAATTGTAAATCTTTAAAAAATTATACCTAATATGGTAAAAGGAAAACTATCACGGCTAAGAATAATTCATAATTTATTGAACAACTAGATGACACCCGCAACTCCGTTGCGCCAAAATTCGTTTATCGCGAATGAACCGTATATTGTTCGGGGATAAAAAGTATTTTGTCCTTTCCCGGGACTCAAAGCATCTATAGATATACCAATATTCAGCAAAATTAGTTAAATGGTTTGGGCTTGAAGAAGCAACAGATGGTCAGACACACTTTCGCTTTTATAATATTATAGTATAAGTGTATAGTATGGATACTCGTTTAACACAAAAAATAAGAAGTATAAAGGAACTTTTCTCTCAAATTCTAAGTCAAATTCTGTTTTGGACTTTTCCATCCACAAATATTTGTTGACTAGGCTATCAGTGTCGCAGCTGCTATGCAATATCCTCATTTATCGCACGTAACAATGCCTGCTTCTTTTCTTTTGCGCTTCCTAACCTCACGCGATGTCGTATACAAATATGATGGCAACCCCAGTTTGCGGCTATCGTGCAACTGGCAACCATGGATATTCATGTACAAAATGCATAAAACTTTAATTCTGTATCAAAATTATTTAAAAAATCAATTTTGATGAATAACTATGTCTGTTTACGGGCTGGCAACCCTATGTTGCGGCCGACTTAGAGCTGGCAACCATTTATACCTTATTTTTTCTCGTCATTTTCTTTCAAATAGTGTAAAATTTATTGAAAAAATTATACATGCAAATTTATGCATTTATCTCAAGAACATTAAACTTAATTAGAGATACTTGCGGCTACTTTTGACAAGGCAACCCAACATTAATCCATTCTATACGTTCTAAAGATTATTTTAAAATATATTTGATCGAAAAAAAACGATTCATGCAGGATTTTACGGTGGGATCTTAGGATATTAGTATCGAAGTATGGATAATCCGATCAAAAATAATTACTTCTATCAAGATATCGACGTTTGTTTTTTTTACTGTCTCTGCTGGAGATGCCGCCTAGCGTAAAGACGTTTATCCTATTTCTGCAATCAGTTTTAATTCGCTTGTCATTTTTAACTATACTTGAATGCTATTACTATAATATTGTGCTATTCTGTTTTGTAAACATAATAGAACTAATATTATGTAAATTCTTACTCTGATTCCTCTGTTGAATGCGTTTCTGTCGAATTGCTTATTTTTGCAGAATTACTTTTGTCTATCGTATCTTTGCTTTGCAATTTTTCTAATTCGTTCTGCGCATTCGTCAAAATCGGCAGTAAATTATATAAACCTAAAATAAATTAAAGGTTAGGTAAAGGTAAGGCAAGGTTTCCTCAGACTAGAAAATATAAAGCTAACTACAGTTGCGGTCTATCTATAGGTCTACTAGAATCTGATGGCAATTTTTGACAGCAGATTTTCAAAAAATATCCTTGATCATTGGATAAATTTATTTATTTGCATGTTTAACACACATAATCAGCCGCTATAAGAAGAAAAAAGGATTAAAATGTTTTATTCCAAATTACCCCGGTATTGCTAGAGTAAATTCATTTTCTCACTTTTTGCCATCAGATTCTGGTAGACCTATACATAATATATTCCATCCTTCTGTCATACTTGCTAAAGGACCGTATGCTGTTATACTGCAGATTCTTTATTACTTTTGTTTCTTAACCGACTTCAAAAAAAGGAGGTTATCAATTCGATGCGTATGTATACATTAATATGTACAAAACTGCCCAGTTTTCGTAGGTATATGTTAGTCTATATCAGCGTCTGAACAAAATATGTACCAGCTTTCAAAATTCTCAAAAGTATGTAGGTATGTATGTTTTTATGTTTATTTTTACAAGTCCGAATTAAGTGATACTTTTTTCGTTGTACTCGATATTGTTCAACTTAGGGGATACTGAAAGTTTAATCAAAATCGGCTTAAATTTTGAAGTCGGTTTTACCTTTTTATTGAAATAAACAGCTATTATTTATTTCATACTTGTAAATTACAAAACATAATAAAAATTAAGCATTATAAAAGGAAATACTTACTTAATATTAAATAAGATTGCTGGAGAGGATTAAACATGATCAAGAACGTTACACTCATACCTACGGAAGAGAGAATAGAATTTCTTATCTCTTAATTAAAACTTCGAAGTCATGCTTAACGTAATTGCACGTTTTAAATTGATTTTTAGTTACCTTCTATTGATTTGTAAATTTTATTGTAATTCTTTTTTTTTATTTTTATTTATTTATTAAATAAGGGGGCAAACGAGCAAATGGGTCACCTGATGGTAAGCAACTACCGTCGCCCATGGACACTCGCAACATCAGAAGAGCTGCAGGTGCGTTGCCGGCCTTTTTGGCTCTTTTCTTGAAGGTCGTATAGGTCCGGAAAAACTGCTGGTGACAGTTCATTCCAGAGTTTTACAGTGCGCGGCAGAAAGTTACGCGAAAAACGCACCGTGGAAGACTGCCACTCATCAAGGTGATGAGGATGTTTCTCGCGTGGGACGATGGCGAAAAGTTGCAGGTGGTATGATTCCGAACAATTCCTCAGAGCACTCCCCGTGATACAACCGATAGAGGATGCAGAGTGAAGCTACATCTCGGCGTAATTCCAAGGGGTCCAAGCTGTTTGAAACACTATGGCAGTCAACAATTCGAGCGGCCCTTCGTTGGATACGATCCAGAGGGAGCAGTTGGTATTTTGGCGCCCCTGCCCAGAGATGAGAACAATATTCCATATGAGGTCGAACCTGCGCCTTGTAGAGTTGTAGGCGTTGGTCCGGACTGAAGTACTGTCTCGCTCTGTTAAGAACACCAAGCTTCTTCGAGGCAAATTTAGCCTTACCCTCTAGATGATATCAGAACTGGACTTCGCTCGATATGTTGACTCCAAGTATCTCAATGCTAGGGGAGATGGTTAAAGATGTGCCCTCGAAACGAGAACATACGACCATTGCTGACTTTTTAGTGGTGAACGCGCAGACCTGTGTCTTGGCGGGGTTGAATTGGACCAAGTTACGTCTACCCCATTCAGAGACCTTCTCCAATGAATTCTCCACCTTAAACACAAGTTCGTTTCGACTCTCAGTGACATTTTGCCGAGAAATATTGGGGGAGCCGGTATATACAGCATCACCTGTAATGCCGCTGGTCTGCAACATGTCATTGATATGCAGTAAGAATAGAGTAGGCGATAGCACACAGCCCTGAGGGACACCAGCATCAACAGACTGAGTTTCCGAGCATTCGCCGTCAACTACGACCTTTATGCTTCTGTCTACTAAGAAACCAGTGACCCACTTACATAATTTCTCAGGCAGCCCGTATGATGGAAGCTTTGAAAGCAGCGCTTTATGCCAAACCCGATCAAAGGCCTTCGCAATGTCCAAACTAACAGCCAATGCCTCTCCCTTCGACTCAATTGCCTGAGCCCAACGATGAGTCAGGTACGCCAAGAGATCACCAGCCGAGCGACCCTCACGGAACCCGTATTGTTTGTCGCTTAGTAATCCCTGGCCGTCCAAGTATCGAAGAAGCTGGCTATTGATAATGGATTCCATTATCTTCGAGAATAGCACATATTATTAGTTATTCTTGCACATATTGAATATTTCGTTTGTTTATTTAATCTCTTGAATTTTCATTATTTAACGACGGTAGCAGATTCTTAGGCTGAATTTATATAATGCGTCGGCCCGAACGCGTGCTTTGCGATTTGACGCCTACACCGCGTGATGAAAAGCGAATGTACCTATGTGAATAGCTTTGTCCACACTGTGCCTTTTTCTGTTCGTCAAGGGCATGCGTTATAGCGCAGTCAATATTATGAACGTGAGGCATGCCTGCGAGTCGCACGCATGCCCTCTGACCGTATCCAAAAAACAATAAATAACCGGCCAAGTGCGTGTCGGGTCACGCGCAATATAGGGTTCGGTAATACCGCTAGTTTTTTTTTAATTTTTGTGTGGTCAATGAATGTACATTTATAACGTGTTTTACACTACTAACAACATCATCTCAGTTACTTTCAAAGGAATTTGAACGAAAAGTTCCTTTATACTTCGCCGAATACATTTTTTTTAGTTGATCGACTATTACTCAATAACTTATGAAGTCTTCTTAGCCGTGATAGTTTTCCTTTTAAATTCAGCGTATTTCCTACTCCCGTGAATTTTTTCACTTTTGCAGAAACAGCTGCTTAACCGGTAGAAGGCGGGAACACTGGACTCTAACGATTTTTTTCACTTTAAAACTTAATATTTCAGAAACGGATCTCTATATCGGAAAACGATGTATGAATACACATACTATTTTTAAAGACCTATCCAACGGCACCCCACACGATGGGGTGGACGCGAAAAAAAAATTTCATGCCTTCTTGATGTGTACCTTCCAGGTACTATAAAAAATATTTTTTTAAGAGTTCATATACCATTTTGTTGCCATTATTAATATGTGCATTCATGCCAAATTACAGCTTTATAGGTTCTATAGTCTCTGAGCAAAACCGCGGACAGACAGACAGATGGACAGAAAGACGGACGGACAGACCGAAACTATAAGGGTTCCTTGTTGACTACGGAACCCTAAAAATGACAATGTTGGCGTTGCGTTCGTTGATGCATTCAATTATTGAATGCGCCAAAACGAAATTTAAATGAAAGAAGATGACGAAAATAGAAAACGAAAGCGCATAGTGTGGACATAGCGCGACCACACCGCTATTTAACCCGGCGAGCGTAAGGTTGGAATATGTAGCAAACAGCGCTAGGTGGGTGTGGTACACCCAGATGGTTATTATGTGGTTATTATACGCTATTATTTTAATCATCTATTTTTTTTTAATACAAAACTAATGTTTAGTTATGTGTTGAACTTATTTAAGAGAGAAATTGTAAAAAAAAATGAATAATATAATTTAATTACGAAATTAAGATAATCAACAATTAGAACTCACAAAAATTAGTAGTGCCACATATTTATTACTTTAAGTATATCGAAAATATGAAAACAACAAAAAGCACTATTTTTTCTTCAGATAGACTCAACATAAGAACAAAAGAACACATAAACTGGATATTAAAAATAATAAAAAAATACTTATTCGTCTTAAAATCTAGAGCATTTTTCACAGAAGTAATAAGCATGTTTCATATATAAAAAATACAGAAATAAGTAAATTTCCCAACAAATATCTATTATTGCCTTCGCCATTATTCTCTATCAATCCATTTTGCTGTCTTTCATTATCCATCTCCTACTCTGTGTCACTTTCAAAACATCTTTCGTCACTACCAGACTCGTCGGGTGAACCAACTCCAGCTTCTTCAAAAAGACGCAATTATCTGTTTTAATTATCTTCGTATGACCTTTCTAGATTTTAAGCCTTAAAAAATCCATAAAATCCCATAAAATAACATAAAATGTGTTTGATCAAATTTGTTACAAGTAGCGTAAGGCGGGTGTCACGCACCCGCTGACAACTTCAAACTCTTCCACACCACACACTGGGCGGCAGTCACCAGAAACAGTGCCAAGGAACGCTTCCGTATCTCCCCCCGCGCAGCTACTCCAGCGCACGAAGCGTTACAACAATTCGTTATTAAAATATTAATCGATTTTTCTAGGTCTGGGTGTGTCACACCCAACCTTACGCTCACCGGGTTAAATAAATCTTTATGCACATTTGTTTGGGATTTCTCGGTGTAGCGGCCAAACCGTGCGTTTGTGCCTCCGCATTCGAATCCAACCTTATCAGATTTAATGGCGCACTCCTGTGACCTGTCAAAACTGTTTTATCTGTGACGGCCCCTTTGCACTTCAAAAGGACCATTTTCATAGTAATTCCGATGTACAAAATAATGGACGGAGTAACGTCCAGTGCGTAGTCTGCTCACGCAACAACGCGCTCACCTTGGGGGAGCAAAGCCATTCACCTAGTAATGACGAATGAAAAGGAAAATTTATACCCCAGGAAAATTAAACATTCGACCTCGGAATAATCCGCATAGAGCTGAAAATTAGTACAGACGTTAAATACACCATTACAAATAAAATTTCAAAAGTCCCCGGTGATCCTCCTTGTGCAAAAATTTTTATTCAAGGTCAGAGGTATAAAAATAAGGTTTTTCCTGTTTTTTTTTTTCCAAACTGTACATTTTATCACAAAAATAGGTAGGGAAAGAGTGATCATAGAATTCTCTACAAAAAATATTCAGACACTTTTTTCATACGACTTACCATTCCTTATGAATGGCGGGCTTAAAGTTTAGGAAAATCATATATATTATGCTTATATTATTATAAAGCTAAAGAATTTGTGGAACTACTGCTTTGAAATGAAGAATTCGTTTTTCGTTGGATAGTCTTATTTATCGAGGAAGACTTGAGCTATTTAACATCACGTTACCACTAATAGGAGCAAAGAAACAGGAAAATGGGGAAAAACGGGGAAAATTATTTGAAGGAGCTTATCTCACAAACGACTGAAGAAATTTTTTATGTTATTTGGCACAGATATAGAATAGGCCACGTGGAGGGACATAGGCTATTTTGTTTTTCAGGAAAATTTACGGTTTGCGTGAAATTTATAATTAACGCGGCCGGGCGGAGCCACGCTTAACATCTAGTACTACATACTAGGGTTGTTTGAAAAAATTGCAATGTACTCGGCCTGACATACTTCTGAGTGACTTGCATGCGTACTGTTGCTCTTCGCGACTCGAAAAGTTTAGATTTGGTAGCGACTAGCGGTAATAAGTCACACAGAAGTATGTTTGGCTGTGAACAACCCTCGTATGCTGTAGTACAAGTTCCGCTCCACCCTGTTAATTATGTATTTCACGGAAACCGTACATTTTCCCGAGAAACAAAATAGCCTTTATCCTTCCTCGTGGTCCACTTTATATCTGTGCCAAATAATATAAAAAATGGTTCAGCCGTTTGTGGGATAAGCTCTTTCAAATAATTTTCCCCGTTTTTCCCCATTTTCCTCTTTTTCTTTGCTCTTATTGGTGCCAATGTGATGTTATGTAGCTCAAGTCTTCCTCGATAAATAAGACTATCCAACAAAAAACGAATTTTTCAATTCAAAGCAGTAGCTCCACAAATTCCTTAGCTTTATAATATAAGTATTAGATATGATTTTCCCAAATTTTAAGCCCGCCATTTATAAGGAATGTTAAGTCGTATGAAAAAAGTGTCAGAATATTTTTGGTAGATACTTCTATAATCTACACTCTTGCCCTACCTATTTTTGTGATAAAATGTACGGATTGGAAAAAAACCAGGAAAAACCTCATTTTCATACCTTTGACTTTGAATAAATTTTTTTGCACAAGGAGGATCGCCGGGAACTTTTGGGGTTTTATTTGTAATGGTGTATTTAACTTCTCTACAAATTTTCAGCTCTATGCGAATTATTCCGAGATAACGATTTTTTTGCGTCTAATTAGACCGGGCTATTAGTTCAATTAACAAATTAACACCTTCGATTGATCGTACCGCCCGTTTTATGTTGAGTGAGTTGTGTCTCGTATTTAAATAAATATACGTTGGAGTATTTATTCAATCACAACGCACTACGCAGGGCTTAACTGTTTACAATTTTAGATTAATTAATGCGTTATACATTCGTAACTAGGAGTTTAACATTAAAAATAAATCATGATTAAAAGTAATAAAAATTTAACACTCTAGTTTAAATTTCGGTCAAGAGCGCTATCTAGCGACGAGAAGCTTAAACAATTTGCAACAAGATAGAGCAAGGATAGAGTAAATGCAAGAAAAGTGTTTTTATGTTGTACTTTTCTGGATTTACTTATTTCTCGTCTCAGTGATAGGAACTTTGGTTTAGGGACTGGTAAATATTATGTTATAACCTACGAATAATAGTTTATATTATTCGTAGGTTATAACCGTAGGTAATAATTAATATTACGAATAAGACAATTATTGTAAACGTCAATAATTATTCCTTCATCAGTCATCACTCAACATAATTATTGATTGTATCGCCGTTAAATTACAATACGCAGAATTACTAACACAATCTAAGTGACTAGTTGAAATACAATAATTTTGTATTATACATTATACAGTACCTGCTAGATCATAGATGAAGGGCGCAACTCCTTTGGGCCAAAATTAAAAATCGCGTGGTAAACTTACATTTTTCCGGGATAAAAAGTATCTAGACACTTTTTTGAAATAATACGGTACGGCCTTTGGGATATAGCTATATCTATAGTAGCTACTAGTGGCTGGAAGATAGGTAGGTTCATGAGGGTTTGGTCAGAGTTCATATTTCGTATTAACAAGTCGTGCATGATTTGATAATATTCTGGTAACGTGTACCTATTAAATTGTTATAGAATTCTAGAGTCTCTATGACTCTAGTATCCAACTGTATTATAAAATATACTGAGTTGATCAATATTTATTTTGTTAAAAATACATGAGACAAAATCAAATTATTATATTGACCTACTCAGTATATTTTACCAATTATTAACAATATTATCAATTCACGTGGAAACGAGCAAACGTGTCTTTCAGACATCAGTAGTCTGTGGAAACGAGACACGATTTGGCGATGCTTATGTAAAATTTCATTCATGCACCGCCGCCTCCCATCATAATCCGTTTCATAAAATTTAAAACACCATGTAGCATTAGTCACTACGGACGACACACACAAATTTTTACAATACAATCGATGGTCACTAATAATCTCCGGTCATCGGGCTCATACATCCTGCGGTACGTGGTAATGTGGATAATGTCGTGCTAATGTGCTTCGGCGTAAGACAACACAGCCGGCTCCGACAGCCTGACGGGAATACTAATGTCCACACACCGTTCCCTCTTATTTTACCTCGATGTTTCCATGAAAGTGACCCCTATGATGTTCGCATAAGGTCCAGTCAAAGGTAAAGTGAATCTAAACGCACTGCACTTCCAGCTAGAATCCTTGAAGCCATTTTGAATTATCCTTAGCCCTTTATTAGTTTTAACTATCCCTGCTTATTAGAATTCAATCAGTCATTTATAAACCAGAACTATCCCCGGTTTCTTTGTATATGTCGGTAGTTTATCTGATCGATACAGCTTTTGATTCGCTGCCACGTTTACGTTAAGGGTAAATGGACCAATCAAATGCGCTAGTAAAGAGATAAACTGCAAAAAAGTTACCTGTCAAAAACAGGACAAATTTTGGTAATATGTAGTTGACTTCAAGATCTGATTGAATCTTGGCAAAACCTTAAACCACCTTTCCCTTCGACTTCTTCTAGAAATTAGAATCTAGAATTTAGAGTTAAACACGCAGCAATTTACAATCTTTTTACTATACGTATCATAGTTTGCTACTAGATATTTACATAATTTGAAAGTCGAAATCTACAAGATGAAAAGACAGTGGCCCTTTTTCAAAACACGACCTTATCCTAAATGTATTATCAAGCTATTTCACTAATTACTTTACTAACCATTAACACGCTTCACTTAATTCTTATCACAACCTTAATGTATTTGTAAAACAGTAAAAATTGTACTAAATAGTAAAAATGTTAATGTAGACTCACAGTGTTAATTTTCCCCCCGAAAACCTATCTACTGTACCTAACTATAATATATCTACTGATCACCACAATTTCAATATGACTAGAATGTAGTGTTTCTCAGATTTTTCAAAGGCCTATCCCATTTAATTTGGTCTGGTTATAACACCACCAACACTTAACAAAAGCAGACGAAATAACGTAGAAACAATTTCTCTGATGGTATATAAGGAAGTACGGCGAACTGCGAAGTAGATAAAAACAGCCTATACAAATGTAGAGTAAGAAAACAAATGCAAGTATGTGCAAATGAGGCATCTAATGCTCATCTATTGTTCTCATCATATCCCTTAACAGGACAAGGTCAGATATTTACATTGCAGATAGCGGCTCCGTGTGGAATCTTCAAGTGGCCATTCCTTTTAGAAATAGGACCTTACTCTACATCGTAACATCTAGAAAAAAAATGCGATGGATCCGATTTACAGATGGTGTTTTCTGATGGTGGTTCCCGTCTTATTTCATGCCCGTTTCCGTCTGCCTACCTATCTAATAAAAATTTACCAACGCTTGTATTGTAGTCAATAGAACGTTATGGCTTATCTACTGCTGGGCTAGTTTCAAATTTTCCATGGATGATATAAATTTATCTTCCTGATCCTTTGTACAGTTTGAATGGAATTCATTGCGACTTGCGACGAAGGGGAAGGAAATTAGAAAATTGTACTTCGTGACAGATTATTATATAAAACCATTGAATATACTTCATCAGCGATAGCCGATACGCAGCATTGTATGAAAGAAAGTTTATTATACTTAATAATTATATTGCTCTACTATTGGGTTGGGACTTGGGGTTATCGGGGAAAAGATATCGGCAGAGACCTCACAGTGTTGAACTCGACACGTTTAAGGTTTCATTTGCGCAATTATTACTGTTATGTGCAATTACCGTATAAGGCCTTCTTGCATAGGAAAAATTGTTATAATAAGCCGTATTTTCCTACAAGTATTTGGCAAGCAACAAATATGATTATGGCACACGATACTTGTGATATCATGACAGTAGTTTTGTAACTAAAAAGTTGAGTAATATCAAAGTATTCCTTTTAATTTCTGAGTAAAACAGTTTCTGAGGAATCAATGTGACCGTTTGATATAAAACCGGGCGAGATATCGAAGGCACGGCAGCATTTGTGTGCGTGCGTCAACGTATCGGCCGAGTCGGTATCAATTTCTGAGAAGCGGTGCGGCGCGGGCGCATGCGGGGGGTGAGAGGAGGGAGGGAAACATGGCGTTAAGTCCGTTGTGACCTTGATCCACTTGCGAGGAAAAACGCACGTATGCGAAAAGGATTGATCAAAATTGAAGACTCGAGAGAGAGTGAAATCGAAAGCGAATAAAAGTTGAGCAGATTATGGTTTTTCAGTTGTTGAAACACGTGTACACGAGGACAGTTTTGATGAAGGGTCAAGGAAGTCTGATGGGAAAATTAAAAGTAGAGCATAATAATGATCCCCGTAATCCGAGTAGTTGCTGAAAATTTAAATATTTGCAATTCAACAACTGCTGCTGCAGCAGCGGATAGGGTTATCGAGATTCAAGACTCAATTTGAACTATAGCTGTTGCAAATGAGAGTAAAAGCATAATACATATAAAGAGAATAGAGCAGATCATAGTTTGTTAGCTGATGAAATGAGGGTAGATATCAAAGCATTTCGCAATAATTATTTTGTTTGATTTTATGATTTTTCAATTTCACTTGTTATTCATTGCTATTGTTTTTACCGTTTCTCACCATACCGTCATTTTGGCTTTTGATTACCCCTATGCTGCTTTTCGATAATTTTGTCCCCAGGGGACTCCCTACTCGTTAGCTGCTAGGCTCGTGAGTAATGTAGAGCGTTTATGAACCACAGTGTATCTGGGCCTTTACCCAGCGGTGCGGGGCGTGAGGCGGCGGCGAGGGGAGAGTGGGCGCCGCTCGCGCTGGCCCTGCCAGACAACTTGTCGCTGAATCTCAGATACGATTACTGACTAAATACCATTAAAACCATTAGGAAATATAGACTAATGAAATCGAATAAACACGATAGAGTTTTGTTGAGGCTTTTACGATGTGAATATTATAATGTATTATTATTTAATTACTAAAAAAAAATAAAGCTTATGCTGGTACTTGGTAGGCGGTAGCTCAAAACTGCTAAAAAGATCTTGTGGTCATATTAACTAATCTAGCTATCGATACAAAGTTTTGCAGTCAGGTAGAGTTAGAGAAATTATAATAAACTGTACTTACACAGTTACATAAATACATACCATTACATTCCTATAATATTTTGGGAAGATACGTTACGTTAAGATTTTGAATTTTAAGAGTACCATCAACGCCGAAGCACAAACAAGGGATTTTAGCTGGTATATTTTTTTTTTCTGACCGCATCCCACTTGTTCCACAAAAAGTAGAGCCAGAGCCAGATTGGAATGAATCCAGTCAAGTTTTTGAATGCATAGTTGTTTGTTGTGTTAAATAAAGTTTAAATATTTGTGCCGGCAAACCACGATGGTAAAATTTCGGTATCCCTATCAGAATTTCGCAGTTTATGTTCTGCTTCTGTATCATAATATTATTAAGATAAAAATGTGCATGATGTGGTAGTACTTAATAAATAAACGTAAATGTATCACAAAATGTTTTGAAATTCCCATAGGAACTGTAATCATGCAGGAAAAGCCAACGTACAAACCATAAACCATAGACTTAGGAAAGTAGGAGAAAATAATATGTGATAATTAGTATATATTATCTACCGTCTACCCCGCGCTGACTTAGGCAAAATGGATTCTCCCTTTAGATTTTCAAATATTATACTCTCCCAAAGATGGATTGATGTGATCAGGGTTTCCACGCAATTGACTGCAGGCTACATTTTAGTAAAAAGTAGTATTTGTTGCATTTTTTAAAATATTTTTTTCCGGTTGATAGATTTTTTTATAATCAAGGTTAATGTTAAATAACAATTTCTAAACACTTAGATCCTTTCATTGATAAACAAATTCCGCGTTTTATTATCTACTTATGAAACCAAAAAATTGTTGCAAAATGTTTCCTTTTATGACTATCGGCAAATAGAAAAATTTAATTTAATTTTTTAAAGCCAGATAGCTTAAAAAGAAAGTTCGGCTAACTTAAAGTATATTAGCGGAGCTTGTATTTATAAAATAAGTATCTTAGATATTTTATTATCCAATATTATGGTACGTAATATACAATAGATACTCTTCTTAGATATTTTACTATCAAATATTATGTTATACTTACATAGATAGGCGTTTATCTGCCTCTGAAATCCATGACTCATCTGTCAGCTCCTTGATATTGTTTCTGAACTGGGTCGTAGTATATTATATCATGTAGCTATATTCAAACAATGATGAAATAACATTTATTGCGCAATGAGCTTTGCAATGAAATATGATAAAATTCAAATGCTTTATTAGTGCATTCGTTATAGGCCGGCAAGCTAAGTCTCTACTTTGTAAGCACTTTTGTTCCATTTGTCTTTCCGTTTATAACAATATTTGAAAATTCTCGTTCGTGCCCTACTACTATTTTTTTAAATTATTATTTAGTAGTAGTTTATGTCATTTTTGACCGACTTCCAAAAAGAAGGAGGTAATATGTTTGGTTGTATCTTTTTTTTTTGTATGTTCACCGATTACTCAGTCGTTTGTGGTCCGATTTTCAAAATTATTTCTGTGTTGTATAGTTGTAGCTTAACTCGAATTTGGTACCATGTTCACAAAAGTGGTGATCTGATGATGGGATCCTTGAGGAATCGAGGGGACTCCTTGAATTTTGTATGGAAACATATAGTGATTTCGATTTTTTCTGAAGCATTCGAGGTAAATACTACCAAAAAGTAAGACTTCGCACCAGGCTATACCCTGGATCCGAAGGTACCGAACAGAACTTTTGAATGCTTATAGGTACAGGTTTGGGGATTTCGGTGTTGTTTAAACAACTGAAAGCATAAGCTACTACATCAATTTGATTAATCATCATCATCACAACCATAATTATACCATGGGTCATCACACTATGACCGCATTATTGGTACTTTTCGTGATATTTTGCATCGAAGCAGATGTTTTTGGTGATGATTTCGCTGTTTGTAGACCGATTTTTAAAATTCTCGTGTTGTTGTATAGGATGTAATCTTAGTTTTGTATAACAATTATGAAAGTGGTGAGCTGATGATGGGATCTATGAGCAATCGAGGAAAATCCTTGAAATTTATCAAAACACTCATAGTGGTTAAAATGTTGTTTAGCTAGTGAGTTAAACATATGTTACGAATAAGAGAAATTCCATACGAAGGTGTCTCTTGGTGCAAAGGCACTGAAAAGAACTCCTGAACCTTTAAAGATAAAATTTTGGAAATTGCAGCATCGCTTAGATAAAGTAACTGCAAGCATTTACCACAATTTCGCTTACAGTAACGCCATAATGTGAATAGTTAACATTCGTATTGGTTATTTACGCATAAAGCCTTATTTTGTAGATACTTAACTAAAAAGAGTGAAATTATTATTTTGAACTAAAAATTAAAACCGACTTCCAAGGTAAAAACAATAGTAATATGAACTAAAAAGTTTTAAATAACTCTTACTCTTTAATAGCACGCCTTTTTCAGAATTCGTCTAAATCTCAACTATTTCTGTACTTACATATACTATAGTCTTCATTACTTTGAAGTCGGTACCAGTCCCAAAAGTTTCAGATGTTCTGACATTACTGAACTCACGATTAAATTAGCTGGTACCGACTTCAAAATAATGAAGACTGTAGTATATGTACAGAAATAGTTGAGATTTAGACGAATTCTAAAAAAGGCGTGCTATTAAAGAGTAAGAGTTATTTAAAACTTTTTAGTTCATATTACTATTGTTTTTACCTTGGAAGTCGGTTTTAATTTTTTGTTAAAAATAATTGCACATTCATAAAGAGATTTGCTATCATCTAAATTAATTCTCTACTTACTTTCAAAAGATGGATAGAGTAGGACTAGGAAATGGATTGATTACATCCACAAATCTTGCATATTTATTTAAACTTAAATCCGTGGATTTACTTATTATAAAACATATAATTTATAATCAAAACAGATTCTCTAAACTCAAGCGTTTCGATTCTAGCGTAGAGATTACACCTTTGGAGTTTGGACTGTAATCTCAGCGACACTTATAGGCGTAGTGAAATAGTGGTTGTCCTTAAAACCTATTACAAGCGTGTGGCTTATCAGGGCTTACGAGGATGATCCGTGTTGCGCCACGGATATTTACGACATCGATTACACGTTCCCGGGTGGTCCCTCGCGGTGGGCCAATCGCGGACTTCATCAGAGACCAACCGCCGAAACCGCACCGAAATCCGACACCGTGAGCTACACGAATCAACGGCACTTCATATTAAATTAGACATTGCATGCTACGGGTATTTCTGTCTTGGCTACTGTGCTTGACAATGACAGTCCATAGGAAAATCGTTGAGTAATTGGTGCCTTGGCAATGACTTCGTTTACGTCATTTGGGGCACAGGTTGGACGGATTTTTGTCATACCTGCTCCTATTTTTACTTGGGTGCTGATAATTTTGTTATTGAATAATTGTAAAATCATAAGTAGTAATAAGCTGGTAAAAGGGAATGTCGTTTACAGCTGTTGTAAATTGAGATACAGACTTGTTCTCAGATTCATTGTTCTAGTTTTTGGGCGATTTTGATATTTTGAGCTAACGTAATAGCAGTCTCTTTTTAATCGACTTCCAAAAAGGAGGAGGTTATAATAATATGTTCGTCTGTATTTTTTTGGGAACTATTTTTTGAGCAGTTATTTAAATATTCGAGATGTTGTTATGATCAGTTGAAAAAAATATTGAGCAGTTATTTAATTTTATGGCGGTTGATTAATTACTAGCTGTTTTCCGCGACTTCGTCCGCGTGGACTTTAGTTTATAGTTGTTCCCGTACATCGATTGAATAGTAAACGCGCAAATCATAAAAGCATATTGTGTGGGACAATATACTTTTATGATATGATAGGAACATCTACGTCTTCGCCTGCCTAAATTAGGAATGTAACGGAAACCGTACATTTTTCCGCAAAAAAAAGAAACTTATTTCCTTTCACGTGGTGTATTCTTTATGTGTGCCAAATAACATAAAAATTGCTCCAGTACGTTCAAATAAGCCGTTTCAAATAATTTCTCCCGTTTTTTTCACACTTTCCTCTATTTCTTCGCTGCTATTAGTTTTAGTGCAATAAAATATAGCCTATAGCCTTTCTCAATAAATAGGCTATCTAACACTGAAATAATTTTTCAAATTGGACCAGTAGTTCCTGAGATTAGCGCGTTCAAATAAGCCATTTCAAATAATTTATCCCGTTTTTTCCACACTTTCCTCTATTTCTTCGCTTCTATTAATCTTAACGTGATAAAATATAGCCTATAACATTTCTCCATAAATAGGCTATCTAACACTGAAAGAATTTTTTAATCGGACCAGTAGTTCCTGAGATTAGAGCGTTCAAATAAGCCCTTTCAAATAATTTCCCCCCGTTTTTTCCACACTTTCCTCTATTGCTTCGCTTCTATTAATCTTAGCGTGATAAAATATAGCCTATAGCCTTCCTCGATAAATAGGCTATCTAACACTGAAAGAATTTTTCAAATCGGATCAGTAGTTCCTTAGATTAGCGCGTTCAAACAAACAAACAAACAAACTCTTCCCAATTATAATATTAGTATAGATTGCGACACTTATAAAACATGGACAGCAATAAAAAATAATTAAGCAGTCCAATAACTGAATGAGTGGAAGTCGGGTTCGATTTTTTGTTAATAATGGAATAATGTACCTACTATCAGAAAAGTTGATTCCCAGGCAGATGGGGGACCTACGTAGTTTGGTCGCGTTACGTCAAACCCAGCCGACAGATCACAATTAACATTGAATTGACATGATCCGATCAAATGAAGTGGGTCTGTCAACTGCCTAGGAATCAATTTCCTCGATGGTACTATCAGAAAAGTTGATTCCTAGGCAAACTATGGAGTGTAGACTGTAGATAGAGGAGGAATATCTCTGTGTGTAAAAGGTGTCCCCGGAAATGCGTTAAATTAGGGTGAAACTAAAGATAAACTAAACTAAACTAAGGTGGCGTTACAGTAGCAACAAGGTAAATTTTAAATCATTTAGCAACTTTTATTTCAGCTATTTTAGGTTATATTTTTCAAAATATATTGGTATTAACCCAGTAATTCTAGTAATAATTTATATTCCACTAATAATTTATATTTTGTCACCAACGGCTACATTCATTCCTACACTCCATAATTCATTCCATACCCTTTGGCTGCAGCTAGCGCCACTCGTGGAGGATTTTTCAACTGTTATTTACTGCGTACAGCTAGACTCTTTTTCAAATATCCCCCATATAAGATAGTCCTCCTTTCATCTACACTCCATATGTCAAACCCAGCCGACAGATCACAAGTAACATTGAATTGACATTAAGATCCGAGCAAATGACGTTGGTCTGTCAACTGCCTAGGAATCAATTTCCTCGATGGTACCTACATGTAACACACATGTAACACACATTAAATTCCTACTCGTAGTCTACTTTAGCTACCTCCGATCTTGCCCTGGTACCAGCATATTTCAAGATACTGACATTATATTTTTGTCTTGGCAGCGTTAACCATTTTTCTTTGAAAAATGAAGTGTGAGCAAATTTCTAAATTCAAAAGACGATGGAACAACTGCTTTCATTGCCAAAAAACTACCTTCATGGTCGGTCGTTGGTCTTGAAAAAAAAATTTTCTTCCATTTATATTTTTTTCAAATCTTGGGGTCTTATTGTATCTGGTATAATTGTTTGTCTCGGTTTTTTTAATTCATATTGTTACGTGCTAGGGTTCGTTGGATTCGCAGAGAAAGACCTGGTGACTCTCTTGAAGACTTTATTCACAAACACTAGCTCACACAAATCACTAAGTCCAAACACTAAGCACTAAGTCTAAACACTAAGCATTATCACTGTCACTCACTATTGATCACTTGTTCTCACTTTGAAGTCGCCTTGATGATCGCTTGTATCAAACTGAGTTGACTGCCGGCTTGTTTACCTTTTATATGGCCCGCGGCGCTTTCTGGAACGTTCCCTTCTAGATTGTTTACGTAAACACGCAAGTCACATAAACAAGGGTTGGACTTTTCTAGAAAGTACGCGCGGAGGTAAACAACTGTCCGTATCCGTAACAATATGCATAATTTGTTAAAAGTTAATCCACTATGTACCGTATTCTAAGTTCTAACAATGCTCCCATAAATCTGGAATAAACTGATTTTAAATGGACTATAGGCTTTAAAAATCGATATTTATTACGTGCAGATTGTTAGCAGTTAGTTATTATCATTAAGCAAACTCATTATGACTCTACCTGAGATTATGGTACTTCGAAACTTGGATACAGCTCATGAAACTTATAGGTCTACCAGAATCTGCTGGCAATTTTTGACAGCAGATTTTCAAAAAATATCCTTGATCATTGGATAAATTTTTATATTTTCATATTTCACACACAAAATAAGCCGCTAAAGGAATAAAAAAGGACGAAAATGTTTTATTCCTATTACCCCGGTATTGCTAGAGTCCATTTATTTTCTCACTTTTTGCCATCAGATTCTGGTAGACCTATATTATTGTTTACACAATTAAGGAGAAGTAAATAGTTGACGCTAATTAGAACCGTCGCTTCGGTACCGATATGAGAGGTGAGAGGGCGCGGTGATAGCGCTACATGTATCTACTTGCTCACTAGCTGCCACCTCATTTATCTACTGAGGAGCCTCAGATCTTCCCGAAAGACCAGACTGTCAATATCAATAGCTAGAGACCGGACGAAATTACCGCCATCTAACGTAATTAAGACATGCACCTGGTTGAATTGATTGTTCTCTCTCGGGACAGGGATATCGTATTATGAGAGCTTATTTGGTCACAAAGATGAGCGGTCAGTGACGTGAGCTGACCTGCAGCATAATATTATAATTAGTCGAAGCTCGTGAGTAATGGTGTCGGAAATAACGCAGCACAGCATTGGCGCCAAGCGGGGAGGCCATGACATCACGCCACCAATAGGTGGAGCTGTCGCGAAGACGCCTGCGCGCGCGCCGCCGCGTCTGTCTTGTGACTCGAGCTATTTATGACGGGGCTCGCTGCGGCCGCGGCACCTGACTGATTTAAACACCGCATGTCCCCACTCTCCTCGCCTGCTTGATTTTAATATATTATATGAGTATTTATTACACAGGTAGAGCGAATATATCAAAAATGTTTTAATGTTTCGCCGACTGGTCATAAATATGTCAAACTTATGGCCGAATGATGAAATCTTAAAGATTTCTGCGAATGAAATCTACGCTACCCGTCACTAATTCGTACGAATATATTTCATAGAAATTAACAATATTAAGACAGAAAGAGATAACTAAAAATGTTCATTTTTGAAAGAATAAGAAATTACATCTAAAAGTTGAAAACGTCCGAAGTTATCTTTCTCATCAGAAGCAGCAATTAAAACAGGTTGGACCACAAAATATGCACCCGAATTCCGTTTAAAATTCACAGAATTTCTAACGAGTGAAACCTTATTCACGTTTGTGTACAAAGCACAGATAATTTTACAGTGCTCACTGCCCGCTGCATTCATAAGACTTCTAATTTATCACACTAATGAATAATGATAATACCTAGTAATACCACAGAATATATATTAGTAATACCAGTAATACTATTAATATTATCCTTCAACTGTATGCAAGTATTGTATGCTGCCAAAGAAAATATAAAGGAGGTAAGCATTTTCCATGAATTATCCGTATAAAATAAGAAGCAGTCACATTTCTGGGTCGTATGCCCTAGCTTGTATGATTCAAACTGATAAGCATCCACTTTGAAGTTCGTAAAGAACCCAAACCATCACTAACCAAGAATTCGTTGACCGGATACGGACGGCGGACTCAAGAGACTTAATATTATATTAGTATTACCACGGCTCCTACGCTCTACAACTTTCTTCTCAGCCTTTATCATGAAATATTTTCTAGATTAATGGTCGGTTTCACCGCTTCCTGATAAGGTGCCCGATAGGCCTATTTGACAGATTCTCCATACTCCATCTGTCAAGTTAAGTGGTGGATAGCCTTATCAGAAAGTGGTGAAAGAGGCCCTTTATATCATAAAATCTGAATACATAATGTTGTTACCTACGTATCCAATATCCAGTAGCTAGTTTAAAAAAGTTTCCTTTGCATTTGCGATAGCTTTTACCTCTTGCCCGCGCCCCGCCCGGTACCGCTTAGCTCTGTGATAAGACTAGAGATAGAGTCATAGCAATGTTGACTTTGTAGTCGCTATACGCGTTACAATGATGTCATCAGCAAAATTTACCAATTATAATAATTGTTCTTATACGCACGGCCTAGCTGTTATTGGTAATTACTAATAATTAATTGGCCACTCTCTTCATAACCCGAAATCGTGTTTCAGTATATTCTGTAAAACCACTAAACCGTTAAACCGTAATTGTGTTTCAGTATATTCTGTTAAACCGTTAAACCGTAATTGTTTTCAGTATATTCTGTAAAACCGTTAAACCGTTAAACCGTAATTGTGTTTCAGTATATTCTGTAAAACCGTTAAACCGTTAAACCGTAATTATGTTTCAGTATATTCTGTAAAACCGTTAAACCGTAATTGTGTTTCTGTATATTCTGTAAAACCGTTAAACCGTAATTGTGTTTCAGTATATTCTGTAAAACCGTTAAACCGTAATTATGTTTCAGTATATTCTGTAAAACCGTTAAACCGTAATTGTGTTTCAGTATATTCTGTAAAACCGTTAAACCGTAATTGTGTTTCAGTATATTCTGTCATTGAATAAGTTAGTTTTCTAGACTTATTTGTTAGTTTTCATGCCCAAGGCACAGAATATATATTAGTAGTACCAACCCAAGGGCCAAGACGCGAACCACCGCGAGGCGCGAACTCTACATGTACCTAGGGCTCAGCTGGTAGATGTCAAATATTATTAATTTGGCTTCGTCATAATAAAATAAATAATTTTATTTTGCTTAACAGGGCACAAGCTACTAATAATAATATGACATTATTAGTTAAAACTTAGAAGTACATTTTCTAGAGCTTTCCAAAGCAAGATCACCAAAGCAAAGAAATTGGCAAAATTATCTTTAGGGACAAAATTTTATCGCAAAATTAATTTCTACTTGCCTTCTCGTAAAATATATTTTTGTTAGAAATAACCATTTTATTTGCTTATTATGAGTTTATAAATATTCATAGTCTGTTCTGATTCATATTATTATTGTTTTGATGAAAAAACCCAATACATACATAATATTTAGAAAAACATTCTAAAATGTAAAGGAGGGCAACTTAATGTTGTTAAGCTGGATCTTAACACATAAACAACATGACAAGTTGTTGATTTATTCAAAATACTATTTACTATTATCATCATAAATTATTATGATAATAATAATATCCTATGATCCTAATTGTGTTTAAATGTAGGGTACCTGTAATGTACCTTTCGTAAGGTAGAGTATTTTAAGCTCTAAGTTTTATCAAATACCAAAACCGGTAATATTACACAACATTTAAGTATTAAAGTATGACAGACGATTGTTAAAAAGTTAAACCATATTTTGTCCTTAAAGTATCTGTGCGATCAAAGACAAGAAAGTGTTGGACTATAACTTCAGTATAGGTGAGATTAGTTTCGGTACACGGTATGGATATTTTTATTAAGGTGACGCCGCGTTAAAGTAAGAAACCGTGTTGGATATGTTTTAGATTGCTTGTTTTCTATGAGAGGCCGGGCCGGCCTCTCATAGAAAACAAGCAATGGAACAGCAAAAAATGGATAGGGCGTAAGTGACAAAATGGTTTTTGTCGCTTAATTTAAAAACCATAAATACATTTCATATAAGCTATGCACATATTAAAGTGTATGCTTCAACCAATTTATGTACAAATTTTGGAACCTTAAATAACTCTCCTCTGTTGGAAAAATAGGAATCCTTTTTTTACAGAGGTCTTTTCGATTGATAATTCTGTGTTATAAAAGTTGTCCAATCGTGTTATGCTATGGGCAATTCAAAGACAAAGACATGATGAATACTGACAATGAACTTTAGTTTCTTAGCTTTAGTCATTGCTGAGAAAAATCGGCATCGCTACAGCCAAATTATCAAGGCGTCGCCTTAATATCATAATTCATATCACCCGGTGAACATCATACCACTTACCTATCTACTAATCAAACCTTCCCTAGACTTTTTAGCGAGACTAACTTTAAATTTCATTTATAATATTTATACCATAGACTAGCTGTTGCCCGCGACTTCGTACGCGTTGGCATAGTAGATCAAATGACGCATCCCAAGTATTGTTTATTGTACAAAAATATTAAATATACATAATTGACATTCCTACGATTTTATTATATACAGATGTTCCGCGCGGCTTCGCTTGCGTAATTCAGGAATTTCATGCAACCGTATATTTTTTCGCAAAAAATAGCCTGTCTCTTCACGTGATCTATTCTTCATGTTTGCCAAATAACATAAAAATTGCTCCAGCAGTTCTTAAGATAATAAGCAATTTCATATAATTTCCCCCATTTTTTCCACATGTTTCTCTATTTCTTCGCTCCAATTAGTTTCAGCGTGATAAAATATAGCTTATAGCCTTTCTCAATAAATGGGCTATTTAATACTGAAAGAATTGTTCAAATCAGACCAGTAGTTCCTGAGATTAGCGCGTTCAAATAAGCCCTTTCATATAGTTTCCTCCGTTTTTTTCACATATTCCTCTATTTCTTCGCTCCTGTTAGTTTTAGCGTGATAAAATATAGCCTATAGCCTTTCTAGATCAATAGGTTATTTAACACTGTAAGAATTTTTCAAATCGGACCAGTAGTTCCTGAGATTAACGCGTTCAAATAAGCCCTTTCATATGATTTCCACCGTTTTTTTCACATTTTCCTCTATTTCTTCTCTCCTATCAGTCTTAGCGTAATAAAATATAGCCTATAGCCTTCCTCGATAAATGGACTATCCAACAGTAAAAGAATTTTTCAAATCGGACCAGTAGTTCCTGAGATTAGCGCGTTCAAACAAACAAAAAAACAAACTCTTCCCAATTATAATATTAGTATAGATACTTCATATAGATATTACAATAGTATTTCATCTACATATTTCAAGACTTACAGGCTGTTAATTAAGTTAGACGGGTACCAAAGGGGAATGATAAGTGGCAAAATGGCAACATTTTAACGAACCATAACGAAGAATCGTCGCCTCGGAGCTTGTGCCAAAAATATACTCGCCACTCCGTAGTCTGTGCTTCAGTGGTTTATGAGCCATTGCGCTCGTCCGGGGCTCGTAAAATATCTCATCTGCTACTGAAAGTGCATCTTATGTACTGCCATGACTCATAACTTATACTATCTTTACTGCAACTCCACACTAGTTGCTTATACAAACACATTTTCTAGTTTCCATCAAAACAGTAATGTAGAGCATGTTGATAAATCTTTGTTTAATGTTTGCCGCTATTCAAATTAGCACAGCTGTTAGTCATCTGCTGATAATATTTGCAACATAAAATGTTAATTTATCCTACGTAACATATATTCACCGATGCTCACATTCATAATACACGAGCTAGAATCCTAGCACGTTTAGGACAATAATACAACTCTAATCTTGCCAAAGCGTTCCCTTACTTTTGTAGAATTCTAATCCCTCGAGGCTCGAGGTAGATCAGCCGGTCGTAGAGGGAGTCTTGAGTTTGACAATTGACAGTCTCCGATGATCACATACATAATACATGAGCTAGAGTCCTAGCACGTATTATAGGACAATACAACTCCAAAATTGTCAAGGCGTTCCCTTACTTTTTGTAGAATTCCGATCCCTCGAGGTAGATCAGCCGGTCGTGGAGGGAGTCCTGCGTTAGACAGATCCAAGACATCCCTCCGTATACGGCTGATGGCAAAAATCAGGTGGTTTTAGTAGGTCGGCTTGGCGCCTCTCGCCGGCCAGTCCCACATATCCCCGGGGTGCTTCAGCTTAATAATAATTGAGCAGACCACCAACCCGGGGCACCAATAAAGGAATTCTCCTGCGTCATATAAAAAAACTACTAAGTACCTACTCTAAACTATAGAGTACTAGATGGCGCCCGCAACTTCGTTGCGCCAAAATTCGTTTATCGCGCGGGAACCGTACATTTTTTCGGGATAAAAAGTATCCTATGTCCTTTCCCGAGACTCAAAGTATCTCCATACCAAATTGCAGCGAAATCGGTTCAGCGGTTTGAGCGTGAAGAGGTAACAGACAGACAGACAGACAGACAGACACAATTTCTTAATTATAATATTAGTATGGACATGCACTGTAGAGCCTAGAGTGCTTGGACAGGCGTCAGGCACTCTACACTCTTGATTTCCTTTCTTATTTTGAATACTGAGTTATATGACGTCTTATTAGTTAATTACTATTATTAACAGTATAAATGTATCTGTTTATATCAGCAAAATCTTATAACTGATTAGCGTGAAATCATAGGTAAGGTTAAATCTCGTGATGCAGCAGCTGGTGGTGGTATTCAATACATTTTATGAGTTAATACTAATATTATGAGTACTAGTACCTACTTTAATGATTATGTTCTAGGAACAATTAATGAGTTTAATGATGTGATCACACAAACACATTACATCATTCGCTAGTTTACTACCATCTGTTACTGTAGCATCTAGTAGATCCGCCTCAAACACTTTTACCTCGTACAGCGCACTACGTGTAGGCGTAGTTGATGTTAAGTGCAGCTCTTCTTCAAAGTAATAAAAATGACATTAGCATCATTGATTTATTTTTTATTGCAAACCTACCAAACATGTTGTTTTTGTTGCTAAATTATGATTTATTTTTTATTAAAATGATGCTCTACATTTACAACTCTAATAAACAACGTAAGTTTAATTTATATTTCAGAAATTATTATAAATGATCGAGTTTAAGTAATTAATTATTAATAGAAAATTATCATAATTAGGTAATGTGTTTTAAATATTAAAAAAGGCCTCGTTAAGTTGCAAACTGCTCAAACTTTCTCCCTATACTACACAAGCAAACGTACCGGTTTTGTTTATTTCTTTCTACCGGTCACTTTACATAACTGAGGAAAATTTATACGAATATAGCATAAATTAATTATTATAATTTTAATACGGTTTTAATGGCTCTCATGGCGCTCTACATATTTTCTAATCTATCTAGCTGCAAATATTATAAAGTTGTTTTTGTTGCAACACATTAAAACAACTATAACATTTAACTTTTCTGGGCTTAATCCACAGAAATGAATCTTGATTCATTTCTTTTTTCTGTGGTTTAATTACTTTGTTCTCTGGTTCTACCTATCTCGTAATTAAAATCGAATTATTTAACAACCTACCTAATTCTTCACATTCAAATACAAAGCTTGTATTGACTATTGATTCATAAGCTTTGATGACTAATGTCGGTTTTTTTCTACTGCTATAATTATATTAAAGATTACATAATATATTAAATATTAATAGATTAAGAAACAATTATATCTGATTATAAGTCGGTTTGTAATCAAACGTATCGAAATAATCTAACGAGAAGTCGTGCATTGTAAATACAAGTCATCAAACAACATTAAAATGTGGTTCACAATTTTTGACTCAAAACATTCCGGCTTCTGACGCTCTACATTCTTTCAAACTCTAAAGTCTAAACCCGCAAATAAATTCGCGACATGTGTTAACGTTCGACTTGTGTATAAAGTTTCACAGTCGACTCTACATAAAAAGCAACCAAAAGGCAAACGCGCTAGACTGAAGGGCGCGTCGGTCGGCGATGTAGAGTCATGTAGACTGCTCGACGCCTCGCGCGACGGCTCATAACCCTTACTAACACAATGATAAAAACTGTGCTAATGCTTTATATTATGACGCTGACTCGATTATTGCGACACCTAAATATGTCAACGATTTATTAATTAGACAAAACTCGAGTTGCTATTTAATATTGAATTGTTAGTTGTTCAGTATTCTTAACTACCTAGGATTTTTTTAAAGTTTTGATAATATTTATAAATCATAATATTATTTCCTTTTTCAATGTCATATTCATATTGTTATAAGTATACTAGCTGACTCGGCAAACGTTGTTTTGCCATATAAATAATTTTTGGCATGAAAAATAGATGTTGGCCGATTCTCAGACCTACTCAATATGCTCACAAAATTTCATGAGAATCGGTCAAGCCGTTTAGTAAGCCGCCGGAGGAGTACGGGAACGAACATTGTGACACGAGAATTTTATATAATACTAGCTGGCCCGGCAAACGTTGCTTTGCCATAATATATTTGCCATGTTATTTTATTGAAGTGACTAAATAAGTATGTCGCCATGGCAACGTCGATCGCTATTCCGTCGCACAAACAGTCTCAGGTTGTAATAATTTACTATTATTTATTCAACAAATGCACTTATCAATATACAAAGTACCCAGTAGCCGCTTCTCAGACCTACTGAATATGCATATAAAATTTGGTAAAAATCAGTAATGCCGTTTCGGAGGAGTTCGTGGACTAACATTGTGACACGAGAATATAAGATTTTGCTTGTGAAACTTAATAAAAACGTCTCAATTAGTACGGCCGACGGCGGCGTACGGACATAATAAGGGCAGAAATATTAAAGTCCTATAAATAATACGTCCAGTTGATGTTTTTCTTTTACTTTCGCATTCAACCTACTTATCTCAATTATCAAGAATTTACTTGGAACTTGAAATGGAAAAATCCATGATAATTTTATATCTTCTGATTAAAATGGTTCGATAGGTGCCTATCTGCCTATAGCGTTAAATACATTTTACAAAATATCAATAAAATATATCGCTAAGTGCATAGTCAGATAATAATAATACATTACCTAAATAGTAGAGTTGAGGCGTTTTCTATTAATTTAATAAATAAAAGTCCATGTAGTGAAATTGTTAAACAATTAAATACTTTATTTTTTTCATTTGTATAAATCCAGCCTATCTATAAAATAATAACCAACTGCGAACGGAAACATGATGATCAATAATCAGAATTAATTAGCTAAAACATTTCCTCGACAAAAACAAAGCGTACATAAATAACAATATAATTAGTATAATAAATCAAAATATATTATTATTTACAATTGCCCTCACAATTATTGTAGGTCGAATGCACGCTGCTGTGTCCTTATCGTAGACGTTTTCCATTCGCTCGTGCGTCACTCTACATCACAACGTCATGCGTCAACTCGACTATCGCATACATCGCGATCGTACGCAAATATTAACGCAATTTGGTTACGTCTTGAACGAGAATTTTGCTTCTCGAACTGTGTTTGAAGCATTGAAGTAGCCCCCCCGGGAATGCCGTGGTAGCTTATTCCAAGTATTGAAAATTTAAATATGTTGAAAATGTTATTTAATAATTAGAATATTATTTATCAACCAATCTAGTATCCATAAGGGGTCATAAAGCTAAAGGCCAACTTTCATTATAACACTGAGTATAATTTGTAGATTAGTCCAAGTATTTTTTATGAAATCTATAAAGGTAAAAATGATAGTACCTTGTTATCCTGAGTAGGTACTGAGAAAACTTAGATATCAGTTAAATTAATTTTAATAGATTTATAAACTTTTCGCAAAAACTAAGGGCGAGGCCACAAGACTACGTAGCGCCAACGCAGCGTTGCGCGTTGTGGCCTGGCCTGCAATTGTGAATATTCACAATTCCCGGCAGCGCGGCGGTGACTAAATAATTAGACTACAAGACGTAAGGTCTTAAGTTAGAACAAAGGGAATAACTAATAAGGTTGGATATTATAATATGTTGTAATGTTATTCCAAATCTTTTGTTTCTAAAATGATTAAATTATATATTTTATCAATTAAATTAATAAAACATGATCAAAGATGGCAACCATGATCCATGAACCAACGCTTGCTTGTAAGTTGCCACGCAGGTGGCTTAAAAAATGTTTTAATAATTTTGCTGGTACCGCATTATTTAAATTTTATTTAGATCAATAATAATTAAGATCATTATTAATTAATAATCTTTTCTTTATTAATAATTCTGAAAAGGATTTTGAAAAATGTTTTTGTTTGTCTTAGTAATTTATGTATTGTAAATTATTAATTACTACTATTGTTATTAAAAAAAGATTAATTTAATCAAAAATTAATTAAATAATCATAGATTTATCATGAAATATTATAAGAACAGGTAGGTGAGGTAGATAAAATAAAAAATATTAAAGCGAATAACAATGCGCTTTTGAAAAGGACTATAATAGCAGGTAGAAAATGGTTGATAGCGCCGGCGCTACCTGCTAATGGCACGCACACGCTTCAGAGGGAGGGTCTACTCTATACACGTCATACCATTGAAAAACAGTATAATAGTCAACATTCTTTATTATAATATATAATAATATTAATGCTTATATTTAAAATCTGCATAAATGTAGGTAAGCTTCATAAACCCCACATATAAAAATACAATCTTATAGTTATACACAAAAATAAATCATCATCTTCAGATGGCAATTATATTATGATGCACTACGGCAAAGTGTTTAATAAGGCACGGTGATGCGGGACTACGCCCCGGGCGGCGCCAGGAGAGCGCCAGCGACTAGATCACAGATGAAGGGTTTTGCCCCGAAGGCGTTTTCTCATCTGAGAGGTGCGGTAAAGGAAGGCGCCGGAGCGCACCAGCGCGGTGCCGAGCACGCGGCCAGGCTACATCCCGATGCACTCTGTACTGGCATAAACGCTGACACGTGAACGCCATGAATTACGGGTAGAGAAGCGATCGCCGGTGGTTTCTCCTCGTCTTCGTCGGTTGAAAATGGTCTGAACAGTTTGAAAGGTTTCCGAGGTGGTTCTGGCATCGTCGGAGGTGCGTACGAGACGACCGATGTCGTCATTGGGGAGAGCCGTCTGACCGACAGATCTATAGGTTCGACACTGGGAACTATCACAGGGACCGGCGCCGGTAAAGGTGTAGGCACTTGTAGAGATGTAGGCACTGGCAGAGGTGTAGGCACTTGTACTGGTTGAACTGGAACGACCGTCGGCATGGAAGCTTGCACTGGTGGTGGAGACGGCAATCGGGCGCTCTCTGGAGATCCCACGGAGTACGGAGGCGGCGACGGCGCTGGCTGGGGAGCTCGTCTCAGGAGCGCCGCGCGGAGAGTCGGTTCAGCTTGTAACCATTTCTGAATTTGGCGTCTGTGTATCCCGAACTTTCTGGCAGTGGCTCGCTGATTGCCGCGACATTGGCTATCGCGTCTGTAGGCATCGAGGACTTGTAGCTTAAACTGCGGTGGAAATATGCGTCGAGACCCCGCACGCCCTTCGAGGCGACGTTCTGTTGATGTTGGGATAGAGTGCGTGTGGGAGGCGGCCATGTTCAATTGTAAACGTCTACGCGTGATGGCTGTCGGCGCCGAACTGACTGTCGGTCACCCAGTCGAACGGCGAGGCGCGGATGTGGCTGGCGGCTCGCTCGCTACCCGCGGCGCATACCGCCCCGGCATGAACGTGCGACGCAAGCCGCGTATATCCATTAGGACTCGTCCACAATGACACGAAAATTGCAACTAAAACAAAAAAAAGAACTTTGCTTGTTTTTCAAATACGATATTTAGTGACGTCATAAAAATACCAATATATTCTCTATTTATGGAAATTACAATACGAAACATTATAGATATGTATAAAAAAATCAAAAACTCTCATTAATTCTATTACATTGTGGCACAGTTTTACATAAAACAGCTTCTGACGAGTTAACTTCCGTGCTAATTAGTTCCGAGTTCAGACTCAACAAAATATCATCAATTATGCGTAAGTCGTAACTCATTCGTCTTTAATTGCTAAACAAATGCACACTTTAAAAAATTATCTATATAATAAATCACTAACGCGTGATTATGGAGACCTTTGACAACACAATGCTGAAGCTGCTATTTTTTTAATATCTTGTACACAATTCCACAGATTACTAAAAGCAATAGGAAAGCCTTTTTCGAGCAATGAGATGCAGGCTCACAAAAAAAACTACTACCTACTGAATACTGATATATGATTCGTTTAGATTACTACTTTTTTGTTAAAATTACGTGCATGACGCATGTAGTATTTCATTGTGTCAGTATAAACGTTGCCTTACACATTAATCTCGCCTCATTCTCGGTGTGAAAAAATGCCGCAAGTGGGAGCCGATAGCATGTAGCGCCACCAGTGCCATCCTTGTTTATCTCAAGGAACTTGTAACGAAAGAAAAGGATAGATGATATGCTCGGAGTCGGTCGCTGCCACATCCGTTTACAAAACAAGTTTGCATGCGACGTTGCCTGATAGAGCGCGCGGGCGGTTCATGAGCTTGTGGGACGAGAGGCAGGGAGTGCGGGCGGATAGGAATGCGCACAGAGCGGCAACGTCGCCGTCCGTGGCAGACAGGGTGTCGCCGGCTCGCCGCCGTAGACAGGCCGTCGCTCAGCGGCGCTTGCCCCTCTGTACCCGCACACCGACCCTCACACCCGCGTTGCCGCAAACTCACATCAACAAGTTATTTCGGCTCGGCGTTTCGTATGCACAAAGTAGCCTATGTGAAGTGTAGTTTAGCGTCGCTTATGACGTTTTTTAATGAAATAAAAGCTTAGCGCCATCGCTGTTTCGAGGAAAGTTGTTTATTTTTTGTGAGCGACGGCCGCTCGCCATGCCCGCCTCGCGTCCGGCGTGGTAGAGCAGTCATGAAATAACGACTTTTACGTTAAAACTTTAAGATATTTTTAAATATTTCACTTGTAAATGATAAATAATAGTACAATCAGTAACTTCATTTTGTAGATATGTTAATTTTTATAATATGCATATTATATAATTACATAAAAAAAACTCTACATTTTTGTTAGGGGGAAAATTTCCATTACAAACTTACTGAAATCTTATTAAAATTGATTGGTGTAATTCAATTTTATTTATTTATTTACATAACTGCATTAAGATTTAAGATACAGTATAAATTATAATTCATCAGGTGTTTTTTTTATTTCAAACTCTATGTTCGGAATCGGAACACAAAAATATTTTCCATTTTTTTAATGAACATTTTATATTTTAAAAGTATAGTTTTTAATGTAGAACTTGATCATAAAATTTCGTTTTAAATTACTTAATAATTTTAATCATTTTTTATTTATTGAGTTCTAATTTTATTTTTATGTACTTACAGGTTTTGATCACCACAGGTTATAATTGACAGATAATGTACGAGGCTTAAGTCAAAATCTTTATTTAATTACATTAATCTGCAAATCATATTCGTCTCTGAGTGCGACAGTTAACCACCCTGCAGGCCTGCAGCACGTAAGAGGCCAAATAATCCCTGCGGAGGTATTCACAATCTCCGTTAAACTCGAAACATTAAAATAAAGTATTAAAATATAAACTAAATAACCTTTAAGGCAATATAATAAAAACAACTATTGTAATCGAAATAATTCTGAATTTAAAATTATAAGGTCGAGGCCCCGTACGTCCCAAAACTGTGCAACGGTTTAATGCTGGTTTTGGCCTGGTTTGCGGGGGTATTCACAATTCCCGGTCGACTCTGATTCGGAAACATTATTTTTTATATTGGTTACCGTTTGGTTACGAAAATGTCCTGACAAAATAAAACTTACTGTGGTGAAGTTTCAAAATTATCGTTGAGGACGAGAGAAAGAAAATGCGAATACCGCTTTGATCTAAAAAGCGTCCCCTAACTAGTTTCACAGGAACACTTGAAACAACTGTCTTGAAAATTTTACAATACTATTTCTCCCTTTTGTATTTATTATGTATTGTCTGGCGACACACGACGCGGTCAGCCCCTAGCCTATGACCCCGTCTCAGTCTGGGAATTAAAAGTAACTGGATTACGTCTACATTCTTGTCTGGGTCAGGATTTCTGCATTTATTTTATGTAAGTACCGTAATTGATAGGCACAGAACAAAGTAAAGTTTTTTTCAAAATTATTATTCTCCCTTGAGATTTGAGAACTCTACCTATAATTATAGCAAACTGCTGTGGCTATTGCTCTACACTTCTATCTCATATTGTGTAATTTAGCAGTTATTAAACATTCGATGAATTAAAGCATAGTTTATAAACATCAATTACAGCTCATGATGTTCACATCACAGACACATGTAGCTCATGTAGATACACATTTGCCCGGATTTTTTATACGCGCAGTCATTAGAGCGCGCAAGTTTGCGGTTGTATTGTGCTTGTTAATATCAATCATGTATAAGTACGGACAAGTGACAGGCAAGGTCGAAGCACTCAGTAATTTAATCCACCATGACATCATGGTATTTGTAAAATATTCCACAACTCCAAGTAGGAGTTTTTGCAAAGGTACATTCGCGCCGGGTACCTACATAAGCAGATTAAACACAAGGCCGCACTTGCTGTGCCTACTGAAATACTAAGCGAGCAAGTACTAACTAGTTATTACGATATAGCCGCAGATAATATTAGGTTGATGGAGTTATTAGTTGTTCATGCACAATGTTGAAATTCAAACTTGTCAGACTCTACATTTTTTAACAAAAACTAAACAGTGTAGAGCTAGTAGTCTTCATGTTTTTTATGTCCACTATAAACTTTATTTTAATAACTGCGAATAATATTTCTAATATCTGGAAGTGTAACAACGTTTTTGTTAAAACCGAGTTAAAACACATAAAAATTGTAGAGTTCCTTTTCTGTTTGCGTCATGTTTATCATCCTGAATCTTGATGTATTTTTAAAACCTATGAATATAAGGATTCATGTTAACACAATAACAAAGGCTAACTGCGCAGTTATTACTTTAGCAATATGATTACTAACCTGGGTAGTTGGTACGGTACTACGAAACCGCCTAATAGGCAACAACACGGGTACTACCCACGTCTTACGAATAGCTTGATCGTAAATTTCTAAGCCTTTAGCATGTTCAAAATAATATTAACGATTAGATATCCACTTGTAGAAATGTAACTTCATAACTTGTATTTATTTAGGTGGGCGGTACCAAGTACCAACTGCCCTCTACCAGCACTCATCGTTGGTTACTTTTTACTAATCTATATCTATATTCTATATAAATATATATATATTATTATTTTTAACAAAAAATTAAAACCGACTTCCAAGGTAAAAACAATAGTAATATGAACTAAAAAGTCTACAGTCTTCATTATTTTGAAGTCGGTACCAGCTAATTTATTCGTGAGTTCAGTAATGTCAGAACTTAGAATATCTGAAACTTTTGGGACTGGTACCGACTTCAAAGTAATGAAGACTGTAGTATGTACAGAAATAGTTGAGATTTAGACGAATTCTGAAAAAGCCACTATTAAAGAGTAAGAGTTATTTAATACTTTTTAGTTCATATTATTATTGTTTTTACCTTGGAAGTCGGTTTTAATTTTTTGTTAAAAATAATAATTTCACTCTTTTTAGTTATCTACAAAATAAGTATTTATGCGTAAATAACCAATACGAATGTTAACTATTTACATTATGTTACTGTAAGCGAAATTGTGGTAAATGCATTGCTTGCAGTTATCTAAGCGATGCTGCAATTTGCAAACTTTTATCTTTAAAGGTTCAGGAGTTCTATTCAGTGACTTTGGACCAAGAGGCACCTTCGTATGAAATTTCTCTTATTCGTAACATATTATGTTTAACTTACTAGAAACAACATTTTAACCACTATGAGTGTTTTGATAAATTTCAAGGATTTCCCTCGATTGCTCACAGATCCCATCATCAGCTCACCACTTTCGTAATTGTTATACAAAATTAAGATTATATCCCATACAACAACACTAGAATTTTGAAAATCGGTCCACAAACAGCGAAATCGTCATCAAAAACATCTGCTTCAATGCAAAATATCGCGAAAAGTACCAATAATTGGGTCATAGTGTGATGACCCATGGTATAATTATGGTTGTGATGATGATGATCAATCAAATTAATGTGTTGGCTTATGCTTTCAGTTGTTTAAACAACGCCGAAATCCCCGAACCTGTACCTATAAGCATTCAATAGTTCTGTTCGGTACCTTCGGATCCAGGGTATAACCTGATGCGAAGTCTTACTTTTTGGTAGCATTTACCTCGAATGCTTCAGAAAAAATCAATAACACTATATGTTTCCGTATAAATTTCAAGGAGTCCCCTCGATTACTCATGGATCCCATCATCAGATCACCACTTTTATGAACATGGTACCAAATTCGAATCAAACCCTATACAACACAAAAAGAATTTTGAAAATCGGACTACAAACGGCTGAGTAATTGTTGAACATACATAAAAAAAAATACATACAGCCGAACGTATTACCTCCTCCTTTTTGGAAGTCGGTCAAAAACTCAAAAGTGACTAACTGACATGGTGATCTATCAACGCACATCCCAAACCACTGGACGGATCGGGCTGAAATTTGGCATGCAGGTATATGTTATGACGTAGGCATCCGCTGAGAAAGGATTTTGATCAACTCTACCCCCAAGGGGTTAAAATAGGGGATGAAAGTGTGTATTAAATACTTACTATGTTAACGCGGACGAAGTCGCGGGCGACAGATAGTTTATAAATAAAATTACAAAACTAAGTAATAAGAATAACGCAAAATTTAAATCACAAAATGAAATAAAAATTGATTGTAGAGCTGAAATCTAAATATTCAGTGATTCGGTCCTATTTATAGGTTATAGCATTTTATATGACAGTAATTAAACTAATTAAATAAAACCTACGCACACAGTCATTGGGAGCGTAAATGTGTGAAAACTAAAAAGCAAACGAAAATTACAATCATCATGTATCATTACACTAATATAAGGCTGCACAACTTTCTCGAATTTTGAGCTTTTTCTTGTTTTATAACCATATTTGTAAAGTACGCTACTTTTTACTTGACTCAGTAATTTTTATAAAAAAAAAAGTAGGTGATATTGCAACTTGCAGTGTCATTCTCATTAGAAGTTATAAACTTAAACGAGTGCATTGTTAATTTACTTTGTATGGTATCCTTTGAAAAATGTTAAGTATGTATATTGTTTTTAACTCTATTCTCTGCATTACCTGCATTGACAAAGGAGTTATGACTTATGAGTAATGAGTTAATGACGATGGTTCGCTATAAAATTTGTGAATTTTGAGTTTTGACAACTATAATATTACTTTAATTTGTATGACATATAATTTAATTGATTAAAATATAGAGTCTATTGTCATAGAACTCATAGACTACAAAGGCAGGTCGTTGTAAGGTAACTAATGGAATGCTAGGTAAATAAGTAGGTAACATGCCCTTATGAATAGTAACAAGAGATTTACAAGTATGGTAGCGAATCAAATTCTTGGTACGTGAGTAGGTACACATTTACTTAATAAGATAGCTGGAATATAAATGCCAACGGTGTGTAGTCATTGCATTGAACAAGTTTCTCTTATAAACATCAAACTTAAGATTATGTATGTATAATAAATTATTATACTATAATTTAGTAAACTGATTTAAATTACAAATTTTGTTTCAGTATAAGGATTTGACTGTCGCCCACATGAAATGGGCAAGGCGTGGCTTAAAAGTGCTATGATAATCTCGAAAGGTCAGCAGAAATCAGAAGGTTAAAAGCAAAATTCCTAAATTGTAGAATCATCTAAGAAAAAATAACGACTCCACTTTGCAAAATTCAGGACTGTTAAACACGTCTCTCTCTATTTAGATATTGATGGAAAGTGCGTCTGCTTGTAAAATCGTCCTCGTAAAGGAGAATGAAGTAAAGTGGGCCAAATTTCCACCACTAACGAGACCCATAATGACTTAATGTCCATTAAAATATATAGAGTAACTTTAATCATGAGACAAATTAAACCGTCGATCGCCAATTCCTGGAAATCTTTTGTTATCGCGGCCCATATGGGCCTTACGATGAGTTAAAAATAAGCTGTCAGTAAAAAGTTATGACCATAATAATATGAAAAATTATTATTTTGAGTGAAAATATTGATATTGATTCATTTATTTCAGTGAAAACCTAATAGGAAATGCCAAGCGGCATGGCATAACTGATAACATAGATTGAGTGGTTAAAAAGTTTGCAATGGATCATATTAACACTATTTTATGGAATAAAATGGTATAAAAACTTTTTCATTCCGTCATAACTTTTTTCTTATAGGATATTTTTGGTTGCGGTCCAATTATAATGATTCCGTAATTTAGCAAACATTACGTCTACGTCTATTGGTCGTGGACATTTGCACCAAACTCAATATATTTTTATTACATCTGCAATATTTTTCAAACAAAATCGTAAAAAACATTACTTTTCATTCAGCCATAACTTTTCACTGACAGGATATTTTTGATTACGGTCTGGTTATAATGATTCAGTATTTAGTAGACAATTTTACTATATATGTCTCGTTAGTGTTGGAAAGGACCAGACTCCATACATTTTTAAACATACTCCTTTTCTGTTAATATTTTTACTTTATCTAAATCCCAATTTACTAAACTCTTTCTTTTTAACACAACACGAGTTTTCAGAATTTTATTTATATACCTACCTTACTCCTATGTCAAATGATCCTACCGGCAAAGTGACCAAAGTAAATACTAGAAAGTCTTCAAACGAAAACGTCAGCTAAGATACTTTGAATGTCGAGTGTATTGTTTCTAGTGTAGGATTTCATGATGCCTTGGAAAATATTGAATATGGTCGGGCTGTCTTTAAAGTACTCGTGCATGTGTGCGATACGGACAGACATAAGGCCGCCGTTCGCCGCTCGTAAACTGAGCTAATAAGTCACATAGACACATCGACGCCGCTGTTTGCCGTACTACAGATACCCGCAGGCACTGAAAGGCATAAACGACGAGCAAACACATAAACCTTATTTGTTTTGCATGAGTTTCTGAATTCGAACGGCTACTACGAACGCCACGCATCATTCGCAACCATAATCCAGTATCAATAACGATAGCAGCTCTGTTATAGCAACTTCGATGTTGGGTCCATCGCAGCAGAGTCGAATTTTGGTGAACGAGAAGTTTTATGAGTCCCAATCAAGGCTAAGTGTAAAGCACACGTGCGTTCTAACTTCGTCCAAATGTAGACCACTTAAAATGAAGAGCATTGGTCCTCAGCCAAGTTAGTCCTCAACCCTTAGGCTTTAAGCAGCATGCTTAATCCGATATTCATCAGTTCAAGCATTTTTAACATACGCACCTACGGAAAATACAATGAAATTAAGAAAAGTTTTAAAAATGCTTTAGGGAAATTCCAGTCCAAATCCTATACGCCAGACTAAAAAGTAAAGTATTTAATATTCATTTCAACACCACCATGTTTTAATTTTTTCCACAAAAATGCATAAAACGATATCTCAAGATAACAAAATGCTCTATCATGCTCAAGATGACGTTGGAAAAAATGTAGAGCCATTAATAATTTTGCGTAATGTGATAAAAATATGATCATTTAAGATTTAGCAAATAAAACTACTTATATAATATTGCAATTAACATAGAGCATTTTAAGCGAAACCAAATAACTGAATTCTAAGTAAACAACGATGTGACGGTATCAATTGCCTACGTGAGAACTGAGAACTTATGAAACACACTTTGACGTACACATTTCCGTTTCAGATTAATTCGTGACGTAACTTAATTTGTATATACCTGTATGATTAATAGTAAATATAATAATTATTTTAATTGAGTATAAATCTTTCCGTTCGTAAGTGGAATGGATGGCGTGATCCGGTGGTAGAGACCGGTTTGGAGATCGGTCATCTCACCTGCGCTGCGAGTCGTGGGCTGGACGCCTCATTCACTCGATTTCTACGTCAAACTCACATGAAAATGATCACTGTATTACATTATTCATAACATTGATAAATAACTCACGCTTTTCAGTAACAGCAAGTTTTTTTGGTTGCCACAAAATTTTGCTGCTCATCAACTAGCCATATCAAAAGTACTTTCTTTGAACTCTATAAAAAATAAAAGACACATTATGTAAGGAATACATATTACAGTCAAGACTTAAGAAAATGCAAAAGGGAGTAGAACAAACATACTCAGTCGAAATCTACGATAATACGTAGACATAACGGTTTCACGACTCTTTAACATATCTAATAATTCTAGCGACCCGCCCAAGCGGCGCGGCGTCGCACGCGGCATGGGTATAAAATATATAGCCACTGAAAAAATGATTAAAACCGATAGCCTATGATCCTTCACGTGGTCTACTTCTTATATTATGTGCCAAATAACATAAAAATTTCTCCAGTAGTTCGGGAGATGAGCCCTTTCAAATAATTTCCCCCGTTTTTTCCACATTCTTCTATTAGTCTTAGCATGATAAAATGTAGCCTATAGCCTTTCTCAATAAATGGGCTATCTAACACTGAAAGAATTTTTCAAATCGGACCAGTAGTTCCTGAGATTAGCTCGTTTAAACTTAAACTAAAATTTAACTTACGCTAGTTAGCCCTTTCAAATAATTTTCCCCGTTTTTTCCACATTTTCCTCTATTTATTTGCTCCTATTAGTCTTTAGCGTGTAGCTTATATATAAAGGTTATAGCCTTCCTCGATAAATGGGCTATCTAACACTGAAAGAATCATCAAAATCCGTTATGTAGTTTTAAAGATTAAAGGGAACAAAGGGACGTGAGGGAAAAAAGCGACTTTGTTTAAAAAAAAACAAATAGTATTTTAAAAAGATAAAACCAACTTCAAATTTTTGTATGTAATTAAGAATTAAAATTACCTATCTCAAAAACTACTGAGCCGATTTTGATGAAACTTGCAGTATTCCCTAAGTTGAACAATATCGAGTACAATAAAAAAAGAATCACTAAAATCGTACTTGTGGTTCCGGAGATATGCGTGCACGAACATAGAAACATACATACATACATACACTTTTGAAATTTGGCACATTTGTTCAGAAGCTGTCATAGATTAACATATACAAAAACTGGGCAGTTCTGGAAATATTACATACATACGCGCCGAATTGATAACCTCCTTTTTTTGTAGTCGGTTAATATGTATACTGTGTAGATATACATTAAATACACATTTAAAATATTGTTGTTGAATTCATACTTCGCTATAGTTATTACTAGTTCTGTGCCTACTTCCTATATTATGCCAACGACATATTGTATAGCTTAACCCTTTATCACTAACTTACAAACTCGTAGTATAATAGATCTAAATTCTAAAGGAACATATAAAGACTCTACATTTGATGTAGAATAACGATGGTGAAAAGCGTGTGGGTTGTACCGGATGGCGCGGACCTGCATGGCGCCACTACCGGTACCCGCTACCCGGCCACTTGCACTTCATTAAGTTTAAGTAGGGTTGCCATCACCTAAATTGCCATCGCCGATCAAGCACGACAAAATTCCCGGACATTTCGCCGAAATGTGGTTATTTCCCCGGACACGTCCTCTTAAACTGTTAATATTACGATTTACGTCTCGCCAATTTTTGCTTTTCCAACAAGAATTTGTAAAAATCTGATTAACTCAAAGTCCGTGCAAGAAACCGTGTGTACCTATGCTTAACGGGTTTTTATCTTTCGTTTATTGCTGCAGCCTGCATGAGTCATGACTAAAAAGTTAATTTCCTGCAACAAAAGTGTCCGGATTTTACTCGGACACTTTTAAAAAACCCTGCCGGACGCTCCCCGGACGCCCTTTAAACTAGGACAAATCCGGGGAAATCCGGACGGATGGCAACCCTAAGTTTAAGCCACTTCTACCTCATTATAGAATCCTAAATCTTATACTAGAGAGTATATTAAACAGCCATACTAAACCATAAATTAGTAATAAAAGTTCATTTTTTGCAGCTCTGCAGCAGAGTAGCGAAAATTAACTAGAATTCTGCTACATTTTGCATTCGACTTAAATTAAAAATTTATTTAAATTGCAACAAAGTAATATTTAAATTGAGTTAGTTAAATTATCTCTATTATACACATTTATTACAACGTACATTTACGAATGCAGTTATTTGTTGAACAAGCAATAAAATGTAGAGGATGGACAGTTAAATTATATAATTTTAAAGTCAGCCAGGAACTGCCGACCTATTCTATAAGTCTATCAAACTCACTTAGCATTAACCAATAGAATATAAACAGTTGGTCTCAAACAAAACTCAAATACTAAGGGCTTATCACCGGGGACGACGCCGGCGCCTTCCCCGAGGACTTAACACGACCCGAACGACAAACAGACAGACCGACCGAAATCCGGTGCCGAGCTCGATCCCGGGTTCGAGTTCGCATGCGGATAGCATAGGAACACACCTAAATCATGACCGCGACCGCGACATTGTCGTAGAGAGCTCTACCAATTACTTTGACATTAGAACATACACGCGTATGTCACCCCAACCGGACTCGGAAGGGGAGAGGGACGGCCCTCTTTTATGCAATAACATTAATAACTTGAGCTCATCTACCGCGATAACTCGTACGCAGCTAGTTTGTGCTATCGCGCGCGAGCAGCCTCACTCGTCAGAGAGTGAGTAAGGGGTCGGACCCCTTAAGAGCAGGGGGGATCCGTGTCCCCACGTCAGATGAAAATAGCTTATTTTCGTAGCTCTCCCCAAATATTGCCCGATTAGAATGTCACACGTATGACTTTAGGGGAGGGGGCCAGGCCTCCTCATTGTTTATCTCCAAACCAACTAGCAACAGACTAGTTATAGCCACGATTAAACTACCATGGTCTTAACCAGACCAGTAGCTTAGACCCTTTCGAAAAAAAAAAAAAAAAAAAAAAAAATAAGGGCTTGTTTCACCGCTTCCTGATAAGGTGCCCGATAGGCATAATTGACAGATTGCCCATACTCTATGTGTCAAGTTAAGTGGTGGATAGCCTTATCAGGAAGCGGTGAAACAGGCCCTTAGCATTAATAATTAGTGAGTAGTGACACATATTTAACATAAATAACGTCAATATATCCGAAAAATTACCAGCTACTTTACTTATGATTGACGTAATGAGCAATCAAATGTATACCTACTGATATAAAGCGGACATATTTTGATAAATTCGCTTACATCATTTCCAAATATAGTCGCTACTTATAGGCACATTCAACGATGTCAATACATGATAGGCACATTATAATGAATTAAGTATCCATCGCAATTCGCAGCGTTCGTTTATATCCTTAAATACTTCTTTACGTTACATTGCCATTTAAATCACAATCTTAGTCATCGTTACACAAAACTGGCAGCGAATTGAATTCAGGCTCTTTAAAACGGATTTATGTTCATTTCATTGTAGTTATATGTAAAAGTATAAATGATATGCTGGTGTGCGTGATAGTCACGATAGCCTAGATAGGGTTGTATGTGTGTGAGAGGAGTATGTGCGTTATATCACACAGTTCGTTGATCGCACGTGTGGGTCCACTCATGAATAAACAATATGGACCGTCCGCGTCAGTCACTTGCACAAATGTTATGCGTATATTATCAGTATTGCTGATTTCATATCTAGTAGAGGACGCGGGCTACGTGCTGCTATGCGCGTTTTCATCGCAACGGGGCAGAGTACAACCACAGTCTTAAATATAAGAAAATAAAATAACCTTGCCTAAAATAGTCGTTACTCCTTTGTTTTCGCAAAATATCTAAAATATATTTTTCATTTTTCCTAAACTCTATACTTTTCATCCAACGAACTGTTAAAACCCTAATGGTTGCTGAAACAATATAAGTGACATAATTATATCTATATACATGTCTCTTATATCGTAGGATTTGTAGGGTAGAGCACACTTAACGCTACGAGGGGTTTGGTGAAAACTTGCATTACTTTTATACAGACGACTTGCAAAAAAATTTAGAGTTCCTTTATAATACAAATCGTAAAAATTCATGAGCCATGAATCAAATATCGCTCTTTTTACTGTTTGACTATATTCTGAATCAAACATCCGCTATTCGTGAACAAATGCGTTTAGTAATTCAAATGGTCTGTAATTTATTTATGAGCTATGCTCTAGCTTTCTAGTACTTCTCGATTCACGTGGAATAGATGACACTCCTATTTACTTACACATGCTGTGTACTGGAGGTGAGAGGTTACTGTCAGAAGTTATGTAGGTGCCAGTGCCGCATACATACTGCATACAATAGGTAGAATAAAACTATAATAACTAATAAGCTAGTGACAATTTTAAGTACAATAAAAACGGGTTGTGCTGCTCGCGAAGCGCTGGACGCTTTACGCGGCATCACAACCTGAATGACCTCATTCGTCGGGCTCTTGTCACTGCCGGCGTGCCAGCGATACTGGAGCCCTCCGGTTTGGCGCGAAGATGGCAAGAGACCCGATGGAATGACCCTGGTCCCCTGGAATATGGGACGGGCCCTTGTTTGGGACGCTACTAGTGTCGACACACTCGCCTCGTCCCATGTTCAGGGCACCTCGAGCTGTGCGGGCGCAGCCGCCAACCAAGCAGAGAACCTCAAGCGGCACAAATATGAGAACCTCAGCGGAGATCTCATATTTGAACCGTTTGGGGTAGAAACCCTAGGTGCATGGGGTCCGGGGGCACATAAGGTTTTTAGAGAAATATCTAATCTCTATTGAAGCCACCGAGACCCCAGAGCCGAGAGCTACCTGGCACAGCGGATAGCAATTGCAATCCAACGTGGCAATGCTGTCAGCTTGCTGGGCACTTTGCCAGATGGGGACGACATGGGGAAGTTTTTCCTTTTATAATTTTATATTCTAAGTTTGTATATGTTTGTATATTTTATTTATAGAGTATTTTAAGGTTTTTTATTATTCGTACATTTATCTTAACTGTTTACCTTTCCTATTTACGGTTACATTTACATTTTATAAAAACTATGATAAAATCCACATTGCATTTATGGATTATAGTAATTTTATTTTACACTTTTTACACAATATTGAATATTATACAGTATACACTGGTGGAATTGATGCGATAGGGCATTCTCTACCAATCAACTATAGGGTGGTAAGAGAGACAAAGACTTCTATTTAAACCTCAGTCTAAATAGAAGTCTTTGGTCCGAAGGTACTAGATGCTATAGCACTTACAAGAGATCAAGCTAAATGTTTTAAAATAAAACACCACTACATCCCGCGTACAATAGACGTACATAGCCCTAAATTCTACGAACTGGAACCACGCGTAGGCAAGCAGACTTGAGTTGCGGTTTGGACAAAGGACAATAGAAGGGTCTGTTTACTTAGGTTTCTGTGCTTAGGTCGAGGTCTGTTTGAAAAACGTTGCTGAAACCTGCAATTTTCTGAATTGAGACAGTTAACTTATTAATTATTATAAAGCTAAACTAAATTAAATATTGTCGTTGGTTTCAAATGGATACTTGTACCTAGGTAGTAGTAGAGGTCGCTCGCTGGCCCTTTGAGTAAGTAAAGTAATTTATCACTTACTTTCATAATACGTGTAAGTTTACGGATTTCACATACTGTATACCTAGGTAATTTATACAGTGTATACTGTATAGTGTATACCAGGGGTCACCAATTAGTTTCGCTCGGGGGTCCATAACATAAAAAAAATTAAAACATACACCGCAGGCCGCAGCCTACTTCATTATTCGTAGACCGCAGCACATCTTATTCAACAACAAATAATTACAAAACTTTAGTTATTATTCGTAGGTAAAATTTGTTTAGCTGTGACTGCTGTGAGCTATGACTTGTGAGTTGTGACCCAAAAACGCAAAAACAACTTATGAAATTTTATACGAACGAAAATAAAATTTGACTTTTGATTGCAATTACTAATTAGATCAGCGTTTTAAATTGAGGACTGCAATTGTAATATCACGTGATCAATTAGAAAGCCAAGTCAGGTACTACTGGTACTAGTAATCTGCGGCCAATATATTGTGCAATGTGTGAAGGCGCCGGTGGCGTCTAGCCAACGGTTTCAGACCACGGCCGTAATGCTATCTATTTTAGTTTTATTGCTCGCTGAATGCTATTTTAGCTGCACGCACAGCTATCGATTGTGAGGCTGAAACTCGTAATTATAACGATGAAAACTCGATATGAGTAAATTGCTCACAGCATGGTTAGTTGCGAACGTAGGCGTCGAAAATTGTAGAGCATCTAATCATTATTCGTTTTGATTCTATGAAACAGAGAGAGAAAAAAATATAGACCATGAATTAGCGAATGAATGAAGGTGAAAAAGACGCAAAATACTTTAAAATAGCCGCACTGTCCTCTTTGATTCATTCCATTCATAAAAGTACAATTGCTGTTACCTCAGTCAAGTACAAAGGTATTCCACGAAAGCACTACAACGGGATTAAAATTAATTAATGGCTGAATTGCCATATCTTCTGTACTTATTTGTACTTCTCATTTATTTGGCTAATTTGGATATCTAATAATTCTTTGTGTGCTCTCACTGCTCAATTTAATATTTTTTATACTAATTCTAACCAATACCGAGTCAGTAGCTTTATCTTATTAATCATTATATTATTATTAAAAGTTTCTTTTTAAGTATATTTTATTCCCACAAAGTACCTGCATTTTTATTTCAATTTCTTCAGTCAATATAAGCTGTTCAAAATAATTTTTAAAAATTATCATTCTTATCGTTATTATAATTAATAGTAATTACTATATCTTATCAATTATCATTGTAACATTGGCAGAGAATTATTATGCAGTTAGTAATAATAATAAGGTAAAGATACGTTTATCAAAATGTTATGGAGTTTTAGCCGCGTTGCGTTGTGGGCATATTCGGACCAAATTCGGACGGCATATGCAATGGTTGAAAAAATAACGCCATATCTTGATATTCCAGATTTGAATTCTTAACTAAAACTCACACCAGCGTAAGATTTTTTTTGAAATTAATATTGTGAAACAATTACACAATCTGTGACTAATTACAATTTATTACAATTCTTAAAATATTATTGTGATAACTGGGCATTGGAATTCGGTTCCTAATCTAAATCCATAAGTCATAACAGGAGTCATGAATGTATTTGATTGATTTTTTGAAAGATTATGCTCTAGCCTCTATGCATAGACTTATAATATATACTGTCCTCTATGTAAAGTTACAACTTACAGGCTACAGCTTATATACTCGTGGGTAGAGTCTTGAAAGTATATAAAGCTCTTTTATATAAAAAGCAATATTATAATGCTAATTTTGAAATAAGTATTAATTATTCTCTTTATAACTCTCAGAAATCAATTAGTACTTTAGAAAATGTAGACACAGCTTGTCTCTGACTTTTTAAATCAGCTTAAAACCAAACACTTGAACATTTCGGCTTGAGAATTTTCTAATCGTAGAATGAATCGTAAATGATCAGTTATAAAGTTTTGTCAAAAGTTCGGGTCGTGGTGAGAGGGAACGTGGAACCAGTTTGGGCGCGCCCGGTTGTGAGTTGTGGGCGTCCGCGTCCACCGCTCGACTGGCCGCTCCCAGCACCGACTCTGATACCCCAAATTTCACGTTTTATGAGTTTTATATCTTTCCGTGATACGGATTACAGGTTTTAACGAACAGTCCTACACTAAACTTTTCTTGTTGAAAGTAGATCTGCGGCTCTACATTTTTCCTCAATAGATTGCTAGTTGTTATAATCTTTATAATATATATATATTTTGCGCCGTCTTTGACTAAGAATGGACTGACATATTCCTAAAATCAATTAAATATTAGACATGCTATTATGAAGTTGATTTTGAATATCACCATCTCTACAAAAGCACATAAATTCTCCTGAAGAATTAATTACATATTTCCTAAAAGTCAACAGAATATAGGGCAAACGTTTTAATAAAATACCATTCTATCCTCTCATTTTAAAATCATAACCTACCTCATACCTATTATAATGTTTTTATGACCGTATAGATAAAAATATTCTCTCCTAAACCTTTTCCAAAAGACTATCATCTCGAATAATAATAAAATATCCCTCAGTTCTTCACCGACGGCGGAGCAGGTTGTAATTTTATTTTAGCTTAGGTAGGTCCATTTAAGCGGCTACAAAAAATAAGGTGGCAATAAAAGGACGGAAACCCATTGTTTGATGTCATTCTGTTATCAGGAATTCTTAAAAAAAGCGAAGGGACTCTTCCATAGAATGGAGCGACGGAGAATACAATGAGCCCTTTGTGATGGAAGGCGCCGAACCGTCTGGCGCGGGCGGCGCGGGCGCACCGTCTCGTCGCGTCGCTCGCACGAGGCCCGCGCCGCAGTGTCTGGCCGCGCGACGTGTGGCGCGCCCGATTACACCCATCCTTACTCCGTACTCTATAAGGATATTTTCGAGCTTTCGACCGACCGGGCCCTATTAATATTCTGAGACGTGACGCATTCCTAAAATTCAAGATGGTGGCTAAAGACCACCACTGACCTCTATAATACACTGGACAGGCTATGCCGTACAAAATGACAGCTATTTTTTGTGCCGATTTGAAGCGCCGCGGTGAGTGTACTTTGAACTAATTGTGACGTAAAATACAGCGGCCATTTGCAAAATTCTCATTATCAATGACATTTCTAAGGGATGTCAAAATTGATATCGATAATATCATAATATTCATTTATAGCGACATTATTTTTTGTACTTAGACGAACATAATATTATGTTATTCAATAAATAATGTTTAACATTAAATACGATACACTATAGCACTACTTTGATATAAGAAATGAAATTAGAAAAAACAATACAACAAAGTTTTTGTTAGAAGCATTGGAAGCTCATCTTCAGTTTTGTTTTTAGTTATCGTAGTGCTAACTTTTACTAAATTACCGAGATGAAGTCTGTAATACAAATTGCGTAATATTTTTGTCACGGATTTTTGTCCTATTGGTCGACATTATCTGAATCTGGAAACATTTAATCGATAATAGAAAAGACAGTTGTACATCACTAGTATTAGTTCCCAGTACACTCACCACTGCTATCAGCGCCAATATGGCGACTTTCAAATAGGAACATTTTATTGATAGCGATCGCCGGTCCAGTGTATTATGGAGGTCAGTGAAGACCACGCATTAAACGCACACAAAGGCAGGACGCGTGTAGGTAAACGTAGGACGTGGCGAGGCGCCCGCGCATCTATTAGGATTTTCGAGGATAACCATAATAACATAACTTATCACACACAATTTAGGAGCAAATATTAACTGTAATAACTAACAACACAACGTAATAGCGCATAGCATTGAACAAAAGAATTGCAATAGGTCTAGCTCTTACATCGAATAATTATACAACTTACAAGTCCCTCTACAAATGTAGAGCTATTAAAAATCATGCGATATTATATTGAATAAACATACATTGGACTTTATCTACTACTTTTCCTCACATTTGCAATTCAGTAAACCGCTAACTTGAATGCATTGCAAGTGAAGTGTACTCGTTGCCATCTACTTATTAGTCATACATCACGCCACCTCGGCCCTGTTAACATAATACCTATACTTACCTTACCTACCCAGCAGCTTGACTGTATAGTCTATACTTATTATAAAATAAAGTCGCTTTTTTCCCTCATGTCCCTTTGTTCCCTTTAATCTTTAAAACTACGCAACAGATTTTGATGATTCTTTCAGTGTTAGATAGCCCATTTATCGAGGGTCGTTATAGGCTATATTTTATCACGCTAAGACTAATAATAGGAGCGAAGAAATAGAGGAAAATATGGAAAAAACGGGGAAAATTATTTGAAAGGGCTAACTTGAACGCGCTAATCTCAGGAACTACTGGTCCGATTTTAAAAATTATTTCAGTGTTGGATAGCCCGTTTATTGAGGAAGGCTATTATAGGCTATATTTTATTACGCTAAGACTTATAGGAGGATTATCATATTATTAGGTTCTTCTTAGTTATGACTTATGCCACAAATATTTATATTACTTAGTAGTACTAGTTATGCACCGAATTCCAAAATTCTCCTGCGTAATCTTAATTTTGCTGCCATTTTCTGTGACTGGTTGTTTGTGTTCTTTAAAGTCAACAGAACGACCTTAATGCCTTCTCTACGTTGGGCCACCATGATTACAATTTACAAAGCTATATCCTGTTACCCGTCGTTTATGAACACGTTTTCATAATCGTTTGTATTGGTTCATCATAATAATATTATTATAGTTATTTATTATGCAAACGTGGAAATACCACATTGTCCTAAAAAGGTGACACGTGTAGAGTGTAGACAGTAGACATTCTAGAGAGAACTGCTATAATTTTATCATAAGATACTAATTTTGTAGAGCACGAGCGTAGATGCTCTACAATTCAAGAAAAAAATCTTATATTTTCAGTTTATTGCGTGGAATCTTTTTTTATTTTGATAATTTTTCTGGTTCAATATATTTTTTGTACCTAGTAATAACAAACAATGAGTAAGTAAATCCGGAAACTATTGTGTTTAAAGGCTCAATAGAGAAACGGAACTTTAAATGTTGTATTGTTAATTTTTTATGTTTAACTCAATGATATTATATAAAAAACTCGTTTAACTAAAAAAACGTTGTAAGCTAACCTGTAAATTTTAACCCTTGAATTTGTTGTAGGCTTTTGCCTGGCTCAGAGCGGGCGTGTCTCTAGTCTCTACAATCGTCAAGGAACAGTCTCCTTTTTAGGGTTCCGTAGTCAACAAGGAACCCTTATAGTTTCGGTCTGTCCGTCCGTCTGTCCGTCTGTCTGTCTGTCTGTCCGCGGTTTTGCTCAGAGACTATAGGACCTACAAAGCTGTAATTTGGTATGAATGCACATATTAATGATGGCAACAAAATGGTACATCAAATCTTTTTTTTTTTTATGGTACCTTCCATACACATCAAGCGGGGATGAAAAATTTTTTTTCGCGTCAACCCCACTATACCCCACTATACTATTTAGTACTTAGCAATGATGATTTAATAATAGTGAACTCACTACCAGTTTAATTGATGAAACCCAAAGGGACCCCGTAGTGCGTCATAGGCCATACCTATCTCATAGATGACATGTCACACGTGGAATAGTTTCGTTCCTTTATAATTAGTTTATAGAGATTAGAGGTAGATATCTAACATGAGTAACCTTAATAATTATAATATTAGGTACTTAGTTACTTTTTACTTACGCAGTTTCTTACAACTTAATTTTTGTAACAATTATTGTAACTTTCTGTAGGTATAATATGTAGTATGTAATTTGCTACGCTACAATCATAACACAAGAGTAAATAAAAAATAAGACTCTCGAAAGCTTTGGGCGTAAAACTAGAAGGAATCCGAGGTAGATTTTACTATAACCATAATTACCTAGGTACTTTAATTGGTAAAAGCTACCTTCCATCATTGCTCGACAACCCCATAAAAATGTGTAAGTATTATTAACTATTTATAAGTAATGACTACTCTAAGTACTTACTATAAAACTAGGTAGTGACTCGATACTGCCCAGATGGTAAACAAAGTAAGATCTGTGGCGGACCGTGTATGGCAGGTTGCCAGGAATCTAGTGACTAGTCTAAGTAAAATCGCCTTAAGGGCTGAGACAACCGCTTTCGTTTATTCCTGTTGCTGTTCTCGACTCAGCTCAAAATATGCAAGTACCCACCTATGTACTTACTACTTACGCGCTCGGTATCTACCTTTAATACTAGTTAGAGTTTCAATATTATTAAACGGGCAAATTGGCAACTCGTCGCCAGGATCAACAGTGGGTAACCAACCACGAAAACTGAGATCATATCAAAATTATTTCTTACTCGGAGTTCTTTGCAACTCTCACTTGGTTCTGCGTCTTTGGGAGGGTTCCCAGAGACTCTGAACTAAAAACTTTTTCAAGTTTGTATTCAACTCGAAAGATGATTGTGGCGAGCGCTGCTAGATTTGCGTTCACCTTTATTATGAGAATAGTCTAATTCTGCAACTTGCAAACTTGTCAGCCAGTCGAAAGTTAATTTTATTACTTAATGTTTTTGCAAATTGCACCTTACTCCTTAGCTTCAAACGTAGCGTCGACGTTATTAGCAAATGAATCAAGGAGATTGTTTTTAAAAGTATTCTAAAAGGATCCAAATTCCTCTGCTCTACTAATTGGATATTTGTCGGTGTGCCAGGGCGTACGTACTGTTACTAATTTGACACTTCGACATTTCCGGCGCATCGTTGGGGCTATTTTTTGCACTCGGGTATAAAGCAGCCGCCGCGCTCTGGTAGAACATTTTAAATGTGAATTAAGAACACATTTGTAAATATCTGAAGGTAATGGGACGTTATTGAAACTAACTTCCTACTAAAACATTGCGGTAAAGATGTAGATATAATATGTAGAGAAGCGTTTGAGAAAAAAAAATATATAAATAACAAGATGGAGTTTAGGACCCAAAGTCCACTTTCATAAATTTAATAAAGCCTTTTTGGCTCAAAAAATTTATAAAGTTAAAACTGCTTTTTTTATTATTAAAATAAAACATCTCATCTAATGTTTTAAAAGGAACTTGGATGTGTTTTGAGGTTTCGAAACTACCACTACAACGCCATCTATCGGTGGATAGCAAAACTTCTTGTTTTTAAGTTAAAAAAATCGTGATATTATAATTAGGTCAACTACTTAGGGACCTACCCGACAGAAAGCGGTCACGCGTTCAAGCGTCCTGCATTTACATTTAAGCGGTCAGTCACACAGGACTCGGGTCTCGGAGCAATTCTAACGCAGTAAAAACTGATCACTTAAAATATGCTTGACTTTAACCACTTTCTGTCTGATAGATCCCTTAATAATTTTTTTGATATCATATTAATTTTACTAATCTGCAGTGTGAGCGTGTTTACACGCGCCGCAGGGGTGGCGGTGCCGCGGCGGCGCCGCTGCATTAAGGGCGTTCCCTACGGAGATTCCCTAATTTACCGTATTTAGGGGCTTATAAACTCATAATTTGAAAGCTACAAAGTTATGATAAAATACAGCAATAATCTTCAGCATATCAACATTCCTTTCCACGTTTTAAATTTTCTATATTTGTTTATTATACTAATGATATCAGCTTCCAAAGTATAACCGATTTATTAAAATTCAAGCATTCAGCATCTCCTTAGTATTTACAAATTACTGTTAATTGAAACAACGCCAATAGATCGACAATATCATAAACTACATATTCCACGTTTTAATTTTTTTTAGGTCAATTTTGAACTAAGATAAGTAAAAAAAAATAGGGTTTTGGTGCGATCTCGGCGACGCGGCAAACGTATGGTCAAGGTCGTTCGCTCAGGGGATGGCCTTAATTCATCCTTGTAATTTGTATTTCTATGGGCGGGATGGGCCCTTACCACCTTACACACGGCGCCGCCGCGGCAGCGTCACGGTATCACCGCCGTAATGCGCCGTATGTAAGGGCAAATAGAAATACAAGGATGAGTATTGCAGTGGCGTGCGTGTAAACAGCCTAACACTGTCAGGTACATTGTAAGCTACAGGGTAGGTGTAATAAAAAATAATGTTTATAATATTTTATATTGTCATTCAACACCCCAAACTTCTTCAAAAGCAGTGCACAATTTTGCACATGTCAATGCTGCGGATAGAGGGTAGTTACTTATCGATATAACATCTTCTGAATAATCCACCTCTACTTTACCGTGAGCCATAGCACCAATAATCATAACGATGGGATCATCTTTGGGAACTAGCTCGCGACAGTTTGTAACAACTTTAGAACTAAAGGACATAGTAATTTTCTTTGCGCCCACTGGAAGATGTGACGTCACAGGATTTTTTATAACCTTCAGTAATTTCATCTGCCCTTCTGAGGCTCTAATAGCAAATTTGTGTAGCAGTTGAACTGAAAAGATAATGAAAAAATATTTTTGTATTTTTTCCTAAGTACTACAAATGACATTAGAACAACTGAGTGCATATAACTCAATCTTGAAGGATTCAAACACTTAATAACATATAGTATGAACTACAAATAATAAAAACTAAGGAAGAGTAACTCCGTCAAAAAACATGCTCCAAAATACTTGTCAAAAAAGTGTACCTTAGGTTCACTTTTCATACATTTGCAATATTTAGGTGACCTTGAGCGGTATAAAGGCTGACGTTACATGACAGTTTGAATGGAACCAAATTTAAAACTGTATTAGTATGGGAGTTACGTTTCCTTAGGTCTTATTATTCGTAGAGTATGAAAGATAAATATTAAATGTGTCTTCTTTATGATACACTGATACAGACAAAGACTGACAGATAGGTTCCATTTTTCACTTTGGGTTTAAAAACCGTACTTGTAAATAAAGCTAAACAAAATGTAGTATGTATTTGCATAATGTATTTAAATTTGACCTGTTATGAATACCTACTTGTTTACTATTCTGATGACATCAAATAAAAAATACTAACCCATTAACCCTGCAAATCTCTTGAAAGTTCTTGGTATTCTTGTCTGTGGATTAATTTCAATTAAAACATTTTTCTCTGTGTGAATGTAAACTTGAAGAAGACCAGCACGGTTGAGGGGAGAGTCCATCAGCATGAGTAGAGACTGGTGGGTGATATCCGGCCGACATGATCCTGGATCCCGGTCATTTTTCCTCAATATATTAACATGGTCCTCACAATTGAGCAGTTCATAGCTGTTGCCAACCTTAAGTGTAAAGAAAATAATGACAGTGTTGCAGGTTATGAATGTCTGTGTAACAACAAGATTTTATTATATAAAGACTGAATTAATTCAAAAAGTTAGAAATATTTTGTGTTTTACACTCTTCAGCTTGAGTCAACAAACTTTCAGCAACAGATTATATACATATAATAGATTTAACTCAGTTTGATGAATATATATGTTTTGTGTTATTGTGTATGCTAACTTCAGTTATGTACTCGAGGGCTTTTATAGCTGCGTGAGTAAAGTGTATTCTGTGTTTTATAGCTTCAGTAACAATGAACACGGAGCGTCATAACACATAACCTTATTAACATTATTAAAACTTGTCCTTACCTTTACCGTTTCCAACTGTGCATTCTCTAAAATAACTATAAGACGCTTCTCCTGTTTCTTTATATGTGATGCAACCAAATGCTTTGGTTTTGGATCATACTCGAAGTCGTCCTGGTTCGCTGCTAATTTTCTTTTCTTGCCCATGTCTAACGATTTTGTTTGAATATAATATTATATTCAATTGTTAACTGAAAATTATGTTAAGAACAAATCTCACTTCCCAATTAATAGTAAATTCTACTTTGCAACATTTTTGGATGCAATATATTTTAAAAAACAAAAGTTAAAAATATGATATTATTTTTTAAAACACGTGCGAAATTCCCATTTCCGAAGTAAACATTGCTCTGTCACTTGTCAACTGTCACCAGTCACTTCTTTTTTTCTTTTTCTTCTTTTTTGGCAACTTGACACAAAGGATGTGTATGTTGTGCCACAGACAAGGTAAAAAGGTAAGGAATATGGCGGGAAAACCATATTCCTCCTATTATAATTTTCATCATCGTTTTCATGTATCGTCAGGTCTAAAGTCTAGTCAAAGTCTAAGTAAAAGTCAATACAGTCAAGAAGTCAAGTCGGTCGATTCAGTAAAGTGGTAGACGCTTTACTGAAACTTTCGATGGAGTTTCGGAGGGAACACAAAATAGCACGTTTCTGGATATTACATCACTTTCCTACACTTGTGCATGAACACGAATATTTAATGGTTAATATTCTACCAATATTACACATTAAAAACCCAGCTAACACAATTTTTAGGAAAATAATACAAAAACACAACAGCACTCTTTCACATGCCCGCCAAAACTCCCCACCAGTCACTGTCAGTTAAAGAAATCTTTTTTTACACAAAGTATGGCAACGAGCTACGATCAAGTATGCTCTGGATTTGCCAATCGCGTACACCCGAAAGGGACAGAAGCAGGGCTTCATAACGTTATCGAATAACAGAAAAAATATCGTTACGTACCGTTATTTTCATAATGGTAGCCAGATAACGTTATTCTTTAAACGATATTCAGTAAAATAACGTTATATAACGTAAACGGTAAATATAACGTTATTTTCTGGTATCAGGTATGCGATCGTGCACGGTGCACTAAATCTCACTCGCAGCCCACTTTTTTGCGAGATTTGTGTGAAAATACAAAGAAAAAATACACCTTATAAGCGTGATTACGTTTAGAAAATTTTCCCGCCTGTCATGACTTTCTTGACGGACTATAACGTTATCAAAGAACATATATTTACCGTTATAAATCCTATATAACGTTATAGCATTAACCGTTATTAACATCAATTTTTAACGTTATTTTTAATATCGGGTAAATTTTCATAACGTTATCTATGCCCTTGAAGCAGTAACGTTATGAAAAAATAACGTTATTTGAAGCCCTGGACAGAAGTATGGGACTCAATATGGATTTTACAGGCGGTTACATAACAAATAACCATGTTAAGTTTATGCAGCACTCAACTACGTCTTTGTTTCACCACATAAATTAATGTAAATCACATAAATCACATAAATAAACGAAGTTATATCAGTCGCAACTGATTTGTTGGTCACAAGTTTTCTTTGTGACAGTAATGAGATATTTTCTTAACTTTTTAATTTGATTGTCAACTAGTTTCCATTTTAGTAACTAGATGGCGTATGGGTAGACAACTATCGGTAATACCAGGGAATACCATTAATAATTGCTACAAAACTGGGCAAAAGAATGTAAAACTTAATACATTTCAATTTGTAAAAGACGCCATAATATTCCAATGACTAGGATAACAAAGTTATTACAACGATGTTTTAGTTAAAACTCACGGAAGAAATAGCCCTATTTACTGATATTCACACCAAATGTCACAGGAATTTTGGTTTTGACAACATCTTACCTGCACTTGTGCAAGATTAGGGTAAAGGTATTTCATGGCTAATATTTTACCAATAATGAACATCAAAGAGCCAAATAACACAATTTGGGAAAAAATAATAAAAACCACACCAACAATAAAAAGTAGAAGAAGTTTGAAGTGACATACCCATGACATACCCGCGTAAACTCTTTCTGTTGTCAGTTTTCAGTTTGACAATTAGCGTGTTCCTAAACAGCTGTTACCAGTTTACTGGCCTAATCGCTTAGGCCAATGATCGCTTAGGTTTAAGATATTTTGATTTATGTCACACTTGACAGTACACTGATATTTTTTAGAAACGCAACCAATATGTATCCGTGATGCCAACCTGCAGATAATTTCAGATCGGTGGGGAACCAATAGAAAATCTAGAAGTGTCTATCGTCGCGCCGTCTGGTGGAAATTAAAAGTAAGAAAACCTCTCAATACAGAAATTCTGACAAGGACAAAAAATGTTGTTTCCGTCCTTTTCATTCCTTTCGTATATTGTGATTTATAGTCGGGACATTTTAATAGGCCACATTTGACAGTTCATCAAAATTGTACCAGATAACCTTATAGCGACGTACATAAAAAATAAATATTTTCGTTTTGTTATAACTGCACAATTGATTAACTTTTTTCAATTACGATTACATATTTATTGTAAATATGACCGATACGAATTATTTAACGATTTGCTTTTGCTGATAAACAATTCTAAACATAATAAACAAATTCTGATCTTAATAATTGCACGTCGTTACAATGTTACGTCAGCTGACCTTTTTTCTTTTTAAACTCTAGGGAAGTTACCCTAAAAATTGAAAGCGAATAAATAGTATCGATGCATTGATTACTTGTAACGAAATATCCCCATAAATTAATAACCACGTTGTGAAAAGTAACACATTTATGTGAAATGAATAATGACAATACTACATTTAAAAGTTTTTATAATCCAAGCGAATATATGCATATTTTTTTTTGTAAATTATGTACTTGTCTTATTTTGCTCCTTGAATTTGCAAAAGAAAAAGTAATAATGGGACAGGAGTTTGTTTCAAACGTATAAAATTCAAATATTTTATTTCAAGTCCGTATCGATTTATTCGTTTTGGTCGATGTTTTTACGCAGCTCACCTCACTATGGAGATTAATCTGACAGATGTCAAATGTGGCCTATTAAAATGCCCCGACTGTAGTTCACACATGGTATTTGGTAATAATAATTGCGTAACAAATCCAGAGCATACTTCATCCTAGGCAACGTGATTAAGAAATTATTGCGTTTTATGGTGGCACTTCACATGGCTATTTGTATTTGCGTATTTGATGTATTTGCCAAACAATCACCATGTGTAGACGGTATAGTGCGTCAAGAAAGTAGTCGTATTCGTTTGGTTTTCAAGATTTTGACACTCCCACTGACACACAAAAAAGCCGCGCATGCGCAGTTGAAAAACCAAACGAACACGACTTGAGGTAAAACTTTTTTTTAGCAATAACAACAGTCTTTTGACATTTGTCCCTTTGTTGCATCCAAGTGTATCAATACATGTATATACCTATACCATAATGATCAATACTCTATGATCACTGGTGTAGACTGTTATGGAGGCACTTCACATGGCTATTTGTATTTGCGTATTTGATGTATTCGCCAAACAATCACCATGTGCAGACGGTATGTTTGACAAATATTGGCCTTATTTGCCAATTTGACAAATATGACCAATACCAAATACACGTATCCGTACCTTTGTCGGTTTTTGACGCACATCAAAGGAGTCAAATAGGCAAGTAAACAAAATCAAGTAAAAGTTTGGTATTTGACTTCCATGTGTGGAAGATCGTATTTGCCTTTATTTGCTTGTTTGCGTATTCGTCAGTAATGTTGGCAAATACAACAAATAGCCAATAGCAAAATTTGCTATTTGCACATGGCTATTTGTATTAACTAAGCAAATACAAATAGCCATGTGAAGTGCCTGCATTATAGATAGACTGCCTACGGTTACGGAGTACGGACTTTGCGCCAGGGCTTCATAACGTTATCGAATAACAGAAAAAATATCGTTACGTACCGTTATTTTCATAATGGTAGCCAGATAACGTTATTTTTTTAACGATATCTAGTAAAATAACGTTATATTTACCGTTTTTATTATAACGTTATTTTTTCGTTACGGCATAACAAAAAAATAACGTTATAATAATAACGGTAAATATAACGTTATTTTTTGGTATCAGGTATGCGATCGTGCACGGTGCACCAAATCTCACTCATATTTAAAATGTAATAAGCGTTCTCTGTGAAAATACAAAGAAAAAATACACCTTAAAAGCGTGATTACGTTTAGAAAATTTTCCCGCCTGTCATGACTTTCTTGACGGACTATAACGTTATCAAAGAACATATATTTACCGTTATAAATCCTATATAACGTTATAACATTTACCGTTATTAAATACATTTATAACGTTATTTCTAGTATCGGTTAAATTTTCATAACGTTATCTATGCCCTTGAAGCAATAACGTTATGAAAAAATAACGTTATTTGAAGCCCTGCTTTGCGCTAGCCAGGTAAAAAAAATTAAACGTAATCACGCTTTTAAGGTGTATTTTTTTCTTTGTATTTTCACAGAGAACGCTTATTACATTTTAAATATGAGTGAGATTTGGTGCACCGTGCACGATCGCATACCTGATACCAGAAAATAACTTTATATTTACCGTTATTATTATAACGTTATTTTTTTGTTATGCCATAACGAAAAAATAACGTTATAATAATAACGGTAAATATAATGTTATTTTACTAGATATCGTTAAGAAAATAATGTTATCTGGCTACCATTATGAAAATAACGGTACGTAACGATATTTTTTCTGTTATTCGATAACGTTATGAAGCCCTGGCGCTAGCTGCTTAATGCTTTGACTAGAGCGCTTACCACTCACTCGAATTAAAAAAATATTAATGACATTTGACAGTTGACGTAACTGACAGCAGCATATTTTGACATTAGACAATTGATTTCTATTGAGATTAGGTACATATGACTAATCTGTGATTGAGATTTGCGGGTGTATCTTTGCGGCTAGATATTATTATATGTTTTGTTTATAAAAATTGAGAATGTTGCTTAAGTTCATCCCTTTTCTCTAAAGTGGCAAAATATATTTGTATAAACACTCAAAGATTCATCCTGGCGACTTGTAATTACTTGGAAAAATAGATGGCTAACGACAGGGAGGTTCTTCGAGAGATATGGGATGGGAAACTACCGATCTGTTTTCAACTTAATCCTGAGGAGGTGACGGAGGTTCAACAGCCAGATCCATTTTACGTTATGGTTCCTAGGCTAAGCTACTTTCCACTAGTGATAGACAAGGTACGATTTTATTCAGTGTCAGATCCAAATACGAACTCACATTGATAATTTTTCATTTTTAAATTGTAACTCATGTCTTTGCCTCTGCTAATATTTCAGATGAAAAGACACTTTCTACGCTTTATTTCCCAAGAAAATGCCGATAGTGAAATGTGGCTAGACTATAATGGACAACCATTAAAATGGCACTATCCAATTGGCTTCTTATATGATCTATATTGTGGCAGCGATCCTCAACTTCCATGGACTTTGACTGTCCACTTCACAAAATTTCCTGAAAATATTCTTCTTCACTGTACAAATAAGTATGTTATTTCTATCCCTACTTGAATATAAACATACAATACCAGCATTAACTTTTGACTTGTATTTTACAGGGATGTGGTTGAAGCCCACTATATGGCAACAGTGAAAGAGGCTGATGTACTTAAACACAGAGGCCAGGTGATGTCTACAATGCAGAAGAAAGACCATAACCAATTATGGCTTGGACTGCAAAATGGTATCCATTTTTAGTTGTATGTTTTTGTTTAAGGTGTAATGTAACAAAAGTTTTAAGTTTTTTAAATTTTAGATGTTAAAATAATTTGAAAATGAATTTATTTCAACATAACATAAATATATTTTTGTTAACTAAAATTAAACACGGTGAGTACAAAGTTTTTCTTTATTTTGATAGACAAGTTTGAACAGTTTTGGGCTATAAATAGACGACTGATGGAATCCCACGGAGACAATGAGGGGTTCAAACACATTCCAATGAGAATTTACTCAGATGATGGAACATGGAGTCAATGCTTGATTAGCCCTAAGAATAATGATGGCAGCCGTAAAATAGTGCAACAACTAATAGCTGAGCTGTTTCCAGATAAACCAAATGGTATTTATTATGTTTTATCAAGTTTAGTTTTAAGGTCCAGTCCAATTTGCTGTAAGCGATTAGTGTGAATGCTTAAGTTTTAGTGAGACTCTCTCAACTGGTGTACTGCATACTTAAGGCACTGGCTAGAGTCCTGTTCATTAAAATTTTATCTTTTTTTTCAGTGAAATTGAGAACGCATGGTATTATGATACCAGCGGACACTCCACTCCAATGGCTCTCTGAACATTTAAGTTACCCTGATAATTTCCTACATGTATGCTTATGCTCATAATTTTCTTAAAGATTATTAATATTTGCATTTGTCAAACTATTTATTTAAGCCTTGTAAAAATGTATTATTATATTATATAAACATATTTTATGTAATTAAATTATTTTATAATAGAAATTGTTGTTTATTAATGTTATAACCAATTTGATATATCTTATAATATTATATAAAACTAGCTATTTGACCAAGCCTTGCTCGGTATTCGATAAAATACGAATAAAATGACATTTTCTAAAAATGATTCCTAGCTAGATCAATTTATCACCCCCCGAAATCGAGTATATAGGGGATATACTAAACTAGACGTTCCGCGCGGCTTCGCCCGCGTAAATTAGATTTTTCAAATTAGTCCACAATAATAGCCTATAATCCCTTCACGTAGTATTCTTCTTATCTGTGCTCCAGTAGTTCATGAGATAGATAAGCCCTTCCAAATAATTTCAGTTTTTTCCACGTTTTTCTCTATTTCTTCGCTCCTATTAGTTCTAGCGTGATAAAATAATAAAGTCTATAGCCTTCCTCGACAAATGGACTATCTAATACTGAAAGAATTTTTTAAATCCGCCAATTAGTTCCTGAGATTAGCGCGTTCAAATAAGCCCTTTCAAATAATTTACCCCCCTTTTTTTCCACATTTCCCTCTATTTCTTCGTTCCTATTTATCTTATCGTGATAAAATATAGCCTATAGCCTTCCTTAATAAATGGGCGATCTAATACTGAAAGAACTTTTTAAATCGGATCAGTAGTTCCTGAGATTAGCGCGTTCAAATAAGCCCTTTCAAATAATTTCCCTCCGTTTTTTCCACATTTTCCTCTATTTCTTCGCTCCTATTAGTCTCAGCGTGATAAAATATAGCCTAGTGCAGTGGTCCCCAACCTTTTTTTCATGCGGGCCACAAACATGTTTTGGTCTTGGTGTCGCGGGCCGCAACAAAAATTTTTTGGGGTTAAAAAATAACATTCTTCAAAATAAACGATTTTAAAGTGAAAAAAATTTAACGACTATCACGTAGACTTTACGTTATTTTGCCGGTGGGCGTGAATTTCAAAATTTTTTAACATCACGCGGGCCACAAATAAAGTCCCGGCGCGGCGCGGCGGCGGGCCGCATGCGGCCCACGGGCCGCGGGTTGGGGATAGCGGGCCTAGTGATTTAGTAAAAGAAGAAATATTTTGTAGTACGCGTGGTAATTCAAATATAATCTTCCATACCTATGGATGATTAATCAATCAAGAACAAAATATCAATAAAAACGAATAGCATATCAGCCACGACACGGATTCGCGTTATGGCCTTTTTTAACCGACTTCCAAAAAACGAGGAGGTTATATGTTCGGCTGTGGATATTTTTTTTTATGTTCAACGATAACTCCGCCGTTTGTGAACCGATTTTCGAAATTTTTGTTTTGTTGTATTAGGTTTCACTCCAATTTGGTACCATGTTCACAAAAGTGGTGACCTGATGATGGGATCCATAAGTAATCGAGGGAACTCCTCGAAATTTATATGGAAACACATGGTGATTTTGGTTTTATGAGAAGCATCCTAAGCATATTCTACCAAAACGCAAGATTCTACACCAAGGTATACTATGGTTCCGAAGATACTAAGAGAACTCCGGATTCCTTATAGATACAAGTTTGGGGGTTTAGGCGCTGTTTTAAGAACTGAAAGCATATGCTACTATACAAATTATATTCATCATCATCATCATCATTACCACGTCAGCGTCACCAATGTCTCCAAAATTAAACATAACAAAATATTCAACCTTATCTCCAGAGCGTAAGGCACACATTTGACATTACTTCTGAGAAGTAAGTTGCTTCGATAATACAAGTAATATGCTAGAGTGCACAGCTGTCACACTTACCAATCGCGGCCACGGTCGGCCGTAGACTTCTCAAGCGATACTATGAAAGCTGAAAGCCTCGCCGCTACTAAAATTCCGGTTTGGCGCGGCCCTAGCACGTGTCCACTTCGATTTTTTTTAAATGTATTGTTTAAAATTATCTGCAGCTGATATTATATTTTGTGAGTGTGAATGTTAACAAATTGTAATAAGATACGTAGAATAGTATACAGGTGTATTAGGGCCGATTCACACCGCATTCCGGTTAAACTTTATCTTCATTGTTGTAATAGATAGTATCTCTTGAGAAATCTACGGCCGCCCGTGGACGCTCGTGGCCTCTTGCGGCCGCCGGCGGCGTCGATTTCTCAAGCGATACTATTACAATAGTGAAGATAAAGTTTAAAATCATATTACACTGAAACTGCTCGCCTCGCCTCTGCCATTCGGTGTGAATCGGCCCTAATCTACGCATAGTACGCGATGATTTTACAAGTCAACTAAAATGTGTGAAATTATTATTTTTAACAAAAAATTAAAACCGACTTCCAAGGTAAAAACAATAATAACATCCTTATAATATGAACTAAAAAGTATTTAAAAAATTTTTCCTATCTCATGGTGCCTTTTTCCGAATTCGGCTAAAACTCAACTAGGTATTTCTGTAGGTACTCAATCTTCATAATTTTGAAGTCGGTGCCACTTACAAATGTTTCAAATATTCTGGCATCTGGATTCAGCTATATATCTGGTACCGACTTCAAAATTATGAAGATTGAGTACAGAAATAGTTGAGTTTTAGCCGAATTGGCTATTTTCCTATCTCATGAGATAGGAAAAATTATTTAATACTTTTTAGTTCATATTATAAGGATGTTATTACTTATTGTTTTTACCTTGGAAGTCGGTTTTAATTTTTTGTTAAAAATAATAATTTCGCTCATTGGGCGATTTCGGTCTTTGAGCGTAACACATCCATTATGGCGCGATCGGCTGATTCTCGGGAAATTTCATACTATGTATATGAAATTTAGAGCATACCCAAAGACTTGATCGAGAGACAAATAAATCGCCTAGCAACTAAGTTGCCCGTACGCGCATACCCTAAGATTCTCGTGTCACAAGTACTCCTCCAAAACGGCTTTACTGAATTTTACCAAATCTTATATGCATATTCAGTAGGTCTGAGAATTGGCTTCTGACCACTTTTTATATTGATAAGTGAATTTGTTGAATAAATAATCTATACTTATTATAAAACAAAGTCGCATTTTGTTCCCTCATGACCCATTGTTCCCTTTAATATTTAAAACTACGCAGCGGATTTTGATGATTCTTTAAGTGTTAGATAGCCCATTTATCGAGGAAGGCTAGGCTATAAGTATTTTATCACGCTAATAGGAGTGAAGAAAATTAGAGGAAAATGTGGAAAAAACGGGGAAAATTATTTGAAAGGGCTAACTTGAACGCCCTAATCTCTGGAACTACTGGTCCGATTTGAAAAATTATTTCAGTGTTAGATAGCCCATTTATTGAGGAAGGCTATTGGCCATATTTTATCACGCTAAGACTAATAGGAGAATGTGGACAAAAACGGGGGAAATTATTTGAAAGGGCTTATCTCGCGAACTACTGGAGCATTTTTCGTGTTATTTGACTCAGTTAAGATTTTAATCATTTTTTCAGTGGCTATATTATAATTTACACCCGTGGGACGGGTCGCTAGTACTTACTAAATTATTACAATTACTCGAGACTGACGGCGACCATTGTTTGTGCAGGTTGCCCCGTGTATTATATTGTTACGGACACGAGCAGTTGTTTACGTGTTACGAATACGGGCAGTTGTTTACCTGCGCGCGACAGTTGCGCGTACTTTCTAGAAAAGTGCAACCCTTGTTTATGTGAATTACGTGTTTACGTAAACAATCCAAAATAGAACGCTCCAGAATTCGACGCGGGCCATATAAAAGGTAAACAAGCCGGCAGTCAGTTCAGTTCGATCCGAGCGATCATCAAGGCGACTTCAAAGTGAGACAAGTGATCAATAGTGAGTGATTGTGATAGTGAACTAACGACTCGGCTACGACCTAGGACAGTGATAGTGCTCAGTGATTTGGATCTAGTGCTTAGTGTTTGGACTTAGTGATTTGTGTGAGCTAGTGTTTGTGAATAAAGTCTTCAAGAGGTCTTTCTCTCCGAATCCTCGAACCCTAGCACGTAACAACTGGTGTCGGAAGTGAGATTTGGAGATGCCATTGACTCCGAGAGACGACTTCAAGGGGAGTGTCAGGACAAGGGCGCAGCGAGCTGCTGCCATCGACTTCGAGAGAGGGGTTGGAGGTGGGGCTGCGGAGGCCACACCCACTGGGGACCAAGCTCCGCCCACTGCGGGGCAGGCCCCACCCGCTGGCCCCGCCCACCAGGCTCCGCCCACTGACCACGCCCCCCAGGTTCCGCCCACTTCGGGTGAAGCCACGCCCACTGACTCCGCCCACCGGGACCCGCCCACTGACCACGCCCCTCAGGCCCCGCCCACTCTGGACATGGCCACGCCCACTGGCTCCGCCCACCAGGCCACGCCCACTGGCCCCGCCCACTGGGCCCCGCCTGCTCAGGACCCGTCGACTAGCTACATCCACCCTGCCACGCCCGTAGTTTCTACAGCCCCTCAAATGGCTCCTCAATTGGAAAGCATAATCGAGTTAATCCAGGCTTTGCAAGATTCTCAAAGGGCAATGATGGAGGCACAAGACCGCAAGCTCGGCACTATGCAAGATTCTCTAAGGGCAATGATGGAGTCTCAAGAGCAACAAAAGGACCTCCAAGAAAAGGCGCTATTGGCTATAAAGGATGTTAGTGACACGGTGACTAAGCTTCGGAAAGATGTCGATGTTATAGAAGAACGAGTTACCGGGCTAGGAGTGGATATGGAAAATGTGAAAACCAGCCTCACAGAACTACAGAAGTGGAAAGTGCGCCTGGAAACCACAGGAGTGGCTGCGTCCAGTGGAACTACCGGAGTGGTGCAAGTGGTACAAGGACCAAGAGTTAAAGTGCCACCATACGACGGTACTACTTCTTGAAACGCTTATCGTCAGCAATTCCAAACGGTTGCTTCTGCCAACGGATGGACTGACGAACAATGCCTGACCGCTCTCACTGTTGCGCTCAGAGGGCAAGCTTTGTCAGTCCTAGAAGCACATACAGGAAATGGGTTCCAAGACCTGATGGAGGCCCTTGAATCCAGATACGGGGAGCGACACCTGGAGCACGTGTTCCGTGCTCAACTTCGTGACAGAGTCCAACGCTCAGGAGAGGGACTACAACAATGGGCGTTGGAAATTGAAAAACTGGTCAAGAAAGCACATCCAGGAGCAGACTCCAAGATGGTCGACTCGAACACTATTCAAGCCTTTGTCGACGGAATCAGGGACCTGGAAGTCAGAGCTGCAGTAAGGCTACGTCACCACACCTCGCTAAAGGAAGCGTTGGCGCATGCTTTAGAGGTCGAGGCTGTTCGGCGTGACATACGGCAGACCTATAAGATCCGCGAGGTCCCCGAGGAAGTCAGGGAGGTTAAGGCTCCTACGAAGAGAAATTATGGAGCCATGTGCTATAAGTGCGGTGAGAGGGGCCATCTTCAGCTCAACTGCCCGCAGAAGGAGACCCATCTGGCAAGGATGAAAAGTCTCGAGGAACGCATGAAACAAATAGAGGAGCTGAAGAAAGGAGCTTCATCCCCTGCCCGGGATCAGGGAAACGAATAAAAGCCAGGACTGAGGGGCGAGTACTGGCTGACGCGGAAGAAGCCCCGATAACTGTTATCTCCCAAGCATGCAGCGGGAATAGTCTTGTGATTCAGGGGACTATTAACAGGACGGATTGCAAAATGACTCTAGATACAGGAGCCTCTAGAACGATAGTTAACCCAAATCTGGTAAAAGCCACAAGAAGACACAAGAGGAGAATTAACTGTCGGCTCCTTACTGCCTCCGGTCAGCCAATACCCGTCCTGGGAGAAATGTCAGTAACGATTAATGTAGGGGGATCCTCATACCCCCATGACGTTATCGTGGCTGAAATTATGGATGATTGCATCTTGGGTTTGGATTTCATGAAGAAGCATAACTGCAGAATTAATGTCGCTGACGGAGTTTTCAAGTGTGGCGAAGAAGAAATTTTCATCCTTGGAGGCGCCTGCGGGAAAGTCGCATGTGTAAAGGAAGTCATCATACCTGGACGAGCGGAAGCTAGAGTGCTCGTAAAACTACCGCCAGCTGGAAAGAAGAAGTCAAACAGATGCGTGTTGATCGAAGACATACCTACCAAGACATCAGCGCGGAAACTGATGACGGCGAGAACCCTTGTTAGTGGAAGCAGTAACGCTGTGGTCAGGGTTTTGAATCTTGGTGATCACGAGATCTGCTTGAACAAAGGTGACGTCATTGGAAAGTGCGAGGAAGTTGTCTGGATGAGAAAGTGTAGTTCGATCACAGGCTCAGACTCAGCCAACGGCAGCAACTATGGAATAGTGACTGAGCTACTCGATGACTGCAAGAGTAATTTGACTTATTCGCAGAGCATGAAAGCTAAGAAGTTTTTACAACGCCACGCGAATATCTTCTCCAGTCAGGAAGGCGACCTTGGAAGAACGTCGATGGTTCAGCACAGGATAGATACCGGAAGCGAGAACCCAATTCGTCAACGAGCAAGACGGATACCCATTGCAAAGGAAAAAGAAGTTGAAGGCCTTTTGGAGGACATGAGAAGGCATAAGATTATTGAACCATCTGCAAGTCCGTGGTGCTCACCTGTTGTGTTGGTGAAGAAGAAAGATGGCAGCACAAGATTTTGTGTGGACTACAGGCGTCTCAATGATGTCACTAAGAAGGACAGCTATCCATTACCTCGAATCGACGACACTCTGGATTGAGTGGCATGAAATGGTTCTCGACCCTGGACCTGAAATCTGGATACTGGCAGGTGGAAATTCATCCAAAAGACAAGGAGAAGACAGCTTTCTCCACCGGTAAAGGTTTATGGCAGTTTAACGTCATGCCCTTTGGATTGTGCAACGCACCTGCCACATTTGAGCGACTCATGGAGTGTGTACTGGCAGGCTTAGTTGGAGAGGCTTGCTTAGTCTACTTGGACGACGTCATCATTGTTGGCCGCGACTTCGAGGACCATTTGCGAAACTTAGAACGTGTTTTCGCCAAAATAGAGGGGGCCAAGTTAAAGCTGAATCCGAAAAAGTGTCGTTTATTCAGGAGTAAGGTCAATTATCTTGGCCATGTCATCTCCAGTGATGGAATCCAGACGGACCCGGAGAAACTGGAAGCAGTTCAAAATTGGCCAACCCCTAAGAACAAAACCGAAGTGCGGGCATTTCTCGGCCTATGCTCCTACTACAGGCGTTTTGTCAAGGGATTCTCAGAGATAGCCAAGCCATTACATCGGCTGACGGAAGATAAACGACAGTTTATGTGGGACGAGACTTCTGAAGATTCTTTTCAGAAACTGAAGGTCAGTTTATAGTCGACACTGACGCAAGCAACACGGCCATTGGAGGGGTGTTATCTCAAAAGCAGGGCGAAAGAGACGTTGTAATTGCATATTTCAGCAAATCTTTATCTAAGCCAGAGAGAAACTACTGTGTGACAAGAAGAGAACTCTTGGCTGTTGTAAAGACGCTACAACATTTCAGCAAATATCTCATTGGCAGACAGTTTTTACTGCGAACTGATCACGCAGCGTTGAAGTGGCTACTGCAATTCAAGAACCCTGAAGGTCAAGTAGCTCGATGGATTGAACAGCTCCAGGAGTACGACTTCAAGACGGAACACCGCAGCGGAAAGGCTCATGGGAATGCCGACGCCCTTTCACGAAGACCGTGTTCAGAGGACTGCAAACATTGTGTTAAGCAGGAATCTAATGAAGTGACATTAAAGTTAACGAAAACAAGTCCTTTGGGTCCATGGGAGAATGATGCTATGAGGGAGGCTCAAGAAACAGATGACGACCTACGGCACATCATCACATGGAAGAAACGAGGTGACGAAAAACCAATCTGGAGTGAGGTTGCACCCACTGGCGCTGTCACTAAGGCGTACTGGGCGCAATGGGACAGTCTAATACTTCAAAATGGAATACTTTACCGAAAATGGGAGAAGACTAACGACAGAGAGTTCCATCTTCAGATAGTTGTCCCAAGAACGAGAGTACCGGATGTTCTCCGTGAAATACACGATGGCGTATCAGGAGGTCATCTAGGTGTTAAGAGGACGTTAACAAAAGTGCGAGAACGATTCTACTGGTTGCATTGTCGAGATGATGTACAGGATTGGTGCCGCAAATGCACTACTTGCGCTGCAGTGAAGGGACCACAGACCAGGAGCCGTGGGAACCTGCGGTTGTATAACGTTGGCGCACCGTGGGAACGAATTGCAGTTGATGTAGCTGGGCCATTTCCCGTGACGGAATCGGGAAACAAGTACTTTATGGTCGTCATGGACTACTTCACCAAATGGCCCGAAGTGTTCGCCATACCAAACCAGGAAGCTACAACAGTTGCTTCTAAGCTAGTCGAAGAAGTGATATCTCGCTTTGGTGTGCCTCTCGAAATCCATTCCGATCAGGGCAGGAACTTCGAATCGCAGGTCTTCCAGGAAGTGTGCAGAATTTTGGGAATGCATAAGACGAGGACCACCGCGTACCATCCACAGTCTGATGGAATGGTTGAGAGATTTAACCAGACTCTAGAGAGGCATTTGGCGAAATTGGTAGATGACAGACAAAAGGATTGGGACAAGTATATACCACTCTTCCTTCTCTCGTACCGTACCGCCGAGCATGAGAGCATAAAAGCTACCCCGGCATTTGTCAATTACGGTAGAGAACTACGAATACCAATAGACCTCTTGACAGGAGCGTCACCGGGGGAACCAAAGACCGTACAAGACTATGTCTGCGATTTAAGGGAAAAGATGCACTACATACACGCCATGGTTCAGGAAAATGGGTTACAGTCAAGTGAGAACATGAAGACCAGATACGACCGGAAAGCGAACACGAGCGGCTTCGAAGAAGGGTCACTGGTATGGCTGCATAACCCAACTCGCCGAAAAGGGAAATCTCCAAAGTTGCAGACCAAGTGGGACGGCCCATATAAAGTGGTTACCCGATTGAATGATGTGACTTACAGGATTCAAAAGCCACCAAGAGGCACATTCAAAGTGGTACACATAGACCGTTTGGCGCGTTATCATGGCAGTAACAACGATGCTCGGGACGAGCATCTCTAAGAGGGGAGTAGTGTTACGCACACGAGCAGTTGTTTACGTGTTACGAATACGGGCAGTTGTTTACCTGCGCGCGACAGTTGCGCGTACTTTCTAGAAAAGTGCAACCCTTGTTTATGTGAATTACGTGTTTACGTAAACACTCAAAAATAGAACGCTCCAGAATTCGACGCGGGCCATATAAAAGGTAAACAAGCCGGCAGTCAGTTCAGTTCGATCCGAGCGATCATCAAGGCGACTTCAAAGTGAGACAAGTGATCAATAGTGAGTGATTGTGATAGTGAACTAACGACTCGGCTACGACCTAGGACAGTGATAGTGCTCAGTGATTTGGATCTAGTGCTTAGTGTTTGGACTTAGTGATTTGTGTGAGCTAGTGTTTGTGAATAAAGTCTTCAAGAGAGTCACCAGGTCTTTCTCTCCGAATCCTCGAACCCTAGCACGTAACAATATTTCTCTATGGTGCCGGTGTTATTATAATATTTCTCTATGGTTTGTGCGAACTGCAATGATTAACCCATTCAGTGCCAGCAACGCACCATTTGCGTATTGCGAGTTTACTTTCTGGTGCCACCAACGCACCATATGCGTTAAGGTACCTTTGATATTTTTCCCGGTTTTTCTTTATAATGGCTATATTTAATTTGAATCTTTGGCCTCATTAGGTGTGTACATGTGGTGACACTGTCGGTTTTTGGTCTGGACCTCCCCTCTTTTTTTGACAGCGAAAAAACCGTTAGCCCAAAAACTGCCTGATTTCAATTCAACATATTTTCAGTTTTATTGAATTAGAGTGAGAAGTTTTTGACTAAGAACATAAAAGTAAGCAATATATTTAGGTATACTACAATTTTTCTTCGATTCATGGTATATTTTATGAATAAAATTACCATAACGCAAATGGTGCGTTCAATGGCATTTTAACGGCGAATTTTGTTGGATGGTTTCATGCATGACGCAACACTACTATGTTCAAATTAGTAAATTTTACCAACCATTCGTTGTATTTATAATTAAATTGATACAAAATCTTTTACTAGCTGACCAGTTGTATTTTTCAATATTTAAGAAAAAAAAAAATATTTCAAATAAGTAAGGATTTTATTTATTTTATAAGGATTTTATTTCAATTTTCAGTTTTTTTTCAAAGAATGAAGGGGAGAGAGGACTTTGAATAAGCATGGGTAGCTTGATAAGCGGTTAACTGTATGTAGAAAAAAACCTACCTGTATTTAAAAATTATTCAGCTACCCACTATGTTGCATAACACAGTTCATTTAAAACAAAAGCGTCAACGTAAGTGGTGCGTTGGATGGCACTTGTGATTGGATTTGTCTCACCAGTGCCACCAACGCAATTGGTGCGTTTATCGTATTTAGAGAGGTTTTCGTTATTTATTGCATTATTTAATATATAAAATACGTTAAACAATGTATTTTAAGTTAGAAAAAACAAAAAATCAAGTGGCACCACCGGTATGTTACAGGTGGATTGGTGGCATTGAATGGGTTAAAGAAACACGCGAACTGCGACGGGATAGCAATGGACTTTGCCATGGTGCCATATGCCATATACTTATATTTTAGTCACTTCAATCTATACTAATATTATAAATGCGAAAGTATCTGTCTGTCTGTCTCGCTTTCACGTCAAAGCTACTGAACCGATTGTAATGAAATTTTGTACACAGATAGTCTAAAGCCTGAGAAAGGACATAGGCTACTTTTTAACCGGAAAAGGGGGTTGTAAGGGGGTGAAAATGCGTAAATTTATCAAATTAAGTTAGTTCCAAAAAATCATAATAGATGGCGCCGTGCGTCTCCTACATCGCGCTATCGCTTGCTCATGCATCTTTCTTTATGACGTGGTACCATGTTAAGAATCGTTTTTCGAATCTTGCGATTGTTATGCACGCCGATAATGAATAACTCACTACTCAGTACTTTATCTACGCAGTGATGAGTGACGAAACCTTAAACCTACCAATGCAATGCTAAATAGTTTATGGGTAAAGCTAAAGTTGTGCAATGGGGCCGGGCTAAGTAAGCTTTATGTTTAATTTTAAAAAATAATATACTATGTGCGAACTGCACAGCTGTTTTTGGGTATTTTGATTTAGGGGTGCGGAGTTTTAAAAAGCTTTTAAATTTGACACCAATTTTGTTGACCCGGCGCGCTATAAACTGAAGTCCACGCGGACGAAGTCGCGGGCAACAGCTAGTAAAATAATATACCTAGGCGAAATACTTTATACGGCAAAACAATGTTTGCCAGGACAGCAGCAGTATTATTAATTTTTACCTATATTATCATTGACATAAGAACACTTACTTTATTATTTTATCTATGAACACTGACCTCCATTAACTAGTACGTACCTACGTACGTACATACTTGTATAATGGAGAATATTATACAAATTTTGGACAACAAAAAAAAAAAACATTTGCCAGTGTAAAATTTATTTCAAATTAGGATGGCACAATGTTAAAAATTTACATGATTTTTATTTTTTATGCAAAAAAGCACCATTTGTCTATCCGAATTACATCCAGATAACAAAACAGTTTTTATAAATACTTATAGAAAAGTACAGACATGTAGGAATTCTGTAAAAAATGTTCGTTTTAAAAAACCATTTAGGGTGAAGCCAAACAAGCGTAATTTTGTGAGTTGTGAGTCGCAGAATTTCAGTCGGCAGAAATTCTGTTGTATTCAGTTTCATAGAATATTCCTACTTCATTCACACGAGCGTAATTTTGTCAGAATCACAACCATCTCACAACTCACAAAATACGCTTGTTTGGCTTCACCCTGGCTGCGTTGCACCAGAAGCGTGGTTAAAGTTAAAGTTAAATATGTCGTCCAAACACCCCATACTCATACGACATCTGTCAACTTTTCACTCTAATATTTTTATAACAAGTACACTGCACATCACTATACGTGACCAACTCCCATGCATCTTACCTTACTAGATAGTAGATTTAAAAAATCTTTTCTTTTACAAAAATAAAAAAAGGGGTTAAAAGAGCTAAATATTACTGTTTAAATACAAAATGCAACACCAACATTTTTACTGTAACAGTAATTATTTAATGAATATCGTAACATAATATGTGTGTACAGACGTTTGTCCTTTTGAAATATATTTTATTAAGTTTGTGCATATCATATTGTTTTCTATACCTACTAATTAGTTTTTTCTAACAATACTACTACGGAAAAAAATTTAACAACAAAAATGATAAATATGTGAATTTTTCGGCTAGTTGGTATGGAATGTATTATAAAAGCAACAAAAGCTCTAACAGTATAAGAAAAGAAGATTGTAACAACTCACAATTTTAAACCTCACTACTAATCAGTAGAAAACACTTATAATGTACTTATGTCAGATTCTAATGCTATTATGATACTAGGACGCATCCTTTTGAAGTCACCAATGCAACAGTGAATAGGGTGCAATTAAACCTTCCTGCCAAATTTTGATATATTGATCCTTGTCAAAAATAAAAATACACGTATTTTTTCTTTTATAGTCACTCAGCACTAAACTATTGAGAAATAGCTTGCGAAAGTTATCCTAAAAAACACTACAATAAATGGACACGATTGCAACGATTTTAAATGGGATAAAATATGTCATTGAAAAAAAATAACACCCAATTTTTTTGGTTAAATGGACTCTCCTAATGATACCTACGCCCTGAAAAAAATTTGGCAGGAAGGTTTAATTGCACCCTGTATTCCTCACTAGTAACATTTAATTTTTGTTCAACCTTTCTTCACTTCATTTCAAGATTTGAATCTGATAAAAAGTATAATTATTTACATAACACAATGGACAAACATTATTTACAAAATGAAGAATCCTGCAATAACACATTTCAGTGAGATGTGTTATTACAGGAAATCAATCAACAACCATAAAGAAGTTTTTGATAATTTAGTTCACTAAGGGCCTGTTTCACCGCTTCCTCATAAGGTGCCGGATAGGCTTATTTGACAGATTCTCCATACTCTATGTGTCAAGTTAAGTGGTGGATATCCTTATCAGGAAGCGGTGAAACAGGACATTAGAGTTTCGATAAAAAGTATCAGAGTTCATCTCTGGTTCTATTATGTTTTTGTATAACATAAGGTATTTGTCGGCTGAATCGCTTGCAACCATTATTTGCAAAAATCTGTTGATCTTCACTTGGTCCATATGAGATGACTGAAAGAGCATCCCTGAAAAATGAAAATTTATAATGAAACTAACTTCAATATTATTATTTTTTTCACTTTATTGAGTGAACCAACAAAACAGTTTCAATTGTCATAACTATTGAGTAATTATAACTTACTCCATCATTTCTTTGGAAGGGTTGTACACACCGTGGGATCGGAATTCTGCTAAGGCACATGTCTCCACATGACGCTGTTCCAAAGGCAGGAATGGGATATAGTAGTCTATTAAATGCTGAGCAATTATAGATGATTTATCAAAGCCTCCTGAAACAATGTTAATGAAATATTATAGTTTGTTTAAAATTCCTGAACCTGAAGAAAACTCCACTCAGGGCGCAACTCCTCTTATGTTTGTCATCGCACACTGTTTTTCTTGTCATGCGGACAACACACGCACGGCCAGGAGCATCCTGTAACCCGCATGTCGATCAGATCCGCGCGCGGGTGACAACACGCAATATGACAGGAAAAGCGCCCTCAAAGTAAATTGTTTCCTAATGCCTAGAAAACCTTTACTCAATTTATAGATAAGTAACAAACTTGAAAAACTGTCTTTACCTGTTTTATAGGCTGTTCTTCTTATCAATGGTTCAAAATCATGAAATTGCAAGTCATTTCGTTTCACTCCATCATTGTACAATTCTAGCAAATGTGTAGCTATCTCTGTCCCACCAATGTTGGATATGAATATAAAGATGCTGTCCCTACAAGATAAAAGTTTAAAATATTAAATTATTTTTTAAGTAGGCACTAAGTACAATGGTACATACATAAAATTAATTGCCGAGAATAAACCTAAAGGCACAGAATATAATATATTAAGTAGTACTAACAGAATTCCCACTTGCGAAACCCGTTTAAAGAAATACCGACTCATGCTACGATACTATAAAGTTCAAATTCCGACCGCGCAGTGCTAGGTGCCTACAATTATATTCGCATACAGTCATGTGCGCTCTCTTTCTATCGCGTAAGAGGTACCCTTTCTGACGAAATCAAGATTGTCACCTTTAAGAAAATAATCTTTTTTTAATTACTATAGCTACTAATAGCAAACTTTTTTTATAGTAATAATCAAATTTTAGTAACCCAACATATATTTTATAATAGTTTTATATTCGATTATAGTGCAGGAGCTGGTCAGGAATTATTTACAACTTAAACATAGTAATTTGTGTTTATTTATGTCTAGTATGCGGTTTGTTTGTAACATATTGGTTTATTTGCTGTTTGTGTATTTTTTTATCTTTTTTTTTTTTGTACCGGATATCCGGCAACTATCCGGTATCTGGCCTATCCGGCGGCCTTAATAATATCCGACCAAATACCGGATAACTGCCATTGGGCCGGATAGGCATCCGGCCGAATTAAAAAAAAGATCTGGAAAAAATTTTTAAATAATTATTTACTTTATTTAACTAGTCTTAAGAAATATTTAAAGTAGCTTTAGTTTAAAGTAGAAAATGAATTAATTAGTACTCATACTGCACTAAGGGCAAATTATGGTGAATAAAAACCAACTTCTCTGCATTGAGAGGTAGCAGGCGGTTTCACTGTACACACTGCTACAAGGTGCTGAAAGTTAGATTTTGGGAAACTTTTTTATTATAGGGTATTGTTTGGCATTAGCTGTCCACCAAGAATAAGGGCCACTTGACTTGAGATAAAAATCCATCTCACAGGCCACCTACATAAGTATGTGTGATTTGCACCAAACGGCTAAGTTCCGCGGGATATTCGGCAGACGGATATCCGGCTATCCGGCCATGTGGTTGGCCGAATATCCAGTATCTGGTATCCGGCCAAACTACTATCCGTTTCATGTCTAATTTTAAAGTCTTAAATTACCTTATTGAAATATGTATTTCTTTGCCTTTTTTCAATTGTTCATATTTATCAGATTAATAACGATTCTGTCACAGCAGATAAATTATTACATAGACATATGCAACGAAAAAATCTTGCACGTGTGTCACCTCTCGCTTGTGAGTCCCTAGTGATCTGCCCCCCTAGAGGGGTACTTACAGTTTGATACCTACACGTGCGAGTGGCCTGCTAAAGGGCTTGTGTCAAGAAGTTAAACAGAAAAATATTTTACTGAAAAAATTTGTGAATCTCAATCAGATACAATTAATTTTTCTATGACAAGTATTTTTCTACATAAACAATATTTTCAAATGCCTAAAAGGTTCTTAACTGACTAATCCAAACCTCATATTACTTATCACATAACATGAATATTTTATGATTTATCTTGATGACTTAAATAAAATATTTGAATAAGAAGGAATGCTCACCTGTAGTCTACACCATCAACAGCATGATGATGATCCAGCAGTGGTTTAATAACATCCAACACAGATGGGCACATCTCATGAATTTCATCAAATACAATAAGAGATGTGGGACACTTTGAAACTATTTTTTTAATCTTAGCCAGTAATTCATCCTTAAATTATGACAACTATGTAAGTTAAAGAGTTATATACACACCGGCATATTTAGCGGAACACAAAAAAAAGGTCCATAATTTAAAAAATATGGTTTTATTTTAAAATCTACTTACTACACTTCTTTTGTTATTTAAAATTTAATTTGTTTTACTTAAAATTAGATCATATTATGAACATAATTTGCAAGTAAAGGCTATTTGTGAAAAATGGTACATTTTTGAACTTTTCATGTAACCGGGAAAAGTTAAAATTATTATTAAAATAACAATTAATTAAATTAAAAAAAATGGTGATTAATATCGCGTATTTCCTCCACGTGCTCTTATTAAAGTTTCTAACCGTCTAGGCATACTGAGAATTATGTTATCGATGGTCTCCTGGGATAGTCTCCGCCATTCCTCAACTACGGCGATTCGCAGTTCACCCACGTTGGCAGGAGCTGGAATTCTTGACTTAACTTTTCTTTTCAGCAAGGCCCAAACATGCTCTATTGGGTTCATATCCGGTGATCTCGCCGGCCACTCCATAACAGTGATATTCATATCATTAAGATAAGCTTGAGTTGCCCGAGCGGTATGCGGCCGAGCATTATCCTGCATTAAAACAAAATTGTCACCGATATATGGGGCAAACAGTACGACATTTTCTTCTAAAACTTCTCTGATATAGCGGTCCGCAGTCAGACTCCCTCTGTCAATCACTACCAAGTCTGTGCGAACTCCCAAACAAATGCCCGCCCAAACCATTATTGATCCACCACCGTATGCAACTGTAGTTTCAAAATTTGTCTAAATGTAACATTCTCCTTTGCGTCTGTATATTCTTTGCCTGCCGTCAATTTGATTTAAGAGAATTCTGCACTCATCACTAAACAATACCTTACTCCATTGGTCCGCATTCCAAAGTCGATGTTCCTGAGCAAAAGTTAACCTGTTTCTACGATGATTTACCTCGAGCCTTGGAGCCTTGGCGGGCACAAATGAACCCAAATCAGATTCTTCTAACCTTCTTCGTGCCATACGCTCACTTACGGTTACTCCCCGCACTGCTTCTAACTCATGTCGGGCTTGGACGGCCGTCAAACGGGGGTTCCTACGTACACGAAGCCGAATGAAACGATCATCCCTACTCGAAGTGCGTCTTTTTCTGCCTTGTCCTGCTCTTCTCACATAAGTGCCAGTCTCCCTGAATCGTTTGACACTGCGATGGACCGTTGAAATCAATCGACGAAGATGTCTGGCTATTAATCTGTATGTTAGACCAAATCTTCGCATTTCGAGTGCCCTGGCAATCTCCGTTGGGGCTAAGTCAGGCATAATTCAGTCCTCAACTCCAAAAAGATACAAGATTAATTTTTTTTTACAAAGAAACAATATATGAATGAAAAATTTAAATAAAATTCAGAAGGGAGAAATACTCGAAGTTCGCTCTACGTAAGGTATATTCGAATAAAATTAAAACAATTGCATAAAATGTGATGTTCAATTGTTTTCCTAATTTGAAATTATTATTTTTTAAATTAAATGACGTATAAACCAGCCAGCAACCTTATATGATACTTATATCAAACCTTTTTTTTATGTTCCGCTAAATATGCCGGTGTGTGTATAAGTTTAAATATTTTGTAACCCAGAATAAATTATTAAATAAAAAAGTTTTATTAGTAGCCAATTATTGATTCACCTGAGCCTTTTGTGCATGAGTACAGCTAAAATCCTTCTTTCCCATGAAAACTTTGACAAAGTTACTTTTCATTCCATTCGAATAGAGTGCCTCTGCTATCATAGTTGTAGCATAATTCTTACCCACTCCGGACCAACCATGTAAACTTATGACTAATGCTTTTTTATTTCTCTTAAGCTCATTGTGTAAAGCTTCTTTATGTGCCTTCAAAATATTGATTAGTTCATAAACTAGCGGCTGCCCAAACATCCTGTCTTCGAATGATTGTTTTAGTGCTGTAAATGACAATAAAATGATGAATACTAATATTGTCTGTATTTGTTGTGAATTAGAATAACAACAAATGACATAATATTTACCTTTTAAATCGTATGGTATATAGCTATCAGTACAACATTCCATGTAGCGACATACTGTATTCGTTTTGATGCTATCCCAACCAAAGAATCCACTTGCAATGAGAGCACTTCCAACTAATGTCATGGTTACTATTTCCGAATAGACATAGCAAAGATTGCATATAATTATTAATACTATAGCTACGTAGAGATGGACGATCATTTTTAATCCATAATAATCAACTAAAATTCGAAACAACAAATTCAACTTTTAGTTATCATAAAAGTTCCGGCGAGGGTAGTCATTTATTTAATTTTTTTTACGTTACGTTAAACTAGCTTGCTACATATATTAATCTGTGCGTTAAACAACAACGCCGAAGACAGGATGAGGTATTATATTCTTATTTATATTGTATATACATAAGACGTATATTCTATAATAATAAGTATTGGTAAGAGGTAATCATTTCTAATAAATTAAAATCTTTCAATAAGTAGGTACCTATTGTATTCCATGCATATAGGAACACAGATTACTAGTACCGTATATATTTGTAAGGAAATTAAATATTCATGGGAATTTCAAAATATTATTACAATTTAAAACCTGTGATTAATCATTCCAATTTCCATGCAAAGAACTGTCTACCACAGATGACAGATTACTAGAGAACTGTCTACGATAAAGACGACGGTCGACTATTATAAAGGCCCGTCCGCATGTTTGCCAAATCTCAACAAATCGTCACAAACGGTCACAAAAACAAACGTGTGGATTGAGCGAGACAAATCAAAGGGAATTTTCCGTAAGCGTTTGCCACCCGTCCACACGTTTGTGCGCGTTCATTCTTGTCGATGCTCTGTAGGAGCTTCTACAGATGGCGCGAACCCGGTCTGCACTCTGCAGTCCGCGTCCGTGAGGGACGCCGTCCGTCCGTGAGAGACAAATTTGACAGTTTTGACGGTTCGTCATCCCGCTACACACTACACGAACCTCGTACCGTCAAACCGGAATGACATTTGTAAAATTGTTTTCGGATTTTAAACTCTATTAATTTGTAATAGAGTTCCAAATGCCCTAAAAGCTTATTTTCGTAAAGTGTTACCAATTTTGAAAGAAATATTTTCCCCACACTGTATTTGTCAAGTTTAAGGTTGTCTTTATTAGTATTGGTATGGTGTAAGAGCATGGTAAGAGCTGGCAATGGAAGTTCGGGAACTTGTTGTTTTTGTATCGTAGACTGCAAAAATAACAGCAGAAAGAGGTAGTCAGTATAAATTTTATATTTTTCCTAAATCCACCTGGAAATTAGATCCAATAAAAATGGATAGCTGCTGTAAAAAGGAAAAAGTAACTTGTGATTCGATATAACCTAAAATTGCATTATCAATCAAATCAATTTTATTTGAGTTGCATTTTAATAGGATATTAATTATCTATTGTTTTAGTGTTGCTCGATCAACATGGTCTCTAAAACCCGACGACAAAACTTGCAGAGATAGTTTCATAGAATCTGCTAACACAAATTTATTTCCTTTTAGCATACTTTGGGGCTGGAAACTTGTTTTGTGTTTCACACTTATCAAAACCAATTTTTATAATGAAATTAATTTTTCATAAATAGATTTTAACAAATTCATCTAAAAAGATCATAATTTGTGAATTTATTATCTTCCGAAAATATTTGATTACAGTAAATAATTCATAATTCACAGACTAATAAGTAATAAGGGATAGGTACTAAAATAATTCATAAGTACATAAGTAGAAAAAAGTGACAGACTCACAGAATACAGACTACAAGTATATTGAGTGACAGCTATTCTTTTTAAACTTGAATATATAGCATAAATATATAGCTTATACAGCCAAATAGAAAGAAAAGAATTATTTTGCTATCAGACTTGAAAGCTGAAAGTTGAAGAAACCACTTTGGTGGTAAGACCGCCTTTATTTTTACGGATTGTTTTATCGTTTTTCTTCTGTAGTTTAGTTTTTGAACAAATAAAAAAATCTATTCTATTCTAAAACCCCAATTATTTTAAAAGTAAAGACAGGAGCCGTAAGTAATGTTATGTATTGCGTTAAATTTATATAACTATAATAAATATTTTTCCTTATATATAGGCAGATATTTGTTAAATTGGCAGCACTAAGGCCATGTGTCAAATTTGACGGTACGCTGCGAACCGTCAAAACTGTCAAATTCGTACCAAGTGAAGTACCTGCATACGAGTTATATTGACAGCTGTCAAACTCGCTTACGCCTATCTTCACTTCGTACCGGGTTCGCCCGTCTGTAGAGGCCATAAGCGAACAGACGTACTATACGTACGTGTAGTATGTCTGTGTGTGCTTTCGAAAAATGAATGACTGGTGGTCAAATGAAAACGTATTTAAATTATATTATATTAATTGTCGGCGACTTCACCCGCGTCAAAGTAAAATATATCCTCCTTCTTTTTGGAAGTCGGTTGAAAAGTAGCCTAAGTTAGGGTGACCTGTCCAACAATGAACCACCAAAATTTCCAACCATCATAACTTCAATTTTTTTTTCAATAAAGTATGTTTATGTGTTTAAGTGAGAATAGTAACTATTTGGCTAAGTATTGGAATATAGTAAATTATTATTTAATTACTATTAACGGAGAAAAATAGCCTTTTTTAAAAAAAAAGATTTGGTTCATTGTGTCCATCCCCTAGGACACAATGAACCGGGTGGGTGTACTACAATGAACCATAAAGTACACATTGAACCATATAGTAATTTACTATTATTAAAAAGGATATATTAAAACAAAACGTTAAACAATCAGTCTTTATTTTCTTAGGAAAGTGTTTATTATCAAAATAGAGTATAATAACATTTTAAACTTTGTAATGAAAACAAAAATAGTAAAGTTTCAATAAATTTTAGATTTCTGAATAAAAACATAACAAAACCTTATTCTTAATGGTTACAAAACATAATATCTTAATTCTAAATTATTATTATAAGAGATCGATTGGTCTTACTTAAAAGTTTTTTAGTGTTGGCACGTTAATCAGTCTTGTCATGATTTAAATAATCAACATAAAAATAATAAAACAAGAAAAATTTAACGCAATGTTAATTGTGACATATCTACGTCAAAAGAAAATGTAGCTTGTCTACGGCTGCTTCCAATTACTTTAGGTTTTGGCAAAATGTATTTAATGTCTTTTATTTGGATTCCTGACATATCAGGTATAATGGGTTCCCAGAAAGTTTGTCGTAGCCTATTTTTAAGTCTTAAGAAACTTACGAAAAAATCTATATCCTCATCATTGTCGTCTATAATTTCTAATATTTTAGCAACATAGTAAACAGTGCCTTTTTTTAATGAAAATAATATTATGACAAATTCTCCTACTTTTGGGTCTCTTGGCAATGGTTTAAAATTATCATCTAAGGTAATAATATCATTTTCATCGTCATACAAATATTCTTCACCTCCAGACGATGACCCACTGGGCACAAATTCTTCATCGTCTGATGTGCTATCTTCTTTCACATAAACTTTCTTTTTAATCTTTTCGAGGGATTTTTTTCTGTAAATACATTTTTCTTTACCTTTTTTATATCTTTAATGTCTCTTTTCTTCTTCTTCAGTGAAATAGCTTCTTTCTCTGGCGTGTCTGTTGCAATCATGCTTTTACCTAGAGTTCTTTTTTTTGAATCGCGAGGTTTAGCTTTAATAGGTGGCATAAACTGCATGGGCGAGATAAAGTGGCTCGTTGTTGGAACTGGTGAAGAAGTAGGTGAAGTAGATGTCACAAATGGGGGTGTTATATTATTCAACTCAACCGCTTGAGCTGACATATCCTCGAGTGCCGGTTCTGTAAGTATCGAAGGCGATGTAGGTCTTTCTTCAGTTACATTATCAGTCACTAAGTCCACGCGAGAAATCTCACCTTCCTGTACTAGAGGAATTTGTGGTCTATCGGTTACGGTACTGGGCAAAAAATCCTCATCAGTAAAAATATTTTCATCAAATGGAAAAATGCCACATTTTTTAAAAGCGTTTACAATGTTCACGGGAGTCATTGCTTTTAAATAAGCAGAACCAACACATTCGGCAATATTGTAGATGGTTAAAGGGCGCCCTGGATTTCTCAATAACCACGAATCCAGTGCTGCATTGTAGTAGGTCTTAAATGGGCCATTCAAACCAACATCAAGAGGCTGCAGCTTTGCAGTTGTGTGTGGATGAAGAGTTAGGATCGTAACACCAGAAGATTTCGCCATATCAAGAGCCTCAATTGAAAGATGACTTTCGTGGTTGTCCATAATTAAAAGGGCTGGATTGTCTTTGGATGCTGATGTATGTTTAATAAAATGTTTCATAACATCCAAAAACAGTTCAGTATTCATCCACCCTGAAGGTGCAGCCAAACCCAACGTGCCCGATGGTGCACCAGATAACATATGCGGCTGAAATTTCTTTCGTGGGAAAACCATTACTGGTGGTAAAGATTGTCCCGTCGCGCTTACAATAAAGCATGTTGTAACTAAAGTTCCCCTTTCACCACTAGTAACTTTTCCGACGTTCGTGCCTTTACGTGCCAAAACTTTTCCTGGCCTTTGTACAGTTGTGGTTGATGTTTCGTCTAAATTATATAGTCTAGTGCCGTCAGAAAAGCTAGGATGTCTCTGCATTACAGATTTTAAATTGCTAAAAAACTTTCCTACGGTATGTTTATTAAAAGCAGTAGCTCTAGCAATGCTACAGGCTTCTGGTTTTCTCAAAGATAACTCTGGATGTCTTTTTTTGAATGATCGAAGCCATTCAACTCCTGCCATTTCTGCAGCAGTCCATGATGAAGGTATGTTTTTTTTTTATTGATTTTAGCCATTTGATATGCGACACGACGGCAGTCTTTTGAAGAGAGGCCATAAAATATTTGAGCACAATAATCAATGTATTCTTTTAAATAACCTTCTTCTTCTCGCGTAAAAATTGCATTAACCTCGTAATTTGGAGTTAGTCGCTGTATTTCTGGGTTAAATTTGCTCATAGCAACATACCTTCGTACTGTTGGGTAACTGAGATGGCATTCTTTACTTGCATTTCTAATGCTCATACCTGCCTTAACTAAGTCTAAGGCTTTCCTCATCGTTTCTTCACTATGTCCTCCCTTTTTTCGTGAATTTACTTTAACTCGACCCATCTAAAACAAATAAAATTTGATATCAGCTACTCAAATCATGTATGTACACAATGAGCCAATAGCTGGTACACAATGAACCGTGGTTCATTGTTGAACATATGAACATGGTTAACTGTAGAACACCCTACCGTCAATATTTATAGGTTATGAAAACGTTATGAAAAAATATCACTACGAGATCACTTTTATTATCAAAAGCAAGCCATTGAACATAGCTATATAGCTAACTTATTAATAATTTTGCAATATGTAACAGAAATATGTAAAACTAAATAATACTTACTTTTTTTTTTCAAGTTTTGTCACTAGTTTATGACGAATTGCTCGTCACGCAACCGTCTTGCGCGTGAGCTCGCCGCCGACTGGTGCGGGGGAGAGGGGTGTCGGTCGGCGTTCAGTGTGACCAGTGAGCGCGTTCGAATAACATTTAAATTTAAAAATATAGCGGTGGTTAACTGTGTACTACTGGTTCATTGTTGAACATTTGACCCTACTCCTTACTACATAAGCTATCTACCAAAAAAGTCCCGTCAAAATAGCTTCAGCTGTTTCAGAGATTAGCCGGAACAAACAGACAGACAGACAAACAGACATACAGATAAGAATTTAAAAAAATGTTGTTTTGGTGTATGTAGAGTATATAATATATTCTTTTAATATTACAAACAGACACTCTCATTTTACTTATATGTATAGATAAAAATAACTGCCAAATGTTTATAGCAGATACAGCAACTTCGACGTCCGTCATGCTTGCCGCGTTAGAACAACGTTAGTTCTTCTAAGTAGTCTGTGGTTAGAACAAAGTACAAACTAACTCACTCGCAAGCGTGTGGATGGGTTTCCAAATCAAGCGAAACGTTTGTGACGATTTGGAATTCCATGTTCCCGAAGTTGTAGTTTTTTTTCTGACATTGACAAATGACGGGTCTTGTTTTTTTTTAAACTACGCCCATTTGTACCTAAAAACTTTTACTCATCCATGTCGTGGGCTCGTGACTCGTGAGTCGGGAGTCGTGAGCGTGACTAGTGAGTACGGTCCGTGCTCCGTGGTGGATCATGATACTCGCTGCCGAGTATCATGGTCTAATGGAAACTGAAAATTCAGTCTAGACATTACTTGGAGAAACATCGCTCCGAGCAAGCTCCGAGTATAATGCAGGCACTTCACATAGCTATTTGTATTTGCTATTGGCTATTTGTTGTATATTTTGCCAACATTATTAAATATGTATTAAAGGCAAATACGACCTTCCACACATGGACGTCTAATACCAAACTTTTACTTGATTTTGTTTACTTGCCTATTTGACTCCTTTGATGTGCGTCAAAAACCGACAAAGGTACGGATACGTGTATTTGATATTGATCATATTTGTCAAATAGGCAAATTAGGGCGCATTTTCATTAGTCGTTAACTCGTGCGGTATACAGCATACGGGGAGTCTATGACAACTAATGGCGCATTTCGATTGGTCGAGGCATGCATTTTAGAAATCTCTCGCACCTCGCATGCGGGCCCTATCGACCAATGAAAATGAGCCATAAGGCCCATATTTGTCAAACATACCGTCTACACATGGTGATTGTTTGGCAAATACATCAAATACGCAAATACAAATAGCCATGTGAAGTGCCTCCATAATATGCTGGCGCATTCGGTATGCATATTTAGTGCAGTCGACTTACCTTGGGCCTTGGCACGTTCGTAATAAGCGAAGAGACAAATGAAAGACGAAGAGAGTTTTGCCGGGAATGTGAAAGACTAAAGAGTGATGCAGATGTTGTATTTTTGACGTGATAACGTCTTAGCGGGGTATCACATTATCATTTAATCAATGATTTGATCAAATAATCATTTTTGATTGGACACTTTAATATATGATCCTATAAATGATCCAATATAAATGATAATGTAATACCACCTTTATAATTCGATATGGGGTGCGCGCACGAAAAACATGACAGTTCATGCGGCGTTAACTCGCTCTGAGGCGTTCCATTTACATTCTCAAATCTTTCAACAACCGTAAGGCCCACCTGGGCCGCGCTCTTTGTTTCGATTATATTAAGTACGTATTTCAATGACTTAGAGAATACTTTTGTATGAAGAAGTTTGGTAAGTTATGACCTTTGATACATTGACCACAATCTGAATGAGAAATAAATAAACGATCTGTGAGCTATTAGTATTATTTCGGCTATTCAAAATTGTGCTCTATTTCCTACGTGTCAAGGTATGACTTGTGCTTTGTTCGAAGATTTTACTGGATTTCACGAATGTATGTTTTGTATTGCGAATAGTTTATTTTACTCATTATAAATATTTTTAGATAATCATTTGAAAGAAATACATCGAAATAACTTTAGGTTACACTCGAAAAAGTTTGTTTCTATTTATAGAGATTCGGAAGCGAGGGTTAAGGGGTTAAGGATAGTTGAACGTGACAACCTCATACGTTGTCACGTTCAACTATCGTTAGTAAACCGACTTTACAGACAACCGATTTTTTGTATTATTTTCCTAAAATTGTGTTGATTGGGTTTTTAATGTATAATATTGGAAGGATATATTATCCATTAGATATTCGTTATCGTCCACAACTCACAAGTGTAGGAAAGTGATGCAATATCCAGAAAAGTGCTTTATTGTGTTCCCTCCAAAACTCCATCGAATGTTTTGACAGTAAAGCGTCTGCACTTTACTGAATCGACAGATTCAACTTAATGACTGTATTGACTTTTACTGACTTTAACTAGATTTTAGACCTGACAATATATCAAATTAAATCTTTTATTTCGGGCATCAGAGGCCCATAATGACAAATACCTTATTCCTAACATACATTTAATTATATAATAAATACCTTAAAACAGGGGTTCTCAAACTGTGCGCCGCGGCGCCCTGGTGCGCCGTGAAAAGGCAAGAGAGGCGCCGTGAGTCGATGCTCCATCATTATCCATAACCACAAATAATATAAAATAAAATTGTAATATGAATTATACAAAGCAGGCAGATGAATAAATATTTGTTTATTATAAATACTTGTTCAACCTGGCTTTAATCAATAAAAATGTTTATTTATGTATATTTTTGTAATTTGGCTAGGTTAAGTAGGGCGCCGTGACAAAATATTGACTTGGAAGTTGGAAGTGCACCGCAGGCTGAAAAAGTTTGAGAACCCCTGCCTTAAAACTAACATACCTACATACATACATACTAATATTATAAATGCGAAAGTGTGTCTGTCTGTCTGTCTGCCTGTCTGTCTGTTACCTCTTTATGCCCAAACCGCTGAACCGATTTTGCTGAAATTTGGCACGGAGATACTTTGAGTCTCGGGAAAGGACATAGGATACTTTTTATCCCGGAAAAAATCGGTTGTCTGTAAAGTCGGCTTACTGACGATAGTTGAACGTGACAACGTATGACGTTGTCACGTTCAATTATCCTTAACCCCTTAACCCTCGCTTCCGAATCTCTATAAATAGAAACAACCTTTTTCTACTGTAACCTAAAGTTATTTCGATCTATTTCTTTCAAATCGACCTATGCAAAGAACAAAGTTCTATTTGAATATATCACCAAAGTACTTTTATTGTATTTTTTACTGCTATCGGACCTCTACATTTTATAAAAAAAAAAAATGTTACGTAAAAACAATAGTTACTACAAGTGTCACCTCACTGCCAACTTCGAGTAGCAAGATATCGACAATTGCAGCACTTACGTCAGCGTCTTGTTGGCCCAGCGGGACAAGCTAGATATCACAGCGCCAAATTCCAGAATCGCGTCCACGCGGCGGTAATACTTTACTTTTCGCTTTCTTTAAAAAACATGTAAATGTACTATAGTAATAGCAGCTGTCCACGCAGACGCATCGCTCACTCAAGTAGGACTTAGGAGAGAGACGGATGTCGAACGCTGCCGAACGCAAAGGCCGATAGTGCTTCCTTGTCGCTCGTTCCGCGCTCTCGCTTGCACTTCAAGCCTTAAATGGAACGCCTCAGAGCGAGGTAACGCCGCATGAACTGTCAGGTTTTTTGTGCGCGCACCCCATATCAAATTATAAGACGTTATCACGTCAAAATGTACGGTTCCGCCGCGATAAACGGGTTTTGGCGCAACGAAGTTGCGGGCGTCATCTAGTCTTCTTATATATAAAATTCTCGTGTCACAATGTTAGTCCACGAACTCCTCCGAAACTGCTTTACTGATTTTTACCAAATTTTATATGCATATTCAGTAGTTCTGAGAATCGGCTACTGGGTACTTTATATATTGATAAGTGCATTTGTTGAATAAGTAATAGTAAATTATTACAACCTGAGACTGACGGTGACCAATGTTTGTGTGACGGGATAGCGATCGACGTTGCCATGGTGACATACTTATTTAGTCACTGCAGTAAAATAATATGGCAAATATATTATGGCAAAGCAACGTTTGCCGGGACAGCTAGTATTTTATATAAAATTCTCGTGTCACAATGTTAGTCCACGAACTCCTCCGAAATGGCTTTACTGATTTTTACCAAATTTTATATGCATATTCAGTAGGTCTGAGAATCGGTTACTGGGTACTTTATATATTGATAAGTGCATTTGTTGAATAAATAATAGTAAATTATTACAACCCGAGACTGACGGCGACCATTGTTTGTGCGACGGGATAGCGATCGACGTTGCCATGACGACATGCCTACTTATTTAGTCACATCGTAGGTCACACCAATAAAATAATATGGGCGAAAGTCAATAAAATATTATGGCAAAGCAACGTTTGCCGGGACAGCTAGTAGCTGTCGTAGCAACTAGTTTATATAAAACTAACACTTTCACGTTTTGCCGGCGACGTGACTCGCTTCGTTCCGGAGTCTCCCCCGGACTCCGGAGGCCGGAACTTCCGATAGACTACATCCATAGGCCAGAACTCCGGCGCAGCGCCTCGAAAGTCGACAGAAGATTCGTCGGTACTCTCACCAGTCACCACAAATTGGGAGCTCTGTCCGTCAAGAAATTCATGACCGGCGGGAAAATTTTCTAAACGTAACCACGCTTTTAAGGTGTATTTTTTTCTTTGTATTTTCACAGATAACGCTTAATACATTTTAAATATTGTCACCTTGCACATTTTTATCTCGAATTAATAAAGTTCTCTTATTTTATTTCATTTAAAAATTTTCCCGCCTGTCATGACTTTCTTGACAGACTTTTTGTAGAAAAACCTTGTTTCATATAGCCGAAGTGCCATAATAAGAAAAAAAAGAAGGACGAAGAACAAGAAGAAATATTGATTGTTTTTATAATTTGATTTCGATTTGTCCAACGTTAGTTCTTCTAACTTCTAAGCCACAAGCACAGATCAAGAAGCTTATACCCTAAGCTTAGGGTATAAGCTTAGGGTATAAGCTATAGCTTAGGTATAGCTTAGGGTATAAGCTTCTTGGCACAGATCAAGAACAACTAGTTCTTCCTTCTAAGAACAACCTTCTAAGTAGTCTGTGATTTGTAGCTTGCTACATATATTAATCTGTGGTGATTTGTCCTTGGTATTTAATTGGTCCATATTTTGAGTATTTTAGATTTTTACTTCAACTCAGGAAACAAAAAACATGAGAAAAAACACAAGATAATAAAAAGCTAGAAGTCAATAAGTTTATGAAGTGAATAGTTAATTTAGATTTCCAAGAATTCGCGATCGAAAGTTATTCGGCAAGTACAGTTATGAGAAAATTTTATTTTAACGAACCTACGTCTAATATATCCAGTGTAATAATATAATGACGTCTAACATACTGAAAGTAGAGTCTGGAGTGCAACTTTTGGCAAGATTAACAAAAAAATCAGGCTACAAAAATTTCTATCCTATAATATTTGATCGAGGACTAGAAGCTGGACATGTCATTGAGTTGTATAGTGACCACTCTACAAAACATATTTTGCAAGATATTATAACAGAAACTCTAATTCCATTTAATACTTACGAAGCTGAATCAGGGGTTCTATTGTTTAATATTAATGGCCACATAACTTTTGAGTGCTTGTTAGATTCTTTGAAAAGGAAGCTTCAAAAGAAAACACAGTATACAAAACAAGATTTATTAGATTTGTTACATAACACGTTGAAAAATCTTTACATTCTTCATATTGATGACATTAGTCAGTTTTATGTAACAATACAAAATTTAGAAAATGTGTTATCAAAAAATTGCAACATTTCATTAGTAGCTTTTGATTCACCTACAGCTTTTTATTGGTCTGAACAAGATTTCAAGATTACTAAAATGGACATTTACCTCAAAAGAATACTTTTAATGATACAAAAAGTTTGCAGGGACTACAAAGTTGTTATAATTTATACAAGACCAGAGTATTTTAGTAGTACTAAAGAGCCTATTGAAAAACTAGAAAAGTGTAGTAAGCATCCCGCCAATGAACAAATTAATTATAGAATTCAAGTTGTGCTTAACACAAGTGAGAAACATTACTTAAATATACAGTCTTATGATAAGATATTCAGAAGGGAATTTGATTTAATAAATGATGAGGTAATACTACACTAGCATAGTCTAATAATAATAAGTGAGATACAAAAATTGGGCCCAGGTTAAAAAATAACTTTTATGTATAGCCTAGTAAACGAATGCCCAAAATGGGGGTCTGCTTGGAAAAGTCGAAATCAGAAATTTTAACTTTGGTACTTTGTTTAGAGTAGTTAGGAGATGAACATACTAAAAGTCCTGACCCCTCCGTGGTGAGCCTGAGGGAGGGGGGGCAAAGAAGGTCCCGCTTACTCATCAAAAACGGTGCTTCGTACGAAATTTTCTTTTACTACATAATAAAAGCTAATTAAATTCTCTACAACTTCGTCCTTTACACTTTGTATCATCTCCAAACATTGCCTCACTATGAGCTTCTAAAATTGGCCGATTTTCAAGTGTGTTTTTTTGGGTTTCGTACCCAAAGGGTAAAAACGGGACCCTGTTACTGAGACATTGATGTCTGTCCGTCTTCCTGACCGTCTGTCTGTCCATCTGTCTGTTCGTCTGTCTGTCCGTCTGTCTGTCCTTCTGTCTGTCTCCAGGCTGTAACTCAAGAACGATAATAGCTAGAGGGTTGAAATTTTCAGAGATTATGTATTTCTGTTGCCGCTATAACAATAAAAATACTAAAAAACGAAATAAATTAAATATTTTAGGGGGCTCTCATACAACAAACTTGATTTTTCTCATACAAAAAATTGAATATCGAACCTTTGCCTGATTTTTTCATTTAATATCACTTTGGAGAAATTGTTATAATTAGCAAAACTAGCGCATAAAATAAAAAAAACACCCTTTATTATTGCACCAATAATAAAGGTTGTTTTTTTATTACTTCAGAAAAATAAAACACCATGTATTATTGCACCATTCACTAGTATTGCTTATGATAAACAAATTCTCCAAATGTAATGATGTACGGTTAAATCCAGGAAAGGTTAAATTTTTAAGGTTTTATTGTTTTCCCATACATTTCTGAAAAATATGAAACAATATACTAAAATACAACACTTTCCTCAAGTTTGCCATATACGATTACTTTCCAGAAGTCATTCCTTACCAACAACACTATAAATTGATGCAATAATATAGGGTGTTTTTATGTAATTTTTTCTTACCTTCTACCCTCATTAACTTTTTGCTCCCATGGTTTAGAGATTTTTCGTCATACAATAAAATGTTCAACTTTTCAAGCCTTTTCATTTGGCGTATGTCTCAAAGTGCTACATTAGTTTGGACGATATGCCCCTCTAAAAATTAATTATTAATTATTTATTTTATTTAAAATTTATTTTTAATTATTTAAGTATAAATATAACTAAGTATTTTGTAAACATTTCAGCCTACCTTATGCCGTTGTAGATATCGAGAAAAAAATTTGCAAAAAAAAATCAAGTTTCTTGTATGAGAGCCTAAAATATTTAATTTCCTTTGTTTTTAGTATTTTCGTTATAGTGGCAACAGAAATACATAATCTCTGAAAATTTCAACTCTCTAGCTATTATCGTTCTTGAGTTATAGCCTGGAGACAGACAGAAGGACAGACAGACGGACAAACAGACGAACAGACAGATGGTCAGGAAGACGGACAGACATCAAAGTCTCAGTAACAGGGTCCCGTTTTTACCCTTTGGGTACGAAATCCTAAAAACACACTCGGCCTATTTTAGAAGCTCATAGCGAGGCAATGATTGGGAGATAGATACAAAGTGTAAAGGACAAAGTTGTAGAAATTTTAATTAGCTTTTAATGTAGTACAAGAGAATTTCGTACGAAGCACCGTTTTTGATGAGTAAGCAAAAAAGCAAAAAACGGGACCTTCTTTGCCTTCCCCTCCATCGGGCTCACCTCAGAGGGGTCAGGACTTTTAGTATGTTTATCTCCTAACTAGTCTAAACAAAGTACCAAAGTCAAAATTTCTGCTTTGACTTTTCCAAGCAGAATCATTCGTTTACTAGGCTAGTAATGCTTATTGTAATATGTAATAATTGCAAAATAAATAAGACACAAAGATGTTATCTTGTACCTGACCTAAAAATGAGATTATTATAAAAAGTTAATAAGTACAATAATATCAGTATCTGAGTTTATTAATAAGTGTTTAGTATGATTAAAAAATTTGAACATTCTAACAGTTTTTCTATTGATTAATACCTACAATAATAAAGAAAATATCACAAGGTTTAACCTTTTTGTGCTTAGCCTTAACATTATCATGCATGGTAAACCAGCAAGGATTCCTGTCAAATTAATTTGTAAATTATATTCCACTTTAATTCATAAGTTTATCATTAATTATAATCCTTAGTCCTTACATAAATATGTATTATTATATATGTTACGCTCAAAGACCGAAATCGCTCAGTGAGCGAAAAAATAGCTCACAACGTGTTGTGGTCACAGTGAAACAGCCACGACGCGAATTTTGCCTTGACTTTTGTCATGGCTGTTTCACTGTGACCACAACGGTGAGCTATTTTTTCGCTCACTGAGCGATTTCGGTCATTGAGCGTAACATATATATAATAATTTTAGCACATTAAGTCCTGTACAAGCACCGGTGCTCCCGAACAATAGAATACAATGGCATTTCCGAGAATCTCCAATCGAAGGATTAACTCCTTACTTATAGTACATAATAATGTATTGTTTTACAAATGTGATTCCTTTAGCAAGGAGTTAATGTGCTAAAATTATTATTTGTATATTTATGTAAGGACTAAGATTTATAAATAATGATAAACTTATAAATATATTTATTATTATACTTATTCTTGTCCTTGCTGTTTTACTGATATTATTTTATTGCTTTTTAAGTACTTTACCATGAATTAAAACTAATTTTATCACATCATTATATATATCACAAACATAAAGGCGGCTAGACCATGGCTAAAATAATTGAGATTCTCCCACTTATTCATTGTGTGATAGTAAGAATACCCTGACTCTTGAACGGCAAATGAGGCCTCAAACATTACACCCAAATAAGCTAGATGTATTATTGTGACAATAGAAAATATTGTGTTGACAAACATTGCAAGAAAGCTGTTCTTCTTATACTTGTGCTCGCATTGTTTGACACATGGGTTGGCCAAACAACACACTTCTAGAGCTGATGCAAATTTATATCTGAAATTGTACTCTACATATGAAAATGTTCCAATGCTCAGAAGCACAGCTGAAAATTGAAAGTTGAAGCCATGTAATAAAGATGACACTACATAGGTAAAGAATATGGCAGTGAACTGACCACATGCTTGGCACGGTTTGAAAACATAATTTTTAAGCCATTGGTGCATGGGAATATTCCAATAAATAACAACCTGCACTAGAGATCTGGGTAATTCAATAAACAATGGTTTTGTCACTTGGAGATCCAAGTGGCAATCATTTGTGAGGCCAAATCCAGCACTCGTCATGGATACTATGGACATGCTCGAGACAAAGTAGTGGGACATCCTAAAAGACTGAGCATCACGGTATGCTACAAGCCATTTCGAAGTATCGTCATTGATGTACCAAGGCACAATACAATTTGACAGTACTAAAAAGAATAGGGATTCCAATAATTTGAATACAATAATTTTTACCCATCTTCTACACAAGAACTTTACATTTAAATACTGGTTATATGCATGAAACTGTATCCAAGGTCCTAATATAGAGTTAGCTGGGCAGAAAACATAGCCGCCGAATTCCAGAGGGTTTAATATCTGTTTGAACATATTGCGATCTAAATCAATTGCAACAGATATTATTTTCATGGCTGCTATCATCTGAATACCTCTTATTTGTTGCCACATTTTTGGGTTTAGCACATAAACTTCACACGAAAGCAGAAATGATATGATCATTACACTCATAATTAACCCTTTCCATCTGTCTGTTAGATGAGACAGCAATGCAATACAAATGTATGACCCAACAGATAATCCAATAATCCACACAAAAGCTATTCCAATGTTTTGATAAAGTAATAAAAGTCCAATAATAAGTGATAAACTATGTTTAACGATTTTCGGTAGGGGAATATACTGCACTAACATCCGCAGCGACAAATTCGCTATAAGTAAATCCTTAGCAAAACGTAGTCCTTCAAAGAGCGTTGGTTCCGCACACAATGTAATATAGTCCCAGCTATTTTCCACGTAATCGTCATCTTCTTCCATTTTTGTGTTTAAACCGGCTTACTGTCTGGAATTTAACTTGAGCTACTAGCGAAGATTTGAATCGGCTCCATTGTAAACTATAGACCAACTATAGACACATACTGCATTAAACACTTGAGATCACAGTGTTTGTTTTACATTTTAATTTAAAAAAGAACACCATGTTACTAATGTTAATATAATATAGCAACGTTAATGGAAATTGCAGTTAGAACTTATTAGAATTCCATAAATTAATAAAAATGTTGCGAGTTGCGACCGGCAGCACCTGTGCATTTTTTAATTTTGACCACAGACTCACAGAATACTAATCACAGACTACTTCGAAGTACCTAACTAGTTCTTGATCTGTGGACTACTTAGGGCAAACTTAGGGATACTACAGTCGGGGCATTTTAATAGGCCACATTTGACATCTGTCAGATTAATCTCCATAGTGAGGTGAGCTGCGTAAAAACATCGACCAAAACGAATATTTATATTTGAATATTTATAAAATATTTGAATTTTTTACGTTTCAAACAAACTCCTGTCCCATTATTACTTTTTCTTTTGCAAATTCAAGGAGCAAAATAAGACAAGTACATAATTTACAAAAAAAATATGCATTTATTCGCTTGAATTATAAAAACTGTTAAATGTAGTATTATCATTGTTCATTTCACATAAATATGTGTTGCTTTTCACAGCGTGGTTATTAATTTATGGGGATATTTCGTTACAAGTAATCAATGCATCGATACTATTTATTCGCTTTCGATTTTTAGGGTAACTTCCCTAGAGTTTAAAAAGAAAAAAGGTCAGCTGACGTAACATTGTGACGACGTGCAATTATTAAGATCAGAATTTGTTTATTACGTTTAGAATTGTTTATCAGTAAAAGCAAATCGTTAAATAATTCCTATCGGTCATATTTACAATAAATATGTAATCGTTATTGAAAAAAGTTAATCAATTGTGCAGTTATAACTTATAAGTTATAACAGCGAAAATATTTATTTTTTATGTACGTCGCTATAAGGTTACCTGGTACAATTTTGATGAACTGTCAAATGTGGCCTATTAAAATGTCCCGACTATACGTATATTTTGACAAAATATGTTCAAACTTCAATGTTGGGTGAGTGTTGACAAAAGTCAAAATAATATGACAGTATGTCATCAGTATGTACCTCATTGGCCTAGATTACACGGTCAATATTATCACGATTCTAATATCACGGGATTCACTAGTACTGCGATATTGCGATTCGGCCTATCACACCATCAATATTATCACGGAATCATGATAATATTGATGCGTGTAATCTGCGCCATTGAGCAGAGTTGCCAAAAACTGGCAACTCTGTCATTATTTCGCAGTGTTATAACTTATAAGGTCTACCAGAATCTGATGGCAATTTTTGACAGCAGATTTTCAAAAAATATCCTTGATTATTGGATAAGTTTTTATATTTTTATGTTTCACACACAAAACAAGCCGCTAAAGGAATAAAAAAGGATGAAAAAGTTTTTATTCCTATTACCCCGGTATTGCTAGAGTCAATTTATTTTCTCACTTTTTGCCATCTGCAGACCGATTCTGTATCGTACATTTGTGAGTTAATCACTGAGTTAGTAACTAAAACGGAGGAGTGAGCAATGAAAAGTGTCACTTTTGTATTCAATTGCATACAAAAGTGAGACTTTCCGTTACTCACTCCTCCGTTTCGTTACTAACTCAGTGATTAACTCACAAATGTACGATACAGAATCGGCCAGCAGATTCTGGTAGACCTATAGTCTATACCCGCTATCCCCAACCCGCGGCCCGTGGGCCGCATGCGGCCCGCCGGGACTTTATTTGTGGCCCGCGTGATGTTAAACAATTTTGAAATTCACACCCACCGGCAAAATAACGTAAAGTCTACGTGATAGTCGTTAAATTTTTTCTACTTTAAAATCGTTAATTTTCAAGAATATTATTTTCTAACCCTAAAAAAATTTTGTTGCGGCCCGCGACACCAGGACCAAAACATGTTTGTGGCCCGCAAAAAAAAAGGTTGGGGACCACTGGTCTATACCAACAAAATTTTGTCACAATAAAAAAACACTAATATCTAAAAGAGAGAGTTTTGACTGCCAACATAACGGCAAAGGAACTATTTGATGAAAGTTGAAACGCACCATATGAACCATATATATCCCATTCAGTGCCAGCAACGCACCATTTGCGTTTTGCGAGTTTACTTTCTGGTGCCACCAACGCACCATATGCGTTGAGGTACCTTTGATATTTTTCCCGGTTTTTCTTTATAATGGCTATATTTAATTTGAATCTTTGGCCTCATTAGCTACTGGAGATATATTTTACATGTGGTGACACTGTCGGTTTTTGGTCTGGACCTCCCCTCTTTTTTTGACAGCGAAAAAACCGTTAGCCCAAAAACTGCCTGATTTCAATTCAACATATTTTCAGTTTTATTGAATTAGAGTGAGAAGTTTTTGACTAAGAACATAAAAGTAATCAATATATTTAGGTATATTACAATTTTTCTTCGATTCATGGTATATTTTATGAATAAAATTACCATAACGCAAATGGTGCGTTCAATGGCATTTTAACGGCGAATTTTGTTGGATGGTTTCATACATGACGCAACACTACTATGTTCAGATTAGTAAATTTACCAACCATTCGTTGTATTTATAATTAAATTGATACAAAATCTTTTACTAGCTGACCAGTTGTATTTTTCAATATTTAAGAAAAAAATGTTTCAATTAAGTAAGGATTTTATTTATTTTATAAGGATTGTATTTCAATTTTCAGTTTTTTTTTTTCAAAGAATGAAGGGGAGAAAGGACTTTGAATTACCATGGGTAGCTTGATAAGCGGTTAACTGTATGTAGAAAAAAACCTACCTGTATTTAAAAATTATTCAGCTACTCACTATGTTGCATAGCACAGTTCAATTAAAACAAAAGCGTCAACGTAAGTGGTGCGTTGAATGGCACTTGTGATTGGATTTGTCTCACCAGTGCCACCAACGCAATTGGTGTGTTTATCGTATTTAGAGAGTTTTCGTTATTTATTGCATTATTTAATATGTAAATAGTTAAACAATGTATTTTAAGTTAGAAAAAAACAAAAAAATAAAGTGGCACCACCGGTATGTTATGGCTTCTACAGATTGCGCGAACCCGGTCTGCAGACCGCGTCTCTCAGGGACGCGGTCCGTCCGTGAGAGACAAATTTGACAGTTTTGACCAGGGATGGGGAAACTACGGCCCGCGGGCCATCTCCGGCCCGCGAAGGCTTGAAATCCGGCCCGCGACCATCAAACAAAAATTAAGAGAATATTTCATATTGTTAGTTGTTAGTAAATAAAAGTTTAATTGAATTACAATTTCTAATTTCTTTTGTATTCCAACAGTTATTTTGTAATATTTGCACAATAAATTAGTGTTTCAGAAAATACAATATATCAATATTTTTATTTCAGTAAGTAATTAACATAGTCAAAAATGCAACAACTTGGCCCGCCATATATTTTGTTAGGATTATATTGGCACGCGAAGGAAAAAGTTTCCCCATCCCTGGTTTTGACGGTTCGTCGTCCTGCTACACACTACACGTACCTCGTCCGTCAAACCGGAATGACATTTGTAAAATTGTTTTCGGATTTTAAACTCTATTACATTGCAATAGAGTTCCAAATGCCCAAAAGCTTCATTTTCATAAAGTGTTACCAATTCTGAAAGAAATATTTTCCCCACACTGTATTTGTATAACTCCGGCCGCTGGCGTGATACAAAAATCACAGATTAAGGACAAAAATGTTTTTGTGAGAAGTAGAAAGGATTTTGATGCTGTCCATTACATATTAATTTGAATTTTATTTTTGAGAATATATCGGTTGTAACATGGTTGTAACTTGTATCTAGAAATGGTTTTAATTATTATCGTTGAAAATATCCTTAGTTTGCATTTAAAATTTTGGTCGCATTAGAGCTGCATCGAAAATATTAATTAACTATTCAAGAAGAATAATTATTTTAAAAGTAAAAACAGGAGCCGTAAGTAATGTTAAGTTTTGCGTTAAATTTAATACAATAAATATTTTTCCGTATACATATAGATGGCAGATATTGGCAGCACTAAGCACACGTGTCAAATTTGACGGTTCGCTGCGAACCGTCAAAACTGTCAAATTCGTACCAAGTGAAGTACCTGCATACGAGTTTGACAGCTGTCAAACTCGCCTACGCCTATCTTCACTTCGTACCGGGTTCGTCCGTCTGTAGCAGGGCTTCAAATAACGTTATTTTTTCATAACGTTACTGCTTCAAGGGCATAGATAACGTTATGAAAAGTTACCCGATATTAAAAATAACGTTAAAAATTGATATTAATAACGGTTAATGTTATAACGTTATATAGGATTTATAACGGTAAATATATGTTCTTTGATAACGTTATAGTCCGTCAAGAAAGTTATGACAGGCGGGAAAATTTTCTAAACGTAATTACGCTTATAAGGTGTATTTTTCTTTGTATTTTCACACAAATCTCGCAAAAAAAGTGGGCTGCGAGTGAGATTTAGTGCACCGTGCACGATCGCATACTTGATACCAGAAAATAATGTTATATTTACCGTTATTATTATAACGATATTTTTTCGTTAATACATAACGAAAAAATATCGTTATAATAATAACGATAAATATAACGTTATTTTACTAATTATCGTTAAAAAAAGGTGGCATTGAATGGGATATACTGTATTATCTATGGCATAATGCCATAGATATTGAGTGATTTTCTTATCTTTTTTATTTGATTGTCAAACAGTTTCTATTTTAGTAACTAGATGGCGTATGGGTAGACAACTATCGGTAATACCAGGGAATACCATCAATGATTGCTACAAAACTGGGCAAAAGAATGTAAAACTTGATACATTTCATTTGTAAAAGACGCGATAATATTCCAATGACTAGGATAACAAAGTTATTACAACGATGTTTTAGTTAAAACCCACGGAAGAAATAGCCCTATTTACCGATATTCACACCAAATGTCACAGGAATTATACATTTTGGTTTTGATAACATCTTACCTGCACTCGTGCAAGATAACGGGTATTTCATGGCTAATATTTTACCAATAATGAACATCAAAGACCCAAATAACACAATTTGGGAAAAAATAATAAAAACCACACCAACAATAAAAAGTAGAAGAAGTTTGTAAGTGACATGCCCATGACATACCCGCCAAAACTCTTTGAGTTGTCAGTTTTCAGTTTGACAATTTGCGTGTTCCTAAACTGTTACCAGTATACTGGCCTAATCGCTTAGGCCAATGATCGCTTAGGTTTAAGATATTTTGATTTATGCCACACTTGACAGTACACTGATATTTTTTAGAAACGCAACCAATATGTATCCGTGAATTCCGTGATGCCAACCTGCAGATAATTTCAGATCAGTGGGGAACCAATAGAAAATCTAGAAGTGTCTACAGCAGGGCTTCATAACGTTATCGAATAACAGAAAAAATATCGTTACGTACCGTTATTTTCATAATGGTAGCCAGATAACGTTATTTTTTTAACGATATCTAGTAAAATAACGTTATATTTACCGTTATTATTATAACGTTATTTTTTCGTTATGGCATAACAAAAAAATAACGTTATAATAATAACGGTAAATATAACGTTATTTTCTGGTATCAGGTATGCGATCGTGCACGGTGCACCAAATCTCACTCATATTTAAAATGTAATAAGCGTTCTCTGTGAAAATACAAAGAAAAAAATACACCTTAAAAGCGTGATTACGTTTAGAAAATTTTCCCGCCTGTCATGACTTTCTTGACGGACTATAACGTTATCAAAGAACATATATTTACCGTTATAAATCCTATATAACGTTATAACATTTACCGTTATTAAATACATTTATAACGTTATTTCTAGTATCGGTTAAATTTTTATAACGTTATATATGCCCTTGAAGCAATAACGTTATGAAAAAATAACGTTATTTGAATCCCTGGTCTACAGTCTATCGTCGCGCCGTCAGGTGGAGATTAAAAATAAGAAAAGCTCTCATTGGCCATTGCTATGAATATAGAGAAATTTAATCTATGAATGATTGTGACTTCAAGAGACATAATATTACATATATACTTAATACTAAATCTGTGTCAAGAGTAAGTAATCTGTGGTCAAGAGATTGTGACCGACGAAGTAACTAGTAGTGGTGGGTCGTCGACGCTTTTTCGATCAACGAAACGAGACCGTTTTTTCGTTCATCGTAAACTAGTTGAAAAAACAGTTTTTTTTTCGACTAGTTTACGTCTTCGACGAATAGTGTGGTGTCTCGTCAACGCTTTTCGATCAACGAAACGAGACCGTTTATCGTTCATCGTAAACTATAGTCAATGACAAAACATATTTTTTTTCAATTATTTCGTCTTCGACGAACACTGACCTAAACAATAAACTATGACAAACAAAGTAGTTCTTTTGACTAAACGACTTTCAGCATTTTTCGTTTTGAGTTTTGACAAACTTGTTGACGTTTTGCACTTCGACGCGACAAGTGATGACGACGAACGACGAGACGGTTTAATCTGTGAGCGGTGGAAATGTACTTCCCTACATAGTACATACTTTTTTCCAGGCTTTATTTTAGGACTGGCTGGCAGGCAGATTAATTACTGAAATTTTACATTTACTTAATTTATTTAAAATATCACCACCCATCCCATAGATAAAGGATTCAATGCATCCGTCGATCGCGTCGTCGCGTCGCGACGAACGGTCTCTGTCACACACACCGTTCCGGCATGGCAACCGTTCACGCATAAACCAGTTTATCAGTAGACGCTAAATTAGTTTACCCGTTCATGACTAATAAACAGTTTAATAAAACGGTTCGTTCATTCAACGCCCATCCCTAGTAACTAGTTCTTAATCTGTGGTGACCGAGTAGCTTGTTACGAAGTAACTCGTAGAGAGAGAAGGGTAAGTAACTAGTTCTTGATCTGTGGTAGCTTGCTACATATAATAATCTGTGTGACCGAGTTTGAGTTGGTTTGAGTGCTTTTCCAATAGATTTATTTATATGTATTAAAAAACTGGATAGAGAATTGTTTTACTGCAATCAACATCAGTCGTATCACATCAGTATAGTGACAAATCTTGGGAACAACTTTATTATAGAATTCAATAAGTGTCAGTGACGCGGCTTAGCTCCGCCATAAATGTGTACTTTCATTACGTTTTTTGTTTATGATGTTGAATAAATAAGCTTCAAAATGGCAAGTCCTTCACCACAAAGCAGTCCTATGCCTCCCCCGCAGGCCCCTAGTCCTATGGGGCCGCCAACGCAAAGCCCGGCTCCACCGCAATCGCCGCATAGCCCGTATAATCAACAACATGTAAATGGACCACCTCCACCCGGGTCGGCACAATCTCCGATGCCGAATCATATGCCTCCTTCTGGCCCGCCTCATCCCGCTAATAATGGTGGACCTCCTGGGCCCGCATCGCACTCTGGAATGCCTCCGTCTGGCCATCAAATGCCACCTCATATGGTGGGGCCGCATATAACTGGCCCTCCGAATCATCCAATGGGGGCTGCTGGGTCTCATCCCCCAGGACCTAATGGGCACACTAATCCGCAGCATCCAGGCCAAGGACCTCATGGATATATGCATCACCAAATTGGACATATGCCTCCAGGCCAGGTATTTATAGACAGTACTCAGTATTTAATTGTGTTAAAATGTTTATTTCATACAATAACCCATTTTCAATAATATGAAATTATATATTTGACCAAAGTAAAATTATCGTAATATATAATAAAATTGAACTCTCTAATTGTTGTGATTTGTTAAATAGTGGACCATAAAAAAGTTTGGCTATTGGAAGGGATTCACTTAAAATTGTTGTAAACTGTTCCGTTAAGGCTAATAAATGCTTCGGTTCTTGAAGAAAAGTACTCTCATCATCCATGTGTACTGTAAACACAATAGGGGTATTTAATTTCATCTTCACCCAATCTGCCACTGTTCCAAATCTGTTGTCTACAAAATAAATTGTATTTGAATTATGGTCACTTTTAAGTATTTCTATATTAAGGCGCTATATCGATTTTGAGTTGCAAAGGTGTCTATCAATTAGACTAATTTCCTACAATACATCTATTTTCGTTTACAAATAAATCTTCAAATTTCGTATTTTTAAGAGGTCATTTCGAAAATTAAATGTATCGAGGCAAAATAGATTAATCGTGTTTCTGGTTCTTCTCAAACCTAGATAAGGCTATAAAGATATGTATATCTCATTACCAGATTTGTAACATTTTTGAGGGTCCTATAGTATTGCGTCAAAAAGGACAGTTTTTTCAATATAGCGCCTTAAGAGCCCGGGTAACCCTCGAAATTCTCATACATATGTAATACCAAAATCATTTTCTCATACGAAAATATTTAACATGTTTGAGTTATTTTTCAGCTTAAAATAGTAATTACCTAGGTTCCTGAACAAAAATTAACTTCAAAATATTTAAACACTAAAAAAATTTTTTTTGTGTATAATTTTTTTTTACTAAATTTACTACTAAATATTTAAACACTAAAAAATAGAGTAAAACACTAAAAAATATATACATAAATATTAAATTTACTACAAAATATTTCAACTCTAAATAATATTTTTTAGTATTTAAATATTTTGTAGTCATATATTCCTGGAAATTCCGACTGAAGTATTAATAGTAAAAATATGAATACACATTAACGCCTACATTTATAAAATAGCACCAATTGATTTGCAAAACTACTTAAACATAAGTCGGTATCTGGTAACTAGGCGCGCCGCGCGAAGGTACGCAGCAATATTATACTATATAGGTACATATCTGTGGTTACAGGCATTCGATGTCACGCAGACCCCGCCTATATGTGTGAGTTAAGATTTATCGTATTCGTACACTGTTCGCAAACGTGTGTGCGTGTGCGATTTACTAGGCGATGTCCTGCCGCATGAGTTCAGAGCCGGCGTAATGGCGCGTTCGGAAGTAATCGGATATGTTCGTTGCCTATAATCCGAGTAAAAATAATAGACGGAAATCTAATTAATCACATATGCACATAGTGCATTTTTGTTTAGTACGGTTTATATTTGTTTACATTACAGAAGTGTTTTGTATTTTGGAAGGCCATTTTTTCATGTGATGAGCACTGTAACATATTATTTTTGTTTGCGCCAGTATATTTATAGTTTTCTTAGAAGATTTTTATTATTTTAACATTTAAAAGTTTGTACATTTAACGGTTTATTAGATATTAGTTATTACTGAGTTTCTAATTTCTATATTAAGTGGGTTTTTTGATTTCTTAAAAATGTTATTTGACTGTGAGGTTTGTGTTGTGTGAAAATGTGTGTTTATTAAAAATTAAAAATAACAAGTTTTCACAATTGTCATTCAGTGAAAAGATTTTAATTGTGATTTGTGTCGAAAGGTAGGTACGTGTACCTGAGTTACAACAATTAAACCAGCAACAAAAATGAAATGTAAGTAACTCGAAAGTTTCATGTTATTCATATTCATGCACTAATTTATTTTATCATTTTATAATATTACTAGCGACCCGCCCCAGCGTCGCACGGGTATAAAATATATAGCCACTGAAAAAAATATTAAAATCGATAGCCTATCACTATCCTTCATGTGGTCTACTTCTTATATCAGCCAAATAACATAAAATTGCTCCAGTAATTCGCGAGATAAACCCTTTCAAATAATTTCCCCCGTTTTTCCACATTCTCCTATTAGTATTAGTGTGATAATTAATAAAATAAAGCCTAAAGTCTTCCTCAATAAATGGGCTATCTAACACTGAAAGAATTTTTCAAATCGGACCAGTAGTTCCTGAGATTAGCGCGTTCAAGTTAGCCCTTTCAAATAATTTTCCCCGTTTTTTCCACATCTTCCTCTATTTCTTGCTATAAAATAAATATCTATATAAAAATTGCTCCAGTAGTTCGCGAGATAATTTTCCCCAGATTCAAATAATTTCCAACGTTTTATCCACATACTCCTATTAGTCTTAGCGTGATAAAATATAGCCTATAACCTTCCTCGATAAATGGGCTATCTAACACTGAAAGAATCATCAAAATCCGTTGCGTAGTTTTAAAGATTAAAGGGAACAAAGGGACATGAGGGAAAAAAAACGACTTTGTTTTATAATAAGTATATAGAGATATACTTTATATTAAATGCGAAAGTATATCTGTCTGTCTGTCTCGCTTTCACGCCAAAACTAATAAACCGATTGTAATAAAATTTTGTACACAGTTAGTCTAGAGCCTGAGAAATGACATAGGCTGCATTTTTATAAGACAAAAATATATTATGTATCCATTGTATGTATCTAATTTCCATGGAAATATCGATGAAAATGAATTCACATTGCATTTCTAATATATAACAATAGATGGCGTTTTTATTTATTTTAGCTTAGCACACATGTGAACGCAAATGAACTTTCATTGTAGTTCCAACACGTGACAACAGATGGCGTTTTTTTGTTTCTTCATAACAGAACGTACTCATATATTATAATAGTTTAGAAAACATAGTTTTTAATTTATATCCACACTAATATTACAATTTATGCGAAAATATCTCTTTTTGTCCGTTTGTCTGTCTGTTTTGCTTTCACGCCAAAACTACTAAACCGATACCGCTGCTTACCCCATGTCAAAAACCTGTGCACGCCTCTGAATGCAGTCCTGTTATAAAATATGATTTTAAGAACATGACTGCATTCATAACTTAATACATTATATTTTTACTGTGGGATGATACACTAATGCTTTACAACATCCATTATAGGGATCAACATTAAAACAGTCTATGATGTAAAGTGTAAACAATAAATTATTTTTATTTGCTTTACTTACAGAAAAGTCTGTCTGTCTGCCCAACTAGAAACTGAGTATTATATTGAGCTTCAACTTTTCTTCGTGCCTGGTCTAAAATTTCTTTCTGGAAAATTTTATTTCAAACTAAAGTTGCCAAGTGCATTACAGCTAGTGTGCCTGATATAATTTTTAATTTGCATTAGATGTAAGCTCTATTACTAAATCAAATATGAATTTCATACCACAATGTGATAATTGTTACTCTGATAGTTTGAGTATGCATATGGTATAGTAATGCAGTTGCCATAGCCATATAGATTAATGAATGCAATCATATCTAAGGCGACATTGTCTAAGGCCACTGCCAAGCCTCTCGTCTCATTTTCGGAAACTGGTGTGCATCCCATATTCAATGGATAAACATTTTTGAGGTCTGAAAGAGTTAATATCAAAAATTTAATTTATTTCATTTATCCAGTAATAGCATTATATATTCTAAAAGATATAACATGGAAGATGAAATAAGCTGTTAAGAAACCTTTTACATCCTCCTTAAAATACCAATTTTTTGCTATGTTTACTCCTATAAAATCAGATCCATTGAAGCAACTTTTCTTGTGTATAGACCGGTTCTTCTTCCACAACCAGCACTGAAAAAATGATTTATAAAAACCAATATAAAAACCAAAATATCAAACCAATACCTAACCTGCATTAACACAATATGTTTTGCTCATGTTAGTGATCACAACTTTAAAATTATAAATTACCACTTCTTTACTGAACACAAAGCCATCTGGATTCAAGACAGGAACCATGAAGAAATTAAAACTCCATAGTAGTCCCAATAAATCTTGCCTTTTCTGTAACAAAGTGTCTAAAAAATTAAGAATAATGGATGAAGATATCCAGTCCATTCCGTCTTCACCACCAACAATAAAAACCACTGGGTTTTTTCTGTTATATAATGACAATTTGAGCATGATCACATCTCTTCCTTCATATGTTTTTGCGATGACCTCCTTGGAAAGCATGTCTGAATGTTTTACAAGACTTTCTTGTATCCACAATAACATAGATGGCCAGTCATAAAAAGATTCAGATATAGATCCTCCTGTCGAGTTTGTAGGTTTTCTAAAATATAAGGAACAAATTCAATACTTGGTATTTTGGTCAGAACATCAGTTGTTGGGAGTTGGGACTTGGGACAGCTAGTGAAGTATAGATGTTGTGATAATAGTATTATCTAACAAAAGGTTGCTAGTTAAAAGGAAACTTACTCTTTCTTTAAATCACCTACATACTTGTATTGTATACTTGTTCTATAGAGAAAAGATTCAAAAACTAAGGCTGTTTCATCTCTCACTAATACTTTTGTAGGCAAATCTGGCCCATTGGTGACATCATTTATAAAAAATATTTCTTGTTCCTCTTTATACATATTATAGAGCTGACTTTTTTCAACTTCATTAAATGCTGAAACCTCATAGCAGTAAAATGTATAATCATAATGACCTTCAGCATAATAATTATTCATTTTAAGAATAATCCAAAATATATACAAGAGGTTGCACTCCATTTTAAATAAAGTGACAATTTAAAATCTATAGCTGAAGAGGGTTGTTGTTTTTTCATAAATTATAATAATTATTTTTTTCACATGAAACAACCTGACTCCCAAACTAAAATGTCATGTAAATTGTATTTAAAATTATACAGTCTGCATGGCAATTAGTTGCTTGTAAGTTGTAACCCTTTTTTGACATATTCCATAATATTATGATCTAGACATGTAGGAGTGACGAGCTTGACCCATGAAGATAATAAATAACAGAACGACCGTGACTGTATTATTTTGCTCTATGTAACAGAAAATGTTTTTCAAGTAGGCTATGGACAAAAAACATGATTGGTCAGAAACAAAAAAAAAATATTTTTATAAAAATGGTGTCCTCAGAAATATACAAGTCTATCAATAATTAAAATATAATAAATAGAACCTTCTATAGGCAATGTTAGTATGTAAGTATGGCTGTACTTATCCTGTAGGCCTACTACAAAACCATTTTGAGACTCAAACAATCGGACGAGAATGCCGCGTCCTGCTCTAAGAACGTCATTTCACGTTTGTTAGAGTAGGATGCGGCATTCTCGTCTGATTGTTTGAGTCTCAAAACAGTTTCATGGTACAAGGCCTGATTTTAAGTTTGTAATAATGTGTTGTAGGGACCTATGGGAATGGCAGGAGGTCCGCCGCCCCCCGGAAATGGTCCTCAAGGGCCTTCGGGGCCACCCTTGCCTCTCGGTGGTCCGCCGCCGCACGGCCACCCCCAGGGAATGCCCCCCATGCCGCCTCATCACGGGATGATGGCCTCGCAGGGCTACTCCCACGCGCCCCCGTCATCAGGCGCTCCGACTCCACCCGGTGCGCCGTCCGCTCAGCCCCCCGGGACGCCCCAACAACCGCCCACTGCACAAACTCCGCCCCACGGCTCCGGCCCTCCTCCCACTACGTCCGCAAACGGCGCCTCGTCCTCGCCAATGCAGGGCTCTCTAGCCGCCTCGGGACCCGACAACCTTAACGCCCTGCAACGAGCTATCGATTCAATGGAAGAAAAAGGACTGCAGGAGGATCCGCGCTACTCTCAACTCCTGGCCATTCGGGCCCGTACCAACACACAGGATCCGAGCAAAGGATTATTTTCGAACGCCCAAATCAGCCAACTCAGGTAAGTTGATCTCATTTTCGAACTTCTGCAGAGGAATAGCAATGTGAATCCAACTTCGCTATTTGGAGTATATATGTAGCAAAAGTGTGTATTTTTTCCAGGGCTCAAATAGCAGCTTACAAAAACTTAGCGCGTAATCAGCCCATAGCGCAAACTATCGCGCTGATAGCGACGGGCAAGCGCACGGGGGAGGTGCCGCCGGAGTGCCCGACGCCGCCCGCGCAGCCGCCGTCGCCGTTCGGGCAAACGGGCGCGGGGGCCGCGGGGGGCGGGGGCGCGGCGGGTGGAGACGCGGCGCGCGGCGGTGGCGGCGCCCCGCCCACCCCGCTGCCCATGACCGGCCAGATGGCTCCGCCCACTCAGCCCACGCCGCCGCTCGTCAACCCGGTATGTGTTAGATATTTCACCAATACAAACATATTTAAATACCAATACAAATACGGTATACAATATTTTGTCTTTGCCACTTACTTTGGAAGAGATTGACGAACACAGACAGAAATCATTGTATATAGTGTACCCGACGAATCGAGCCGGTAGCGGTCATTGACCTTTTTAGTCTAAGAGCTATATTATGAAAATGCTCGCACTGAATTTAATTTACTTAAGAAAAAAAGACTGGTTGCACTCCGGGAGTACCGGCAGGAGTGAAAACTTGATTATTAACGTTGTGCATTTTTTAAAACCCATTTTTAATTAATCGAAACCCTCACAATCGATCGAAATCGATCGAATATATCGACAATCGAAAAAAAAACCAATCGATTGTTCGATTAATCAATTTCGATTAAAATTAATTTTAATCATTTCATTACTTAATTTTAACCATTACTTAATTTTAATCATTACTTTATTTTAATTATTACTTAATTTTAATCATTACTTAATTATTTTAATTATTACTTCATTTTAACCATTACTTAATTTTAATCATTACGTAATTTTAACTATTACTAATTTTGATTATTACTTAGTTTTAATTATTACTTAATTTTAATCATTACTTAATTTTAATCATTGCTTAATTTTAATTGTTACTTAATTTTAATCATTACTTAATTTTAACCATTACTTAATTTTAATCATTACTTAATTTTAATTATTACTTTATTTTAATTATCATTTAATTTTAAATTTTAATTATTATTTAATTTTATTCAATCCATATTTATTTTTAAATATTATTTAATTTTAATCTATATTTAATTTTAAATGTTACTTAATTATTATAATTATTACTAATTTTAATTATTATTTAATTTTAATTATTACTTAATTTTAATTATCATTTAATTTTAATTTCAATGTTACAACACTACTCTCCAACCGTCTTACGCGTTTTGTATGGTTTTTCGATCAACACGAAAATCTGGCGCGAGTTTCACAGTTTTTACCCATCCCACAAAAGTGCTCAATGCCGCTAAAGAAGTTTTCACTTCAAAAATTGACCTCTTATAAAGACTAGATTATTATTATAGATTCATCGGAAAACCTCTTGGTAACTCTAATGATAATCTCCAGCTATTTATGAGTTCGAAGTGATATAATTCATACTCGGTTCACATCGAGTATGCAAAATGCGATATCGCCCTTAAGGCTAGGAACACTGACACTCCTTGTCAATCGTGGTTTATAATAAAGAAAATGATGCAATATGACTCGTATTTTAACAGGGGGTCAACTGCCTCAATTCGCCGGGTACGCTTAATAATTAAGCTAATCTTTTTTTTCTTAGCCTTAGAGATTGCTTCTAAGAAAAACTGAAACACATAATTTTACTATTACAATGAATGAAAAATTAATATAGTCTTGGCCTCGCTACAGCCGCTAGGTGGCACTCCGCCTGTCCGCGGGCTGGCCCCGAGAGGCCCCGCCCCCGCGCCGACCGGGACTCCTGCACAAGCACAGGTAATGCATAACATAATAATTATAAATTACAAATACATATTAACCTTCTTACTAATAACAATATTGTCCCGTGCATTCCTTGTCTGTCATGTAACTTTTTTAACGTATTTAAGGATATATATAAGGTCAAATTCCGTAGTACATCCAATTAAATTATGAAAGTACTAAATATGTAAAAAATTGGACACCCAGACACTTATTATTAATTATAATTATTATTTATAATAGATTCTTAAGGAATTATTCGATATTTAATTATTATTGAAAAAATGAGATGTAATTTGACCACCGCTAATAAATTACAAACACAGTGGTCGTCATGGCAATGTTCCTTTCGCATGCGCAAATTTAAAAACCAGTGTCAGTGTAGTGTCATGTGCCAAAATCTGACAATATTCCATATGAGGCCAAACCTGCGCCTTGTAGAGTTGTAGGCGTTGGTCCAGACTGAAGTACTGTCTCGCTCTGTTAAGAACACCAAGCTTCTTCGAGGCTAATTTGGCCTTACTTACTTGTCGGTAAGGTATTGATTTTTTGGTATGAATCAATGCAGGATGTTTTATTCTACTACATATTTCGAATTTAGGTCAAAATCTTTGAATTTATAAATGTTATATACATCCTTAAGGCAGTATCCATGAATAACAAATCTGACGTGTTAGTAACTTATATTAAAAAGAGGGATAAAAATTAAAGCCTAAATAATTATAATATTTAACATTACTTTGCCTTTTTCAGCCTGGCGTGCCTACTCCTGGGGCCAAACAGAATCGTATCACGTGCATCCCAAAACCTGTTGGAATTGATCCTATACAAATTTTAAATGAACGGGAAAATAGGTAAGATTGATATTTTATATATTTTTATATATATCGTATATCTTTGAAAAGTTTTGGACACTTAAGAGCCCGGGTTACCCTCGAAATTCTCATACATACGTAATACCAAAATCATTTTCTCATACGAAAATATTTAACATGTTTGAGTTATTTTTCAGCTTAAAATAGTAATTACCTAGGTTCCTGTACAAAAATTAATTTCAAAATATTTAAACACCAAAAAAAAAAATTTTGTGTATAATTTTTTTTTACTAAATTTACTACTAAATATTTAAACACTAAAAAATAGAGTAAAACACTAAAAAATGTATACATAAATATTAAATTTACTACAAAATATTTCAACTCTAAAAAATATTTTTTAGTATTTAAATATTTTGTAGTAAATTTACTATTTATTTTTATATTTTTTAGTGTTTTACTCTATTTTTTAGTGTTTTAATATTTAGTAGTAAATTTAGTAAAAAAAATTTATACACAAAATTTTTTTTTAGTGTTTAAATATTTTGAAGTTAATTTTTGTTCAGGAACCTTGGTAATTACTATTTTAAGCTGAAAAATAACTCAAACATGTTAAATACTTTCGTATGACAAAATGATTTTGGTATTACGTATGTATGAAAATTTCGAGGGTAACCCGGGCTCTTAAACAATTCTTGGTGTCATGTGGATTGCGGAATTCGTGTAAATAATAGCCAGCTATTCGATAAAACACGAATAAAATGACATTTTCTAAAAATGATTTCTAGCTAGATTGATTTATCGCCCCCGAAATCCCCTATATACTAAATTTCATGAAAATCGTTGGAGACGATTCCGAGATTCCAATTATATAATATACGAGCTTTTGCCCGCGGCTTCGCTCGCGTTAATCCTTCAGGCCCCGCGCGAGCACCGGTGATCGCGGCAACAATAGAATACAATAGCAATTCCTGGATATTCCGACTGAAGTATTAAGAAGTATTATTATACAGATTGTAACAAAAATAAGTGATAATAATTAACTGAGGTAGTTCTTGGGTTAAGCTGTATCCAAAAAGCAGAACTAAATATTTGTACGCAACCCGATTTTGGAGAAAAACGCATTTGAAATCTTTGAAATTTTTTTGAGTTACAGCCTTGTCCACTACTGTACACTACTCCACGTGGACTTTCATTCATATATCGGCACTAGAAATAGGCAAACGCGTTGTGTGTACCCAATGTGTAGAACAGGCGTCCGCGCGTTCGCGGTAGGTATTCAGACGTTGGCCAACGCGTTTGCGAGCTTGCCGCGCGGTGTCGGAATGATCAAAGGAAATTTGTCGCAAGTCTTGCGTTCCATCCACACATAGGCCGTGCGATCACGTGTGCACGTTTCCTTCTTGTGGCGAATTAACATCTAACTTGACGAAATAGCGAACAATATAAGTATCGAGTAAACTTATACATTTATTGAGTTAACTATCAGAGTAAATCTTCCTGTGGAACAAAAAAATCATATCAAAAGTGCTAAAAGAATAAGGTTCTTGGACATGCTATTTTCCTCACGATGTTTTTAGGGTTCCGTACCCAAAGGGTAAAAACGGGACCCTATCACTAAGACTTCAATGTCTGTCTGCTCTTCTGTCTGCCTTTTTGTCCGTCCATCTATCTGTCTGTTTGTCTATCTGTCTGTTTGTCTCCAGGCTGTATCTCAAGAACCGCTAAAGCTAGATTTCTGAAATTTTCACAGATTGTGTAAATACTTATATATCTGTTGTCGCTATTAACAATAAATATACTAAATACAAAATAAATTAAAAATTTTAATAAATAATAAATATATATTAATCATGATATAAGCTGTGAATAAATATACAGCTGCAGTTGTTAGCGACTCAACATCCATTTCGAATCCGTCCGCACATTGGCGCGATCCAAAGCATACTGAATGACCTTCCAATGTGTGGATTACTCACAAGCGCCGTTGCAAGCGCACCGCCAACGCGTTGGCCAACGCGTTGGCGGTGCAACGCAACTTGCAACGGCGCTTGTGAGTAATCCACATTCCACACATTGGAAGGTCATTCAGTATGCTTTGGATCGCGCCAATGTGCGGACGGATTCAAAATGGATGTTGAGTCGCTAACAACTGCAGCTGTATATTTATTCACAGCTTATAAATACTTTATAAATATGGACAACAAAAAGTTTGTAAAGGGTATTCTCGAAATAAATAAGTAAAAAGCGAGAAAACGTAACAAAGAAATAAACTAACTTTTACATATTTTATAATATTAAAATAATACATATAATTATTTTATTACTTACTTATTATTTTGTATATACATATGTCATATAATAATTATTACCTTATAATTATAATTATCATGATTAATATATATTTATTATTTATTAAATATTTAATTTATTTTGTTTTTAGTATATTTATTGTTAATAGCGACAACAGATAATATAAGTACACAATCTGTGAAAATTTCAGATATCTAGCTATAGCGGTTCTTGAGAAACAGCCTGGAGACAGACAGACAGACAGATAGACAAACAGACAGACAGACGGACGGACAAAAAGGCAGACAGACATTGAAGTCTTAGTGATAGGATCCCGTTTTTACCCTTTGGGTACTATTACGGAGTGGGTCAGGGGGAAGTTTTTAAAAAAAAACTTTTTTACAGCTGAAAATTTATTTTAAATTGAAATAACACAAAAATGTGTTGTCGCGCCGAGGTTCAAAGCTACTCTGATTTATTTATTGCAAAATGAAAGAAAGGAAACGAAAAATGATGAATCTATGAAATATTGCAGAAGCGTGAGACCGCATGCTCAGCTTTTCACCTTGAATAGGATAACCGTGGAAATGATATCATAACAGCCCCCCGGATAAGATGGAGCAACATCCCTTAAGGAGATGCGAAATCTAAAAGTTAAGTATTCAAATTTTTCAGAGCTTTGAACTTCGCTGCCACATTACAAACTAATGAAGGAAAATAAAAAAAAAATGAAAATAAAACTTAAATGTAATTTAAACTATTTCTAGTTTATTTAAAAATTAAAGAAAAATTTAAAATTATTACTAGGCTCATTTAACTGAATATTACATGGTTTTTGAATTAGTGTTAACTAAAATATTTCTTTTACATGGTATAGGAGTATTCTTTAATTCTATTTCTTCAGTTGATATAAATTCATCATCATTACCTCTGATACTAATGGAATGTGAAACTGATTTGTCCTCTGACCTTCTATTATTACATTGGTTAAATATTTTTATGCAACATGCTGATGATGATGGCCTAGATAAGAAATTTCTTTTACATCTGCATAGAAAATAAACAAACAATACGAAACTTATAATATAACCTGTTATTAAATAATGAACGGCATAAGTGCTAAAATGAGAAGGATTTTGGATTTTGTTAAGTTCTTTTTCTAAAGAATCTAAATTTATACTAACATGTAACAACGAGTCTAAATTATTAATATGATCTATTTTTGACAAATGGATTTGAGACAAAGTCTTATTTATTTTATTTCTTTCGCAACAATCGTCTTGAAGTATATTAAAATTGGATATTACATTAGTTATATTGTCATCCGTATAAACAAGGTCAGAAGGTGTAAACTGTAAGGTTTTATAAAAGCCTTTGCAATGCCTAGGTAAAGTAAAAACACCTGTACCAAACAAGATAACTTCGTGGGTCGTCAGATCGTCATTACAGCTGACGTGGCATTTGCCCGGTTCGGACTGAACATATATCCATCTGTTATTACTCAATTTGTGAAAAAGATCTACAGATCCATGAATTAATCTTGTCTGGCAAGAGGAAGGAATCTTATCAACTACTTCACTTAAAATAACCGTTTCACACGTGGGATTCGCGATCACCGAATATACGTTTTTCAACTCACAGATATAACACTTTTCACTTATCACGTTATACTCGTCTAGTCTCGACAGTAGTGAGTAGAACATATGATCCTGAGTTATTGCAACATATGGGCTAGAGGGAGCAATAAGGATAAAGGTATCTGGGTGTTGGATATCATATGGAACTGGGAATGATATAACGTTGTACAAATTATATGTTTGCGGCAATACTAAAGGTATTTTAATTATTATTATAATCTTATTGGCATGAAAATAGCATATCAGATCGGAAATATCTACTAATTCATGTATATTCTGTAAGGACAACGTTACGGGTAAGTCAAAGTGCTTAGGTAAGTCATTTCGGTGTTTATCTAACTCGCTGAACAGCTGATGCGGACTGAGTACAGTCGGATGTAAAATATTTAATTTTGAAAATAATATGGCATTGTTAATGTCATCTATACTAAATGAAAGTGATAGTATAATAGAATCCAAAGCGTTAATAACAGAGTTCAACTGTGTTTTAATTACTAACTGGTCATTGCTGTTTAAAATATCCTGCATTGATTTCTGAATTATATCCATATTTTTCATTAAAATATTCTCGTTTTCATTTACTTTATTTATAGAACTATTGAAGGAATTGATAGTCGATTTAACTACGTGTATATTGTTGTTTTTCATCCGTCTGTACCTGGTTAATAGCATCAGAATATTTTATAGCATCCTCAGAATCTAAGGTGCCGAAAAATGTTTTTAAAATCGAGCCACCAAAATCGAACAGCCCTCGCTTAGAGCGACGATGAGGTTGCTCGTCATCTACTAAATAGGAGATAGAGGAAAACTTGTTGACGTTATTTAAATGTTGATTACGTAACGCGACTAAAGAGTTCCTACAGTCGATTCTGATTTGATTAAATTGGATAGAGCTACAAAGACTATTGACTCGTTCAAAAATGAACTCTACTTCATTAAGATTGGGTTTTACATGATCCACATTTAAATGCGTCACAATATTCCATTTAGTGCTAGTGAACTTAATATCTATAAGCTTATCAAAGTAAAGCCCTGGACTGTCACGTATGGGCGTGACGTACATACAGTGAGTCACCGGGACTATGCAGTACCTGTAAAGAGATATTATGACGTGTCACGTAACATCAGAAGCTAGTTTGATTTCGTCATAATGATGACGTACATGTTTCCTATTCATGAGCAGCGTAACTGAATGATTACCATTCATTTTAACAATCTTAAATGGACCTTTCCATACGGGTGATAAGGCCTTGTTTTGCTTGTGATGACATTTTACATAAACCATGTCACCGACATTATACGTCACCGGTTTAGAGTGACTATCATAGTATTTCTTAGACTTTTCTTTAGAGGATTCGATATTTTGAAGAGCCTTCTGCCTACTATAGTATAACCGATGATTAACCGCTCGTATATAATCAGTATAAGTGTTATTTTCTAATGTATCTATAGATTTAGGAATATAAGGTTTAAAACCGAATAGGAGTTCAAACGGCGGAAAGCCTGTGGTAGTATGAGTATTAGAGTTATACGAGAACATTGCAATATTTATATATAAGTCCCAGGTATTAGCGTTCTCATTGACAAACGGACGTAAATATTCTTTAAGCGTCGAATGACTTCTTTCCAGAGCTCCACAAGTTTGTGGATGATGAGGGGAAGCAAATATATGTTTTATCCCGAATAATGTACTTAATTGACGTAAAACTTCGGAGCTAAAATTTGTACCTTGATCCGTTACTATAAATTTGGGAATACCTACGTGAGATATAAAATGAATTAATTTCTTGGCAGTTTCTTCCGCCGAGCAGGTCTGTAACGGATAGGCTTGAGAATATTTTGTTAAATCATCCTGTAACGTCAAAATAAACTTGTATTTAAATTCATACGTCTCCGGAAGGGGACCTACTATATCTAGGTATACTTTCTCTATAGGCCTGGTCGCTGTACTCGTTATAATCATAGGAGCGCGATTAGTCTGACGAAGAGGCTTATTAATCTGGCACGATCTGCAATTTTTGACGTAATCCTCTACATCTTGACGCATAGATTTCCACCAATACATGGACTTAATTCTCTCGAACATACGCGCTATACCAGGGTGACCCGCGGATGGAGAGTCATGATGGTCCTTGAGAATTTGTTTTATTTCTTCCGGAGTAGGGAAAAGAATAGAATTTTTGTATATATTTATTTTTATATCCGTATTATGGAAAACAAAAGCTAAAATATTATAAATTTTTGTATAGGACAATTTATTAAAAGGATCAGAAAAATCCGATATAGCGAACTCCTTCTCTTCCATGTACCAATATTTTATCATATCACGATAGGCAAGTAGTAAATTAAATATGTCTTTATAAGACATTTCATCATAATGGTGAACACGCGTAAAAAGATGAGTAAATAAGTGTTTATCGTTTGAAGTATTATAATAAGTATATAATTCTCTCTCTATATCTCTTATATTAGGTTCGCTCGTGGATAGTTCTATAATTTCGGAACAGTAGGGCACTGACTCATCCAAATCTATGGAGGTCGGGTATGCTATCAATTTACATTTGGCTTTTAAAAGGGATTCATTATGCTCAACAATTACCGTATCATTACGATGACTAGGGTCTCTACTAATTTGTAAGAATCTATCGTAAGTCTCGCAGGTGGACGCCTCACAGATTGGTGGCGGCGTCGGGTTACGCACCGGCGCGTGCGGCTGAGGTTCGGGTTCCGAACTGACGTTATCTGATATGTTTACTGGGAAGCGCGATAGTGCATCGGCATTGCAATTAAGTTTGCCTTGCTTATGAATTATTTCGTAATCATATTCTTCTAATTTTAAGCGCCAGCGAATAAGACGTGACCCCGGATCTTTCACATTGAATAGCCACACCAACGGCTTATGGTCTGTGACTATTTTAAATTTATGACCGTATAAATAAGGACGGAAATTTTTGACGCCAAATAGGATAGCTAATAGCTCTTTCTCGGTTGTCGAGTAGTTACCCTCTGCTCTATTAAGGGTCCTAGATGCGTATGCGATAGGCCTGTCTTTTCCTATAGGACCTTGCGATAATATCGCCCCGACCGCATAATTTGAAGCATCGGTAGTAAGAACGAAGGGCTGACTAAAGTCAGGATATTGTAGGAGCGGAGCAGAAGTTAATTTAGCTTTTAATATATTAAATGCTTGCTCTTGCTCATTAGACCAGTGGAATGCAGCATCTTTTCTAAGAAGGGAAGTGAGAGGTTTTGTTAGTTTCGAAAAATTCTCTATGAAACGTCTGTAATATCCGACCAGCCCTAAAAACGACTTAATGTCCTTCGGATTTTTAGGAGTAGGGAAGCTGGTGACTGCCTTGACCTTGTCTGGATTTGGAGATACTCCTTTTTCAGTGATAATATGACCTAGATATGCTACCTCGCGGCGTAAGAACTCGCACTTATCTGGCTGTAACTTTAAATTGAATTTACGGAATCTATCAAAGACAAGTTTTAATTTTTCCATATGGGATTTTAAATCATGACTATAAATTATACAATCATCCAAATATACGAAGCAATGAAGACCTTGAAGGCCAGATAAGACCAAATTCATAAGTTTTTGAAACGTCGCGGGCGCATTTTTTAGCCCAAAAGGCATACGATTAAATTCGTAATGTCCTGAGTAGTCTCCGTTGGTGATTACCGTAAATGCTGACTTTTGGGAATCTTCACCATTTAGGCCTATTTGGTGAAACCCACTTACAAGGTCAAGGGTGGTAAAAATTGAGAATGTCCTAATTGATCTAATATGTCATTAATTAAGGGTAAAGGATATATCTCAGTGACAGTGACGTCGTTGAGCTTCCGGTAAGCAATTACCAAGCGCCACTTTTGTGCCCCCGAAGCGTCTTTTTTCTTGGGCACAATCCACACAGGAGCACTCCAAGGAGAATTAGATGGTCGGATAATATTCTGGTCTAACATACTTTTAATTTGTTTTCCTACTTCGGCCTTATGACACTCGGGAAAACGATACGACTTAGCGTGAATAGGGGCTGCATTCCCTGTATTAATTGAGTGTTCAATACCGTTAGTGCATGAGAGCGGGTCTCCTTCTAGATAAAATATATCAGAATAATCTGAACAACATTCTAACAACAATTTTGTTTCCTCAGAATTCAAATGATTAGTGCGTATTAAATCGATTACGCGTTGAGATCTCTCAAGAGAGGAAATATTAAGATTATTAATTTCATGAATATTCTGAGATTTATTTCTTTCAATAGCCTCATTATCTATAAACGACAATCGCACGCGGTAATCCTGAATCGTAATATCGGATTCAGTAGTATTAAGGACTGTGACATTTACTCGATTGTTTGGTTTAATATTTACTATACAATTAGCTATGTATACGCCTGCACTATAGACATGATCTAAAACGAGAGCTTCGCGTAAACCTTTTATTTCGGATGCATCATTCTTTATGCCGCATTCTATGACGGCTTCAGATCGAGCGGGGATGTTGTAAGCCAATAAATTATAATGAATAGGAATGCGTCTCCCCAGAATAAATAGATAATTACTAGAATATTTAATATCGGCTTGTAGTGTCTTGAAAAAGTCGCTACCTAAAATACCATCATACTTAAACTGAATTTTGTCACTTACTGTATGAAATTTAAAAGAAAAATCGATATCTTTATAATTGAAATCAATATTCATTGACCCTAGCGTTTCATAATATGAATCATTATCGCTAAGACCCCTTAATTTAATTTTTTCATCTGATAAAATAGCTTTACGTTCAAAATTTGTTTGGCGTATAATACTTACGCAAGCGCCCGTGTCTAACAAAAAACAAAGAGGCTTCTAAGAGTAATTAGTTTTTAAAAATACATGAGGCAAAGATACTTTTGTATGTGAATTTAGCTCATAAATAGGAGTATTTTCCGTATTAGAAACATTATTTTTATTTTTGTTATTCGAAGGAGTATCCGTCTGCACATGAACACTTTTACATGAACTCTTATAAGGAGTTTTATTTATAATAGGACTCAACGAATTAATGACTCTCGGCGGAGTGAGTTGAGTTTGACAAGAAACCGTCCGTTTCGACAAAGGAGATCCCGAAGGTATCGGTCGATCACGGCTCAGCGAATCAAGGACTCCAGAGGGAGTTTGCTGAGGGTTTTTAATAACATCATTACGATGCGGGCAGTCATTACTGCTTTTATTAACGTGTCAGGAGACCGTCCGAGTCGACAGGAGACATCTCGAAGATATCGGTCGAACGCGGCTCAGCGAATTAGAGACTCTAGAAGGAGTAGGCTGAGGGTCGTCACTAGAATTATTATTTAAGGAAATATGTTTTATCATATTTGTATTATTTGTGCCTGTCTTTTTATCGGGTGATCGGCGGCACGATGATGATACCCGATTATTCAGTTTAAATTTTCTGTTTCGAATGAATCTACTTCGCATTGTTCACAATTTTCATCACGCTCGTAACTAGCGGCGGGTGGCGACTCAGCAGTAACATGATGCTGGCTGGGAATATTATTATCGCGGGACGGACCCTGAGAATTCTGTTTCCGTCTAAAACATTGCGAAATGTCGTGCCCCGGTTTCTTACAATACCGGCAAAATATGACTTTAGAAACATTTTGATTTTGTGACATAGTGGAAGTCGAAGGATTCCGAGATGTGAATGGTCTTATTTTAATTTTACGCGGACAGTCCCTTTCTGCATGTCCTGATCGGTTACACGACGAACATAATTTAATTGAATTTATTTTAGAAATATGGTTCTGTATCTTTTCTTCTTCGATAGCAATATTTACGGCATTATTGAGAGTTTTAGGCTCCCTATTACGGACTGCGCTACTAAGTGAAGGCCGAAGCCCTATGCAAAATGAAAATAAAGCTAGATCTTCCGTCATGGCGATACGCCCCGGAATTTCATTTTTTGAACAATTAGAATTAATTATTTCTGATTGTAGCGAAGTGAGACAAGTTTCAATGCGTAACGCGTATTGTGCTACAGATTCATCTGAGGACTGTTTGCATGACTGTAATTCTAACAAAAGATGATTATGATGTTTTTTCTCTCCAAAATTTTGTTGAAGAAAATTCATTAAACTATCGAAATCCTCGAAAACTTTATTCGCACAAGCAATCTGAGCCTTACCACCCAATTTAGAAATTATATATTTAAGGAGTAAATTTCGCTGAATAGGGGATGCTAATTCTAGGGCATTTCGACAATTTGTCAGAAATGCTGTTAATGTATCACGCTCCCCATTATAACTATTAATAAAATCGCATAATATTTTGATAGGATATTGTTCCGTAGTTACGGCCTCTACCTTAGTTTCCGATTTATCTGATTTTACAGACATTTTATTGTTTATTAAAATTCACTAAGCACAATGACGAATAAAATAAATAAAAAAAAATATTTAATTATTAAGTCAGATTTTAAGCTACAAAAATAAGATTTTAATATTTCCTTGATACGCAATTAAAGATAAAATAGAAATTTAATTAAAATTGTATACAACGATATTTAATTACGTTTTACGATGAATTAAAATTATTTGAAAATAATTAAATACTTGAGGAAATCTTATGAGATTTTTCAGGAAGGAATTAGAGGATTGTTGCGCACAATATAAAAATAATAATATGTTCGACTCACAGTACTGCTGCGAGAAGGAGAGTAGTGTCCATCGATGTTTCAGCGGCGCGGCGACGTCCCAGACCCACGGATGGCGGGCAGCTCGAGAAGACCAGGAGGCAGCTAGCAGCTGCGTAGCGATCACGGAGAAGTTACGGCCCAACCGGCACGACGGCAGCAGCGACAGCGGCACAGGAAGAACGGCACAGGAACAACGGCACAGCGCGAACGGCGTGACAAAACGCCAGCGGCAGCACAGCGAGCCCGACGGAATACGCCCGGGTTTAGGAACTGGCTTGCTCTTAACGCTTAGAGCCGAAAATGTCCACGAATCGCGACGAGAAAACGAGCGGAATGATCAGCAGGCTCAGTCAGTCCGATCTGAGGCTTACTGTCGTGATCACAATCACCAACTTTTGAGTTTTTACACCGAATTTTTTTTTTTAGTTCTGCACAAAATTACACTCGCGCCGTTTTTGAGATTGCCGAAATCGTGGCGGTTTCTCGAGCATCCCACTTCTGACACCACTATTACGGAGTGGGTCAGGGGGAAGTTTTTAAAAAAAAAACTTTTTTACAGCTGAAAATTTATTTTAAATTGAAATAACACAAAAATGTGTTGTCGCGCCGAGGTTCAAAGCTACTCTGATTTATTTATTGCAAAATGAAAGAAAGGAAACGAAAAATGATGAATCTATGAAATATTGCAGAAGCGTGAGACCGCATGCTCAGCTTTTCACCTTGAATAGGATAACCGTGGAAATGATATCATAACAGTACGGAACCCTAAAAAACATTGTGAGGAAAAAGCATGTCCAAGAACCTTATTTTTTAGCACTTTTGATATGATTTTTTGTTCCACAGGCATATTTACTCTGATAGTTAACTCAATAAATTTAAACGTTTACTCGATACTTATATTGTTCGCTATTTCGTCAAGTTACATGTTAATTCGCCACAATAAGGAAACGTGCACTCTTCAGCGCTGCTCCGGGCAAACTGATCGCGCGGCCTATGTGTGGATGGAACGCAAGCCTTGCGACAAATTTCCTTAGATCTTTCCGACACCGAGCGGCAAGCTCGCAAACGCGTCGGCCAACCTCTAAATACCTACCGCCAACGCGCGAACGCCCGTTCTACACATTGGGCCGACGCGTTGGTCAACGGTCATTAGATTCGAACGCATCGAATTGACCGCATGAACGAATCAACGCGTCGAAATTTTTTCATTCATACCTATTAGCTACTAGCTCCACATAATTTTTAATTTTGTGGTTCCGCATAATTAACTTAAGGAAAATAAGATTCTAAGTTTATTGTTATGATTTTATTTTAATGTTCTTTTTTACATTATTGTTTTGGATTAATCGTATGAAACAATTTTATTATTTAATAATAAAAAAAAATACTTACTATTTTGAGTACAAAATGATGTGAAATCTATTACTTTTACATTATTTTAAATGAGAAATCAAATTTTATGAGTTATGACAAATGTGTTACACTTTTTAAACTAACGTAATAATGCATCTCACACGCTTCTCTTTTGAAAATAAAATATATTTCGTTACTGAACCCTTTCCGATCACCTGATCGAGGTCATTGCGCTCGCGCAGCGCGCTTGTACTAGGGTAGACAAATTTTTTTACGATGCGGTATTTAATTAAAAATGTTTGGAAGAAAAAAAATTGTCTTTCAGCGCTGCTACTTTTGCAGTGAACTCTATGTAAGGGAAACATACACACCCTAAAGTATTATCACTTATTTTTGTTACACCCTGTATACAAACTTTCATCCCCTATTTTAGCCTCTTAGGGTTGGGATTTATCAAAATCCTTTTTTAGCGGATGCTTACGTCATAACATCTACCTGCATGCAAAATTTCAGCCCGATCGGTCCAGTGGCTTGGACTGTGCGTTGATAGATCACCATGTCAGTCAGTCACCTTTGAGTTTTATATATATATATATATATATATATATATATATATATATATATATATATATATATATATATATATAGATTATAGATTATATGTATATACAAGAATTGCTCGCTTAAAGATATAAGATAATATATAATTCGCGTGCGCAAACCCAACATGGAATTGAAACGCTCTTAGGGAGTGTCCACACTGCGAATTTTAATCGCGTGATTTTTATCCTCGCGAATTATTTTCCGTGCGTTTCACATGAATTTAATGCGAAAATTTTATCGCAAATGCGGACACTCATAAGTCATAAGATTCAATGTGTTACAGAAGTGTGAAAAAAAATTCTCGAGATTAAAACTCGCGATGCGGACAGATCCTTACATTTAAATTTGTGGTGTTGGATCGTTTCTGGGGACCGGAATCGAGCTTAGGTAAATGGACCTCTAACTAGATGGGACGACAATCTCCGTTTAGTTGCGGGTCCATGTTGGATGTGAATAGCCATCAGGATTGGAGATCGGCCATCTTGGCGTTCATTGAGAGAGGCCTATATCCAGCAGTGAACGAATTGATTGATTGATTGTAGGATCGCTGCCCGCATCGCCCACCGTATCGAGGTGCTTTCGAACCTGCCGGCCAACATGTCCGACGACCTGCGACTGCAAGCTCAGATAGAGCTGCGCGCCCTCAGAGTGCTCAACTTCCAGAAACAGCTGCGTGCTGAGGTAATAAACTCAGTATGACCAAAAAAAATATATACATACTAACTTTCTAAAAATAGTACTGATATTAAGAAATATAGATACGAGTCATTTGGGGCTCCTCTCTCCTTTATTCCGTTACTATACTATAATCAAAATAACGAGGCACAGAATTTAAAATTTCTCTATTTTAAACACGCTTTTATTAGCTTGGGCTGTATGTATGTAACGGAATCTTGGAGCATGATCACCTATCTCCAGTAGTCTAATTAATTTGAAACTTTGCATACATATATACAAGAGCCAATGACAATGCAATAATTTCTTGAAATTTAAAAAAAATATTTAATAAACGTGTTTTTTTAAGTTTTTTAAACTATTACTTATTCATTAGATTCTTGGCCAAGTTCGCCGTGACACGACTCTGGAGACGGCCGTCAATATAAAGGCTTACAAGCGCACCAAACGCCAAGGCCTGCGCGAGGCGCGAGCTACTGAGAAACTCGAGAAACAACAGAAGCTTGAAGCGGAGAGGAAACGACGACAGAAGCACCAGGAATTCCTACAGACTGTCTTGCAGCATGGTAATAAATTTCCCCTCTTACTTGTTAAAAAGGTTTATAGTGAATAAGTTATACAATGTTTTTTGTCTTTGTCTTCGAACTATGTTATAAGAATAACACATCCATTGTATAAATATTTTTATTAGCAAGCTGTAACACATTTTTGCCCTAATCGTTGTAGGAAATTATTATAATATGTATTTAATAGAAAATTAAATTGGCGAAGTCGGTAGGATGGTGTAGGTAGCTATAGCAAAATAATATAATGAGTAGTATATGACTAATAAGTCACAACTATAGCAAATTATAGTACGATGATCTTCAAAACATACGGTAGTAATAAGCCATAGCAATACCAAAATTAAAATACAATGATTTTCCAATGTGTAGAAATACTAAGGCTGGTATAAATAGTCAGTACTCAAGATGCATTTCGGTCTCAAGACACGGTTCAGGCTTTGTGATTAGTTGGCTGTCAAAATTTGGACCAATCACAGAGCGTCTTGAGACCGGGTCGCATCTTAAGACTATTTATACCATCCTAAGAGTAAAATTGTGTAAAACATGTTGGTGCAGTCAGTTGGATGATGTAGATAGCTTTGGTACTCATAATTATAGCAACTAGATAATACGCCATTTCAATAACTCTTGTAATTTGCAGCTAAGGACTTCAAAGAGTACCATCGCAACAACGTAGCTAAGATGGGCCGCATGAACAAAGCTATAATGAACTACCACGCAAACGCCGAGCGAGAACAGAAGAAGGAACAAGAGCGTATAGAGAAGGAGCGTATGCGACGGTTAGTATTTTTAAGTGTTATTTTTGGTTTTCTGTGCGGCCGAACGTACGGCACAAAACATGCTTAGTTTCCGAGTTTTACTGTAGTTTATTAATATAATTTTTTATTGCTTATGGTGCTAATGTGGTTAATTAAAAGTGCTGGTGTACTTAAATTTTTCAATTTTTTTAAAGTGGTTATGAAACTTGGTGACTTTTTTTCGACAGTTTGATGGCCGAGGACGAAGAAGGGTACAGGAAGTTGATCGATCAGAAGAAAGACAAACGTCTCGCGTTCCTGCTGTCGCAGACCGACGAGTACATCGCCAGCCTCACAGAGATGGTCAAACAGCACAAACAGGAGCAACGCAAGAAACAACAGGAGGAAGAGAGACGGAAGAGGGTATGCTGTCTTTCTCTAGCTTGAGCTTACACAGTAGTAGGCCTACCACGAAACCGTTTTGAGACTCAAACAATCGAACCAGAATGCCGCGCCCTGCTCTAACAACGTCATTTCACGTTTGTTAGAGTAGGACGCGGCATTCTCGTTCGATTGTTTGAGTCTCAAAACGGTTTCGTGGTACGGCTCCAGACTCTAAAGCTGATCGCACATATATCAGCACGCACGCGCCGATCGCACCGTATTTTACAATTCGTTGTATGAAATGATGTGAAACCTCGCACATTCATCCGCACCGTACGCGCCGCATTTTGTGTACTATGCGGTGCGTTCGGCGACAGCGATCAGCTTTATAATATTTTCTTATTTGCATTTAGATGTTGGCGGGTGTCTTTCTTCGCGCCAATTAATTATAAAAAGCTGTGTATGCAATATGAATGCCGTTGAATGAAGTCGCCGACTTTATCGGTAAATTATATCATTAAGTCAGGCGTCAGTCCGTGCACTGTGCCCAGTGCAATTATCTCGTAAAATACAGTCAATAGGTTTACAATAACACAACGTGCATCTGTTACAGAAATCGCGAAAGAAGAAGGTTCTCGAAGGTGGGGAAATCGACGCCCTGGACGATAGCTCGCAAACGTCCGACTCCCGCGTCAGCGTCATGGATCCCAAGACTGGCGAGGTAAAGTGTTAAAAATCGGAAATTCTTATAAGCGCGTACGTATGAGTACGCAATGCGGTATTATGTAACCAATTTCCTGTTTATAAAGTAAATTGGATTTTATCACTTAAAGATTTTATATGTATCCTTGTTCAAATCGGATTTCAAAATTTACCGCGCGGGCTATTATTGGTCAACATTGACTCACGACTAAACGCTGGCCAATAATTCCTTGGTCAGTTTCCGAATTTTCAAACAGTTTTATATATCAAGCCTCTCATAAAATATTATAATTAGAGACATATATAACACACAGATTATATGCATTTGCATATTTTAGCCATTTTTAGCAATAATAGCATATTTCACCTAAGATCTATTTATGATGCATATTATCGGTACATTTACAACATTTTTCATTAATGCTGCGTTTCGAAAAGCGACCAAAAATAACAATAACAGATACTTTACAAAACATAAGGGTTATCGACATGCTATCGAGTAATAGTTGTGACTTTTTACTGCATTTCGAATGCAGTCTGTAGCCGTGCGCATCTTTTGTTTTGACAGTTACGATGATAAAATGAAAGAGACAGAAGAAAGTCGCAAAGTCGCGTTCGCTAACTACAAATTAAACGGCAGAACTTTTGCCAGAAACTGTAAGCCGTGCTAACCATTGCACCCAAGTTCGAATTCCGCTCAGTTTCCTCAGTGAATGTGGAGCGAACCTTTTCTATTTACAAAAATATTCAAAATGATCATAGACACAATTGAATCTTACTACTGAAAATTTTGAAAAATATTTGATTGCTTACTTTCTTTTACTTTCTTTACTTGCTACAAATTTAAATAATTTTAATGTTATATTATAATGTTACTGTACGGCTTATTATCGCCTATCAAAAAATAATTTACTAATTGTATGCACATTTTGAATTTGCATACTGTCATATAATTTTGCATATTCTGCCAATTTTCGTGCATATTTTAAGCATTTTTCATGCATATTTGCATGCATATAACAAGCTTTTTATGTTGCATATAATCCGGTCTCTAATTATAATATACATATTAAAATTCATATTATTTAGATGTCCTGAAAATTATATCCCTACATAGTATAAAACAAAGTCGCTTTTTTCCCTTATGTCCCTTTGTTCCCTTTAATCTTTAAAACTACCCAACGGATTTTGATGCGGTTTTCTTTAATAGATAGACTATAGAGTGATTCAAGAGGAAGGCTTATAAGTATAATAACATTCAATAAATAGTGGAGAAATACTGTATTTTTTTCTAATGTGATGTCGTAAATAATTACATTACAAACATTATCAAAATAATGTACTAAATATTGTGCACTATGAAAAGGTCTACATAAAATTTCGCGATGGTATAATATTATGTTTATCTCTTATGAATATCCCACAATAACATTTTTTGTCATTTACTTATAGCTTTAAATAATGGCTAATATTGGAAGCGATTTTAACCAATACGGCATTAATCCTTATTCAATTAAATAATTTATTAATAGTGAGGGAGCCCTAGAACAATTTTTTTGTGATTACTAACAAGCTAATTTTTTGTGAGTAGCTACATTTTGATAAGACGAACAACATTTTTATTTTCAAAAAATCTCGAAAGTGGTAGCTATCAGAGATAGAAAGGATTTCATACTTTGACTTGATGGTCCTAAAAATATATGGATTGTTTTATTTGTAGGACAAGGTTACTCTTAAATTATATACTTAACTATTAACCTACCAATATACAAAAAATCAGCTGGTTAGGGTTCCGTTTTAGAGTACAGTAGTCAACCAAGTTTTGTTGATTACAGAACCCTAAAACGGATTTTAGGACCATCAAGTCAAAGTATGAAATCCTTTCTATCTCTATTAGCTACCATTTTCGAGATTTTTCGAAAATAAAAATGTTGTTCGTCTTATCAAAATGTAGCTAGTCACAAGATATTACAGATTTAAAAATTGCGGGACGTAGCTTTTGCGGCGGTACCGACCAATGCGGGCCATGGGTAGTAATGAATATAAATCAAAATTACTGAATCGATTTTAATCATTTTTTCAGTGAGTGACATAGGCTATATATTTTATACCCGTGCAAAGCCGGGGCGGGTCACTAGTCAATAATATACTGTTATTATAGTTTGTGCGTTTTAAGATGATATGGGTGACACATTATAATTGACAATAGTAGGGAAGTTACTCAAAAATTTTAATCGATAATTTAAAAATATCGAATCACTTCGTAAAGGAATTGCAATCGAAACTATCGATTTCGTACTGACGTTTCAGAGTGGCGCCTTCGATTTAAGATGGCCGCCTTTTTTATCGATTTGATTTCGATTGTCACAGGCTACACGGTCAAATTCTCATCAATCTGATCCATCAATCTGATTGACGGAATATTGATGGTCATAAAAAGTTCATATTAAAAATACGATCAATTCATCAATCCGAGTCGTACACGATCAAATTTTCGTCAATCAGTACCAGATTGATGGATCAGATTGATGAAAAATTGACCGTGTAGCCGCTGACATTCAACAGTGTCAATCTCTATCGGCATAAGTTCCGTTTCATGCATCTGACATTTTTCAAATATTTTCGTATCAATAATTTCATACTCCTATTTCAATGTTAATATTTATAATTTTATATTAATAAGTTAGCATTTAGCAACTTTTCATTTTTATTCATTTACAGTTACAGGAAACATTTGTTTTTGTAGATGGAATATAATTTATTACATTTTTTTGATTTTTCGTTTTCTTGTAAAAAAATCCGTAGCAAGGAATATGAGAAGTGTCACCCATATCATCTTATAACGCACAAACTATAGATAATAACTGATTATTTTTGTACTAGATTCTCAAAGGCGAGGAGGCTCCGCTGTTGTCTCAACTGAAGGACTGGATGGACACCCACCCCGGCTGGGAGGTGCTCTCCGACTCTGATGACTCGGACGATGATGATGATGGTATTTATCGTTTCCGGCTCGTATATTTTTTATTGTAGGAGCTTCATATCGTTGTCGTTAGCCAAAACGTTTCCTTTTCGGCAAGCGTCCACTTATCGGTCTGTTGCGTGCGGTGCGGTTTAGTGGACGCTGTTGTATGAGTTCGTATACAAGGCAAACTAAAATCCGTTGCGTGCGATGCGTCCGATGCGTGTGATGCCGATAAGTGGACGCTTACTTTTTAACCGACTTCCAAAAAGGAGGAGGCTATATGTTCGTCTGTAATTTTTTTTTTGTATGTTCAACCATAACTTCGCCGTTTTCATTATTCTTTTGTCGTTATACAGGGTTGAATCCGAATTTGGTATCATGTTCACAAAAGTGGGGATCTGATGATGGGATCCATGAGGAATCGAGGGGACTCCTTGAAATTTGTATGGAAACATATAGGGATTTCGATTTTTTCAGAAGCGTACGAGGTAGATGCTACCAAAAAGTAAGACTTTGCACCAGGTTATACCCTGGATCCGAAGGTACCGAACAGAACTTTTGAATCCTTATATCTATATAGTCGGTACTGGCTAAGTTCGAGGTCAAGTATCTCAGTTCTAGAGTGGTACCGACTTCAAACGAATGAAAATTAAGTACAGAATTCGTTGAAATTTAGTCGAATTTAGAAAAAGGCACTATTAATCTAGAATAAGAATTATTTTATACTTTTTAGATCATTTTAAGAATATTGTTTTTACCTTGGAAGTCGGGTTCAATTTTTGTTAAAAAATAATAATATAGAGATAGAATCATCGAACAAAATGTATGGCATTGTCATGACTCATAAGTCATAACGTATCACGTAAGTCGAATGTCGAGTTCATATTGTCGCACGCTTGATGTCAATTCTAAATATTTTTGATTGGCGATTCTATGTATATGTCTCCGTAAGGTTGTAAACACCGCGAGATTGTAATATGGCGAAGTGATGGATTGTAAACAAACAGTTTTCCGGTGATTTTAAATTAATTATTTCGTATTTAAAATAACTTCAATTGCCTGAATATTTGATGTATAACATTGAATAAAATTTAGGTATATTTAAAGTGCAGTTTGAATTATAAATTAGGTTAATTTTAATAACCAAACATTCAAACAGCACTTTAAATATATCTAAATTTTATTTTATGTTATACATCTCATACCATTTGGCATTGAAGTTATTTTAAATACGAAATAATTAATTTAAAATCACCGCAAAACTGTTTGTTTACAATCCATCACTTCGCCATATTACAATCTCGCGGTGTTTACAATCTTACGGTGACATATACATCTTATAAGAGAAGATAAAGAAAACGTGTTGGCTAAGCCCGTTGTTTCCTAAAACACAATCAATGTTATGTTCCGAAGTGCTTAACGCGCCGTGTGGACTGGCCACACGGCGCGTTGCGTCAGCGTTGCATCGATGCAGCGCTGCCGTTGCGTTGTTTTCATACAAATAACCAAGGTGTTCACACGGCGCGCTGCGTTGTCACAACGCACACAATATGACGGACAGCAGCCCCCAAGACGAAGCGGGAAGTGTTGACGTTAAGACAGCTTCGTAATAACGCTGCGATGACGCAGCGCCCGTGTGGCCGGCTATGCAACGCTGCGTCAACGCAATGCTGACTCAACGCGCCGTGTGGACTGGCTCTTGCTTAGTAATCATACTTATTAAAATTTCCCTTTATTTCTTAGAAAAGAGAGAAAGAAGGGAGAGGAATAGAGAAGAGAAGGACAGGGAAAAAACTGAGGAAGAAAAAGCGCGCGAAATGATCAAGAAAGCTAAGGTTGAAGATGACGAGTACAAAACTGAGGAACAAACTTATTACAGGTATATTTAAATATATTTTTTCTATTTATCCAATCATCCATACTAATATTATAAATGCGAAAGTGTGTTTGTCTGTCTATTACCTCTTCACGCCTAGGGATTGCAATCCCGCTTTGCGGGATCCCGCAATCCCGCGGGATCCCGCGCCAATTATTAATCTGCTGGATCCCGCACCCACAAAACGCGGATCCGCGTATTCCGCATGATACATTTTCATAATTGGAAGCTTTGATAGTAGCGCTTTGTGCCAAACCCGATCAAAGGCCTTTGCAATGTCCGAACTAACAGCAAATGCTTCTCCCTTCGACACAATCGCCTGATCACAACGATGAGTTAGGTACGCCAAGAGATCACCAGCGACCCTTGCGGAACCCGTACTGTTTGCCCAAGTATAAAAGGAGCTGGCTATTGATAATAATTGATTCCTGTAATTGAAAGGATTTGAGCGGTCATCTTTTTTGGGGATCGGGTACACCATGTCTTCTATGAAGCTGGTACAATGCCAGAAGAACAGGAGAGCCGAAAAAGACGTGTTAAGATCAGAGCCAACTCTGGAGCACTTTTTTTAACACAATAAAAGGGATTCCTTCAGGCCCACTTGACTTTTGAATATCAATGGAACGGAGAGCTATTTGCACTGAGCGCTGATGAAACCAAATATCCGACATGTCGACGCTCGTGCATCGCGGTATGTTCAGCGGTTTCTGTCCCCGTCATCTTGGGTCAAGCTTGACGCAAAAGAACTTATCCAGGACGGTATTTAACAGCACGCTGTCGCAATACCGTCGTAAGTGGCACAGAACTCCTAATAAGGCAATGATCCGATGAACCAAGTGGTGCGGTGATGGATGCTTGGTAGCCATCAGGATTTGCAGTCAGCAGAAGGTCTAACAGGGAAGGATTCTGACCATCTACATCTGGGATTCGCGATAGCGTAGCAACCAGTTGTATTAAGTCGTTCGCAAGAGCAAAGTCGCAGACAGATCTTTCCGCATGATCAGTTTTACTGGAATTGAGCAAGTCGCCAAGTATTATGATCTCTGCGGATGGGATCTGCTGTTGCATTAAATCTGAAGCAGCTTGGAGGTGTTCAAAGAGTCAGTCCGTCTCGGGGTCACCACTATGGGGACCTATACAGTGTGTAACAAAAATAAGTGATAATACTTTAGGGTGTGTACGTGTTCCTTGTAGAGAGTTCACTGTGAAAGTAGCAGCGCTGACAAGGGCCCGAGCATCACCACCGAATTTCCCCATACAAAAGTGAAAAAAAAAAGAATGTTACACCCTTGTATAGGCACGCATAAACGCGAGGGTGGCCGTCGCAATCAATTCCATAATGTTGACTGTTGAGAGGTCCCTGACTTCAAGATTGCTGAGGCATTAAAAGCATTTTATAATTTTAAGATCTATTAAGACTAGAGTGATAACGTAATTTCATTGTTATTTTGTTACAAAACAAATATTTTTGTGGCATAATATGAGACATTTTCTATTAGTAAAGTAGATTTTTAACAATACATAAACCTATAGTTTCAATTTATTCAATTTTATAACATAAATTCAAACATGCGGGATCCCGCTGTATTGGCCAATCCCGCAAATCAATCCCGCGGGATTGAATAAGGTGCGGGATTGCAATCCCTATTCACGCCCAAACCGCTGAACCGATTTTTCTGAAATTTGGTATGGAGATACTTTGAGTCCCAGGCAAGGACATAGGATACTTTTCCCTAAAAAAAGTACGTTTCCCGCGCGATACGCGAATTTTAGCGCAACGGAGTTGCGGGCGTCATCTAGTAATATTATATATTTCAGGTCTGCTGCTTTTTCATGTTTGTCATGTGACTATTTCAACATGCCACACAAAGACAAGCAGATTTTGAATATTTTTATTTGTAAAGGTATAATAAGAGAATTAATTTTTTTTCAGTATTGCACACACGGTGCACGAATCTGTCACGGAGCAGGCCAGTATTTTGGTGAATGGAAAACTAAAAGAATATCAAATCAAGGTATGTTTGATTGTGTCACCATTTTATTTCAATATCTACTATGATGTTTACATAGAAATATTGTTATAATGCTTTATTTGGATAGTTTATTTACTTAAGGGGCCAGGCTACCCTCCAAATTCTCATACATACGTAATACCAAAATCATTTTCTCATACGAAAATATTTAACATGTTTGAGTTATTTTTCAGCTTAAAATAGTAATTACTTACCTAGGTTCCTGTACAAAAATTAACTTCAAAATATTTCAACTCTAAAAAATATTTGTTAAGTATTTAAATATTTTTTAGTAAATTTACTATTTATTTATATATTTTTTAGTGTTTTACCCTATTTTTTAGTGTTTAAATAATATTTAGTAGTAAATTTAGTAAAAAATATTTATACACAAAAAAAAATTTCAGTGTTTAAATATTTTGAAGTTAATTTTTGTGCAGGAGCCTAGGGTAATTACAATTTTAAGCTGAAAAATAACTCAAACAAAATGTTAAATATTTTTGTATGAGAAAATGATTTTGGTATTACGCATGTATGAGAATTTCGAGGGTAGCCCGACCCCTTAATGTGAGATGTGGGAAAAACTTACAATATTAAAAAAATATTTTTTTCCAGGGCTTGGAATGGCTTGTTTCATTGTTCAACAACAACCTCAACGGTATATTGGCTGACGAAATGGGTCTCGGCAAGACCATCCAGACAATCGCCCTGGTCACTTATCTCATGGAAAAGAAGAAAGTCAACGGACCTTTCCTCATCATTGTTCCCCTTAGGTAAAACATTTACATAGGTTACACGTTCAATTTGTCATCAACATTTGTTTAATTGATGGCTAAAAAATCTATACTAATATTAAAAATGCTAAAGTACAAAACTACCGAATAGTTTGTGATGAAATTTTGTATGTACACAGATAGTCTAAAACCTGAGAAAGGACATAGGCTTCTTTTTAACTGGAAAAAAGGGTTGTAAGGGGGTGAAAATGCGTAAAATTGTTCAAATTAAATTAGTTCCATAAAAGATAGCGCCGTGCCGTCTCCTACATCGCACAAGCGCTTACTCAAACATGTTTCTTTAAGAGGTGGTAAGAAGAAGTAAGTATTAAGAAGAGTTGATGTTCGACTTCGTCCCCACTCCCCGGTTTTTAACCCCCTACGCAAAAATAGGGGCGTTTTATGTGTGACGTGTCTGTCTGTAAAGTGTAAACATTGAAGTGTGAAGTAAGCGTACCGCAGAAGCATCCCTGTCGTGCAAATTTTGCAATTTGCAGTAATGTAGCCTACATGGTTCAATGGGATTTACCTACTATATAATATAAGTTACTCTATGATCGGAACTACCGCGCGCTATAAGCTGAAGTCCACGCGGAAGGAGTCGCGGGCAACAGCTAGTACATAATAAAGAAATGATCCATCAATCAACTGGTAAGACGTTCAGTCTCGCGTCAATCTTACCAGATTGGTGGACTGAACTTATGAAAAACTGAGCGTGTAGCCTACATCACAATGTAAAGATCCACACACAGTTAATATAGTTTCATAAGTAAGTGCAATCATGTTTAGTCATTGTATAATTCAAAAAGCCTACTTACAGATACGGACAAAACATTGTATTGTAATTTGTACAGTCAAGTCTGGACTGCAAGAGGATCTTTTAGTGTGTATACAAAACCAGTAATTAGTATAATCTTGTAAAGGTTCCTGTTTCACGCCAAAATTTTAGTTGGATTATGGATGTCAGTCACCAAATTATAATATTGAACGTAGTAACAATAAAGGTGCCGGTTGGCACTTGGCAGCGGACGACATGAAGCAACCGCAGACGACGTGTCGTCGCGACACTACTGGTTTCTTGTATTTCTATGAAATAGCCACCGCAGCTAGCGACACAGCGACACGAAGCTAGCGACACTTATTCATAAAACACATAGAACCAGTAGTGTCGCGACGACACATCGTCTGCAGTTGCTTCACGTCGTCCGCTGCCAACCGGCCTTAAATAAGTAAACATAAAAATATCTAGCACCCTGTACCATTGAAGAAATCGATTCATAGGCAGTTGACGGACCTATCTCCTTTTGTCGGATTATGTCAATTTAATATCAATCGTAAACTGTCGCCTAGGTTTGACGTAACGCGACCAACTTACGTAGGTCCGCCATCTGCCTATGGGTCTAAACGTGGTCTAAACCATGTCTAAACAGTAGGCTGAATTACGCCGGCGTAAATTCCGCCGCGTTTAAATTGCATACAAAATGCGGGCCGAATACTAGGGGTGACACACTATTACGTCGCGTTTTGTATGCGTTTGACATTTGCGGCGGAAATTATGCCGGCGTAATTCAGCCTAGTGTGTTTAGACACTACGAATCAACTTCTCTGAATATACATGTTTCTCTCCCACAGTACCTTGTCGAACTGGGTGTTAGAGTTCGAGAAGTGGGCGCCGACGGTGTGCGTGGTGTCCTACAAGGGTTCGCCACAGTCCCGCCGCCTGGTGCAGACACAGATGCGTTCCACCAAGTTCAATGTGCTACTAACTACGTATGAATACGTCATCAAGGACAAGGGTGTGCTCGCTAAGGTATATAGTATTTAGTTTTCTAAAAGGTTTGTAAAATTAAGAATCTTCTAGTCGAGTAAACTTAATTATATGTTTAACAATGAGACTAAAATAATTAACTAATACATTATAAAATTACTTTATAATGTAAAGGTTGGACAAACGCCACGCTTGAGCGTCATTATATTTTGCAAAAAAACTTGAGAGGTGTCAAGGGACACCCAGATGGATCGAAGTTCCAGTTTATTATTTCTTATCAAAAAACCTGTATACAATAAAAAATCCTCGCTACACCACACTGTTCAATGCGAGAGAGAGAGAGAGAGAGGGAAACACGTGCTACTGTACGGCTTATACTATAGCACTATATACAGCATTTTTGCTATAGTTGTAAGCTTTTCTTCCTAATTTTTTGTCTAGCCCCCCTTTCGCAACGCGCGATAAAGAACTTAGTTCCAATAAGCATGACCTTTATTCATTGTTTTACCTAATTTTCTAACACTCAGTAGACAAATAACTGAACTTTATATATTTTTAAAAATAACTAAACTTTATATGTACAATATATTCCACGTTTCCTAAGCCTTCATTACCTTATTCATCGTTATCCCAACATCCTCTGCTACCCAGGTGCAATGGAAATACATGATAATAGACGAGGGTCACCGCATGAAGAACCACCACTGCAAGCTAACGCAGGTTCTGAACACGCACTACGTGGCGCCGCACCGCCTGCTACTGACTGGCACGCCGCTCCAGAACAAGTTGCCCGAGCTGTGGGCGCTACTCAACTTCCTGCTGCCCTCCATATTCAAGTCGTGTTCCACATTCGAGCAGTGGTTCAACGCGCCGTTCGCGACGACTGGCGAGAAGGTGAGTTTTCATTCCCTTTTACTAATAGAAATATTTACGTATTTCTATATTATGTATAATTAATTAATATGTAATCCCCCGACTATTAAAATACACACAGGGCCCCGATTCATAATGTGTAATTCGACTCTGATTCGGAAACTTCATCGCGCGACATCGAATAAACGCTCGCCGCGCCAGGTAAAGTTTCCGAATCCGCGTCGAACGGGAATCGCGAATTGCCCTTATAGGTTGCAGTCTTAGTCTGTCATATAACGTTTCCAATACGCCAGACAGAGACCGTAAACATTTTCTTATTTCTTTCAGTAAGAGCTATAATATAAAATATGTCCAATTCAAAAATCGAAATGCCTTCTCTTTGTGGAAATGTTGGTTAATCCTTTCCTTAATTTGACCAAGGCAAAGTTTTTATTAATTTAACTACCGACCCGCCCCGGCATCGCACGGGTATAAAATATATAGCCACTGAAAAAAATATTAAAATCGATAGCCTATGATTCGTCACGTGGTCTACTTCTTATCTGTGCCAAATAACATCAAAATTGCTCCAGTAGTTTGCGAGATAAGTCCTTTCAATTTATCAAATAATTTATAATAATAAATAATAAATTCTCCTATTAGTCTTAGCGTGATAAAATATAGCCTATAGCCTTCCTGCAGGCCTTCCTCGATAAATGGGCTAACACTGGAAGAATCCTCAAAATCCGTTGCGTAGTTTTAAAGATTAGGGAACAAAGGGACATGAGGGGAAAAAAGAGACTTTGTTTTATAATATGTATAGATTAAAAATGTTTTATATATTATGTAATTTAATAAGTTGTCTAGTAGAATCAGATTTCGATTTTTTTAAATAAAGATATCGGGGCTAGACTTAATAATAGGTGGCTAATATTGTTGGCTATACAAAATATATTTTTATTTTTTGTTATGTGTAGTACTTTTAAAAATATTTTGTATTAGCTGTTAATTGGTCCCTCAATAAATAAATAGACTAAAAGGTTCCACATAGAAAGAGAGAGTGGAATGTTTAATTGCATATTTTCTTGGTTTTGTTAAGGTGGAATTGAACGAGGAAGAGACGATCCTTATTATCCGTCGTCTGCACAAAGTGCTGCGGCCGTTCCTGCTGCGGCGGCTGAAGAAGGAGGTGGAGAGCCAGCTGCCCGACAAGGTGGAATACATCATCAAGTGCGAGATGAGCGGTCTACAGCGGGTTCTGTACAAGTAAGTCATACAGCCATAGACCACGCGCACGGCCACCCGGCCTGTGGCCATACAATACTCTGGATGGCCACCGCGACCTGGCCGCTGCGGCCTAGCCACTAGTGCGCTATTGGACTAAGAGTAGCAATTCCGAACTTGAAAGTTATCACATAGTTTTGTTACATTTAGGAAGATGAGAGGTAATAGATGATATTAAGTTACTATAGAATCTTAACTGTATTGGATAATTTCACAGACACATGCAGTCGAAGGGCGTCCTGCTGACGGACGGGTCGGAAAAGGGCAACAAGGGCAAGGGCGGCGCGAAGGCCCTCATGAACACGATTGTGCAGCTGCGCAAGCTGTGCAACCATCCCTTCATGTTCCAGCACATTGAGGAGAAGTTCTGCGACCACGTGGGCACCGGGGGCGGGGTTGTCTCCGGGTAATTTTGTTTATTGATCACTATCCATAATTAATATTATAAATGCGAAAGTGTGTCCGTCTGTCTATCAAGGGACATAGGATACTTTTTATCCCGGAAAAAAATGTACGGTTCCCGCGCGATAAAATATAAACGTACTTTGGAGCAACGGAGTTGCGGGCGTCATTTAGTGTTTTATGCTAAGTACTCACATACGGTTTTACTCTATCGAGCAATCACGTCGAACAAAACCCGCAGCTTGCTTTCGTCCACACATTCAGCATTACTCTATGATCTATCGACTCGCGCCACTCGAAGTCACGTCCATGACAGTCCACACGCTTGAGTAAAGCTCGACGGCTCGCGTCGAGCAAGTTTGAAGGGAACATCGCGCCGGCTCGACGCGAGCCTTCGAGCTGTGAGTTTTGCGGTCCACGCGGTGGTTTTTGCTCAATTTGGAGTAAAACTATCGAGTAAAAACCGTATGTGAGTACTTAGCAATATATAAGGCAATAGTTCTGCACTCTCCTGAAATGCAACATACGTTTTAGCATCATCTCTGTATACTCTGCGCGTTCTGGGATTACTCGCACTTTTTGGTAAATTCTCGCTTGAGTGCGGAATATAGGCATAGACAATACCGAATAGTAAATACTTAGCTTAGAATTCATTAACTAGTGACAAAAATAAAGTGAAACTTTATTACATCTTTATGGTATGATTAAAAAAGAAAAGTAAAAATATAAGTGGGTACTTTGCTTTTAACAATCGCGTATAACAACGATTTAAAGAAGCGCATAACGAATTGTATTTCTGTTACAGACCCGACCTATACAGAGTGTCCGGTAAATTCGAGCTGCTGGACAGGATCCTGCCCAAGCTGAAGAAGACGGGGCACAGGGTGCTCGTATTCTGTCAGATGACGCAGTGCATGACCATCATCGAAGACTATCTGTCATGGCGAGGGTTCCAGTATTTAAGGTATTTAGTATTACCCCTTAGTTAAGACTTATGTATACTGTTATCATGTCGGTTTCAATAATAACACACCATTTAATATTCTGTGGGTTAGTAAATGTAATAAGTATGATAAGTGATAAGTATATTGTATAAAAAATATACACAATCTTTATGTATTTAAAATCGGTCCAGCCATTTCGTTAAATGAAAACTGTCATTTTAATTATCCAACTTTGGCGTAAGGGGCAATTTACTTTTGTACTACATACGAGTAGGTCTTGCACACTTTATCAATAATAACAATATAGATTATAGACCTATAAATGGCGTAACTTTTTTGCACCATCAGAGAAATTGCGGTCCTACGTAATTTCATAAGCTTATGTCCATACCCATTGCCCATCTGGAGTTTTGAACTAAATGAAATTGAACCATTGTCCTAATCAAATGAAACATCGATTCGATAATAATTATACACTTTTCTTGCACTTATTCCACTTTATTATATAGATTTCTTACATAGTTATTATTATTATTTCTTTTTTCAAATGAAAAACCTAATTCAGATTGGACGGCATGACGAAGGCAGAGGACCGCGGCGAGTTACTGAAGAAGTTCAACGATGTGAACAGCGAGTACTTCCTGTTCCTGCTGTCGACGCGCGCCGGCGGGCTCGGCCTCAACCTGCAGAGCGCCGACACCGTCATCATATTCGACTCCGACTGGAACCCCCATCAGGTATTCTATGCTTCGTATTCTAATGTTAGGGTCTAATTTTATCGACGCCTGTTAAAGTTAATGCTCGAATTAGTATCACGTTACCTCTCTCGTTTTTCTTTAGAAAGAGAAGACATGACATTTTAACAAGCCATTAACACTAACCGACGTTTGTGAAATTGGGTCTAGGGTCTAGGTATTCTAATCGGAGGTCCTTACTCCCGAACTGATACGATTTTGATTTACGAGTCTTAATAGATGTCAATTTTGATTCAGTTTCGATCTTAATTCGTACTAACACTCTCAAATCCAAATCGACGTCGCAAAGACTGAACGTGAAACTTCTCAATGGTTAATTACAAATTTAGAGCCAGTCCACCGGCGCGTTGCGTCAGCGTTGCGCCGACGCAGCGCTGCCGTTTGACGCATAGGCGGCAACACGGGCGCTGCGTCATCGCAGCGTTATTACGAAGCAGTCTTAACGTCAACACCCCCTCCCGCTTCGTCTCGGGGGCTGCTGTCCGTCATGTGTGCGTTGCGACGACGCAGCGCGCCGTGTGAATACCTTGATTATTTCATATATTTTAATGTAAAACAACACAACGGCAGAGCTGCATCGACACGACGCTGACGCAACGTGCCGTGTGGACCGGCTTTAAGCCGCCATACGATTGTGCGTGTAGATCAGTCTGGTCAGGAGTACCAAAAACTACTGAGATCTATTTGATTCGATTCTCGATTGTTTCTGGAGTAATGTGGCAGACCTCAATAGACTTAACATTGTATCATTTTACGATCAATTGTTATATCCACAGGACTTGCAAGCTCAAGATCGCGCTCATCGTATCGGTCAGCGTAATGAAGTACGCGTGCTCAGACTGATGACAGTCAACTCGGTTGAAGAGAGGATCTTAGCTGCTGCCAGGTAATATCCGCTATAGAACAACATAGTGTCCGACCGAAGGTTGAGCTTTGGCCAAGATAATTTAGCTTCAGCCTATATCAAATCTAGTCCTTCGGGCTACTTAGTTATTAGTATTATTTGACACCGTACCACGGTAAAACTGCACATTTCGGTCATGACTCTAAGTACACAGTTAAAAATCATTCGTAATAGACTGCCCGAATTGGCGCCTTCACACAAGCACTTCTACATTTTAATGTGTTTTCTGTAATTTGTTAGCCATAGCCAGCTATGTGGTTCTAATAATACATGAGACTAAAAACCCTTAATTCTTAAACCAAATAGACATAAAAATACATTTCAAATGTTGTCTCCACAGATACAAACTTAACATGGACGAGAAGGTTATTCAAGCTGGTATGTTCGATCAAAAATCAACTGGCTCAGAGAGACAGCAGTTCTTGCAGAGTATTCTACACCAGGACGGAGATGATGAAGAGGTAAGAATATACCATTTAATATTGTTTATTTGTTTAATTACACATTGTATTATTTTGAAACCTTATATTATGACTGAGAAATGATTATAATAATTTATAATTACAGTATCTGTTGAAACGTGAAAACAAAGGTACAAGTTGCAATTGGTCAAATGAATAATATTAATGTAATCCTCAAAATTTTCTATTCTTTGACCAGTTAGTTGATTTTATTTAAAAAACTTGAGTAGTGTCAAGGGACACCCGGATAGAACGAAGTTATTTCTTATGTACAAAAAACCTGTATACACTCAAAAACAAAAAAACAAAAAAAAAACACGAAAGACAGAAAGAGAAACGCGCTACCGCACAGCTTACAACTATAGCATTTTTGCTCTAGTTGTAATATATCGACACTTTTATGTCGTGTCACTTCAACTTTTTCCATCTAGCCCCCTTTCGCAACGCGCGATAAGGAACTTTGTTCCAAAAACAAAAATCAATTCACTAAATTGTCTATGATCAGGAGGAGAACGAGGTCCCGGATGATGACCTAATCAACGAGATGATCGCGCGGTCGGAGGAGGAGCTGGAGATATTCCGGCAGGTGGACATCGAGAGGAAGAAAGTGGAGACCACCTCGCGGCTCATTGACGAGTCCGAGCTGCCCGACTGGCTCGTCAAGAACGATGACGAGGTTGTGTGCAATAAGGTAAGGTTATAAGTCGCTAAGTATACTGGGTGTAACAAAAGTAAGTGATAATACTTAAGAGTGTGTTTGTGTTCCTTGTAGAGAGTTCACTGTGAAAGTGTAGACTGTAGTGCTGAAAGACCAATTTTTTTTCACTTTTGTAAGTTTTGTATGGGGAAACTCGAGACGCTGGGGCGCTTGGCTGTATTCAAAAGTGAGAAAAAAAGATGTTGTTTCAGTGCTGCTACTTTCACAGTGAACTCTCTACAAGGAATACGTACACACCCTAAAGTTCTATCACTTAGTTTTTTTGCACGTGTATATTATAGTATGTAGGTACATAATATGTGTCAATTCTAGAATTGGAATAGCGTCCTTATAGCGATTTTTTTAGTCTGTTATAAACTGACTGTCCTCCTAACACAGCTATTGTTAGCCGGCCCCTAGACGATAAATTTGTCAATATCACAATTACATTTTATTGAACAGTTTATTTGACAATTTCTATTTTCTGTCTGTAGCTTGAAATTGATGAGCATAAACTCATTTGTTTAAATAATATGCTGCATGAAAAGTTCTGATTTGTTTATGTTAGTTGAGGGTTAATTTTTCGTTTTGTGTACCCTATAGCTGATTATTGCGAATTTGTAGCTTGTACAACATATTTAATTTAGTAATAAATAGATCTATACCGTGCATACAGGGGAGTAATATAATAAACTTATCACTCAGGGTCAAGGATGGAACTACATGGACGAGGACGAGTCCCTGGGTCGGGGCTCGCGGCAGCGCAAGGAGGTGGACTATACTGATTCCATCACGGAGAAGGAGTGGCTGAAGGCCATCGACGACGAGTTCGAAGAGGAAGAGGAGGAGGACGATGATGATGAGGTCCTCGACAAGAAACGGAAGCGCGGGAGGAAAAAGAAGTAAGTATATTTTGCTACGAATAATAAAAACTAAGGAAATGTAACTCCCATACTTCAATCGTTTTGAATATGGGTTTGGTTCTTTTCGCACACTAAAATAATATGGCAATAGCTACGAAACACTACTAGTGGAGTTCCCAGAGCGTAAAAATCGTGCAAACCTCCGATTTTTGCAATAGTGGATGAAAATTGAAAAGAAAAAAAGGAATGTGTAGCTGATAACATAAATAATAAAGTTTACCTATTGAAAAGTTGTGCTTTTGATTTTTAAAATTATTCTCTTCCACTTGAAGTAAACTCATAAACTGTAAAATTTTGAAGAAAATTTGCATATTTCTTTCTATTAAATATATAGCAAAATAATAAAATATATTATTATTTTTTTGATTGGTATCGTTGCTTATATTTCAAAGAAATAAAATAAGTTGAAAAAATATATAATTTAGATTTAAAATTAATATTTTTGTATGTAGATGAGCATACCTCCAAATGTGCTTGTTGTGTGCCTCGCCAGGTAAATGGCGTTCCTATTTTTCTTTGGTGTTAAATAGGAAGTTTAAAATTATTTTTTAGGCTTAGCAAAGCCTTCTATTTCTTAATGTGTATAACTTTTTAGCTCTTACTTTATTAATTTTTCTGAAAATGTAGCACAAACTTTTCACGGATATTTCGAAGAAAATCTGTATTTTATTTCTTTTGGTTAGGTTTTTACAGAATAACATTTTTTTTTCATTAATTATATTTGCTAAAACATACTTAAAGGAAAAAAATACAAATTAGGTAATTCAGGTAAGCATTTTCCAAACATAGGTCGCAACATGCGTCTTTAGTATGTACGTGAGATTTGTAGCACCCAATTTTTTTTCTAGCTTTAAGTAGGAAGTTTAAATATATTTCAAAGACTAGAAAAAGTCTTTCATTTGTCGATGCATTTCATGTTTTAGCTCTCACTTAAATAAATTCTCAATAAATATAGAAAAATGTTTTCGGTCTATTTTACACATTTTTGGAGATATTTAAACGTTTTTAAGTACTTAAAAGTTATCATTTCTCTAAAAATTAAATACGCACAACAATTAAGTTTAACATACTTTTCGTTACAACCCTTAAATCCACACAAACCCTTTTATCTTGGTTACGACGAGCGTTAATCTCTAAAAACTTTGCAAAAACCTTATAGTTTTATTTAGCTTAGCAAAGCAAACTTTCTTTTTTAGGGTTCCGTAGCCAAATGGCAAAAACGGAACCCTTATAGATTCATCATGTCCATTTTTTATACGTCATAAATGGTAAACCTTAATTTAACTTTCATTAAATCAACTGGATTATGAAAATAAATCAAAAACCACTTAATTTCATAGAAATAAACCTTATTGCTGCTGCGGAACCCTTCATGGGCGAGTCCAACTCGCACTCGGCCGGTTTTTAAAAATTATGTATTTGGTTAATTTTCAACGTAAACAATCGGATAAGAGTCATTAAATAACAGGAACAAGAAAAAATTTCTTTTTCTAGACCGGTTTTATATGGTGAAATATTAATTTTTAATTAAGTAACTAAAAAATTAAAAGCACAAAATAATTTTTGGTAAACTTTGCAAGTTATTGTGTAAAAAAGAAAATGACACCTCAAAAACAAAAATCCATTCACTACTACAATTTTCGGAGGTTAAAACCTCTGGCGACTGCACTATACATTAATTGCCAAAATAAAGCCCTTGACAATAATTGTCACTTCTATAGTTAAACAAAATTTTTGCATTGTATTTGGGCCTCTTTTTGCATAAAGTATATTCGGGTCACATTTTGTAGAATCGGAACAAATTTTTTGACACAGTTACTCTTCCTTAGTTTTTATTATTCATAGATATTTTGTTTATTCTTATTCCATAAATATGGGTTCTATGGAATTGTTATAACTTATAACTATATAATTTTATTTTCATTTTTTTTTATTAGTTAAGTATATTTTAACCAACTTTAAAAAAGGAGGTTATCAATTCTGCAGTTCTGCAGGAGGCAGTTCTGGTACATACATACAATTTTGAAGTTGGTTTTATTGTTTTAAAATACTATTTATGAATGTCTTGTATGAACAGGCGTAATGATGATTCTGATGAGGAGGAAGCCCCAAGTTCGTCTAAGAAGAAGAGCAAAACAGAACTCAATCAACTCAAAAAGCGATTGAAAAGTCTAATGAAGAAAGTAATAGATTTTTCTGACGAGTAAGTATTTTTTAAAATATTGTATAATGGCTGGTTTACACGTATTAAGTAGATAAGTAGTCAACTAAATTTTAACTTAATTGTAAGTTATTTATTGCATGTAAACACAAAATTTAGTAGCAAGTAGCAAACTAAAATTTAGTTAAGTACTAACATTAATTGACCCTATTTATGCAAAATGAGTCCAATCCACACCATTGCCAAAATTGAGTTAATAATGCAGAAGTATTCCAAAATGGACCTTTTATCGACCCTATGAAGATCATGCAAATCTAACAATTTTGGCAGAACAAAACATTTTCACAACAAAGTTACCAACTAACAAATTAATGAGTATTGTTTTTTTTTTTAAAAGATCCAAGCTACAGGGCCCCTTGAATTTTTTTTTAAATTAGGCAAGTAGAATCATGCGGCTTGGTTCTCGTTTGCATATTAAAAAAGGCTTACTTCTCAATATTTTACAAAGACTCACGTCAGTCACGTGGCTGGTTTTTTGTTGATATAAAGGCGACGGGTCATTGTGACCCAGACCCGACACGACACAAAATTACTCCTTTTTTTAATGAAATAAGGGGCTAAATGAGCAAACGGGTCACCTGATGGAAAGCAACTTCCGTTGCCCATGGACACTCGCAGCATCAGAAGAGCTGCAGGTGCGTTGCCGGCCTTTTAAGAGGGAATAGGGTAATAGGGGAGGGTAGGGATGGGATGGGAAGGGAATAGGGGAGGGTAGGGAAGGGAATAGGGTAGGGGATTGGGCCTCCGATAAACTCACTCACTCGGCGAAACACAGCACAAGCGCTGTTTCACGCCGGTTTTCTGTGAGAACGTGGTATTTCTCCGGTCGAGCCGGCCCATTCGTGCCGAAGCATGGCTCTCCCACGTATAAACTATCCTGCGTAACTGGCCTGGTTTTATTGAAACCAAAGTGGTTTTGTGTATTGCGCACACACTTGGGCACTATAAAATTACTCTTGCATAACTGGTCGTGTGTATTGCGCACACACGAAAGTTACTACACGATCGTATAGAGGGGAAAAATCCAGGAAGAACAAACCGGAGAACCCCATATCCAGGACAAACAGTTGCCGAGTTATAAGCACTCAAAGTTTGACATTGACAGCTTGGCAACTGTCAAACGTCGAACAAAAGCGGCCATAACTCCGCTCCCAATAGGCCTAAAGGAACGGGGTTTCTTCTAACATTAAAGGCAACACCTCGGCTATCCTCTCCCCGAATTTGAACTAAATCGGAGACATCAATTTTTTTCTCAATTCTGAGGACAGGATCGAATAGAGGAGAAAAATCCAGGAAGAACAAGCCGAAGAACTCCATATCCAGGACAAATAGTTGCCGAGTTACAAGCATTCAAACTTTGACATTGACAGCTTGGCAACTGTCAAATGTCTTACAAAGGTAGCCATAACTCCGCTCCCAATAGGCTTAGAGGAACGGGGTTTCTTCTAACATAAAAGGCAACACCTCGGCTGGGTTCTCCCCGAATTTGAACTAAATCGGAGACAACAAATTTTTTCTCAATTCTGAGGCCAGGATCGAATAGAGGAGAAAAATCCAGAAAGAACAAGCCGAAGAACCCCATATCCAGGACAAATAGTTGCCGAGTTACAAGCATTCAAACTTTGACATTGACAGCTCGGCAACTGTCAAATGTTTTACAAAAGTAGCCATAACTCCGCTCCCAATAGGCCTAGAGGAACGGGGTTTCTTCCATCCTCAAAGGCAATACCTCGGCTACCCCCTCCCCGAATCTGGACTAAATCGGAGACATCAAAACTTCAAGGACGAATCTTCTACTATACTTCATTACACATTCTTTGCATTTAATGGACAATGAAGGTCCGATACATATAATGGCTCATTATTTTGTAAAATGGCAAAAAAATTGTAATGGAGTATCTCCATTACAATTTTTTTGTATTTTTTTTTTTTTACATTAAGATTTTTGCAACGTTGCTTGAAACCATCACTACTAATGCGAAAGTATGTCTGTCTGTCTGTCCGTCTGTCTGTCTATCTGTCTGAATGTTTGGTATCTCTTCACGCCCAAACCACTGTACCGATTTTGCTGAAATTTGAGTACCGCGAAAGGACAATTCATCCCGGAAAAATGTACGGTTCTCGCACGATAAACGAGTTTTGGCGAAACGGAGTTATAAAGAATGTAGAAGTTGCGAAGACTGCGGCGCGGGTAGGTATGTGAGCTTGCCTATAACTTCATATAAAGAATTCCGAATGCGGCGACTGCGGTGCGTGCGGTGCGGCCAAATCTGCGTTCACCTTAAAAAGTCACAACTATTACCTACTCGATGGCCCTTATGTTTTGTAACTGTCATTGTTATTTTTGGTCGCATTTCGGAACGCAGCATTAGTAAAAAAAATTGTAAATGTACCGATAATATGCATCATAACTAGATCTTAGGTAAAATATACTATTACTGCTGAGAATGGCTAAAATATGCAAATGCATATTATGCAAGTATGCAAATGCATATAATCCGGTCTCTATTGATTAATATTTGAAGTTAATGGCAACTAAGGAAAATATATGGTTGCAATAAAATGAAAATCCATACTTCCATACTAATATTATAAACTAGATGATGCCCGCAACTCCGTTGCGCCAAAACTCGTTTATCGCGCAGGAACCGTACGTTTTTCCGGGACAAAAAGTATCCTATGTCCTTTCCCGGGACTCAAAGTATCTCCATGCCAAATTTCAGCAAAATCGGTTCAGCGGTTTGAGCGTGAAGAGGTAACAGACAGACAGACACACTTTCGTATTTATAATATTAGTATGGATGCGAAAGTGTGTCTGTCTGTTACCTGTTCACGCCAAAACCGCTGAACCGATTTTGCTGAAATTTGGCATGGAGATACTTTGAGTCCCGGGAAAGGACATAGGATACTTTTTGTCCCAGAAAAATGTACGGTTCCCGCGCGATAAACGAGTTTTGGCGCAACGGAGTTGCGGGCGTCACCTAGTAATAATGTATAAATCATTTCTCAAGTCCGAATTTTGTGATTTATTACTATGCATGCATGATACTTATATGTATAATGCTATGATTTTTTTATATTTCAGTGCTGGCAGAGTTCTGTCTGAGCCATTTATGAAGTTGCCGTCGAAGCGCGAGCTTCCAGATTATTACGATGTTATAAAGAAACCATTGGATATCAAGAAGATCATGACCCGAATTGAAGATTCAAAGGTACTTTAATGAATTTTATGATGTCTCTTTGAATGCTTCATCTATTAAATAAACTTTGCCCAGCATTAAAGTTTAAGCTAAAGTTTTGTAAACTGGGAATTTTGTGATGCGATTTATTATTTTAGTTGTCTTGGGGTCATGATATATCATATCCTACATAACCCGTACACAGTTTCTTAATACATATCTTAAAGCGTTTTGCCATCAAAAAGCTTAGAAAGCCCTGTAATGAGGTATATGAAAAAGCCAACATTATGGACATTGCAATACTTTCAGTACACCGACATTTCGGATCTGGAACGAGATTTTTTCACCCTGTGCGCCAACGCTCAGACGTACAACGAAGAAACGTCACTCATATACGCCGACTCAGTAAGACTACGCAACGTTTTCATCGAGATTCGACGACGCTACGAAAACGGTCAAAATTCTGATGAATCTGATGAAAATGAAAATAATAAAGGTAAATTACTGAATAGTCATAAATTTTCATGTATCTTCTGCTACTATAAAAAACTTGAGAAATACCTCTTGTGTATGTGAAATAACAGTACAGTTTTTTTTTTAAACAACCTTGGATAGTAATATTATTGTCTATGGTTTTTAAAGTTTTGTCTAAATTTTGTTCCCAGAAGAGGAAGACTCTGATGGTGAATCAAACCGTTCTGTGAAAATGAAGATAAAACTTAAAGGTAAAGCCAAAAACACGCCATCGAGGAAACGCAAGCGCAAATATATATCTGATGATGAAGACTATGAGGAGGATTAAATCTTATTTTATTTAATTATAATTAATTATTATTATCTATTGATAAATGATATGAATGTATTTTAATGGTAGCATTTTTAATAATCGACTGGAAGTATCGGTTTCTTACAATGCTTTTTAAAAATTAACAATTTAATATAATGAATAAGGATAGGTGTAATTTCATCAATATTATTATTAGCATAGCATTCGAACCGTCACTTGTGTCTCAACTTTTAGATGTGACTTTAAATAAAATCACGTAAAATTATGTACTGTTTTATTGTCATTATTTTAAGTTATTTTTATCTTCAAGTATTTTTTGTGATCGTTTAAATTTGAAATCTCCCCATTTGTACAGAACGCCATGTACAGTGAGCATGTGTTTGTTCAGACTGGGACTGTGGGAGAAACGCTGTGAGCATGTTGGACACGTATAAGGTTTATTTTTCGTGTGCACTCGTTGATGCCTCTTTAAGTCCCCACTGGTATAAAAAAGTAATGAACAACTGTCACATTTGTATGACTTCTCACCGGTATGTCTAAAACAGAAAACAGCAAATGTAGGAGAAAGATAAGTGGTTGTAATCATAATTTATAGTTAAGATAAAAAATACAACATCTTAATGTCAAAACTTTACCGTTTTAAATGAATTATAAGGTTCTTCTTTCTATGAGTTTTGTAGCCACACACATGACATTCAACGCACTTTAACTCTCCATGAATTTTTCTATGATTACGCAATTCTGAGCCCGTGACAAATGTATTTCCGCAGTCTTCACAACTGTAGTTACGTACATTGTAGTGTCTGTGTTTGTGGTCTTGCAATGATTGCTGAGTCTTTAAAAGTTTGTTGCATATGTCGCATACAAATTTTCCACTCTCATGCACAAACTGATGCTTTTTCAAACTAAAAGCATGTTTAAATTGCCTGCCACATTCAGAACAAGTGTAGAATGTTTTACGACTATGAACCTTACGATGTGCGGCTAGACTGGATGATTGGGTAAAGGTTTTTCCACATTCACAGCTGTACGGACGGTCTCCAGTATGTGTTCTGATGTGGTTCACTAGAGTTTGACTATGAGGAGTGTTGTATGGGCATTTTGTACAATGATAGCGACGATTTACTCCTGTGCCTGTCACTTTACCATGATGTTTCCTCTGAACATGCATTAACAACTCGTGGTTGGTGAGAGAATCCTCAGTCTTGAGCATTTTTTTACAAATTGAACATTGAAATATTTCTTTTCTTTGATAATCTTCATCTTTTATTTCTGGACCTATGATAAAAAAAGTAAATAAAATTATTAAATTGCTACCCGCTACAACTATTAGTTTTCAAAAAAGTTCAATACCCACCACTAGATATTTGTTTAGTTCCTTTGACTACAGAATATATTTCATTAATGTCTACTCTTTCTGTGATATTTTCTTGAATAGGAGTGTACTTATTATATTTTAGTCTTTCACCTTTTTCCAGGCAAACGTCTTTATGCCTCTCATTCAAAGCTATGCACTTATTTCGGAAATTGTATGCACTGTTCAACTCAAATACGCATTTACTGCAAATTGCTGATAGGGACTCATCAAAGACTATATTAATACGAAAACATGAAGCTATTTTCTCTAAAATGTTAATCAATACTTCCTCTGTAAGTGAAGACACATTTTCGGATTCGAAGCATACTTTGCACACTAACTTTTCCATCACAATCACGTTATATATTTCTTACTTTTAGTATTATCCGCCGGTTGGTTTCTTTTTAAACTGGATATTTGTTTGCTATTGTAAATAATAATCTTTTCTTTTTCTTCTTTTTTTGGCAACTTGACACAGGGATGCGTATGTTGTGCCACAGACAAGGTAAAAAGGTAAGGAACGGCGGAAGGAGTAAAGGATAACGGAATTTGGAAGAAAGTTAATTAAATCAGTGCGGTAAATTAAATTCTATAAACTAAATAAGATAAACATACTTATTCTAAATATTAATATTATTTAATGTTAAGTAATTGGATATACAACTATATACACATTTATCATTAGAACTAAGAAGTATATTTACAGAAGTAGGAAATGGAATATGGATTAGAGACAAGCTATGATACAATTGGGAATGATCAATGATCATGGAGGGAACATGTGAGGATAATGTGGTTCAAGTCACCTACTTCTCCACAGTCGCACAAATCATCATCTCTGACACCGATTCTCCTAAGATGCGCTGGAATGCACATATGACCAAGTCTCATCCGAATAATTGACGTTGTTATATTTTTAGAAAGGAAAATTTTAGAAAACCAGGGCTTAGTAGGGATCTCTGGTTGAATTTTACGATACTGTATAGCTTTTGTTTGACTGCTCAAGGCCCATAACTTATTCCAAGATTTCAATAGGGAACCCCGTGCCAGAGAAGCCAAATCATGCGTATAATTATTAAAAGGGAACAAATCACCACTAAAAACAGCCTCTTTTGCCAATTTGTCAGCAATTTCATTGCCAACAATGCCGCAATGGCTTGGTATCCATATAAACGTTATTGAAAAGCCTTGAAGTTTACATTGATATAGAAGGTTTCTAACTTGTACAATAATTGGATAACAATTTTTTGATTTAAAAGGAAATTTAATCAGGGATTGTAGAGCGCTTAAAGAATCTGTAAATATTAGTGTCTCTTTAAGCCTGCCAAGTAAAATATACTCAACAGCCTTAAAGAGACCATAACACTCTCCTGTAAAAACAGATGTTTCAGGCGGAAACTTTACTTTTTGTACAATATTATACTGTAAATGGTAGACACCAACTCCAACACAACTATCTGTAGTATTCTTCGATGCATCTGTGTATATGTGGTGGTAGCCCTGCCAATTGTTATTCGTGATGTACTTAAATATATTGTTAGCGAAATATGTATCAGTTTTTTTTAATGCCAATGTCTAATCTAATATCTGGTATAAGCGTTAGTGCTTCATATACTGAATCAAATAATGGAAAATTTTGAGAACGAAAAGTGGGAGCGTCAATGACTAAGAATTTACGATAGCTAGTGAGAAGTAAGGGATGAGATTTATGATGCCAGTATTTATTATTACTATGACACAAATGAAATAAAGTTCTAAGTTTGGGAATTAAGGGGTGATTTTTAAATTGGTAACAACGAACAAAATATTTATCCGCCAGATATTGTCGACGGAGTTGAAGAGGAGGTTCGCAACATTCCAACTGAAGTGCGTTTATGGGAGATGATCTCATAGCTCCGCAGATTATACGCAAGGCTTTCGCTTGTATTTTGTCCATTTTTTGTAAACCAGATACGCTACACGGCTCTAAAAGAAAAGTGCCATAATCTAGGACACTTCTAATTATTGCATTGTAAATTAATTTCATAGTAAATGGGTGTGATCCCCACCAAACACCAGATAAGCACCTTAACATATTTAGAAGCCGCTCACATTTGGCACAGATGTAATCGATGTGTGCGTTGCCATTTAATTTTCCATCCAAATATAGCCCTAAAAATTTGACTTTGTCCTTAACAGGAATCGGCGCACCATCATAAATAATGGTTATCGGGGGAGGCATACGCATTCGGGTAAATAAGACGACGGAACTTTTGTTGATCGATAAGTCTAAACCATGCTTGTCCATCCAAGATTTTAACTGTTTCAAAGCGTTAATAAGATCTCTACAAGCAATATTTATAGAACTATTTATTACATAAATAGCCTTGTCATCTGCATATTGAAGTAATTTTATTATACTTAAATCTAGACAATTTTCTAAGTCGGATGTGTAAATATCGTAAAGTAATGGACTTAAAACTGACCCCTGAGGAATACCTTTCCGAACAGTTCTAGTTTCCAAAGAGTTGTTTAAAACTATTATTCTTTCTATTAAAATATTAATAATGAAATTAACTAAAATTAAAGGCAAACCAAATTGAATTAGCTTTTCTTTTAAGATACTTATGATAATATTATCATAAGCAGAATTTATATCCAAAAAAGATGCAACGACAGATTTATTTTCTGTGAATGCTGTGCGTATATCTGTGGTTAATATGGCAATATTATCTATGGTACCTCTACCTTTACGGAATCCAAATTGTGTATTCGAAAGGAGGTTATGTTTTTCTACAAACCATTCTAGTCTGTTTTTAGCTAAATGTTCTGCAATCTTTAATAAAACAGAGGAGAGCACAATGGGGCGATATGATGTAGCCAAAGATGGGGGTTTGTTGGGTTTTGGAACTGGGATAACTTTTTGTTTTTTCCATGCAGCAGGTAAATTACCAGATAATAAAATTTGGTTAATTAACTTGAGGTAGTACTGTAAAATTTCTTCATCAGCATGTTGAAAGAAGGAGTATGGAATGCCATCCAATCCGGGAGAAGAATCTTTCAAGTTTTGTACTACCCCTTTTAACTCTTCTATTGTAAAGAGTGAATCTAGTTCTTCAGAATTTTGTAAAGGAGGAGGTGGTTCGTTAGAAATAGTAGGAGGAGCTAAATTGTCTAGAAACTCAGAAGCTAAAGAATCAGATATAGGGTGAGAAGGAGTGGTGAATGCAGATCTATACCGTCTTATGTTTTTCCATACTATAGTAGGGTGAATACCTGGATTTAATGATAAACAAAAATTTCTCCAGCTTAGTATCTTCTTTTTCCTAAATAATTTCTTAGTATCTTTAAGACAATCAAGATACAGCTGGTAGTTGGCTATGTTTGGATTTAAATTATATTGTTTTTCAATCTTTTTCCTATTCTTAATGGCAACTGTGCATTCTTGATCCCACCAAGGTGGAGATGGTGGAGAAATGATTCATCAGCAGCTTTAATAAATGCTGAAGTCAAAGCCTCAGCACATAGTGATTCATTTTCTGATGATATTTCGGGAAGAAAAGATAACTGATTTCTGAGCAAAGTTTGAAATTTATCCCAGTTAGAATTACTGTTAATATGGTATTTTATTGATGCAGACTGATTTGATTTACTTTTATCTTTACCTGGAAATGATAGAATTATAGGAAAATGATCACTGCCATGACTTGACTCCAACACGTACCAATGAAAAACAGATGATAGATTAGGTGAACATATTGACAAATCTGGTACACTACAACCTTCATGAGGAGCAGTGCGACGAGTCGGTTGGCCAGAATTAAGAATACACAGTTTATTATAATCTATTAAGTCTAAAACTTCGTAACCCCATTGATTGTCTTTGTGACTCCCCCATGACTGGTGCTGGGCGTTGAAGTCTCCTAGTATTACCACTGGTTGTGGTAATTGACTAATAATACTTTTTATTTCAGAGAAAATGCAGTATGAAGGATGAGGTATATACAGTGAAACAAAACATGTGTTATTTACAGATGCAGCAATGATTGAAAAATCAGAGTTATGTGGTGGAAGAGGTATGTGATGAAATGATTGATGGTGTTTGATGAGCATGGCTGTACCACCATACCCATCTGATCTGTCTTCCCTGAGACAAGTGTAGCCAGAAATCCTAAAAAGTGATTCCGGCTTGAGCCATGTCTCTTGTAAGGAAAAGACGATAGGTTTGTATTTATTAATTAAAAAAATAATTTCGTGTTTTTTACTAACCACACTGCGGCAGTTCCACTGGACTATGTTGTCCATTGTTGGAAGTGGTATTAATTTGTGATTCAGTGGAGAATATGGCAGCGTTGGACGGTGATAAAGATGATAATGATGTAATCAGTTTGTTTAATGCTAAAATTGTTTCATGTATTGAATCCATGTTAATACCGGGAGCTGGATATGCAGATCCATTATCTCCTACTGGAGGATTATAATCTTTTATTAAACTATTATGTGTTTGTCTGTCATACCCATTTTGTTGTTTCTGTGGCAATTTTGGTTGTTTGAAAACAGTTTTTTTATATGACCGTTGCATTAAATTCAAATTCTGTTTATTATTATTGTTGTTGAAAAATAGTTTTTGTGTATTTACAGGTGATGATGATGAAGAAGTAGATGACATTAATACGTCAGAATATAATTTTGAAATGGGAGGATGTAACTTTGAAGCTTCTGAGTAGGATAGACAATTATGAGCCATTGACTCCTTAATTGATTTTTGGCGTTGGAATTCTGGGCATTTTTTATCAGTTGCAATGTGCGAACCGTGGCAAATACAACAATAAATAGACTCCTCTTCAACTGAGCAACTATCACCAGCATGCCCTTGGCCACACCTAAAACATCTAGGAGTTGACCGACATTGGTTTTTGACATGTCCATATCTGCAGCAATTGAAGCACTGTATTGTAGGGAATATATATAAGTCTACGGGAAGTGCATTATAGCACATGAAGACTCTCTTTGGTAATGTCTGTCCGTCAAATGTTATTACCACAGATTCGGTATTATTAAATTGAGCGGTTCCATTCACTATTGTTTTTTTCTTTAACCTTCTGATTTTTAATATTTCACCACATCCAATTGGTAAAGTAATATTATTAATAACATCATCATCGGACCAATCAGCAGGTATACCTCTAACTAATCCTATTCTACTTACCTGAAAGGTTGGAATAAAAGATTTAAATTGTTCTGAGTTAAATTGAGGGTTACTTATAAAACTATTGGCTTCATTATATATAGAAAAGGCTACAGATAATCGGTTTCTGGCAATTTTCTTAATACTACCATCTACAATATTTTTAATGTTATTTGTTTTCAAGTAATGGCCAAAAACTATAGGGTGAAAGTTTATGTTTTCATTAGGTGACTTTGGTACCTTTTGCATATGGACAATATACGGAGAGGAGTCTGTATCTTTATACAGCATCCTACCGACCCGTGAAACTAAGCCCTGGGATTTTTCAGTTGTGTTCACATTTGATTGAGATTCAAGGATAACGTCTTGTTTAAGAACATTATGGTTTTCGGTATCGCTAAGACACATGCAATTGATATCAGGCTTGGCCTTATTAGGGTCTTTTTTAATTTTTTTCTGGCACTTTTTGCAACGCCTCCTAGGAATCGCTGGACGTTTTCTAGTATTTACTGAGCATGAGGTGTCAGTGTCCATGCTCGAATCGTTTGATACAGTAACATAAAGACCAACGGGGGGACCAGGTCCCCCCGGGTCGGGCTCCTCCATAATATTCTTATGAACTAAGATATATAAATAAAAACTTACCAAATAAAATTAATATATACAACAAGAAAGAAAATTAAAACTAAAACTACACTATTTAATTAACTAATTATAGATATAAAAAGAATTTTAAAATTTTCCAGAAAAATACCGCGTCCGCCCTTTGGAAGTTCCCGCGCTTTTTCTCTAAATAATAATGATATTAAAATTTAATGTTTGTATTTTGTCTTCCTCTTTTTTTTTTTTTTTGTTTGGTTTTTGGCACTGACACCGGCGGTGTACTTTGCCATATACAAAGGTCCCTAACTCCCTACCTTAGGCGGTAGAAAAGTAAAATAAGTACGGAATTTAGGATTTTGGATCTAGTTAGGAAGTTTCACTACAAGGTATATTATTATATATACTAAAGGTTAATGGAATTACTACGTAAATATTGAGATAAACATAAATAAACTAATTTGTTACATGAATTTAATAAAGTTGGTACGGAAGTAGGAAAGGGTATAGACATAAAGGCAGGAGTGATCATACAGAGGAGGTAAAGGAGAACTGTCAAACAAATGACGTTTTTGCACGATACAATCGCGTAGACAGAGTATTTTTCTTAGTACTTAAGTACAATCGTTTAGACTTTAGTTCCTTTTCTGCCACATTCATTTAAACTTTTAAAGCCTTGTCGAACGGTCGAAACGAAGCCTTCAACGGTCGTAATTAGTGGATGGGTCAAAAACGCTTTAGTGGAAACACCTCTTTATTACGTGATGCGCTCCTCACTCCTGAGTACTTTAAACAAATGGGCTACCCCCATTTATTTGTCAATTCGCAAGAATTGAAAAAAAAATAATAAACACAAACACCTCTTCATAGATTCATACGTGGGAGAGCCATGCTTCGACACGAACGGGCCGGCTCGACCGAAATACCACGTTCTCACAGAAAACCGGCGTGAAACAGCGCTTGCGCTGTGTTTCGCCGAGTGAGTCTACTGGAGGCCCAATCCCCTTCCCATCCCTACCCTCCCCTATTACCCTATTAACTTCTGATGCTGTGAGTGTCCATGGGCGACGGAAGTTGCTTTCCATCAGGTGACCCGTTTGCTCGTTTGCGCGTTTATTTCATTAAACGCGCAAACGAGCAAACGGGTGCTAATTCAAAGGGGTGCAGGGTGCACAGCTGATATGATGGTATAAACTTGTAAACGCATTAATCCTTCGATCGTGGAAAAACGAGACGCGATCTTCGAATTCAACAAAATATGTTAATTTTATGAAATGAAGTGTCGCGTCACATTACTACCGCATAGTGTCGCTTTAGTAGCCTTTAAGGATTTTGCCAATAAAAAAACACATACAGATGCAACGCTGGTTTTATTCAGGCAATCATTTACGCCTCGGCCTGCGCTTGCAATCGCTTAAGGAAGGACTCTTTCTTCTGCTTTATCCTGTTCTTCCTCTCCGCAAGGGTCAGCTTGCGCTTATTCCAGCGTTTCTGCTTGGCCGGGTCCTTCTTGCCATCCTTCTTCTTATGGGCAGGGTTTGCACGGATAGATTCGTGAGCCTTTTTGTATAGACCCTCGATCTGTGAAAAAAAAACAAGCATTTATGTAGCAAAAGCAATATATTACGTGAGGTCACGACATTTTTGGTAACGATATTTATCTTGTCAATCTAAAATAAGTCATTTTGGATATCGTTACCAAAAATGTTGTGACCTCCTAATCTAATACATAATTACAGGTTTCTTGCAAGATGGGTTTAAACCAAGCACTTTACTAGTAAAAACCTTAAAGAATATAGGTATGTTCAGACATAGGTCGCCGATAACTATGAATTGCAACCAAATATTTGGTCAGTTTTGGTGCCAATAAACTAGTATGTACTGACAGTTTACGATTTGTAATTTTCAGCCATTTACCTGATCATTTTTTTTTGGTCACAATAAGTCACGTTTGAACGCTCGTTGCTTCATAACGGTCAGTTTTTGCGTTACTGATATGAGCACAACTAGTACTTACCTAATATAACTTATCATTTTTTTTTGGTCATGATAACTGGGTTTTCAGGCGCCCTATACAGAGAACGCAACTACTTTACGCAAGCAGACCGACATATTTGGCATTAGAGAGTTGCTCTTTATCTTGTCAATCTAAAATAAGCCATTTTGGATATTGTTACCAAAAATGTTGTGACCTCCTAATCTAATACATAATTACAGGTTTCTCGCAAGATGGGTTTATTGCAAATTTATAATTGCCTTAGTATACAAAATACTAAGATGATAAGTCAATAAATCTGCTAATACTTTAGTCCAACTTCGACACTAGCTCGAGATAAAACTTGTAAACCAGTAATTTGGTTGGACGTTTTTTTATAATTTTGGGTTTTGTCAAGACCATAATAATTATTGATCAAAAATGAAAATAAAATATTTACCGCATCAGCTGTAATTCCGCACTTGATGTACTTTCCGAACTGTCTCTTGAATGAGTCTTCATCCTCTTGTTCTAGGTTTCTCATGTATTCAGCAACATGTAGACCGAAAATGTGTGCTCTAAAAATAATTATTTTAAAATTATTATTATTTGCAATTGCTTTCCTTCCAAAATTTTGTTGCATTACCATTTAAAAAGGCATTAGCAACAACATTTAACTTACAATAGAAGATTAATGTTTACAAAACCGGTTTAACAGCACTTTAAACAGTGCAATTTCACAACCAATAATTTGGCAACATACTTTAGCTCCAGAAATGCTGACTAATAAATAGTATTATCTATTTACTAATGGATGATAGGAGCGGAGGGTTATTAAAATAATTTCATCTTTACCTATGAACTTCAGCATTGAATTTCTTAGCCTCCGCATCATAGCCAGGGAATCTCTTGATGGAATGAGGTACGTTAAGGCCACCATCGACGGCACCCTTCATGGCTCCAAAGACACGGGCACCAGTTGTAGTTCTTGCGAGACCCACATCGAGGTATGCTCTGAAAGTTTATTTTCTTTTCTATTATTTTTATTTATTTTTTGAGGTTATGTTCAATAAAACTACCAAATTAGTGGACTTAAAACCAAATTAGTCTTTTGGACTAGACTAGAATAGAACTGAGTTTGCCCACAGGCAAACTCAGTTCTATGACTAATATTGAAAATATACAGCTCTGGCGCAGCAAAGATGACCAAAAAGAGCGTCAATTATGATAAGTCGACGGGCTCCTATTTTTGGGTGGTTCACAAAAAAATAACCACAATGGCTAAGGTGTCATCTAACCTAACGCAATCAAGTCGTATTGGGCCAGCACAGAGTAATACATTGCTATTAATTACCTAAGAATACTGTTATTATCCAATATACATTTCCTATTCCGTTTTGCATAATTGTGATTGCTGGGCAGATTCGAAGGCGACCAAAAACTGGAGCATCAATTATGAGTCCCGCCTTAGCCATACCAATCTAACCTAACCCAATCAAGTCATATTAGGCCAGCACGGAGTAATATATAGCTACCTAAGAGATATAATAATGTAACTTCAAACATTATTAAAAAAAAAACTACGCATCTCCTAGACCCAAATCAGGTGTCATTTGAAAGGGGCAACTGACCCCTAAAATATGCCACCCTTCCCCTCCCCCTCTCCCTATAATGCGTGATTCAAATGCCAACCCAAGTAAACCATTAATAACTATCATTACTGCATTGTGCAGTATGGTAAAGGACAATACTTTCGTCAATTTATATTTTAATTTTACCTGAAGGCTCCTGGTCCATTGTCTACTGGCTCTACATTGTACTCGTCACCAGTAACCTCGGTGGCACCAGTGTAGAGGGAGTCTAGACCAAACTTCTGCAGGAGACGTCTGGCCAGCAGCAGTCCAGTGCAGTAAGCAGCTGCGTAGTTGGTTAAACCGACCTGTGTACAATTTAGTCATGCTGAAAATGACATTTTTACGATGTAGGAAACTTGCATTCTCTGTTACAAATCAGTATTGAACATATAGCAACATGGTGATTGCAATTGTACAGTGCTTCAGACCGCCCGTTCAAAATCATCATTTAGTTGTAGGTCAGCTTTGCAGCTTTGTATAATATTCTTGGGTATTCAAAGATTATTTCTTTATAGGACTTTTAACATTATAATTAAAAAAGTAAATTTACCTTGATACCATAGTTAGGTAATTCATGTGAGTATGCTGCGCATACAATGTGGTCTCCCTCAATTCTTGAGTATGAGACTTGGCATGTAACATCCTTGTTGGAAAGGCGTACAATCAGACGATATTTGGGCGTATTGTACTTGTTTTTGTCCTGAAATTAATTTACTTGATTAGCAAACAAATGGCAACATCCACAATGTAAGGCAAGAAATTAGTAGGAAATTGTGCATACCTGTACAATAAGGCGTTTACGTGCATAGTAGTCAGTCTTTCCCTCGCGACGCCTCTTGAATTTGACTTGGTACCTTTTAAAGTACTGCTTATTTTTAACCACTTTCACGAACGCCTGAAAAGTTAGAGAAAGTTTTTTGACCTTGTCCAATATACATTATGCCGAATGAAGGCAGTGGAGTTATCAGAGACACTTTATAATCAGTGGAATTGCTTCCGATATCACATCAACATTACAAAACGCATAGAACATGGTTAAGCATATCGACGTGAGATCTTCCGACAATATCAGATGACGCGCATGTGTCAGTGTTTCATCATTTACATTATCTTGCTAATATTGTACTAATAAACTAAGCAGCGCTAATACAAGCTGTAATTATTATCAAAACGCCGGAAAATTTACTGACTTGACGGCTCAGCACCGCGCCGTTTACATCCGAGATTATTGTAACAATCTCAAAAGTATAGGAACCAAAATTGTCAAATGTACTTATGAAAACATTAAATGAAACGAGCTAATAAGTTATTTCAAGAACTCGACTTACCATTTTTATAAAAATCCCAAATCACGGGCGTAGGTCACTCACTCAGCGTAACCTACAAAAGAAAGGCATTGAGAAAAGGGAAACAGTAAAGACAAGAGTTGACGTGACACGTCAAAATTGTCATTTGTCAATCTCATAATAAATGTCATTTGTCAGTATGACATTAGACATATGTCAAGGACTCTATGGTTTTATGAATTTTTTCTATAAAGTATAAAGTTCCTGAACACTGAAGTGTGAGTAGTGTAGTGGTTCTTAACCTCATATTATTTAGAGCTTCTACAGATGGCGCGAACCCGGTCTGCAGACCACATCCGTGAGGGACGCCCGACGCCGTCCGTCCGTGAGAGACAAATTTGACAGTTTTGACGGTTCGTCGTCCCGCTACACACTACACGAAACCAGGGCTTCATAACATTATCGAATAACAGAAAAAATATCGTTACGTACCGTTATTTTCATAATGGTGTAGCCAGATAATGTTATTTTTTTAACGATATCTAGTAAAATAACGTTACATTTACCGTTATTATTATAACGTTATTTTCTGGTATCAGGTACGCGATCGTGCACGGTGCACCAAATCTCACTCATATTTAAAATGTAATAAGCGCTCTCTGTGAAAATACAAAGAAAAAAATACACCTTAAAAGCGTGATTACGTTTAGAAAATTTTCCCGCCTGTCATGACTTTCTTGACGGACTATAACGTTATCAAAGAACATATATTTACTGTTATAAATCCTATATAACGTTATAACATTTACCGTTATTAAATACATTTATAACGTTATTTCTAGTATCGGTTAAATTTTCATAACGTTATCTATGCCCTTGAAGCAATAACGTTATGAAAAAATAACGTCATTTGAAGCCCTGCACGAAACTCGTATAGTGCGTTTCATCGAATAGTTCCTTTGCCGTCATGTTGGTATTCCTGTCTGTCAATAATCTAAACAAGGTTGACAGCTCTGCGAGTTTTCTTATGTTTTACTGTGATTTCGTGAGAAAATCATGCCGAAAACATTAAAGAGTGGTGAAAGAATGATGGCGCTAAGAGTGAAAGAGTTTTGTGAACGTAAAAACGTAACTAGGCCCCAATAATTCCATTAAACTCCAGTTGCCGCCATTACGGCTTAGTGAAATAGGGTTACCAGCGTCAGCTTAATCACCCATAAACACAGTAACTTATGAATACTTGCAGAGCGTGTGTATCGTGTTTACGTTACTAACAGAGAATGCCAACATGATGGCAAAGGAACTATTTGATGAAACGCACTTCTAGTAACGAAAACTACACACACACGATTCACGAACGAAGGCGCGGGTAAAAGCTAAATAATATTATCAGGGCGAGCGAAGCGAGCCCTAGTACTTCTCACAACCTGTACATTTTGTGGTACACTTTACGGACAAACTATCACGCCTATTGAATTGTGCTTTAACATAGTATTTACATGTGAATGTGCTGTCATCAGACATCAGTCAGTGAAGGTGTGATGAGGCAAGCCCTCACAAAGCTCGGCTTGTAGCTAGTAAATACGAAAGTGACTTTGGTTGTTATGTCTTCACTCATAAAGTACTAAGCGGATCATCATAAGACTTTCATAGGTACCTACACGTTGTCTGGAGTATGGAGAAGGACATAGGGTACCTTTTATCCCGGGAAAAAGAACGGTCCCCGAGGGATAGACGTTAACGTAGGCAGAGCAGCGGGCGAAAGCTGTTAGAATTATGTACAATTTTCTTTTAGTGCATTTTGTGATAACATAATATTATTATCTCCCCTAATTTAAGGTAGCATAGTAAGGGTAATGTGGCAACATTAATTTGCATTAGTGCCAACATGGCGGCAAAGGAACTATTTGATGAAACGCACTATACAGTCAAACCGGAATGACATTTGTAAAATTGCTTTCGGATTTTAAACACTATTAATTTGTAATAGAGTTCTAAATGCCCTAAAAGCTTCATTTTCATAAAGTGTTACCAATTCTGAAAGAAATATTTTCCCCACACTGTATTTGTCAAGTATATTTTGTTAACTCTGGCGTGATCATCATCAGATGGACATTTTTTTTTGTGAAGAAGTACCGTACATAGTAGGTACAACTACGAGTACATAACAATAAACAATACGTACCTAGTACCTATCCCCTTAGAAGTCTGATGCTGCATTTACACATTCACGTTCGCCATTCGCCGCGTCATCGACAAAGCATTCGACGAAACATTCGTACACGAATGCTGACGCGAACTACCGTTCACACATTCGTGGGGTGATTCATTTTGACATTCGCACACAAACATGGAGGACGTGTTAATATGATAGCGACGTTGAATGAAAAATATTATGAAATTTATGATAGCGATATTTTGGGTTTCAAATGAGCTCTTCCTTTTTGTAAAATTCTAGGAATTCTAAAATTCGCCCTTCACTCCACTTCATTTTTATTACATAATAATAATAATACTAAATACTAATAATTAATCTGTATTGAAAACCAAAATATATTTCCTTAATATAATATTAGCCCGCCAAACTGCATAGTAGTTTGTCGGCGGCGATATAATATTTTTGTATAAGTAATAAGTATGTATATGTTATATCTTAAATTATGACTTAAGTTTACACAATGATACACGTATGTGGCATTAGTAAGAAAAAAAGAAACGACTGTAATAACTAATAACATTATTATAATAATAACATGATAACATTATAATACATTTATGCAGGGTGTAACAAAAACTAGTGATAATACTTTAGAATGTGTACGTGTTCCCTGTAGAGAGTTCACTGTGAAAGTAGCAGCGCTGAAAGACCAAAAATTTTTTTCACTTTTGTATGGGGAAACTCGTGACGCTCGGGCCCTTGCCCATACAAAAGTGAAAAAAAAATTTGGTCTTTCAGCGCTGCTACTTTCACAGTGAACTCTCTACAAGGAATACGTACACACCCTAAAGTATTATCACTTGTTTTTGTTACACCCTGTATAACTACAATAAATATTTTTCCTTATATATAGGCAGATATTTGTTAAATTGGCAGCACTAAGCCCATGTGTCAAATTTGACTGTACGCTGCGAACCATCAAAACTGTCAAATTCGTACCAAGTGAAGTACCTGCATACGAGTTTGACAGCTGTCAAACTCGCCTACGCCTATCTTCACTTCGTACCGGGTTCGCCCGTCTGCAGAGGCCATAGTGCGTTTCATCGAATAGTTCCTTTGCCGCCATGTTGGCATTCCTGTCTGTCAATAAATAATCTAAACAAGGTTGACATGCTCTGCGAGTTTTCATAATTTTACTGTGATTTCATGAGAAAATCATGCCGAAAACATTAAAGAGTGGTGAAAGAATGATGGTGCTAAGAGTGAAAGAGTTTTGTGAACGTGAAAAACGTAACTAGGCCCCAATAATTCCATTAAACTCGGGTTGCCGCCATTACGGCTAACGGCCGTTCCCAATATTTGATCTATCTCTGGTTTTGCCCTACTAGAGATAGGAATAGCCATTGGAATAGCTCTCATTGGACATATATTTTATGTCAATTCAATATTAGATGCGATCGGTCGTATGTCAAACCAGAGATATATTGAATCACAGATCAAGAACTAGTTACTTCGTAAGATTGAATATTGGGAACGGCCGTTAGTGAAATAGCGTTACCAGCGTCAGTTTAATCACCCCACACAGTAAAACTTATGAATACATGCAGAGCGTGTCTACCGCGCTTACGTTACTAACAGAGAACGCCAACATGATAGCAAAGGAACTAAGGTAAATTACGAGTCATTAGAATTTTTCAGTAGAGGGACACTTTACACTTTGGTCGTCAAAATAAAAGTTTGTGGTTTTTATACGATGTAAATAATAATTGGAATTAATATTGAGGGGCATTCACGCTACAATAAAAATAGAGTATTTTTTATCAGGTTGCGGCGTAGCCAAAATAAAACATCTTTTTGTCGCCATGGTCATCACGTGCACATTGGATTTGCAAATGAAAAGAAAAAATTTAGTAACATGCTAAAGTTTTTAATAATATTTTTTATGATACACATTGTGTATGTTATTATAAACGTGTTATTATATAAATAACAATCTATTAGGTATTTTTTGTACATTCATAACCTTTTATCTCATTTATAGGTATTTTTGCCCTGTCCTACTACTGGTATTGTAAAAGTGCTGAAAAACAGTTATTGGACGTTATTAGATGAAATAATACTGATCTACTTGATATATAATATTCGAAAGATGAGAGTATTATTCAATACGAAGGTTAATTTGCAGCTGACTTGTGTTTTCTGAATACTTCAATGAAGTGTGACTTCTGAATACTTCAAAAACATACTTGTTGCCGTTAGTTGTATTGAATGGAATGACTAAGGGAACATATTATCGCAATTTGGGGGTCTTGTAAAATGTTGCGGTACGTTGGATAAGGGCTGATAATATTTAAACAACGCGTTATTTTTTTTTCGGTCTTATAGAGGAATAAGAATTTTCAAAATCAGCTACCCTTTTTGTTTATGTATTATTAGGAAATCCCTTGATTGTGTAGTATGTTCCTATTATTTTTGTCGTTGAAGTAGGCAAATGGCAAGCCTTTAGTTTATATATTTTCATGGAATCCCTCGACTTTGTGTATAATGAATTAAATTAAACAAATGCCATACAATTTTTGCTACTCATTAGTATAATCCAGACTCAAGAATATGTGCAACCTGTGGGATCTATTAGACAAGCCCAACTTCCTCCTGAAAGTAGAGTACGGCCACAGCGACAGGCAAATGATCTGCTATGCATTGTGCTCCGTATTGAAATACTGTCTGAGTATGCCGATTGGCTCGATGAAGACAATCTGAAATCTCCATCTATTTGAGTTACGTTTTACCTGAACAATGTAATATACAGACGTACAGATAAAGAGACGGACATCCTTTTACATCTTATAATATTAATAGATGGCGGCCGTAACTCCATTGCGTCAAAGTCCGTTTATCGGGTGGATACCGTACATTTTCCCGAGACCAAAAGTACTTAGATTTTTCCTTTCCCGGGACTCAGTGTCTCTATACCAAATTTTTGCAAAATCCATTCTGTAGTTTGAGCGTGAAGAAGTAATTGACAGACAGACAGACGAACAGACTTTCATACTTATAAAGTTATAATATAAGTTGTTACAATAGCACTGTGTAATATTGGTAAGAATTTTAATTTTGAAGTCATTTTTTGTTAAATATTTAATTTAAATACCTTATACAATAAATAATAAGAATATATGTGAAAACACAAAAGTATTTATAATGTTTCCTAATTACAATACCAATTTTAACCAAATTTCAATCAAACTTTGCTTATCAAACTACTTGTTTTGGGTGTCCCAACTACTGTAATTCCGTCCCATGACTATGTTTTACCTGCCATTCAGTTTTTACCAAAAAACCAATATAAACTGAAAAACCATCGCATTTTTATGCTTGCATATCTTAAGTTAGATAATTTATGAACACAAATATGATATCTATTTCTATTTCATGCGAAGTATTTAAGGTTTTAGAGCTTTTTCCGTAAAAAAATCCTTAGCTGTCCAATGACTGGTAGTTTACGGTATTTGATGAAACGCACTTCTAGTAACGAAAACTACATATACGCGAACGAAGGCGCGGGTTAAAGCTAGTACAATAATATTATCAGGGCGAGCGAAGCGAGCCCTACTACTTCTCACAACCTGTACATTTTGTGGTACACTTTACGGACAAACTATCACGCCTATTGATTTGTGCTTTAACATAGTATTTACATGTAAATGTGTTATCATCAGTCAGTGAAGGTGTGATGACGTGACGTCCTCACAAAGCTCGGCTTTTAGCTAGTAAATGCGAAAGTGACTTTGCTGGTTACGCCTTCACACATGGGCGTATATAAGGGGGGTGTCCTGGTGGTCCGGACCCCCCCATTACTATCCATCTTACTTGTCCAATTGATAATCTATATACTTATCTATACTTAATCTATACTCAATATTATAAAGCGGAAGAATTTGACTTAAAATTTGACTTAATAAAGCGGAAGAATTAGTGTTAGTTTGTTTGTTTGAACGTGCTAATCTCAGGAACTACTGGTCCGATTTGAAAAATTCTTTCAATGTTAGTTAGTCCATTTATCGAGGAAGGCTATAAGTTATATTTTATCACGCTGAGACTAATAAGAGCGAAGAAATAGAGGAAAATGTGGAAAAAACGGGGGCAAATTATTGAAAGGGCTTATCTTACGAACTACTAGAGCAATTTTTCTCTTTTTTGGGTCAGATAGGAAGAAGAGCACGTGAAGGATCATAGGCTATTTTTGGCTATTTTTGTGGACTAATTTGTTTGTGAAATATCTAATTTACGGGGGCGAAGCCGCGCGGAACCTCTAAAAATAATAAAAATGAATCCATATTTCCCTTGGTTACGACATCACGCGTAAACAGCTGGAACGATTCTGCTGAAATTTGCTATAGATATATCATATACTTTGAGTCCCGGAAAAGGACATAGGATACATTTTTTCCCAAAAAATGTACGGTTCCCGCACAATAAACTTTTATGATTTTCGCCTAAACTATTCAATCTATTTTGCTGAAATTTGGTATAGAGAAAGTGTACGGTTCCCACAAAATTTATCTTTATGATTTGCGGGTAAACTATTCAATCGATGTACGGGAACAACTATAAACTGAAGTCCACGTGGACGAAGTCGCGGGCAACAGCTAGTATATAATATTATAAAGCGGAAGAGTTTGTTAGTTTGATTGTTTGAGCGCGCTAATCTCCAGAACTACTGGTCAAATTAGAAAAATTGTTTCAGTGTTAGTCCATTTATCGAGGAAGGCTATATGCTATATTTTATCACGCTAAGACTAATAGGAGCAAAGAAATACAGGAAAAAGTGGAAAAAACGGGGGGAAATTATTTGAAAGGACTAATTAAAGGAATGACGTTAAAAATTGATATATACTTTTTAAGATTTTTTGACCCCCTCCCTCCCCCTGGTGACCACGCGTAGTATATGCCATGACCATTGTTCACGTGGTATTGACAAGAATAATTTTTGATAATTTTTTTAAGTAGAAAGAGTAGATAGCAAATGAAAATAATTTGACTCATATTTGTGTTTATTAGGTAAGTTATTTAAGATGTGTACGTGTTCCTTATAGTGAGTTTACTGTAAAAGTAGCAGCGCTGAATGACCAAATTTTTTTCACTTTTCTATGGGTAAGCGCCCTAATGGAACGTGTTGAAAAAAATTGATCTTTCAGCGCTGCTACTTTCACAGTGAACTCTATGTAAGGAACACAGACACACCCTAAAGTATTATCACTTAGATTTATATTTAATATAATATATAATAATAGTCTAAAATTACAATAGAAAAATCAGAGAAATTAATTTCTAGGCAGATGGTGGACCTAAGTAATTTGGTCGCGTTTAAAGTATAAACTATAAACCCAACCGACGGATCACAATTAACATTAAATTGACAATGTCAATTCAATGTTAATTGTGATCCGTACGTCATGAACGTCATGTAGTCGGATCATGTCATGATCCGCTAGGAACCAATTTCCTCGATGGTACATACTAGCTATTTTAATCACGACTGTAGTTCAAATAGTAAACTAGATGTCCCGCGCGGCTTAGCCCGCGTAAATTAGGAATTTCACGGAAACCGTACATTTTCCCGCAAAAAAATAGATTATGTCCTTTTACGTGGTCTACTCTATATCTGCTGTGCCAAATAACATAAAAATTGCTCCAGTAGTTCGTGAGATAGACTCTTTCTTATAATTTCCCCGTTTTTTTTTCCCCATTTTTCTCTGCTTCTTCGGGCCTATTAATCTTAGCGTGATAATATATAGACCTCGCCTAGGCCTTCCTCGATAAATGACCTATATAGCTCGATAAATCTAACCCTGAAAGTATTTTTTTAAATCGGACAAGTACTTCTTGAGATTAGTGCGTTTAAGCAAACAAACTCTTCAGGTTTATAATATTAGTATAGATTTTTTTTAATCAAGTCAAACACGAGTCTCGATCTAAAAGACTATAAAAATCACCAATAACAGGATCATAATAGGTATTATATGGCAGTGATGAAGATGAAGATTATGATGAATGTAATTTGCATAGTAGCATAATATGCTTTCCGTTCTTAAAACAACGCCGAAACTCCCAAACTTGTATCTATAAAGAATCACGAGTTCTTTCAGCACCTTTCGAACCATGGTATACCTCGGTGCAAAATCTTACTTGTTGTTAGCACATATATAATATGTTTCCATATAAATTTTGAGGAGTTCCCTCTATTACTTATGGATCCCTTCATCAGATCACCACTTTTGTGAATATAGTACCAAATTGGGACGATAACCTATATAACAAAAGAAAAATTTGAAAATCGGTTCACAAACGGCGCAATAATCGTTGAGCTTAAAAAAATGAACATAACACCTCTCCCATTTTGAACGTCGATTAAAATTGTAGCCTATGTGTTATTCTGATGTACCTATAAGCTATATTATTGTAAAGTTTAATTAAAATCCATTCAGTAGTTTTTGCGTGAAGGAGTAACAAACATCCATACATCCAAACAAACTTTAGCCTTAAGCCTTTCGTGTAATGTGTCGAGCTAGCTAACAGTCGTGCTCCACGTTACACACGCTGCAAATATTAATTAATTAATATTTTCGCGAATCGCGCGGCACATTGCCGCTGCACGTGACCATGGCGCTCGTGGCCAACGAGTTGCTGGCGTTTATCCAGCACGCCATCGACACCATGGACGAGGTCAGGATCATGCAGATCTGCAAGTCCTCCTTCACGAGTGAGGAGATTTGCCAAGGGAAGCAGCTGCTGTATGAGACGCTCGGCCAGAGCGCGAACATGCCGTCGCGACGAAGAGACGGAACCGAAAGGAGCGTGCAGGACATCATCTCCCTGTTGAAGCAGACGGATCCTGATGAGGTACCGGCTTTTGTGGCTAAAGGGCTGCACAAGCTGCCGCCCGTCACGCTGGACCACGTCGACGTCGTCAGCCTACTGAAGGACATTAGGTTCCTGAAGGAAGAGCTGGCCGGAGTTCGAGGTAGATTGCAGGCGTCGGAATTTATCATCGGTGATCTACGTAGTGAATTATCACAATTGAAATGTAATAATTCATTATGTAGGTCACCTGACGCCGCATACGTCAACTGTCATAGAGGCGCGGCGGCGGCCACGTTTAGCCCGTCAGCATTATCGGACGGGTCAACGAACACCGCCGCTGTCGCCAACGCCCGCGCTCCCCTCCCGGTTGCACCGACGCCCAGTCCACAGGCGACTTAGCAAAATTACGCGACTGTTACTGGTCGCCCCGCGCCTCCCCCGCGGGCGAATAAAAATGGGGTGAATGAGAACGGTAAGGCTTCGGAGAATCGCAAGTCTACGGAGAGATTACTTATTAATATGTATGTTAGATTTAAGGTATTTGTTATATGGGCCTTCGATGCCCGAAATAAAGATGATTTGATTTGATTTGATTTGATATAATATTAAGAGGATAATCACCAAGCTTGACAGCTTCGCCAAACTTTAAAGTGCCTGACAAGTGACAACAGTGCCTGTTTTTGTTAATGACTGTTGGTTATAAATAACCATAATAAATGTCGGTGTCAAGTATTAAATGGCGAGAAAAAAAATTCGTATGACGTTTCTCTCGGCAAAATTGACTACGTGACAAATCTCTAGACCCCCTTCCCCCCTCTTGTGACCGAGCGTAGTATTTTGAAGACCCCCCTCCCCCCTAAATGGGTCACGTAGTATGGGTATGCTCCCTAAGGTGTATTTTTTCTTTGTATTTTCACACAAATCTCGCAAAAAAAGTGGGCTGCGAGTGAGATTTAGTGCACCGTGCACGATTGCATACCTGATACCAGAAAATAACATTATATTTACCGTTATTATTATAACGATATTTGTTCGTATATAAACCAGGCCTTTTTTTCTTTGTATTTTCACAGAGAACGCTTATTACATTTTAAATATGAGTGAGCTTTGGTGCACCGTGCACGACCGCATACCTGATACCAGAAAATAACGTTATATTTACCGTTATTATTATAACGTTATTTTTTTGTTATGTCAACGAAAATATAACGTTATAATAATAACGGTAAAAATAACGTTATTTTACTTAATATCGTTAAAAAATAACGTTATCTGGCTACCATTATGAAAATAACGGTACGTAACGATATTTTTTCTGTTAATCGATAACGTTATGAAGCCCTGGTATGAGCCACTCCTAATTTTTCATCTGTGGTGATCCTTTTAGTTCATAGACAATAGGTATATTATCTATGGAATTTTGCTTTTATAGTCTATGGTTCGTTATGGCTTCCTCCTATTCATATCCTGAGTTATTTTTGGCGGGTTTTATATTTACCTTGCCATTTCTTTACGAAAAAAGCAATGTCTTTCGATATTACTTAAAGTTTTTACTATATTATGCATACGTATTGGTGACCTGCACAGTTCTATTGCCTGTTGTATTAATATATCCTCGTGATGTTACGAACTTGATGTATAATATTGATTATTTTGATGAAGTTACGTTTTCGCAAAAATAATATTTTTATACAACTGATAATATTTATTTTCAGTGTAGCATCTAGATTTTGCCGTTATGCATCGCATATTGTTGGAATAGAATGGGAGTTACGAGGTCTAGAACATTGGGACAATGAACAATGTTACATAGTAATATCCAATCATCAAAGTTCTTTAGATATTTTAGGTAACAATATTTTCTTAGATTCAAAGTCATATTTAAATTATACAATAAATTTATTATACATTTAAAATTTGCAGGAATGTTTGAAATGTGGCCTCGTATGAAGCGCTGCACTGTGGTTGCAAAAAGACCACTTATGTTTGCAGGTGCTTTTGGGTTTGGTGCCTGGCTTTCAGGCCTAGTTTTCATTGATCGGTTAAAAACCGAAAAAGCTCGAAAGCTTATGAAAGATGCTACTGATAGAGTTATTGAAGAAAAGGTATGTTAATGGCATGTAAAGTACACAAAAAATATGATCAAATAATTCTATACTTAATTTATTTTTGCAGACTAAATTATGGATATTCCCCGAAGGGGCTCGATATAATAAGGGCAGTATACAGCCTTTTAAAAAAGGGGCATTTTATCTAGCCATTGATGCCCAAATTCCAATATTGCCTGTAGTATTTAGCCAATATTATTTTCTTGATAATGAAACAAAAACTTTTGAGCCAGGTATGATCCTTTTTATTTAATAAACATTATCAATAATTATAATATTTAAATATAATTTGTATGTTTTGGTTTTAGGGAAAGTTGTCATTACAACTCTACCTCCAATTCCTACTAAAGGTATGAGTCGAGATGATTTAGAAGTGCTTTCCGATTTGGCACGCCAACAGATGATAAATGTATTTAATGAAACTTCTAAAGATCTAGCTAAGCAGAATAAAGTTGCTATATAATGTATGATTATGAATAATATTATATTATGTTTTTAATAATAATGTTAAGAAGGATTTCGTTCCAGAAGTATTTTTTGCCAAAATATATTATGTATTACATGTTCAATTTTTCAAATGTTTTCTTAGTTTTTAAGTAGGCTTGTTTTCTAGTCAATATAACTTATTTAAAATACGAAATAATTAATTTAAAATCACCGGAAAACTGTTTGTTTACAATCCATCACTTCGTCATATTACAATCTCGCGGTGTTTACAATCTTACGGTGACATATACAAACCATAATGCATTAAGCACATGGCATTCTTAAAATTTGTACCTTTATATAATAAGTTCATGGACTTCTAAAAAATTAGAGGATGGAGCGCGCCAAACAAAGTTAAGTCGATTCAAATATGGCCATCCGAGCTCTTGTGTTAACACACGAAATCACGATGCACACACGCGCAACAGCCGCGCCGTGACCCGTGTCAGGCCAACCACAGTCCACAATATCATTGAATTGGATTCGTCAATGCAAGTCGTCGGCGCGCTTCGTCCTCTATGTATTTTGTTAAGTCGATGATTAAGTTTTAATAAATTTTTGCAATTAAAAAATAATTATTACGTATTCATTAAAAAATTATACAATATTATGGCTCAACTTACATTGAAGTTCAAGCGACGCGACGCGACATATCATAAAATTTTTCGCCTACAGCATTTCAATACTCATCTCTATTTTTCTTTCTTTAAGTACAAATACTTGCTGTGTGAATATGGACGAACGAATGAACGTCGAAGAAAGAATGCGCGCGTCGAAGCTCCATTTCCATAGCAAAAATGTATAGTACATACCTAATAATAGAATGATAGACATGAATACTATGCTACAAGCAAAATGTGACGCGTCGCGTCGCTTTGACTCTGCGCCAATAATTAGCCTTATTTTTTTAATATTTTATTACATATTTGAATATCCAGCATGATATCCTTAATATTCTTTCAAAATAACTATACATTAACGTAGTCAAACAAATCACAGACGCAAGATATTAACATTAATTATGATTTATGATAATAATTTCTTTAATCATTCCAACTGTCTCCCCATCCTTCTTCGCCACTCAAGTTATCATCAGGAACAAAATTTAATTTTGTACTTAATTTAGTTTTTTCTTCCACTAGGGCAACCTCTTGCTTTTCAATAACTGGGGTCATATCAGCAAAGAAGTCAAATTCGTCATTTCGTTTTGAGATCTCAATTTTCTGATTTTTAATATCTAATTCTGATATATCTATGATGTTGCGTTTTGCATTTAATCCAGCTTGTTGCAAATTGGTCACGTGAACCAGAGAATTGCTTACATTAGGGGTTTCATAAATTGTGTCCTTAATGTTTAGTTTAACCTCTTTAAAATCTATATCTATAATATTGGCGTTTGTTGAATCTGTTTGCTGTTTATTATCCCAGTCATCCCATTCGCTCTCTGATTGCGTTTCTATATCTCTATTCGCTTCCATAGTAGTCGCAATATGATCATCATTTTCAAAAGACTCCCCACCTACTGGCGTAGGTCTCTCATTTAAAAGTATACTTTGATCTATAACAGCACATAATTCACTATCATGATGAAATAATGTGGTGGTATTTAAAACTTCAGTAGATTTGTTTGGCTCAAAACTCTTTATAGAATTTGGTTTTCCGTCTATGAAGATTTTGCTTCTTTTTCCACCCACAACGCTGTCTGCACCCAATATTGGAACTAGTTCACTAAGACAGACTAGAGTTGAGGATACTAAACTGTCATTTACGTCTTTTATTCCGAGAAGTAACTGAAAAATGAAACATAATATTAATACAATATCAAGGTTTACATTGGTTTACAACTTAGCTAAAAAGTAAAAACTCTTATTACCTCTGGTAAAATAAGTTGTGACAGCTCCTCATGTGTAAATACATGAACAAATTTCATAAAATGTGACAGTAGTAGGGTTCTTATTTGTATGTCTCTAACTCCAAACAGCTGAAGTAATCTTGGCTTAACATGTTCTTTGAAAATTCCAATAGAAAAGAAACCTAGCTGTTCACCTGGCTGTGGTCGATCTAAAAGATAGAATAATATTTATTAGATAAAAAAAGATCTAAAGGCCTGTATTCACTTTGATTAGTGCAAGTGCAAGTGACTAGTAATTGAGGCAGTGGAGTGCAGGTGTGTAGTGCAAGTAGTGTCCAATTCTTGTTTAGTGGCTCTTTAGTAATTTAATTTAGTAAATTCAGTAGTAGCTGTCAACACGAGCGTCCAAGTTTCAAAAATAAAACTGCCATTTTGACATGTCCTTCATTTTTAATATTGGTTTTATTAAAAACGAGCTTTTGCCCGCGGCTTCGTTCGCGTTAAGAAGTATTGTTATATACAAACTTTGATCCCCTATTTTCACCCCTTGGAGGTAGAATTGATCAAAATCCTTTCTGCCTCATGATGATGCCTCATGATCAAAAACCTGCATGCCAAATTTCTGCCCGATCGTTCCAGTGGCTTGGGCTGTGCGTTGATAGATCAACATGTCAGTCAGTCACCTTTGAGTTTTATATATAAAGACCACAAAGTATTTTTACATGTCCTTTCCCAGGACTCAAAGTATCTCCATGCCAAATTTCAGCAAAATCGGTTCTGACTTCTGAGGTATAAACGTGAAGAGGTAACAGACAGACAGACACACATTCGCATTTATAATATTATTAGTATATTAGTAAGTAATAAGTATGGATTAGTATGGAAGTAATTGAAAGGGTGTCCTTTTGTACTTTTAATAGGTATATTATTTAATAATGATATACTATATATATGGACGCTTCACACGGCACACCACGTCAGTCTGGCCCATAAAGTTAATATACCTAGCGGAATAATAGTAACAATCTCGAGCTGTCAAACGAAACCAAAATTGGTTTTTATCTGTCACGCACTTGCACTCGCAAAAAATAGAACACGCTTTTAATCACGTTACTACGCAGCCGACTAGTCACTTGCACTAATCAGTCGCTGTCCACATTACTTTCTACTAATCACTCATCACCTGTACTAGTCACCTGCACTTAATCACTAATCAAAGTGAATACAGAACTAATCACGTTACTACGCAGCCGGCTAATCACTTGCACTAAACAGTCGCTGTCCACACTTACTTTTTCCTAATAACTAATCACTTGCCCTAATCACTTGCACTTATTACTAATGAAAGTGAATACGGGCCATAAGTTCTAATAGATAGGATTACTATTCACCGGCTGCCGCATAACAATTGGGAATCTATTTTATCTGCGATTCCCACTATCGAGGTATTAACCGATTCAATGCGGCGCACATTTTTGAAGACTTTCAGTCGTGGCGGCATACAATTTTCTTGTGACACGTTAGCCGTGTCATACGCCATAGAAGTAGATGACACGGCTACCGTGTCACCCGCCACGTTCAAAAAAGTTTTTTGTTTTTTTTGTTTTTTTCGCTTGTATTAACTTGATTTATTTGGTTGAGCCCAAAAAATTGATGTTAACGGAAGGCTAAAATTTTTTGAGTTGATTTCGAGTAGTTTTACTAAGTGTTAACCTGAAAATGGCAGGTAAACTATTTTTTTATTCAGATGTTGCAAACCTTTTGTAGGTTTCAAGGTTAGAAAAATGAGTATATTACATAGATCTGGGTTTCCGATGTAAATTATACATTCGTAGATAAATTTAAAGAAGTTCGTTATTAAGTTTTTTTAACCGACTTCCAAAAAGGGGGAGGTTATACGTTCGGTTGTGGATATTTTTTTTATGTGTTCAACGATTACTTGTTTGTGAACCGATTTTCAAAATTTTTCTTTTGTTGTATAGGGTATTTGTTCCAATTGATCCGGTTCCGAGTTGGTACCATGTTCACAAAAATGGTGGTCTGATGATGGGAATCATGAGGCTAAAAAAGGAGACAGCTCCTACCTTTTTTCAATTCACAAAATATTCAGAAACGAAGCCTATAGGCTTGTTTTACGTGGAAAATTAAGACGTTTTGTTCAGAGTAGAACCTTCTAAAGTGCAATTTGAGGGAGATACAATCGCTTTCTAAATGACACGGCTCACGTGTCATACGCCACACGTTAAAAACCCATAAGACGCGGCTGCCGTGTAATACGAAATGAATGCACCTTTTAAAAAAGGTTGGCGGCCCCTACTTTTTTGCAATTCACAGAATATTCAGAGGCGAAGCCTATAGGCTTATTCTATGTGGAAAATTAAGACGTTTTGTTCAGAGTAGAACCTTCTAAAGTGTAATTTGAGGGAGATACAATCGTTTTTCAAATGACATGGCTCACGTGTCACACACCACACATTAAAAACATGTATGACACGGCTCCCGTGTCATCCGCACTGAATCGGTTAATAAAAACTGCTTTTAATGTATTTATAATATACAAACCTTTTTTAGGTCTTAATATAAATGGCAAGACATATTCTCTTGCTGTAGGATCTAATAGGGTGTGCCTAGATAACAATAATCCTCCAAACTGTTTTGCAACTGTTTCTTCATCATAATTTTCAAGATTTGACAGAATTTGCATAAAAAATTCGCTTTTCTCATCTTCAGATTTCAATGGCAAAATATTTAGAAACTTGTATATTGAAATGAAGTTGTGATTGAAGAAATCATGGTTTAAAACTTCAGATAAGTTTGGTCGTCTTTGAGGGTCAATGTGCTGCAAAACATCTCTGCAATACTTTCTGAACTCCTTCAAATGAGGAACGTTCTCTGTAAAACAATATTGATAAAGTTTAATCATTAACCATGTCTTGTTGTGTTATTTAAATAAAAAAATATAAATTAATATTGTATTACCATCTCTGTGATTTTTAAATACATCCTCTACCAGTACACCATATCCAAATTGGTCTACTTTGGTAATTATTTTATTCGACTCCTCATTAGGATCTACTGCTTTATCATACCTACAACAAAAATTTTATTATGTAGTATGTCACAATATTTTTAAAATGTTGGTATTATGTTGGTTATGTATCCTAGGTACCTATGTATCCTTGCATGTTTCAGGTATGCAGGAGTCAATTCTTTGAAGGAGCATAGATATTGTAGGCCCCCTAGCTTCCATTGTCCATCTCCTGACACATATATTGATGATATGCTCACATTGTTATGAGAAACACAACCCTGTAAAATGAAGTAAATTATGAATTTGACAGCTACAGCTATAAGTTACTATGCATCAAAGAAAACCATTTGAGAATCAGACATAATATGTAGAAGATAGAAATTAGCCTAGGCTCTACAGAACTTGTCATTACTATATGCACTTGTCATTAATTTATTTAATCCTTCAAGCCCCAAGCGGTCTCATGCGACCGCAATAACAATAGAAAGGCTATTGTGTCTCGTTTTTCCACTATCTAAGGATGAATGTAAAAAGTATCAAATATTTTCACTTTACAATAACATATTTTTACACATTCAATATTCATATATTATGTTACCTGTTCATGAAGAAAGACTAACGCTTGAAGAATATTGTTCAATCCAATACATATTTGTAAAGGAGTTTGTGTAGGTAAAACTTGAGATAAAGGTTGCACATACTCCGTTACTAAATGGAAAGTAGACTTTTGTTGCCAAGAAGATATGTATCTCACAATATAGGGATGGCGGTACTTGAGTAGGTTCTACAAAAAAGTGAAAGTTAAATATGTTAAGCACATAAATATTTTAAATTATTAGCAGAATCTATACGTGTACCAGAATCTGATGGCAAAAAGTGAGAAAATAAATTGACTCTAGTCTCTAGCAATACCGGGGTAATTGAACCGAGCTAATCTGTATTTTAAACATGCAAATATAAAAATTTATCTAATGATTTAGGATATTTTTTGAAAATTTGCTGTCAAAAATTGCCATCAGATTCTGGTAGACCTATACTTACATTTGTAAACTTTTCGAGTGGCATGGAAATGTTCCATAGAGGACCAGCTACCGCTTTCCCTTTAAAAACTGAGACAGAGCCATCGCCTTTCAGGCTAAAAAACCTGCAACTATCGCTAATAGTTGCTTGATGGTGAGACCAAAAGTCTGTAGTTTCGTTAGCTTTGGTTTCAATGTTTAAACTGTTTAATTGTGATGATTCGTTGCCCATCATATGGTAATATTGTGGATTATTTCTGAACTTATTTCCAATTTTTACCACATATTGAACCACTTTCAAATTGTCACATTACAAATAATATTTCGTTATCTTTATGAATCTCTGTTTTACTAATCCTATAACTTTTTTGCACAGAAAATGAGAGTTTTCTATATTATTCTGTGATATATTTTTTTACAAAATATCGCCATTGATATCGCCAAAGTGGATTTGATTCAGGTGGACGAAATTCCCGAACAAAAAAAAAATTGGGTTCCAAATTTAAACGTAGCAACTGTACCCAATCAGATAATCTGTGCAAGGTCGACTGTGATTGGCTGATAAAAAAGACCATAGAGAATATAAACTACATGAGAAAAAAGACGAAGAAGGAGTTTAAAATTCAAAGTTCGATTTTCATTTTGTGAAAATTATTTTGTAGCAACTCATACAAAAATTGTAAATTAAATGGATTAATTAATGAAAAACGAAAGGTAAGCCATTGTAAAATGTTAATTTAACCGTAAATTGATAAATTGAAGTAAAACATAACTATGTCATACCATGTTCTAATACAAAGTATGTCATAGTATTATTTGCATATTTGTACAATAATTTACAACTTAAACTATATTAATATGAAAAAGATAGATTATTATTTCATAGAAAATATTACAATGTATATCAGTATGCAGTTAATTTGGAAAATGTGTATATTGTTTTATTGTAATAATACATAAGGTTGATAAGTATACTTACTTAATAATTTATGTAAACTGTATGGAAATGTAGTAAATGAAAAATGTTTCATTAATTTCAGATTTTTAGGTCCCTATACTAGTTTGCAACATTTTAGTCTGCAAGCAATAACTGTTAAGGAGATTTTAGGAGGAGAAGGAAGGTGTGGGATTATGAGTGGTACAGCCACCAAAGAAAAATGCTCTGATCAAGACGTAAGGTGGTATGCAGCTGGCCTGAGCCCACGCGATACATTTCAGCTGTCATATACAGGGTGTAACAAAACAAAGTAATGATACATAAGTGTGTGTGTATAAAGGTGCGCGTCCACTGGATCGGAATCGGAGCGTAGGTACGCAGCGGACGGATTTATTGCTTTGTATTTATGGTATTGACTACTGTGAACTGCACTAGAAGTACTGGAACGTCATTCTGCGCCTGACAAATATTATATGACTACGCGACGCGCCGTCCGCACCGTACGTCCCGATTCCGACCTGGTGGACGCGCAGCTTTAATCCCCTCCCTATATAGAGTTTACTGTATAAGCCAATCAAGTAGTTAGTAGAGTAGCATAGACAGCTATTCTATTATATTTATAAATAAAATACATAAAATTGTACTGTAATATTATTAATAGAAATCAACAAAAGCTTGTGGATTAAATCTGTTTTATTGTTTAATTTACCTTATTAGCCTATTTATTTAGCTATGTACAATAGTTTTTATTGAAATAAAACATTTATTTGAGCTCATTTCTTTTTAATTTAATTTTTTTCAATTTTTGGTATGTTTAGAGTGAAAGGTTTTGCACTTAAAAATTTCTCGTTTAGTTTCAAATTAAAAAAAATAACGGATGTTTATTTTTTTCTTCTAAGTCTGACCTCTTGTTACGTAGTATACAGTTTACATCCTCTCTGGATTTGACCACAGATTACTTAAATATTTGTAGAGATTTGACCATTGAGATACAACAACTTTATCTATGGATTTGAATGCGGTTTTATGTAGTTTGTGGATTTGACTTTTGACTACCTTTTTTGACTTTGACAAAAGGTGACAAAAAACAATCAAAAGTCAAAATCTTTTTTTTTTTAACATAAAGGTCTTTGGATTAAAGCGCTTATTCCACTTGTCCTAATTTAGTGACTGTGTGACCACGAAAGTGGCCGAGGTAATACGTAATACCTGCGAATACGTAATACCAAAATCATTTTCTCATAAGAAAATATTTAAGATGTTTGAGTTATTTTTCAGCTTTAAATAGTAATTTAGTAGTAATTACCTAGGTTCCTGCACAAAGATTTACTTCAAAATATTTAAAGACTAAAAAATAGAGTAAAACACAAAAAATATATAAATAAACAGTTAATTACCTACAAAATATTTAAAGAAAGAAAGAAAGAAAAAATTTATTTTTAGTACACACAAGACACATATATTACAATATAAACAGTACTACAAGAGCAGACAAACTAGGTAGTTTAATTATTTAACGAATTGTGCCTGTGAGATGTGTACAAAAAAGATCTACCAACTTTATGGTAGCTATGGTACCACCTATATTATAGGTACCACCTATTTCACCTCCCTTCTACCTATCTACCAACTTCGGCAATCGGCATCAAATCTACCTATTTTTCAACATAATAATTATCATTGTTCACGTACAAATAATAAACGTTACAGGCTGCTTGGATAGCATTTTGGTATATTGAGTCATCTTTGCACAACATTTCCTTCAGCAATTATCATTAAAAAAAAAAACGAACGAGCTGCAGCTGTTCTGAGTCGTTCACTCACTTCCGAAACTCAGATTAGTCTGTGAACGGTCCGAAACGTGAAATTGATAGTTGATTAATTATTGATTCTCAAATAATTATTACTATTATTATTATTGAAATTAAAGATATATTATATCAGCGTTTCCCAACCTGTGGTCCGCGGACCCCTCGAGGTCCGCGAGTATATGTAAGTATGGGGTCCGCGGTGTCACCTCTGGACCATACATAATCCGATTTTTTACTGTTGATTTTATTAAAGGGGTCCGTGAAAACTGTGCTTGACTTCCTTGGGGTCCGTGGCTGAAAAAGGTTGGGAAACATTGTATTATATTATGATCCTAAAGATGAAATAATATTTCAAGATAAAAATCTATCAGGATAGTCTGACTATCGTCGAGGAGACAAGTAGGTACTTGCACTTCCACATAGCAGTGCAATGTTGAGAGACTGTTCTCCTTTGCCAACAATTTAAAGACATGTCAGAGAAACTAACTCAGCACTGACACATTAGACAGTGGTCCTCAACCTTTTTTAAATGCGGGGCTTGTACAAACATGTTTTGGTCTTGTGACGCGGGCGGCAACAGAAAAATTTTAGGGTTAAAAAATAACATTCTTCAAAATTAACGATTAAGGTGGAAAAACATTCATGACTATCACGACGACTTTACATTATTTTTTCGGTGGGCGTGAATTTCAAAATGGATTAACATCACGCGGGCCACAAATAAAGTCCCGGTGCGGCGCGGGTTGGGGATAGCGGCATTGGAAGGTTTGCTTAATACGTTGCTCTTCGTTCTTTGAAATGAACCTAATTTCAAAGAACGAAGAGCCGAGTGCTGACTGCTGAACATTTAAAATTATTCAATAAAAATATGTATAAATCCTAAGATTTTCTAGTAAAACATAAGATCTACCAATCCCTAATGGTAAATGTCCGAAAAGGTTTGCGATACGAACTTTTACCACCATATATAGTTGGTAAATCTTAGGATTTACAGTAATGGCATGGTATATGCTGAAAAAAAACGGCCAAGTGAGAGTCAGACTCGCGCACGAAGGGTTCCGTACTGTTATACAGCAAAAACATTAAATCTTTATTTTAATTTAATAAGTATTATTATAAGTATTAACGTGGTATTAACCGTGGGAGAGCCATACTTCGGCACGAATGGGCCGGCTCGACCAGAGAAATACCACAGACTCACAGAAAACCGGCGTGAAACAGTTGCGCTGTGTTTCGCCGAGTGAGTGAGTTTACCGGAGGCCCAATCCCCCTACCCTATAATTTCCTTCCCTACCCTCCCCTACCCCTATTTCCTCTTAAAGGCCGAAAGACCTGCAGCTCTTCTGAAGTTGCGAGTGTCTATGGGCACCGGAAGTTGCTTTCTATCAAGTGAAATATTTTGTTTTAGGTACTTAACTTACCTATTAATTAATCACATATTTTGATTGCCTTTTTACTTTTTCTAAAACCAAATATAAGAAGAATACTGATTAAATTATAATAGCTTAGGTAAGCATTATGTTAACTATATTATGTACCTATCTGTTTTGTCTTATAGATTATTAAGGCATTATTTTATTCCTAGAACCTACATTTACTAGTTGACAGTAGCAAAACTTAGCATATACCGAATTTTAATGGTAAATGTTCTAAAAAACGTCGTATTATTAGAAATACTTATATTTACCAACTCGTGTTGGTAAATCCAAAGATTGACACTTAAATCTTAAGATTTACCGTAGTTCGAGCTTTTACAGTAACATAAACACTATCAATAAAACTCTCTCTATGGATAAAAAACGGGTTGCACTCCGGGAGTGCCACCAGAAGTTTTTTTTTTTTTTAATACATAAAATACCTGTATAGGTATTTTATAATTATTACAATCTAGCCTAACTAAGACTAATAAGTAATTTTACGTTAACTTAATCTGCTAAGTAGGGCTAACAAAGATTGTGTCCATCATCACTTTCTTAAAGTCTCTATAAAGGAGAATACACACTATTGTTTGTGTTCGTCACAGTCACTTTAGGTCTTTTACACTGATTTACACTTAATACACTAACTCGATACACTAAGGTTTCGTCCTTTTCAGTCTTCTAACTAAGTCCGTGTTATCGAGGAGCTGGATGGCCTCGACATTCACGTGATGGTGAAGTCTCTTTTCGTGAACTTAGGCGTATCTTTTTATAACTGTAGAGACCATGCCCACATTAAGATCCCGGTGCAGGTCTTCGTTTCTAATGTACCAGGGTGCATTCACAATGCCCCTAAGTACTTTGTTTTGAAATCTTTGTATTATCATGGTATTAGTCTTTTTGGTACAGCCCCATAGCTGAATACCATAAGTCCATACGGGCATAAGGACTTGCTTATACAAGAGTATTTTATTACTGATGGATAGGGATGAATCTTTCGCAATCAGCCAGTACATTTTCCTGTAGCGAAGCTCCAACTCTTCGCGCTTCTTTTTGATATGAGCTTTCCAGCGAAGCTTTGAGTCCAGTGTCATGCCGAGATATTTGGCGGTGTTTTCGTGCGGTATTGCAGTATTGTTAATATATACCGGGTTAATGTTTGGTTTTTTGTTCGTAAAATCAACATGAACTGATTTTGTTACACTTAGCTTTATTCGCCACTTTATTGTCCAGTCATATATGGTGTTAATAGCTTTCTGAACTTTTATCATTGCTTCTGCTTGAGTGTCACCTGTAGCCATTATTGCTGTGTCATCTGCAAACGTCTCAATGGTGCTGTTTTCTATTTTTGGAATATCTGAAGTGTAAAGTAGGTACAGGGCCGGGCCTAAGACACTTCCTTGAGGTACTCCAGCTTTTATATGTTTCAGCTCTGAGTATGCTTCATCTTGTCTCACCATAAACATTATTTGAAATAGGTAAAATTCTAAGATATCTGCAAACTGTTTTGGGAGCAGTTTCCGTATTTTTTTAATTAGTCCCTCATACCAAACCTTATCAAAAGCCTACGCAACGTCCAAAAACACTGTCGTGCAGACTTTGTTTTTCTCTAGTGCTTTTTCTATTACTGCAGTTATTCTGTGAATTTGGCCAGTCGTAGAGTGTTTTTCTCTAAAGCCAAATTGATAGTCTGGAATCAATTTTCTTTCTTCTAGTACTGGTTTGAGAAGAAGCTTCTCAAATAGTTTTGACATAATAGGTAATAGAGAGATTGGCCTATAAGATTTTGTTTCGTGTGGTGGTTTCCCAGGTTTTGGCAGCATTATGACTTCTGCTACTTTCCACATGTCAGGTACGTATTTATTTTGAGTCTTAATGCGGCATTTATGTGCGTAGTTAGTTTTAGTATTGCCTTTGGTGGCAAGTTTCGCAAAACTTCTCCTGTGATAAAATCGAATCCAGGAGTTTTTTTTCAGGCTTAGTTTTTTTTCATCTCACTTTTAACTTCTCTTGGAGTGACAAGTTTTATATTAGGCTCATCTGACGATAAATCTTCAAAATTTTCTTCTAAAATAGGTTATTGCTCTAATTCTATATTTGGTTGAAAGATTTTCTCTAGATGATCTGCAAACGTAGCTGCTTTCTGTTCACTGCTTATAGCCCAGTTCCCATTTGCTGTTTTGATGGGAGGTATTTGGGCAATGGGCTTTTTAAGTCCTTTTGTTGCTTTCCATAAAGAGTATTCTGTTGAACGATCGTTAGTCAGTTGAGAGAGGTATGTGTTCATGCTGTTTTCGTTGAACTTCGTGAATTCCCGCCTGAGTTTGTTCGTGAGATTATTAAGATCTTTTTTTATCTGGACACTTGCCACTTCTTTCGCGTTTTCCTTTTCTCTGCTATAAGTTGCCTTATTTCTATTGGGTAGCAATTTCCTTTTATTTTTCTGCTAGTGATGGGTGTATTATTCCACGCACAGTTTTGTATATTTTTTACAAATTGTCTTACATCTAGATCCAATTGTGGAATATTGTGGAACCTTAAGGTTTATGATATGTTCTAGATGGAACTTAAAGCTGTCCCAGTCCGTGTTTTTATTTACAAGCGTGACAGGGAGCTCTCTCATTATGATTTTCTCACTAAATATCAGAATTATGGATGAGTGATCCGAGCTCATATCAAAGCCTTCCTCGATTCGTAGAAAATTGGATGATATCGACGGTGGAAAGGCAAAAGTTACCAAGCGACACTTGGGGTCAAAATGAGTTTTTTATATATTTGGAATCAGCGAATTTTTCTCTATCGATTAGTCTTAGTCCCATGTCTCTACGAGCACTTTTGATGTCGCTTAGGAACTCCGTGAAAACGGGTATTTTTCTAATTTTCGGCGACCAAGCGACAACTTTTTGATACCTTTTAAAAAAGTAGGCATTTGGAAATATCTACATGTTTCTTTTTTTACTTGGTAATTTTTGGCTTTACGCGTTTTTAATTTAAACTACAGTAAGTAATTGTAAGTGCCTTTCCACTGTTGGTATCAATTAGGTACTTGGGATGTTTTACCTAAATACATTTATTTATGTATGGTGTTTCGGACTCTTTTTCAAACCCTTCAGATATTTTTTCTGTCGTTTAGTATTTTTTAACAGACGCTAATCATATCAAAAATTCGATATAGTAAATTTTACTCGCCGAAACTAAGACAATAGGTGGCGCTTGGTAACTTTTTACCTGCCGTTTTATCTATGAATTTTGTTACTTGGATACCAATTGCTAAAATAATTATTTAATTTTAAATGTGGTTAGCCCAAACAAACACTTGATTCGTTGTCGCTTATCCCCGCTGTAAATCATACGGTGGATAGTAACGGTTTTTTCGATCAGTCGTAGTTCCACTGTCGCTTAGGTAACCAGCGTGCGCACTCTCGCGCATTTCCTTACTACTGTTTTGTGCGATACGACACTTGGTATGTATTAAAATTATTATTTTCAAGCTAACTCTGTTTTATTGTCTATTTATTTTAAAAAAATCTTCAAGTTCAACATGAATCGCAGTCGGCGAATATAATAAAAATCGATGATATAATTGGCCGAGAAAAAATTTCGGGTGTGGAAAGTAACGATTTGGCATCGCTAAGTTCTTAAGGCGTGAAGAGGAAACAGACAGACAGACAGACGGACACACTTTCAAATTTATAATAAATTCATAAGAAATATTTTACTGATACCGTAGCAAAAGTTGATTATAAAATAAAGGAATTTATTAAGACAACTGTCTTTTTATTTTGAACCAACTTCCAAAAAAAGGAGGAGGGTTCTCAATTCGATAGTATGTTCTTTATTTATGTTTGTTCGCGGCAAAACTCCGCTGTTTGTGGACCGATTTTTAAAATTCTTCTGTTGTTGTATAGTATATAGTTGAAATTTGGTTCCACGTTCACAAAAGTTGTGATCTGACGATGCGATCCACGAGGAATCGACGGAACTCCTTAAATTTTTATGTAAACATGTAGCGATTTTAACTTTTCCTGAAGGATTTCAAACATATATTATCTATATACTATCAAAAAGTAACATTTTGAAAAAATGTATACCCTGGTTCCGAAGGTGCTGTACAGAACTTTTCAATCCTTATAGATTGACTAGCTGTTGCCAGCGACTTCGTCCGCGTTAATATAGTATGCCTATATAGACTTTCATTTAAACTTTCAACCCCTATTTCACCCTCTTGGGGGTAGAATTTTCAAAAACGCTTAAACACGTATCCAATCATTTTTAATCAGTAGCCAAAACATAAAATTTCATGTTTCTAACTCAAGAAATTACGGACTTTCATTCAGACTTTCAACCCCTATTTCACCCCTTTCGGGGTAAAATTTTCAAAATTCCTTCCTTAGTCTACTTAATAAAACAACCCGGCTGTAACTTTAATATAAATATATATATCTTCGAATAAAGCGACTCATATAATAATGATCGAACTTCACTCGGTAAGTTCGTTTGATCATTTATAAAATTATACATACCTATTATGACCTTCGAAAACATGGTACTAAAGTCGTTTGTAGTTAATTTGTAGTGTGTTGTAGATTAATAACATTAATTGGCATGGAGATACTTTAATATTTTACCTGTAAGTGGAATTTATTCCATACGAAGGTGTACCTTTTATAATATCCATAGGCACTGAACAGGACCCCTGAGCCTTATTAAAGCCTGATAATGAATAATGATATAAGTTTGGAATTTTAACGAAAAATTCCTTTAAAGTATAAAAATATTTTTTAGAAAATGACATTTTTTTCGCGTTTTATAGAATACCGAGCAAAGCTCGGTCAAATAGCTAGTCTGTCTCTGTCAGTCTGTCTGTCTGGCTATATTCTCAAGAACGGCTATAGCTAGACATCTATAATTTTCACAGATAGTGTATTTTCGTTGCCGCTCTAACAACAAATTCTAAAAATAAAATTAATTTTCAAAGGGGTCTTCCATACAACAAACCTGATTTTTTAGCCTTTTTTGCTAGATGTCAATAATGGCAATAGCTAGGGACTTGAAATGTTCACAAAATACTCAATTATATTTATACTTTTATAATTAATAATAAAATTAAAATAAAATAGATAAATAAAAGGATCTCCCGTACAAAAAACCTATTTTAGCCTATTTTTGCTCTATAATTGTACGGAACCCTTCGTGCGCGAGTCAAACTCGCACTTGGCCGATTTTTACGATTGGCCTAAACCTCAATTAGGTATATTATCTGTACCTACTCAATCTTCATACATTTTAGAAGTCGGTAAGTCCGTACGGTACGTATAATATAGTACGGTTCATTGGAAATCTGAATATTGTTCGTACTGAGGAACTCAGCTTCAATTATTTGTTTGAAAATAATTTGTTCAAAGGCATATTTCAAATATTGTATACTTGATTGGTTTTTCTTCAACAGTTAAACTTCAGTTATTTTCGATTGCAGCATAACTATACTGAGCAAATTTCCTCACTGAATCTAAAAAGTAAAAACTTTTGAGTTCTGGGTCAAATTTGGTGGCAGGTAAATAATTACATAATTTTATTTGTCGTATAGTAAACATTGCTTGTTATAATAATGGAATATTATGAAAAAAGGGGGTCTACCCTTTGCTTGTTCAATTAAAAAAATAATTCTGTACTTATCCCTTTTTGCTTCGAACCATTTAGGGAAAAATATATATTTAGACATCTTTACTAGATTGAAAGATAAAACGTTTTTGTCGGTTGGTAACTTTTACCTGCTTCTAAATTTAGGTAAATTGTAACCAAACGCCACTTCTACGCATAATAAACGGAAATACCTTTTTTTAATAAACCAATTAATAAAGACATAAAAATACTTTAAAAATCCAACGGATTTTTTCAAATATCTCTAATAGCTAATTTTCTACGATTTTTTAAAGAAAAAATGAATCTTTAAACGGCTCTGCTGTAAATATGGCGCTTGGTAACTTTTGCCTTTCCACCGTCGATATATTTTTGTATATGAAGAAATCAATTAAATCAGGAATTTTATTGGGATCTGTAGGCCAGTATGTAGGCTTTCCTGTTGATATAACTTTGCAATTTGTCTCGTTTATAGCGTTCAATAGCTCTTTTCCTTTTGTAGTAGTAAGTCTGGATCCCCAATAGGTGTTTTTAGCGTTAAAATCACCACCGAGTATGAATCTACTGCCAAGATTTTCTAATAAGTTCTTGTACACATCTGATTTTATAGAATACCTCGGTGGAGAGTATATAGAGGCTAGAGTAACCGGAAATGATTTTTTTTTACACAAACAGCCACTGCCTGTATTTCTTCTTGCTCATAATTTTGTATACTTCATAGTGACAAATATTTTCTTTTATGATGACAGCACTGCCACCTCTGGCAGTATTATCAGGGTGTAAGGCATGGTATGTTTTGTAGCCCTTTATTTGAATATATGTTTCTATTGTGAAATGAGTCTCAGATATACGACACACGTCGATATTCTCTGTGCTTAGGACTACTTGCAACTCAGTTTGATGTTTTTGTAGTCCATTTGCATTCCAAGTCATAATCTTTAATGACTTAATCATTTTGATTTCTGTGAGTGAGTAGCTACGTTAGCGCTACTTCCCAGTTTTTTTAGTCTGTTGTCAAATGAGGTCATCAAATCGAGAATTTTGTTAATTTTTTCATCCGTATTTGCGCGAACCTCAGGCTGTGGTTGATGATTCTTATTTGCTTTAGCCATTTGTGCAAAAGTAATATTTTTAACTACTTTGTTATTATTATTTTTACTAAATTTTGAAGTTTCAGTTTTACCTGCTGATTGATTAGAGGTTGTACAAGTTGTCGGGCACTTCTTCTTCATTGCTTTGGATTTCATGTTTTGAAGCTCTTTAGCTACAACACAGCCCCTGTAGTTGGCAGGATGAGCTTCGCCACAGTGAACACATTTTGGTTTTGCCTCAGCTGGTTTCTGGCAATCCTTAGTTATATGTTTAGGGTTCTTTCGAGCAGTATTTTTGTGTGTGGCCATAAGCATGACATCTCTTGCATTGAGGTATTAGTTTTGTGGTCTTCAGTGGTTGGATATCCACTTTGCAACCTAGCACTGATTTTATGTTATATATTTTATTTATGTCTTCGTCCTTCTCAAACGAAAGCACGAACATATATTTTAATGGTGATTTATTTCTCCAGCTCAGTTTATTGATCGCTTCCTGGATCTTATAACCTTTTGATTTTAGGTCCTCTACTATTCTCTCTGGCAAACAAGAGGAATGTAAGTTTTTCGCAATGACTCGTATTGGTCTGTCTTGCTTATTCTCATATGAGTACCATAAGAGCCCATTTTGTCGAAGCAACTTAGTAATAGCTCTATATGAGTCTTCATTAATAGCATTTATTTTCAGGTTTTCGCCATTCAGCATTTTTGCAGTAAACGACACGTTAGGTATGCTTGTCATGAGTAAGTCATAAAATTCTTGGTAGCTTTTGACATTTTCAATAATTATAGGTGGTGGTTGGGGCACCTTCTTAACTTTTTCTTGTTTTGGCTCTTTACTAGACTCTGATTCTAGCTGTTGTAGTGGGGAGAGTGAAGCGTTAAGCTTTCGTTTCTTCCTGCTTTTTTGTCGGACCCACTCAGTTTCTTTAGCTAGCTCCTCTTCATACGTCTCATAATCAACATCGACAGGAGGAGCCTTGATGACACGATGTTGGCTTGGCGATTTGTCTTTTTCCTCTTGAACTTTTTTCAGTTCTTCCTGAAGGTTTTCTATTTGGTCCTGGAGATCCTTTACTAGGCGTTGTAGTTTTTCACGTGCCGCCTTCTCTTCTAAATAGTGGTTGTATATGAATTTCTCTTTTGCTGTTTCAATCTTTAGCTCGTGGGTAGCCATTATAATAGACTAATGTGTGTGCCGGCAGAAGTATAAACTTAATTATTAACGTTGTGCATTTTTTTTAACCCATTTTTATGAAAATCGATTTTTAAAAAATCGTCAATCAAGTTGTTTTGATCAAGTTTCGATCAAGGTTTCGATCAAGTTTCGATCAAGTTTCGATTAAGGTTTCGATCAAGTTTCGATCAGGTTTTGATCAAGTTTCGATCAAGTTTCGATCAAGTTTCGATCAAGTTTCGATCAAGTTTCGATCAAGGTTTCGATCAAGGTTTCGATCAGGTTTCGATCAGGTTTCGATCAAGGTTTCGATCAAGTTTCGATCAAGTTTCGATCAAGTTTCGATCAAGTTTCGATCAAATTTCGATTAAGTTTCGATCAAGGTTTCGATCAAGTTTCGATCAAGTTTCGATAAATTTTCGATAAATTTTCAATCAAGTTTCGATCAAGTTTCGATCAAGGTTTCGATCAAGTTTCGATCAAGTTTCGATAAAGTTTCGATCAAGTTTCGATCAAGTTTCGATAAAGTTTCGATCAAATTTCGATTAAGTTTCGATCAAGGTTTCGATCAAGTTTCGATCAAGTTTCGATAAATTTTCGATAAATTTTCAATCAAGTTTCGATCAAGTTTCGATCAAGGTTTCGATCAAGTTTCGATCAAGTTTCGATAAAGTTTCGATCAAGTTTCGATCAAGTTTCGATAAAGTTTCGATCAAGTTTCGATCAAGTTTCAAATTGAGTTCGAGTTCGAGTTCGACACAAAACACTACTCTCCAACCGTCTTACGCGTTTTGTATGGTTTTTCGATCAACACGAAAATCTATCGCGAGTTTCACAGTTTTTACCCATCCCACAAGTGCTCAACGCCGCTAAAGAAGTTTTCACTTCAACAAGCAAATTTTATTCTAAAAAATTTACTGATATGAGGTAGATCTATAACTTTTGGTTCAAACATATCTACCTAATTCTACCAATTTTTGGCATGACGTCTACTGATTTTCTAAAATTTGGTGTGACAACACTGCCTCAAACTTCAAAGGGAAGCGTTCCCAGATTGGGGGTTTTTTTCGCAATTTTGGGGAAAACTTTGACTCTCGGCGAAAATTTGGGGAAACAGTATCTTTGGGGAAATGTTTGGAGAAAATCAATACACTATGGGGATTTTTAGGGGTTAGCACTTCTAAAAAACATAACAAACAAATAGAATAGAGAAAACCGCAGTCCCAGACCATAATATTATGAGAGTGAGAAGTGTCTTAGGCCCGTATTTTTGGTCAGTACTCAAGAATCAAGATGCATCTCGGTCTCAACTTGAGACCGAGATGAGACTCCCAAGACACGGTTCAGGGTCTGTGATTGGTTGGCTGTCAAAATTTGGACCAATCGCAGAGCCGAACCGCGTCTTGAGACCGAGATGCATCTTGAGTACTGACCAAAAATACGGACCTTAGAAAACCGTGGCGGGTGCATAAAGTAATAACCAACCCAAAAAATGCTAAATTTATTTAATTCTGAAAATGTTCTGTTTTCTGTATCTTTAATATTCGGTTTTTTTTTCTGTAATAAAGCGATTGGGGATTTTGTTGGAAAACGCATTATTTTGGGGAAATATTAAAATCAATTTGGGGGAAATTGTAAAATTGCATCTGGCAACCCTGAATAAAAAATTTAGAGATGTCTCATTTCTGTGGAGATTTCCTAAATAATTCCTCGTAATAATGGCATTGGCTTTGATAAAAAAGTCAATATTGAGACCTAATAATGTGCGAAAGTCCGTAGAAATTTTTTGCAATGCCACACGAAACCGTAAGTATTGTGCACTCAACAAAATATTTGTTTTCTACAAGTTCGAGTTACGTCATAAGGTTATTATATTTTAGACTGGAATTATCAATACAAACCGGGTCCGTATCCAAAGACCGCCGAAGAACGTGCTGCAGCTGCGAAAAAATACAAGTTATCAATAGAGGAATATGAACCTTACCCTGAAGAGATGGGATATGGAGACTATCCAAAAATGCCTGACATTGGTGCCGATTCAAAGGATAATTTCTACCCATACGATTTTCCAGAATTTAAAAGAAATTTCAATGAACCGGTATGTATTTACATTCTATGCGTATTTCTATTATCATATAAACACTTTCCATGTATTATTATTAGTATACTAATTTCACATGAATTTGAACAATGTTTTGTAAATGTGCTTGACAGTCAGTGAACTTTAAACTACAGGAAGAGTAACTCCGTCAAAAAAAGTGCACCAAAAGGCTACAAAATGTGACCCGAATACATGTATACTTTATGCATGTGTTTGGTACACATTTTTCGTATATATATACACGAGTGACATTCAACCAGGTTGACATGATAATTATTGTCAAACTCATTTTACAATTTGTTTACTTACTTTTTACATAGCTTTTTACAAAATTTTCGTTGTTAAAATGCCTAAATGCCCTGTGAAATGGTGTAGAAGTCATACAGATACGACTTTTGATACAGGAATAACCTTTCAAGTTTCATCAGTAAGTGAATTTTTTTAAATTATGCTTAGGTAAAGTTCTTGTATTTTTTCCGACCCAAAAACATGCCCAAAAAGATGGTTTATTTAAGTTGGATGCCAGGGTATTTGCGTAAAATTAAGCTGGTCTCTTTGTATTTGTCTTATTAAGTTTACATGTTATTGTAAAAATGCAATAATCAAAAAATAATATAATTACAAATTTTTACAAAGTCGCCATGGACAGTGTTATGCAAGGTGTAACAATTTAATCATAATTCATAAACGAGGGTCTGACTAACATCAGTATGGAGTATCTTATTTTTATAATGCCGTTCGTACTTCGTTTAGTAAGAAAGAACCGAATTGGATGCCGAGCCAGATTACTCGTTTATGTAGCATACACTTTAATAGTCATGATATATTTTGTATGAGTAATGACCTAAAATTAAAGAGATTACGAAAATCTGCATTTGCACCGTAAGTTTTTTATTTCAATTCTGTAATAATTTAGCACATAGATTTTTGTAATCTGAAAACGTCTTGTCTAGGTGCTCTGGATAGTTTTAAATTCGTCCAAGTCGTACAAGGTTTGTTCAAAATTATTATATATTATTATTATCGATGACTTAAGCGGGGAATTGACTACTGGGCTGCCCGCGGGCCGCCCGGTCTGGCACAAGTCTGCCGCTTGCCCCGATTGAACACACACAGAACAGGCAAGTCAGTCAAATAGATAGCTGCAGCTCGGTCGTGGACTCATGGACTCAATCTTCTTTGTAATAAATGATAGATCAGCATTGGCATTGATTTCTTTGGATTTTTCAATAAGTTCGCTGTATTAGCAACATTACGTAGATCGGTGTTCATGTAATCCTTGCTTTTAACTTTTTACAAACAAGGATACGACCGGTAAATGGAAATAAACGAATGTCAAAATTGTTTTTATTCCTTCATTCCTAAGTTTAGTGTTCGTATTGTTTACAATAATAAATGTTTTAAAATAATATTTTAAGTGTACTCTGGTCGCTCTCCAAGGCGCGAATGAGGACGGGCCGCCCGTCGCGACCATTCATGTACAGACTTGCCCGTGCCCACGCGGGAAAAACGCGATCTCGCGGGCAGGCTGCGGGCACGGGCCAACGGGCATGTCTGTGCCCGTACCTAGGAATTGACGAGCAGACATGCAACAGAGCTGCCCGTGACCGTCAATTCCCCGCTTTAAGGATCAGAGGAAAATGTTTGATTTTAAAATAATAATTATGTACTCCTTTCTTCGTGATAGTAGATATGTTTGGTGTATACTGCATAATGCCATCCACTTTTGATAATTATTGTCCACGGCTTTGTTTCTTAACTGTGACAGTGACAATAACCTCGCAGGCTGTTGTCCAGCGCGCAATATTATGATACGTTACCTGGGAAACGACCTTGGCGAGAATCTGAATAGTCATATTTTAGTGTTTGAAAAGGAGCCAAATTTAAAACGGTTGAAGTATGGGAGTTACGTTTCCTGTAGTTTTGTTATTCGTAGTTGACAGTAATCTCTAACAATAAAGACAAGGCATAGTGTAATGGTAATATTGATGTTGCCAACATAGATCTTTTTATTATTAATCCTTCGATCGTGGATTCTTGGAAATCTATTGTTATTCTATTGTGTTAAGCTCACTGGTGAGCTAAATGGGTTAAGAGGTTATTGTCACGTTAATAATAAAGGTACATTTTCTTCCAGTTCCACGTGAAACATGAAATTATTGGTGAAGATCGTTTCGATATAAGTTTGAGGCCAAGAGTTCCAACGTCTCAAATGTTGGTATGGTTCTTTGGTGTAGTCGGCGGAAGCTTTGTGCTTTTTTGGTGGCTTGAGGATTATAAAATTGGAAGACCAGTTGTTGCTAAGCAATTTCCCGGAGATGGACCTCACTACCTGTTTACTGCAAAAGAATAAAGTAGAACTTTCAAGATATATGTAATTTATGTTGAAAATAGATTGATTCATTAAAAGATTTTTTTTATAACAATACTTTTTCACCCATCAATCCCCAAGCGGCAGCCAGCTGCCGCATAACAATTGAAAATCTATTGTGTCTGCGATACACATCATGGAGGTGTTAATATTCCAAAATACTTCTCAGGTTCAACTAGCCCTATCAAACTTTATTGTTATAGTTACCAATGTGTTTAAGGTTGCATAGATTTGCATAATTTATCCCATCCAACCAGATAGATTATGGGTCAATAAAAGTGGAGTATTACTTGGTAAAAACTATATCAAAATGTCATATTAATAGAATGTAAAAAGCGATCGTTTTTTTTTAATAAAAAAATAATTATCATAATCCTGTTGCTTTTAAAAAGTGTCAAAGAAGGCAAACTTATATGTGTAACATAGCAAATACTAAACCACGAGCAAAATATTGTTATTAAATAATAAGTAAATATGTAGACAAATTTTTAATTGTTTTTATTTTATCTAAACATACTCCAACATACATTTTACTATACCCTCTCAAGCGTCGGGCTGTCAAAATGTCAAACGCCGTTAGGTTTCGTATTACATGGGAAATTCGCGGAAACTGTTCGCGCGGTTTTTCCGCGCTTGGGTTTCTCAAGATTATAATAATAAATTGTTATTTTATCCACTGTATTTATTATATATGTTTACAATCTAGAATAAATTTCCTATATGATGACGTAACTGTAATATAACCTATAATACTAATAATCTTGGTGCAAACACAAAACTTGAGATTTTTCACACACTGCCGTCCGTCGGCAGGCGACGCTTTGACTATTTATGGAAAAAAACTTAATACATACGCAAGAAACTTACTGTTTATTTAATTAAATATATGATTTACTTACGTTATTATCTTTTCCCGATTAATTTACACTCACAATAACCTCTGTATTTTCAATATATCAGAATTTAGAGCAAAAATGAGCACCTCTACAGTCAAGTAAATAAATTGGAGCATTAATACGAACGACGCTGCGAGCGAGCTAAAATACGTGGGCTTGCTGGCGTCCTGTCCCGTCAGCACGCCCAAGCTAGATCTCGGGAACCGTTGAGATTACTATCGTGTATTGTGGTTCAAATTTTCGAGCAAAATTGGAGCACTCTGCTCCCGTGAAATCAACTTCGAAACTAGAATGTGAAAGGGTTAGACGTGATTAACCGGTGGGCTTGCTGGCGTCCTGTCCCGTCAGCAAGCCCACGCAGATCTCTGAAACGGTAATGATTTGGATTATGATTAAAAACTACAATAGAGCCCTATTTAGAGCACTCTGCTCCAAAAAAATATTAATGTAGCTTCAATAGTTGTCGAGTTACAGGCCTTTGAAAACGGGCTTGCTGGCGTCGCGTCGCGTCCCGTCAGCAAGCCCATTTTTAGCCTGGAAACTACTGAACGGAGAATCGTCAAAAATATCTCAAATCGTAGCTTAGAATGAGGGAACTATGCTCCAAATAGATCAAAATCCTAGGTTCTACGGTTTTCGCGCTATCAGCGAAAAACACTTCAGCCGCCAAAATTTGTCGATTTTCACAACCGCGCGACGTTGCCGTTCCGTGCAACAAGCAAATGAACGCTTCATTTGCCGTTGGTGTACACGAGAATGAACCTTTCGATGGTTTATTTAAGAGTCTCTTTACTTGCAAACCTAAGATGGCTTGTAGTTTATGTCTGAAATAATAGACCTGCAGCTATCGTTGCTAATTCGACATTTGTAATCTTGTAAGTTCATGTAAAAGTAAGCTTGTTTACCTACTCCCTATATTGAAATGTTACCTAATAATATTTCATTTGATGTGATGTGAGTCAGCACAGCATGGTTAAAGGCCTACACGAGCCATAATGGCGCCGCCATTAGTTAAAATAATAATTACTCACGTAAGTAGTACCTACTTTTAAACGAAAACTCAATTTTCAAGTTAGGTATTTATTTAGAAACAATCAATCGGCAAAATATAGAAAGCTGTGTAATATTTATTATTTTTAACTGAGAAATTATTTTTTAACTGATGGCGGCGCCACTTAGGCTTGTGAAGTTGTGATCTTAATAGAAGTGTTGAAATAAAACAAGAAACATACAAATGTGTAAATGTTTTAATTGTTACAAATCAGTCTTGTTTATAAATTAGAATAGGTAAGGTGCCTGAAGGTACCTTTCGCACCTTTGCTGGCTGCTGCTTATAAAACAGTCTTATTCATCATTTGGTTTCTTATGTTACTTTACTACGATTATGATTAAATAAATATAGCGTTTCATTTATTGTAGTGTTCCTATTACGTTTTTTCCAAACATGTTGAAATAAAATTTAAAATAAACTAACAGACAATATAAATAAACATCGTAACAATAGGTAGGTATCACTATACCTAAGCTAGAAATGTGATAAAAATTGTTGTATAACTATGCTTAAGCACTCTTTAGCATAGTTATACAACAATTTTTATCACATTTTTGGTCATAAAATGGCACTAAAATTATGTAAAGTTTCATGTGCACAATCACCTCTTTATTTATGTCCATTTCGCTATAATCCTCACTTTTGAAACCTTCATGAAAATCAATTTTGAGTAGGTATGCCAAAAAATATTCATGAAATAGTCGTGACCACATGCCGAATCTCGAAAATAGTCCTTCAACGATTCCAGAGTTATGGGTACCTACCTTGGTGAGGATTATAGCGACATGCTTTTTCGGTATAATCCTCACCTGTTTTCTGCTAAACGTTTAGGATTTCAGTATAAACTTGGTATCAAAAAATAGTCCGGAAATAGTCGTCCCAAACGATATAAATTTCGACCTGGTTTACTCTGTATAAGCATGTTAAAAACCCATGTAAACTTCTACATACATTTGTCATGTCAAGCACAATCGTGCACAAAATCATTACCTATCTATTAGTGGTTATCTATTTCGTTATTGTTTTAATCCTTCAGGCCCCGCGCGAGCACCGGTGATCGCGACAACAATAGAATACAATAGCAATTCCTGGAAATTCCGACTGAAGTATTTAAGTTGAAGTAGCCTATTTGTATACCTATTCATTTTAGGTATTTTATGTATGTGTTCTACTTACATTTGATCTACAGAACATCATGTATTCAGAATTCGTGGCACTTTAAATCAAATAGACGGTTCAAATTTTTATTTGATTTCATCTATACCTACTTGTTAAAGTAGTTATAATAAATACTAGTAAACACGTCTGTTCGACGATTAAAAATAGAACTATCTCTTTTATGTAAATGGCATTTCGTATCTTTTGTTTCAGTTGTCTGTCGTCAACGTGTGCAATTGTGTATTTGTGTTATTGGCTCGGCTTCGATTTCAGCCGGAAAATAGTATGAACGTAATGGCCTCTACAGACGGGCGAACCCGGTACGAAGTGAAGATAGGCGTAGGCGAGTTTGACAGCTGTCAAACTCGTATGCAGGTACTTCACTTGGTACGAATTTGACAGCTTTGACGGTTCGCAGCGTACCGTCAAATTTGACACATGGACTTAGTGCCGCCAATTTAACAAATATCTGCCTATATATAAGGAAAAATATTTATTGTAGTTATATAAATTTAACGCAATACTTAACATTACTTACGGCTCCTGTCTTTACTTTTAAAATAATTGGTGTTTTAGAATAGAATAGATTTTTTTATTTGTACAAAAACTAAACTACAGAAGAAAAACGATAAAAGAAGCCGTGCAAAAGGTTCCAGGTAATACTGTTAACTGTAGCTGCGACTATTCCAAAAAGAATCCCTCAATCTCTGTATATAAATATCTTTTGTAAAATAAGTAATATGCTAATTTTTGATCCTTGTCACCTGCTATTACAATTTGCAAATGATTTTCATTGAATTTCTTCCATTTTATCTCTATGCTTGCGCTTTTGTCTCCACAAAGGTACGACTTTGTGATTTTTTCTTTTGGACATTTTTCGAAATTAGTTTTAAAAGCTGTGCTTTTAATTCTAGTTCATTATACTTTATAGAATAGTTCATTGATATTTTCGATCCGGCTCTAATGCGACCAAAATTTTAATTGCAAACTAAGGATATTTTCCACGAACTAATTAAAAAACCACTTTTAAATACAAGTTGCGACCATGCGACCGATATAATTTATTCCCGTACCGTAATTACCGTAATTTATTAGTTTTGATAAAATTAAAAATAATACCTACCTATTTAATTGACATTTGACAACATCAAAATCCTTTCTACTAGACTACTTCTCCTCAGACTTCTAAGGGGATAGGTACTAGGTACGTATTGTTAATTTATATGTAGTTGTACCTACTATGTACGGTACTTCTTTACAAAAAAAATTGACCATCTGATGATCTGTGATTTTTGTATCACGCCAGAGTTAACAAAATATACTTGACAAATACAGTATGCGGAAAATATTTCTTTCAGAATTGGTAACACTTTACGAAAATGAAGCTTTTAGGGCATTTGGAACTCTATTTCAAATTAATAGAGTTTAAAATCCGAAAACAATTTTACAAATGTCATTCCGGTTTGACGGTACGAGGTTCGTGTAGTGTGTAGCGGGACGACGAACCGTCAAAACTGTCAAATTTGTCTCTCACGGACGGACGGCGTCCCTCACGGACGCGGTCTGCAGATCTGTATGTAGAATATCATTGGCTTAAGCACTATACCTACCTATTGTTACGATGTTTACTTATATTGTCTGTTAGTTTATTTTAATCCTTCAGGCCCCGCGCGAGCACCGGTGATCGCGACAACAATAGAATACAATAGCAATTCCTGGAAATTCCGACTGAAGTATTAAAATTTATTTCAACATGTTTGGAAAAACGTAATAGGAACACTACAATAAATGAAACGCTATATTTATTTAATCATAATCGTAGTAAAGTAACATAAGAAACCAAATTATGATTAAGGTGACGCCGCGTTAAAGTAAGAAACCGTGTTGGATATGTTTTAGATTGCTTGTTTTCTATGAGAGGCCGGCCTGGCCTCTCATAGAAAACAAGCAATGGAACAGCAGAAAATGGAAAGGGCGTAAGCGACAAAATGGTTTTTGTCACGTAATTTAAAAACCATAAATACATTTCATATAAGCTATGCACATATTAAAGTGTATGCTTCAACCAATTTATGTGCAAATTTTGGAACCTTAAATCACTCTCCTCTGTTGGAAAAATATGAATCCCTTTCTTTACAGAGGTCTTTTCGTTTGATAATTCTGTGTTATAAAAGTTGTCCAGTCGTGTTATGCTATGGGCATGATGAATACTGACGATGAACTTTAATTTCTTAGCTTTAGTAATTGCTGAGAAAAATCGGCATCGCTACAGCCAAATTATCAAGGCGTCGCCTTAAGACTGTTTTATAAGCAGCAAAGGTGCGAAAGGTACCTTCAGGCACCTTACCAATTCTAATTTATAAAAAAGACTGATTTGTAACAATTATAACATTTACACATTTGTATGTTTCTTGTTTTATTTCAACACTTCTATTAAGATCACAACTTCACAAGCCTAAGTGGCGCCGCCATCAGTTAAAAAATAATTTCTCAGTTAAAAATAATAAATATTACACAGCTTTCTATATTTTGCCGATTGATTGTTTCTAAATAAATACCTAACTTGAAAATTGACTTTTCGTTTAAAAGTAGGTACTACTTACGTGAGTAATTATTTTTAACTAATGGCGGCGCCATTATGGCTCGTGTAGGCCCTTAATCATGCTGTGCTGACTCACATCACATCAAACGAAATATTATTAGGTAACATTTCAATATAGGGAGTAGGTAAACAAGCTTACTTTTACATGAACTTACAAGAAGATTACAAATGTCGAATTAGCAACGATAGCTGCAGGTCTATTATTTCAGACATAAACTACAAGCCATCTTAGGATTGAAAGTAACTTCTCTTAAATAAACCATCGGAAGGTTCATTCTCGTGTACACCAACGGCAAATGAAGCGTTCATTTGATTGTTGCACGGAACGGCAACGTCGCGCGGTTGTGAAAATCGACAAATTTTGGCGGCTGAAGTGTTTTTCGCTGATAGCGCGAAAACCGTAGAACCTAGGATTTTGATCTATTTGGAGCATAGTTCTCTCATTCTAAGCTACGATTTGAGATATTTTTGACGACTCTCCGTTCAGTAGTTTCCACGCTCCAAATGGGCTTGCTGACGGGACGCGACGCCAGCAAGCCCGTTTTCAAAGGCCTGTAAAGCTGCGTATCGATTTCGCGCGGCAAACCAACGAACATTGGCTCGCGCGGCGGCCGCGCATTATGCGGCCTCCACACGATGGGCCATCATGGACAATCTAGAATGTGCCATTAATTGTGACAATGATCGCGGATCTGTCCACACGATCGCTGCACCTCCATTTGTTAATTGTCATCGGTTTACAATGGACGTCGAAACAGCAGCTGCTACTATTTACTTATTTAGTGTCTATAACCATTATAAAAATGTTTACTCTTTTAGAGTAAACATTTATACTTATAAATAATAATAATATAATAATAATAAATAAAATAAATTATATTTTATTTTATTATTAATAATAATAAATTTATTATTATTAATTATATTATGTTATTAATAATAAATAAAATAAATTAATTATTATTTAAATTAAATAATAAAAATATAATAATTGTAAATAATAATATACCGTAAATAATTTGTTCGCATGTCAATTACCACACGCGTCCGCACCGTACCGTAAACGAATACGAACTGAGTGATCGGCGACCGTGTGGACACGCTTACAATCATGGCCGAACTTCCTTTGATGATTGTGCGAAAAACCGACACAAGGCGATTACGCACAATCGACGGCCATCATGGCCAATCGCAAACGATTATGCCCTCCACACGATCGTGATCGCTTGTGATTGTCCATGATGGCCCATCGTGTGGAGGCCGCATTATGGGTACTGCGCCGCCGCGCGCGGCAACTTGAACATCTGCGCGCTCGAACGTGCCGCGCGACGAACCAATTTGTGTCGGTTTTTGACGGCGCGGCAAAGGAGTGTCAGTGCGTTGTGCGCGCGCAATTGGGACGGACCTCACTCATTTTTAATTGGATACGCGCGGCAAAAACATGGATAACGAGAAATGTCGTACTTTAATTAATTAGATTATATGCCACTAAACAATTTCTATGGAACAGTAAATGTATTGATTATCACAACAAATCATTAAGCTCATAATCGCTTGTTAATAATATGTATAATAAATCTTATATTATATTTATACCTTATATCTTTAAACGATTTTTACATCGAACACCACGATTTTTACAACGAACGATTATATATATAAATATATAATTGGAATCTCGGAATCGGCTCCAACGATTTTCATGAAATTTAGTATATAGCGGGTTTCGGGGGCGATAAATCGATCTAGCTAGGAATCATTTTCATAAAATGTCATTTTTTGTGTTTTTTGGAATGTTTGAATACCGAGCGAAGCTCGGTCATACAGCTAGTTATCTTTAAACGAGCAATTCTTGCATATATATAATTGGAATCTCGGAATCGGCTCCAACGATTTTCATGAAATTTAGTATATAGGGGGTTTCGGGGGCGATAAATCGATCTAGCTAGAAATCATTTTTAGAAAATGACATTTTATTCCTGTTTTATCGAATACCGAGCAAAGCTCGGTCAAATAGCTATTAGCTAGTAATGATAAAAGCAGCAGCGGCACGTCGCCGATGTGATACGTCCATGGTTGTCGCGCTCAATAATATGATCAACGCTCGTTCACACTTCACGGATCGGTTGCCGCGCGCGGCTGCCTCGCTATAATGAAATACTGCGCATAAAATGGCTCGCGAACCAAAACACAGATTTGTCATTTGCCGCGGTCGAACAATGCTCGCACGGCCGCCGCGCGAAATCGATACGCACCTTAAGAGCCCGTCCTCTCTTTTCTACTGCTCTCTTCACACTCACGCCCGTCTTTCATATGCCAGGTGAAAAAGGACGATCGCCAAGTTAGCGGGCAGATAGAGGTTTTCTGTTTTTAAAGGGTTTTTTATATTGAAGTGGTAAAAAGTAATTCCAACATTGTATAGACGACTTTCTCAACAGTACATTGTATTTTATTCATACCGTTAAGACGTCAATACAATCCATAAAAAGGTGATATTCTAAACCTTTTACAGCAAAAATCACAAAAAAAGTTGGATTATTTAAAGATACTTAAAAAAAATTAAAAATCTAGCTCCAACACTATATTATAATTGAAATGATCTTACATGTTGTGCATTAAAACTTATAGAAATACTGTATTTTAACTGTTAAATCACGTCTGTTAAATGAGCGAAATCGGCAAAATTTCGTATATGGACTCTTAACTCGAGAACTATTGAAGCTATATTAATATTTTTTTTGGAGCAGAGTGCTCTAAATAGGGATCTATTGTAGAGTTTTTAATCATAATCCAAATCATTACCGTTTCAGAGATCTGCGTGGGCTTGCTGACGGGACAGGACGCCAGCAAGCCCACCGGTTAATCACGTCTAACTCCTTTCACATTCTAGTTTCGAAGTTGATTTCACGGGAGCAGAGTGCTCCAATTTTGCTCGAAAATTTGAACCACAATACACGATAGTACTCTCAACGGTTCCCGAGATCTAGCTTGGGCGTGCTGACGGGACAGGACGTCAGCAAGCCCACGGTTTTTAGCTCGCAGCGTCGTTCGTATTAATGCTCCAATTTTGCTCTAAATTCTGATATATTGAAAATACACCTAGCTCGATTGGGCTTTCTGGGGGGACGCACATCACAATAACATTTCACAACAATAACCAGTGTTGTCACACCAAATTTAAGAAAATCAGTAGACGTCATGCCAAAAATTGGTAGAATTAGGTAGATGTAAAGAACCAAAAGTTGGTGGATCTACCAATCGTATCAGCAATTTTTTTAGAATAAAAAATGCTAGTTTATCCATAGAGAGTTTTATTAATTGTGTTTATACATATTTTTATTGAATAATAATTTTAAATGTTCAGCACTCGGCTCTTCGTTCTTGGAAATGATTTGAATTTTTTTTTGATTTTGAATTTTTTTTTGATTGAAATGATTTTTTACCCCCTACACATCAATACGGGAGTGATTTTTTCTTTGCGTTCACCCCATCGTATGGGATGTCGTTGGATGGGTTTTTTAAAAATATTACGAGTATTCAAAATTTTTCGATTTAGGGATCCATTTGTGATATTATACGAAGTTTTAATGTGGAAAAAATTGTTAGAGTCCAGTACCGGTAAGACCGGGTTACTTTAGCTACTGCGGGCAACTTTGACTCAAATCGGAAAAATGTTTAAACTTCCCACCACGTTGCTGCTAAAGCAGTAATCGATTTCGTTCAAGCGGGATTCATTAGATGGCATTAGTAGCGCTAGTTTTCAATTGGTTGGGCACTTGTTTGCGAGGTATGAAACGGTCATTTTTATGTCGGAGTTCGGACATGTAACAACGTGCTTAATTTACGTGTGCAAACTTTATAGTGAAACTGAACTATTACGGCGAGTTTCGTTTAATATTATACTAAATCAGGTCAGAAAAATATTAAGGACTAGAAAGATTAAAGAAACAATTCCTTTTATACGAGATTTAATTGAAAAAATTTAGTTACAAAGTGTAGGGATATTTTGCCTCGTAAATTCGGGTAACATTGGCTCTTGAGCCAAAGTTGAATTCATTATATTTGAGATCTCGCAATGTCATCAAAATATCGCCGTAAACCAGGTAGTAGTCGCTATATCGATTATATAGATGAAGAAATTGAAGAATGCTTGAATATTTTGAGGTCATGCCATGCCATGCCTCAGCGAGAAGCTGCTACTATGCTTGGGATAATATTATATGTAAGATCCCGTTCCCGAATTTTAAAAAAAAAAAAGGTTGTTTCTCAGTGCTTGTGCAGTGCTAGATAATTAAGTAAATATATAAGAATCGATGACTGATGCTGATTGATTTCAATAAGAAGGATGTGCAATCATAAACGGCATAATATGATTATTTTGTAAGCATTTATAGTTACTAAATTATTAAAAAAATTAATACTTTTGATAGATATATATATTTATAAAAAAACCTACTTAAGATGATCTTCATCAATAAGACGGTAGGTAAATGTAAGTTTTTGTTAAAATTCATATGTTTTTGCAAAAAAATATTGAATTTTTGATGTTGAAGTGTCTATTATTGTTTAACCTGTTATTTTAGCGAGTTACTTTAGCTCTGTGTCAGGATAAATAAAAGTTTTATGCTAAAAATAATCTGAGAGACAAAATCACCCTTCTTACAGATCAACTTTGGCTCAATTTAAAAAATATAATAATTGTATACTTATAAATATTTATTAAATATATCATTTATTTATAATTAGCATATATCCTTATTAACCAAATAAAATCAATATAAAACTTATAAGTCCTCCAGCGCTTCTATACCAGATAGATTTATAAAAAATTAAGAAAAAAGTAGTCAAAGTAACCCGACCCGACGGTATCCCCCCTTTCTACCAGCTAAAGTTCTAAACAGTTGCTTCTGAAAATGTGAAAAAATTCACGAGAGTAGGAAATAATATGCTGAATTTAAAAGGAAAACTATCATTGCTAAGCAGACTTCATAAGTTATCGAGTAATAGTTGATCAATTACAAAAATTATATTCGTAGAAGTACGAGTACAAAGGAACTTTTCGATCAAAATCCTTTGAACATAACTGAGATGATGTTGTTTGTAGTGTAAAACACGTTATAGGGTCTAAACACACTAGGCTGAATTATGCCGGCGTAAATTCCGCCGCGTTTAAATTGCATACAAAATACGGGCCGAATACTAGGGGTGACACACTATTACGTCGCCTTTTGTATGCGTTTGACATTTGCGGCGGAAATTACGCCGGCGTAATTCAGCCTAGTGTGTTTAGACACTTTAACTTGTATTCATTGACCATACAAAAATTTCAAAAACTAGCGGTACTTTGGAACCCTATATTGCGCGTGGCACGACACGCACTTGGCCGGGTTGTTTTAAAGATAATTGCTGAAGGAAGTATTGTACCAAGACGAATCAATGCAATGTACCAAAATGCTATCCGAGTAGCCTGTAACGTTTATTATTTGTACGTGGGAGAGCCATGCTTCGGCACGAATGGGCCGGCTCGACCGGAGAAATACCACGTTCTCACAGAAAACGCCGTTTCGCCGAGTGAGTGAGTTTACCGGAGGCCCAATCCCTTACACTATTCCCTTCCCTCTCCTATTCCCTTCCCTACCCTCCCCTATTACCCTATTCCCTCTTAAAATGTCGGCAACGCACCTGCAGCTCTTCTGATGCTGCGAGTGTCCATGGGCGACGGAAGTTGCTTTCTATCAGGTGACCCGTTTGCTCGTTTGCCCCCTTATTTCATTAAAAAAAGACGTGAACAATGATAATATGTTGAAAAATAGGTAGATTTGATACCGAAGTTGGTAGATAGGTAGAAGGGAGGTGAAATAGGTAGATCTACCATAAAGTTGGTAGATGTGACAACACTGACAATAACAATGACTGCCGTCACATTGACATAAAAATGGCACCTCTCAGATTTTTTTTTTTATAAATTCACTTGCCATAGATACAGTATGAAACAGCCATAGACCGCTTAGGTCTTCGACAGTGTATAGAACACCTCACACTTGTGCACAAGCTTAAACTTTTTAAATGATAAGAAAACATAAAGTCTCGTGCTCACCGCGGCACCTGGTGCCGCGCGACGCTAGAAGGGGTTACTTTTATTTGTCTCCATGAGCCGCCCGACGCTCGAGAGGATACTCTATTTTCATTTTAGTCTAAATGAATTAGAGCAGTCAACAGAGTACATTTATATAAAAAAATATTTCTATTGAAATATTTCTTACTTCTTAGAGCTAATTTAGAACTAAGGTACAAATGATTACAAGTCCACTATTTGTATATGCTTGTGAAGTATTCATCTTCCAAATCATATAAATCAGCAGCAATATCATCACGGAGGGACATCAGTTTTTGGTCGCACTCTTGTTGCTTAGTTCTAAACAATTTGGAGTTCTGTGTTATGGCTTCATTAACTGATGGGAAATCATTTAAAATAAGATACTGCTTAATATCTGACACTAGTTTCATCAAGGACTCCCCGGCACGAACTGAAATGTAAAAATATCAAGTATTCAAATTTAAATGTCAAATCTGTAACCTTAATTATTGTTTCTCATTTATGCAAACAGAATATAGAGAGCCTACTTATTATACAGTAATGATACAATTCATTAGATATTAAGATATTAAATAAAGGGAGTGCCTCCGCTGCCGGCGCCGGTTGCCGAAATGGCTGCCGGGCGCCGGCGCCGTTTTCCGAAATCCGAAGTTTGCCGAAGTCACGCGATGTTTGCCGAATAGGATGCCGGCGCCTAATGCCTATTCGGCAAACATCGTTTGTCAAATGACAGAATAATGATATAAAACATCAGTGTTGACAAGGACTTGCAAAGTACCAATAATAAGGTCTTATTGTGAGGATACATAATAATATTATAATGGTAGTGATGATGATGATGATGATTAATGTGATCTGCATAGTAGCATATACATTATACATATATTTATATCAGTACCTTTCTTTCCTTAAACAATCCTGAAACTCTCAAACATGTAGGTATGAGGAGTCCAAAGTTCTGTGCAGCACCTTCGGAACCGTGGTATACCTACTGTGTTGCAAAATCTTACTTTTTGGTAACATTTGATCAAATGCTTCACGAAAAACTAAAATATCTACAGCCGAACATAATAAAAACCTCCTCCCACAGACATAGATCAAGATCTATGATACTTCCTTCCGAGGGTGGAGGCACAGAGTACAGACATAGATCAAGATCTATGTCTGTGCGTCCACCCTTGAAAGTTGGTTAAAAATTCGAATATTTGAGGTTATATTTCTTTTTAAAATTTGTTTACCGGCACAAATTTTATGCGTTTTCACCGTGCCGGCGCCGACAGCAGTTGTTTTAAATCTTGGCTGCCGGCAGTATACATACCGCCGGTTTCCATTACTTATATCTTTGGGAGCCGACGCTGGCAGCTGAGGCACTCCCATTAAATAAATTAAAGCTAAGTACTATATTTTTCCCAGCACATCAGGGACATCATCGGCTATTAATAATCATATATTTTTTCAACATACCTATATTTGCAGCCCTGACTTGCATTTCATATGTATCTTGTTCAATTTGTGTCAATCTGTTTAGTTGGGATTCATTTTCGCCTTTAGCCAATTTTATAATTTCTAAAAAAAAAACCAAGTAATTTATTCAAAAGCCATAATAACAAAACTACAGGCCTAGCAGTTGTTGAGCAGCTTTTAAGATTTCCCCAAAGGCAAAAGGTTTAAAATAAATAACGATTTATACATAATAATTATACAAGTACAGAGTCATGTGGGTCATTTAAACTTTGATGCTTTAAAAAACTAAAATATTATTAGAACAATGAAACAAAACTGTGTTCATTTGTAAGACTGTTTATTTGTCTCCAACTTAAACACAACAATAGTATTTTTCAATAGCTTATATTTTAAGAAACTTTAGAAAACAATAACCCTTCCTTTTGCGCACTTTTACCCCAGTATCGGGGTATGTGTACGCAGCACTTCGGGTAAGTGTACGCAACAACAAATTATATATATTTTAGAACATAAATAATATTCTTTTATAATTTTAATTTGTAACTACTTATAGTTACTTAAACTAAGCAACAAAATCGTTTTAAATCAAAATAAGAGAACAATAATTTTCACTTAGAAATATTTAGTTACTTCGTCATACTGTGACTCATACATGTAAATTGTAATACAAAAAAAAAAGTGCCATGTGCGGAGCTAGTGCACTGTTTTTGCCACCAGACTCCACAAAGGCTTCATTCAATATCGTTAATTCCTGCATCATCAGAATATCCTAAACACTGGCAAATAACAAACTTGATGTTATGTTGCACTCGATAGCAAAAAGCTTATTTAAAAAAAATACATGACAACAAAAGATTACGCATCAAAATTTACAAAATATCGTAAATATTTGAGCAAAAATCTTCATTTATCTGTCAGTCCAAAACGGCACGCGCGCAGTCGCTGGGACACGAGCGCTTCGCATGGCATACTATGGGTTATTGAAGAGGGGGGTTGCCGTTCCTCAGCGTCATATATTTTTCGAGATATTTACATTGCGCACACTTAGACGCTGCGCACACTTGACCCACATGACCATACATAAAATAGTAGGTACAGTTGAGTAATTGTGAAATTGGCCAACATACCTTCAAAATTCTCCAGCATACTTTTTACATCTTCTTTAAGTCTAGTAGTATATGATTTTAGCAGAGCTTCTTTGTTTTGAGGTAAGTTTCGGTGCATTGTGATTAATTGAAATAGAAAAGTTCCTCAATAAAATGATAAAAAGAGAGCCCTCTACGTGCCCCCTACATTCACCTCCAAGATTATGCTATGCAAGAGGGAAACCGAATGTGTACAGCTTTGAAATTTTTTCTAATATTTAATCAGTGATGATTTCCTTCTATGTTATTAATTATTATCATATGAAACAATTTTATTTCAACAAAAACTGATTATAATAAACTATACACAAACACAACGAAATAATGTCATCTTGACACAAAGAGGATGTAAACTCTATACCACAGATTACTTTTAAATATTTGTAGATTTGTGATGTGTCGTTTGCAGGCAGGGCTTCATAACGTTATCGAATAACAGAAAAAATATCGTTACGTACCGTTATTTTCATAATGGTAGCCAGATAATTATTTTTTTAACGATATTTAGTAAAATAACGTTATATTTACCGTTATTATTATAACGATATTTTTTCGTTATGTATAAAGGAACAAATATCGTTGTAATAATAACGGTAAATATAACGTTATTTTCTGGTATCAAGTATGCGATCGTGCACGGTGCACTAAATCTCACTTGCAGCCCACTTTTTTTGCGAGATTTGTGTGAAAATACAAAGAAAAAATATACCTTAAAAGCGTGATTACGTTTAGAAAATTTTCCCGCCTGTCATGACTTTCTTGACTGACTATAACGTTATCAATGAACATATATTTACCATTATAAATCCTATATACCGTTATAACATTAACCGTTATTAATGTTTGCCCTGTTTGCAGGGCTTCAAACAACATTATTTTTTCATAACGTTACTGCTTCAAGGGCATAGATAACGTTATGAAAATTTACCCGATATTAAAAATAACGTTAAAAATTGATATTAATAACGGTTAATGTTATAACGTTATATAGGATTTATAACGGTAATTATATGTTCTTTGATAACGTTATAGTCCGTCAAGAAAGTCATGACAGGCGGAAAAAAATTCTAAACGTAATCACGCTTTTAAGGTGTATTTTTTTCTTTGTATTTTCACAGAGAACGCTTATTACATTTTAAATAGTGCACCGTGCACGATCGCATAGCTGATACCAGAAAATAACGTTATATTTACCGTTATTATTATAACGATATTTGTTCGTTTATACATAACAAAAAATAACGTTATAATAATAACGGTAAATATAACGTTATTTTACTAGATATCGTTAAAAAATAACGTTATCTGGCTACCATTATGAAAATAACGGTACGTAACGATATTTTTTCTGTTATTCGATAACGTTATGAAGCCCTGGTCGTTTGACCGTCTCGGGGGCCCTTGAGAAATGAGGAGCCAAACCAAAGAGGATGTAAACTGTATACTACGTAACAAGAGGTCGGAATTAGAAGAAAAAGAATAAACATCCGTTATTTTTTTTAATTTGAAACTAAATGAAAAATTTTTAGTGCAAAACCTTTCACTCTAAACATACAAAAAATTAAAAAAAAAAAAAAAGAAATGAGCTCAAATAAATGTTTTATTTCAATAAAAAATATTGTACATAGCTAAATAAATAGGCTAATAAGGTAAATTAAACAATAAAACAGATTTAATCCACAAGCTTTTGTTGATTTCTATTAACCCATTCAATGCCACCAATCCACCTGTAACATACCGGTGGTGACACTTGATTTTTTTGTTTTTTCTAACTTAAAATACATTGTTTAACGTATTTCATATATTAAATAATTTAATAAATAACGAAAACCTCTCTAAATACGATAAACGCACCAATCGCGTTGGTGGCACTGGTGAGACAAATCCAATCACAAGTGCCATTCAACGCACCACTTACGTTGACGCTTTTGTTTTAATTGAACTGTGTTATGCAACATAGTGGGTAGCTGAATAATTTTTAAAATACAGGTAGGTTTTTTTCTACATACAGTTAACTGCTTATCAAGCTACCCACAGTAATTCAAAGTCCTTTCTCCCCTTCATTCTTTGAAAAAAAAAAACTGAAAATAGAAATAAAATCCTTATAAAATAAATAAAATCCTTACTTATTTGAATTTTTTTTTTCTTAAATATTGAAAAATATAACTGGTCAGCTAGTAAAAGATTTTGTATCAATTTAATTATAAATACAACGAATGGTTGGTAAAATTTACTAATTTGAACATAGTAGTGTTGCGTCATGCATGAAACCATCCAACAGTGTTGCCAACTTAGCTACTTTGTAGCTAGATCTAGCTATTTTTTGGTATCAGGCAGCTACAATTTTAAAAAAGTTGTAGCTAGATTTTTTAGCTACTTTTTCTAGCTACTTTTTATCTTTCGAGATTCATAAAGCATTTACCGAGAATCGAAGGAAAGAATGTAGAAATATATCTTTTTTAGGTTAAAAACGGGACCCTATTACGAAGACTTCGATGTCTGTCCGTCTGTTTCTCAAAAACCGCTATAGCTAGAATTCTGAAATTTTCACATATTGTGTATTTCTGTTGCTGCTTTATCAACCAATACTAAAAATAAAATAAAGTTAATATTTAATTTCCCATACAAGAGACGTAATTTTTTTGGCCTTTTTTGCTTGTAGTCAATAAAGGCACCAGGTAGGCACTTGAACTTTGCACAAAATCCTTAATTTTATTTGTACTTTCATAATAAATAATAAAAAAATTAAAAAAAAAATTTACCCTGTATGGGTTAAAGTTTTTTTAAATGTTAAAAATGTTTACTTTAACCCATTTAAAAATGTTTTAAATGGGTTAAAGTAAAAACACAATTTTTGCCTACTTTCGCTCTATGGCGGTACGGAAACCTTCGTGCGCGAGTCCGACTCGCACTTGGCCGATTATTTTTTTGTCACCAACTAAAAGATACGATAAACTACTATCTACTAACTACTCTAGGGCCAAAAACTGGAAATCTAGCAACTTTTTAGGAGCAATCTAGCCACTTGGTAGGGGTAGCAGTTGGCAAAACAGTGTCCGTTACATTTAGCTACTTCTAGCAACTTAATGGGGGAACGAAAACTGGCAATCTAGCAACTTTTGAACAATAATCTAGGTACTCGGCAAGGCTAGCAGTTGGCAACACTGCCATCCAACAAAATTCGCCGTTAAAATGCCATTGAACGCACCATTTGCGTTATGGTAATTTTATTCATAAAATATTCCATGAATCGAAGAAAAATTGTAATATACCTAAATATATTGCTTACTTTTATGTTCTTAGTCAAAAACTTCACACTCTAATTCAATAAAATGAAAATATGTTGAATTGAAATCAGGCAGTTTTTGGGTTAACGGTTTTTTCGCTGTCAAAAAAAAAAGAGGGGAGGTCCAGACCAAAAAACCGACAGTGTCACCACATGTACCTAAAATATATCTGCAGTAGCTAATGAGGCCAAAGATTCAAATTAAATACATATAGCCATTATAAAGAAAAACCGGGTTAAAATATCAAAGGTACCTCAACACAATATATGGAATGAAAGAATGAAAGAAATGAAAATCGAACTTTGAATCTTAAACTCCTTCGTCTTTTTTTTTTTTAAATGGTGACTATAGTTTGTTCGTTTTAAGATGATATGCGTGACACATTATAATTGAAAGTAGTAGGGAAGTTACCTAGAAAAATTAATCGAATAATTTAAAAATATCGAAGCACCTCGTAAAGGAATTGCAATCGAAATTATCGATTTCGCACTGATGTTTCAGAGTGAAGCCGGCGATTTAAGATGGCCGCCCTTTTTTATCGATTTGATTTCGATTCAACTGTGTCAATCTCTATTGACATAAGTTCCGTTTCATGCATCTGACATTTTTCAAATATTTTCGTAACAATAATTTTATACTCCTATTTCAGAGTTAATTTTTATAATTTTATATCAATAAGTTAGCATTTAGCAACTTTTCATTTTTATTCATTTACAATTACAGGAAACGTTTATTTTTGTAGATGGAATATAATTTATTACATTCTGATTTTTTTTGTTTTCTTGTAAAAAAATTCCGTAGCAAGGAATATGAGAACTGTCACCCATATCATCTTAGAACGAACAAACTATAGCATAAAACTATTGCCAGTGTCAAGTTGTCAAAGGTTGGGAAACTTATGACGCGATAAAGGTAGGGACAGCAAGGACGGAATTTTGGATAGATAGGATCAGGATTTTTTAAATATAAATACTTAATACTTATGAATACGATATGCATACGAAATAATTACTTATGTATTTTATAAATTTAAATTATTACCTATTATAAATTCAGATAAAATACTTAAATATTTTATGGGGTCACTTAATATACACATCATACTAGTAGGAAGAGGAACATGAAGAGAGTGTAAAGAGGATAAAAACGAAGTATGATCAAGCAAAGGACTCGAGAAAAATATGTGATCTAAAGTTCCCGTGTCCTCCCCACAGTCACACATATCATTATTGAATATGCCAATTCTATTTAGATGACTAGGAATACACGCATGTCCTAATCTCATTCTTATTATAGATGAAATAACTCGTTTTGAACTATTGATTCCATTAAACCAAGACTTTTTTGGTACTAGAGGCTGCAGTTTAAACATACGGTTACCCTTATTTTGCCCAGTAAATTCCCAATATTTATTCCATTCTCTATATAAATCAATTGCCGGTAAACTCAAAAGGTCACTGGGAAAAATGTTAAATGGATACATGTCACCACTTTGCACTGCATCCTTAGCTATTTTATCTGCTTTTTCGTTGCCTACAACTCCTGAGTGGCTAGAAACCCAAGAAAATGCTACTGTATACCCTTTCTCAGTGCATTTATAAAGTTTATATCTGATATCAAAAACAATATGGTGATAGGGTTTACTGCGAAACGGAAATTTTTCAATACACTGTAATACACTTTTTGAGTCTGAAAAAATAATAGTCTTAGTTAATTTAAACAATAATACGTATTCTAAAGCTTTAGAAATGGCTAAACATTCTGCGGAATATACTGAACTTTCTATAGGCATTTTAACTTTTTGATGTATTTTATATTGACTGTGATATACACCAACTCCTACATTTCCTGTTTCTTGTAACTTAGAAGCATCAGTAAAAATATGATGCCAATTACTGTATTGGGTGCTTATAAAATTATTTCTATTATTATTTTTAATTACACCTAATTCATACTTTACATCAGGTTCAATCAACAGACTTTCAAAATTGTATGAGAACAAAGGTAGTACATCGGATTGATAAATGGGAGCAGATATTGAAAGAAGTTTACGATAACTTACAATAAGGCATGGTAATGACCTTTTGTAAAGGGGATGAGACTCTAAAATAGCTTTTAGTTGAGCTACTTTTTCCAATAATGGATGGAATTTGAACTGTTTTAAACGAAAAACAAATCTGTCACATAAATATTGTCGTCTTAGACTTAAAGGTGGCTCAGTGCATTCTACCTGTAAGGCATTAATGGGACTTGATTTCATAGCTCCACCTATTATTCGGAGAGCTTTGGATTGAATTTTATCTAATTTCTTCATGACACATAAATTATCACCTACTAATAAAAATATACCGTAGTCTAAGACACTTCTGATAACAGCATTATAAATGAGTTTTAAACAAAACGGATGAGCTCCCCACCAAACTCCCGCAAGACATCTTAACATATTCAAATTACGTTCACATTTAGAAATCACATAATCAATATGTGATCAATATGTGATCAATATGTGTCCATTTAATTTATTGTCGAGATGAACACCTAAGAATTTTGCACTTTTATTAACCGGAATTGGTTTATTATCATAGAAAATGTTTACTTTTGGAATAGAAAGCTTTTTGGTAAATACTACTACACTACTTTTCTCTACAGTTAGATCTAGTCCGTTATCAAAAAGCCACTGTTTAAGGGCAACAAGACTTTGGTTTAATGAATTGCAAGCGGCACGAATGTCTGCTCATATAGCGTAAATAGTTAAATCATCTGCGTATTGTAATTTTTTCACAAATTTCGCAATTACCGAACCAAATCATACGTATAAATATTATAAAGTATTGGGCTCAAAACCGACCCTTGTGGCAATCCTTTAAATATTATACGAATAAGACATTCAATATCGTTAAAAAATACAAAAATTAATCTTTCTTTAATTAAAATAATTATAAACCTAATAAGAATGGGAGGAATATTTAATTTGTTAATTTGTACATTTTTTCCTCTAGTATTGATATTATAACGTTATCATAGGCAGACTTAATATCTAAAAAGGCAGCCACAACGTATTGTTTATTTGCAAAAGCTAATCGAATATCTGTAGTAAATATACTTAAATTGTCCAAAGTGGATTTTAAAACCGAACTGACTATTTGACAATAATTTATGATGCTCCAGGAACCATTCTAATCTATTTTTAGTGAGGTTTTCAGCAACTTTAATTAAAACTGATGATAGGGCTATTGGTCTATATGAAGTAGTTTCATCTGCGAGTTTATTAGGTTTTAATATTGGTATTACTTCCTGAGTTTTCCAAGAGTCAGGAATGTTTCCAGAAATCATGACCGTATTAATAAGATGTAAGTAGTAACCTAATGCTTTATCTCCTAAGTTAGCTAAAAAAAGAATACGGAATACCATCCATGCCTGGAGTAGAATCATTTACGCTTGATAAAACACCTTTCAGCTCAACCATTGTGAATGGAGAATCTAGTGCAGAATACGAATGTTCTCTTATGTAACAGGATGATGAAGGGACCGGAAAATATTCTGCTACTGAAGATGGAGCTAATTGATCAACGTAATTACTTAAAAAGTCTTTAGGAAGTACCATGGTCTGTTCTTTGAATACAGATCTGAATCTTTTTATGTTTTTCCACATTTTAGAAGGACATGTGGATGGGGATAGAGATGAACAGAATTTTTTCCAACCCTTTTGCTTCTTTTGTTTAAAAAAAATACGAGTGGATTTATTAATTTGCATTAACTTATCAAAATTTTCATTAGACATAACTCAGACCAATAAAAAAAGATAGACAGAGTCATCCATGCTACGCGGTGAGGCAGGCAATAGGAAGCCGATACGGCCATAGGAAGCCGGCCGCCCGCCATTCCGGTTTCAACGAGTGACGGCGCATGTCGTTTTCATCTGTGTCAAGAACTATCAAAATATGCCGTCCATCGTTAAATGGTGCAAAAACAATTCTTGTGCTCAAAAGAAACCTTGTGGGATTACGTTTCACAAGTAATTAGTTGAATATTTATGTATTACCACCGAAATAACGAATTTAATTTATTAGTTTTAAAAATTGTCTCGGGAGTCTCGGAACACAGAACCTCAACCAGTGCTGCATGCTGGTCGCAAGATATTTTTCCCCATAATAGGGGAAAATATTATTACGTGCTGTATTATCCTGACAAATGTTTATTTTTAACCTAAAATTCGTTATTCATTTAAAATCTATTAATATAAATAAAATTGGAGTGTCTGTTTGTAGTATTGAAAGATTTTTTTACTATTTGCATATTAATCTGTATACGATACATACTGTATACACCAAACAACATTCTTTACAATTTTTGTCTGTATGTATGTCTTATGTATGTCTGTTCTTAGTTGAAACACATAATTTATTAGATATAGATATTTAAGTATTTACTATTTTCAGCAATTACTAATGAATGATGATCAACAATCTAGTTTGATAGCAACTTTTGTAGTCATTACTTAGTAGTTTAATAAGACTGCAACAGGATGGGAGTTTGACAATCTGAAACCCTGAGTTGGCAACATTATTTTTTTGCACACAAGCGCACGCCTAGCGTATTTATGCTAGGCGTGACGTACACATTGATCGACAGCGACTTCACGCCATTATCTGTAAATACTCCGTCTTTCTTTTTTTTATTGGTCTGAGTAGACATATTATTAGAATATTCCTTTTCAATGATGATGAAAGAGACGTACGACTTTTTTTTGTCCCTTTCGGTATGGTCACTTTTTTGTTTGGCAACTATGTCTATTTGACAATTAGTTGCCAAACAAACAGACACGCTGTGATTTTCAATTGTTTTCATGTTAAAGTGAAAAAGGAGCATTAAAAGAGTTATTAAATTAAGTGACCAAGGAAACTGTGTTGGTGGGGTGTTTCATTGTTGGCTGTAAAAGCCGTAGCGAACAACAAATACCTGGATTAACATTTCATGCGTAAGTACCGCTATAAATCTTGCTTTTCTTTAAAGCCCGTTTTTCACTATAGGAGTACGCTCAGACCGAGTGCACTCGGATTACTACACGGACGCTACTCGTACTGTGTAAACAGGCAATCCGAGCGCACTCGGACGATCGCATCCGATCAGAGTGAACTCGGACGCGGTCCTATTTTTCCGAGTGCACTCGGATGATTTTATAAAAACAAAATGGCGTCTTGAAAAACAAAGCAGAATTTTTAATGAAAAAGTGGACAGAACGGGAAACAGTGAAGTTTTTAGAATTATACGAAACCAAGGAAGTGTTGTGGAACCTCAGACCAATAAAAAAAGAAAGACGGAGTATTTACAGGTAATGGGGTGAAGTCGCTGTCGATCAATGTGTGCGTCACGCCTAGCATAAATACGCTAGGCGTGCGCTTGTGTGCAAAAAAATAATGTTGCCAACTCAGGGTTTCAGATTGTCAAACTCCCATCCTGTTGCAGTCTTATTAAACTACTAAGTAATGACTACAAAAGTTGCTATCAAACTAGATTGTTAATCATCATTCATTAGTAATTGCTGAAAAAAGTAAATACTTAAATATCTATATCTAATAAATTATGTGTTTCAACTAAGAACAGACAGACAGACATACATACAGACAAAAATTGTAAAGAATGTTTGTTGGTGTATGCAGTATGTATCGTATACAGATTAATATGCAAATAGTAAAAAAATCTTTCAATACTACAAACAGACACTCCAATTTTATTTATATTAATAGATTTTAAATGAATAACGAATTTTAGGTTAAAAATAAACATTTGTCAGGATAATACAGCACGTAATATTTTTCCCCTATTATGGGGAAAAATATCTTGCGACCAGCATGCAGCACTGGTTGAGGTTCTGTGTTCCGAGACTCCTGAGACAATTTTTAAAACGAATAAATTAAATTCGTTATTTCGGTGGTAATACATAAATATTCAACTAATTACTTGTGAAACGTAATCCCACAAGGTTTCTTTTGAGCACAAGAATTGTTTTTGCACCATTTAACGATGCAGGACGGCATATTTTGATATTTCTTGACACAGATGAAAACGACATGCGCCATCACTCGTTGAAACCGGAATGGCGGGCGGCCGGCTTCCTATGGCCGTATCGGCTTCCTATTGCCTGCCTCACCGCGTAGCATGGATGGCTCTGTCTATCTTTTTTTATTGGTCTGAGTGTGGAACGTGAAGCAACAGATCAGTTGTCACCATCTTTAATGCATTGAGAATATAACCTCCTCCTTTTTGAAAGTCGGTTAAAAATGTTACTACTAGGATGTAAAACCTATAACGGTGTGAAAACCAAAATCCGAGTGGGCTCCTATACGATCTAGCTCGTACGAGTGCACTCTGTCCGAGCGTACTCGTATAGGACGTATAGTGAAAACCGGACTTTAGTTTCACGTAGGAATTAGAATGAAAGTGAGTATTTATTTTGTTTCTGACAACTCCATACAAAAATTCACACAAGGTCTGCTTTAATTTCGGAAATAGGTAATTTATCATAACCTCAAACCTCGTATCTTTGTATTGCCATGTGGACAAAATTATCTCCCGAATAAATTAAAAATATTGTGTTTTGTCGTCTTTGTTATTATTGAGGTATTGTATATGTACCTATTACCTAACATCGTGGATAGATCATGAACCAAAAAATCCGTATAGCGCCATGTAGGGAACATATTTATTAACAAGTAAATGGTGGACTGATATTCCATATATTTTTGAGTTGCGTGAAATTCCCTCATTAATTATATTAAACAACTGGCCAAGATTTAGGACAAAAAAATTCTCTATAGGTTCTAGACACTTATATTATTACTAAAAAAGTGTCTAGAATAGAGATCTTTAAAATATAATAGATATAACAGAATAGAGATTTTAAAAATAAACATTAAAATAATAGTTAATATTTTTTTAGTTTTCCTACCGAACCCAATTCACGGACTGTATGGGTGGCAGCAACTGGACGTTCAAACTGGCAGCCAAAAGGAAGTTCAAAAGTGTGTTCAATACATTCTGAAGATGGATATTTTATTACCTCTAAAAGGAGAAAATATTTGAAACCTGGAACTATACCTAAAACAAATTCATGTAAGCACTCAATTTGATTTCAAAGTTATGAGTGAAATAGTGTGGTGGTGGCGGCATCTTTGTTTAAAAAATTATTAATTTTGTTTGTTTTTATTAACATTTAGCTTACTAACATTATTAAACTTTATAACGTTTCAAAATTCTGAAGTCAAATAGGTATTGTGTTTTTGCAATACTTTCATGTTTTTTTTTTGTGTTAATAAATAATAACTAAGTAATTATTTTTGCAGATGAAAGAAATTCCAACTGATTCTTCTACTGCAGGTGTCACCAATTAGTTTCGCTCGGGATCCGTTTTAAGAAAGAAAATGACCTTCGCGGTCCGCATATAAAAAAAAAAATTAAACAAATGTAATTACGGAAATTACAAAGGTATTTTTATCAATGAGAAAAGTGTCAGTGTTTTTGTTGCTACTAGTTCATCAGTATGTCGAGACCGAAATTAATTTTTGACGAAGCTAATCTTCGAACATGCTTGGTCCGCACACAATGGGTCGGTCCGCCATTTTGTGACCCCTGTTCTACTGCTTCGGTGTAAACTACAATAAAAAGAAAGGATGTTTATGTTTTGCACGCTTACGTTTTTGGGGGATGGAGTTACCCGCGTCCGTAGGACTTACCACCTTCTCCTAGGCCCACCCTACACGTGTCCCCCGGGTGGTGCTAAACGGGTAACAGCATGGGGCTTGTGGGCGAGGCTGGGATTGTGATGCCGCGCTATAGGAGTTGCGCTGTCCTCCTATACAATACTGTGTAGTGATGTGTGGTGTCGCCTCTGTGGTGTGCCGTCGCGTCCCGGTTTCGTTCACAAGCCTTAATGCCAAGAATAACGCCGAGTATCAGGCGGCGGTTAACTAACCTGATCCTGCCAGCCTAACCAGCTTGGCTCCTGTGTTGGTAGTAAATGACCTCCACAATCCGTAACCTTGCGGTCATGTCTCGTAAGACCGGAGGCCTTGGCTTCACCGCCCGGGCCGCGAGGAAGAAAACCTCTATAAAAAATTACCCTAACCCTACGGTGGGTACGCGCCAGGGGGTGAATGGCTGCGGGAAGTCAGTCACTAGCGCCAACCTCGACGGAACTGGCAACCGTTCGTTGTATAAGCGCCTGCTTGAAGGAATGGGCGTCACCCTTCAAGTAAAACCATTCGACCCTACTCGTGGGAACAACAATGAATGAAAACAATAACTTAATCTCTAACCTTAACCCGACAAATATGATAACGGAAACTCATCTAAGCACCAAAAAATATGTACAGCAAGCATTCCATCCTAGCTTCTTTAACACTAAACCAAAACAAGCGGAAATCTACAAACCTCAAGATAGTACAAATACTGAGACTCAACCAAAAGATACACAAAATAGTGCCGGACAACCAGAAGAAAATGCTCAAGAAAATTCTGATAAAACACAGGTTAGCTCTGTGGCCAATCCTCCTACCTGGCAGAAAGTTCCTGTAGCCAGAAAATAAAAAAAAAGGAAACTTTCAACTCCACCACCATCCGAAGGAATAAATATTTCAAACAGCTTTAGCCAATTACCTATAGATCTGACAGAAAACACTGATGCTGAAATAATAGAAAAAAGAGTTAGTCGACCACCACCAATAGTACTATATGGCATTGAAAATGTACATAAACTTACCGAACTCCTTGAAACAGCTGCTGAAAAATCTGAGTTTACATACAAAATGGTAAATAAAAACCAACTTAGAAGTATCACTACCAACGTTGATGTATACAAAAATCTCATTGCCCTAGTCAGAGAAAAGGGATTAATTGGACATACATTCAAAAGAAAAGATGAAAGGTTCTACAGGGTTGTTATAAAGAAACTACATCACACAACACCTCATGAAGAAATAAAAAAAACCATAGAAATGACTGGAAATACCATTGTAGGAGAAATAATCAATGCCCGCTATGGACCTGAAAAGAAGCCAACATCTACCTTCTTCATTAATATGCTGCAAGGTCCAAACAATAAAGCAGTTAAAGACATAAAGTTTATCTACCACCAAAAAGTAGACATAGAAGATCCGAAGAAAAAGTCAAACATTGTACAATGTCAAAGATGCCAGCAATACGGACACACTAAAAACTACTGTATGCGACCATTTCGCTGCGTCAAATGCGCACAGCCGCATAAGACATCCGAATGCCCAAAAACAGACCGCAACACACCAGCACTCTGCGCACTTTGCCTAGGCCCTCATCCGGCTAATTACAGGGGATGCGAAATATATAAAGAGATTAAGGCAAGAAAGACAACACGACATGCTTACCGCCGACCAGAAAGTAATAAAGACCAAAAACCTGAACAAAACGCTGACAAAAAAACAATGAAACAAAGTGGATATATACAAGCTGACAAAGAAACCACGTATGCAACAGTAGTCAGAGAACGAACAAACCAAGCAAATAATAAAACAAAACCAGAATCTCCCAACCAATATACACAACTAGAAATACTAATTATCAAGCAATCAGAAAAGTTCGACATACTCCTACAACAAATGAGCACCCTCATGGGTCTCATTACAACAATGCTTAACAAACTGCCATAAATGGGTATAATAACCAACATAAACATAGCCACCTGGAATATAAACGGACTAGCCCCAAACAAGAATGAAGTAGAAACATTTATTGATCTCCATAACATTGATGTCCTATTAGTATCAGAGACACATTGTACAAAGAAAACTCAAATTAACTTTAAGGACTGCTATACATATAGAACTGATCACCCGGATAGCAAAGCACATGGTGGTACAGCTATAATCATCAAAAAGTCCATAAAACATCATGAACTACCAAGCTTTTGTTCGGCTCACATACAGGCAACAAGTATTCTGATTGAAGACAAACACAACACATTTAACATCTCATCCGTATACTGTCCCCCTAGGCACATAATAACAGAGGCCCACTTTCATCAGTATCTGAGTAGTCTTGGTGACCGATTTGTATCAGGAGGCGACTGGAATGCCAAGCATACCTACTGGGGGTCCCGGCTCATTACTACACGCGGAAGGGAACTTAAAAAGACCGTTGATAAACTACATCTTATACCTATTGCCACTGCCGAGCCAACATACTGGCCTACAGATGCCAACAGACTACCGGATGTGCTAGACTTTTTTATCACTAAGGGGCTTAAAGACCTTGTCTACAACCTTAAACCATGCTTAGATGGATCATCGGATCATACCCCTGTTATGCTTTCCATCGGTACAAATCTCCAACAGTCAGAAAAACAACTAAAACTCTATATTAAAAAAACGGACTGGGACGCATTTAGAGAGTTAGTGACAGAAAACATCAACCTGAAAACAGCATTAAAAACTGATGTGGACATTGAAAATGCTACTAAAGATATTACCACACTGATACAAAGGTGTTGTTGGATGTGTACCCCAGAAAAAACCAAATCAAGAGACAGGAGAAAAACCACACCAGACCACTTGAAAATTAAAATACTAGAAAAGAGACGGTTGCGGCGCGTTTGGCATAACAGTGGCCATCCAGCAGACAAAAAAGCCTATAACAAAGCCACAAAAGAACTAAGAGGTGAAATAGACAAATACATTAACGACTCCACAGAATCCTACTTAGAATCGTTAACACCAACCATATCGACCAATTATACCCTCTGGAAGGCGTGCAAATCTTTGAAGGGACCTACACTACCCAAACCTCCAATCAGGACTGACAACAATCAGTGGGCAAGAACAACTGAGGAAAAAGTAGAATTATTCGCCAACCACCTATCGACAATATTCACCCCTAATGACCCCGAACAACAAACTGATGACAATGAAATAAGAGATGTTCTCCAACAAGACCTCCAATTAGATCAACCAATCAAACCTACATCTCCTAAAGAAGTACTTAAATACATAAAAAATGTCGAAAACAACAAATCTCCGGGCTTCGACCTAATCGACAAAAAAGTGCTTAGTGAGCTCCCACGGAAAGCCATAGTGTATATAACTATGCTCTTTAACGGTGTCCTGAGAACCAATTATTTCCCTAGCATATGGAAAGTATCACAGATTCTAATGATACCAAAACCTGGCAAACCACCGAACGAACGGACCTCTTATAGACCAATAAGTCTTTTGCCTATAATGTCAAAAATATTTGAAAAGATCCTACTTGCAAGACTTATGAATGAGACCTCTGTCATACCTGATCACCAATTTGGATTCAGACGGGAACATGCTACTATAGAGCAAATCCATAGAGTATGCAAAGTTATCAGAACATCCTTGGAGAGAAAGGAATATTGCTCAGCAGCCTTCCTAGACATACAGCAGGCTTTTGATAAAGTGTGGCACGAGGGGCTACTGTACAAAATAAAGACCAAACTACCACATAGATACTACCTGTTACTTAAGTCTTACCTGACCACACGGCTCTTCCAAGTTAGGGATGGGACTGCACGTCATCTATCCATGAGATTAATGCAGGCGTCCCTCAAGGATCAGTCCTCGGGCCATATCTGTACTTGATAAATACCTATGACTTACCTCAGATTCCCGATGTCACCGTGGCAACGTTTGCCGACGATACAGCCATATTAGCTACGAATAAAGACAGATATGAAGCATCTAATACATTACAGCAAAGTCTCAAAAAGGTAGAAAATTGGTTAAAGAAATGGAGAATTAAAGCAAGCGCTCAAAAATCAGTGCACATCACATTTACTCTTAGAAGAGAAAATTGTCCACCAGTCACGTTGTGTGACCAACAACTACCACATAGCGACACCGTCAAGTATCTCGGTATGCACATTGACCGTCGATTGACCTGGAGAAACCACATACAAGCCAAAAGAAACGAAATAAATAAAAGGTTCCGAGATCTACATTGGATGCTTGGGAGAAATAGCAAGTTATCACTTGAGAACAAAATTATTGTCTACAAAACCATCCTAAAACCTATATGGATGTACGGAGCCCAACTCTGGGGATCAGCCTGTGACTCAAATATAAAAATCATACAAAGAGCTGAAGACTCAATACTTAAACAAATAACAAATGCACCCTGGTTCACTAAAAATGAAGAGGTTCATAACTACCTAAACCTTAAAACAGTAAAGGAGGAAATCGAATCCGTTGTCAATAACTACAAAAACCGACTCCTAAAACATCCTAACCAACTGGCTGTTCAGCTAACTGTCCCAGAGTCATTTAGACGTCTAAAACGACGTCAAATACTAGAACTGGATCTGCCATAGGCGACCAGATTCCTAAAGAGTAGTCTCCGCTGGGAAACTTACTCTCCATGCCATAAGCCACACAACACATCTGCTCATAGTTCGAGGACTGATTGCAAGATCAAGCAATTAACAAAAAAAAAAATGTTTTGCACGAGAGAAGACAGCCAAAAAAGGCATATATTTTTTAATGTAATAGGACTAGAATGCAAAGAAAATGTCAACCAACCAAAACGTCGTAGTTATAATAAAAGTTTTTAAGTATATTCCTTGATAGCTTGAAATCATAACATAATTAGTAGTTATATCAGTAGTGTAAAATGATAAAGTAATCCAAAATGATTATTTTAGGAACCAACAGATTTTTCTTCTAAACCGTCAACAAGTCAACATGATTATTCCATAGAGAAGATATTCCAATGCAAAGAAAACATTAACCCAAACAAACTCTTTTCATTATTGTAGAGAATGCTTAAGCACTCCCTAGACAGTAATTCAGTATAACGTGTTACGTGCTGTCTCGAACCGCATGATTGTATATTGTATTACCTAATTGATGCTAATGACATGCCAACACATGATTGGCATGTTGTACATTGATTGACAAGTTGTTTAATTTCTGTCACATTAATGTTGCTGCTATTACCGTTTATGGAGCGTATTAGAGATCAGATATTTTTTTTGTTTTGCTCTCTTTTTAACTCCATGTTTTTTATGTTTTAGAAGCTGGTATCGACAAAACCGCAAAGTTGTCTCGAGAGAACGGCACCTTAAGTTTATCCCCACAGTTTGTGACTATAGTCTGTCAGAAAGTGGCATTTTAATTGAATTTCTCGAAACGAAAAAAGATCGGAACGACACCTTAAGTTTATTTCCACAGTTTGTCTATACTTTCGCATTTCCACTGGTCCTACTGACTCCAGTAGCCCTAGCACGGTGCTAGGGCTACTGGAGTCATTAAAAGTGATTTAAGAAAAATAATGAGAATTTGTGTCCGAAACAGCGACGGACATGAAATGTGAAAATAAATTTACTGTTTACAATATGGTTTTATTTCATACGTGCTCTACTTCTTATCTGTGCCAAATAACAGAAAAATTGCTCCAGTAGTTCGTGAGATAAGCCCTTTCAAATAATTTCCCCCGTGTTTTCCACATTTTCCTCTATTTCTTCGCTTTTGTTAGTCGTAGCGTGATAAAATATAGCCTATAGCAGGGGTCACCAATTAGTTTCGCTCGGGGTCCGTTTTAAGAAATAAAATGACCTACGCGGTCCGCACATTAAAAAAAAAATTAAACAAATGTAATTACGGAAATTACAAAGGTATTTGTATCAATGAGAAAAGTGATAATTTTTGTTGCTACATGTTTACCATTATGTCGAGACTGAAATTAATTTTTAACGAAGTTCATCTTCGAACATGCTTGGTCCGCACGCAATGGGTCGGCGGTCCGGATGCGGACCGCGGTCCGCCATTTGGTGACCCTTGGCCTATAGCCTTTCTTGATAAATGATCTATCTAAAACTGAAATAATTTTTCAAATCGGACCAAGTAGTTCCTAAGATTAGCGCGTTCAAATAAGTCTTTGAAATAATTTAACCCGATTTTCAACATTTTCCTCTATTTCTTGGTTTCTATTAGTCTTAGCGTAATAAAATATAGCCTAGACTTTCTCGATAAATGGGCTAACACTAAAAAAAATTTTCAAATTGGACTAGTAGTTCCTGAGATTAGCGCGTTCAAATAAGCCCTTTCAAATAATTTAAGCGCTTCTTTTTCGCGCTAATCTCAGGAACTACTGGTCGAATTTGAAAAATTCTTTCAGTGTAGTGTGTAAAGATAGCCCATTTATCGGTAAAGGCTATAGGCTATATTTTATTACGCTAAGACTAATAAAAACGACGAAATAGAGGAAAATGTTGAAAAAACGGGTTAAATTATTTGAAAGGGCTTATTTGAACGCGATAATCTCAAGAACTACTGGTCCGATTTGAAAAATTATTTCAGTGTTAGATAGCCCATTTATCGGTAAAGGCTATAGACTATATTTTATCACACTACAACTAATAAAAACGAAGAAATAGAGGAAAATGTGTAAAAAATGAGGGAAATTATTTGAAAGGGCTTATCTCACGAACTACTGGAGCATTTTTTCTGTTATTTGGCACTGATAAGAAGTAGAGCACGTAAAGGTTCATAGGCTATTTTTTGTGGACTAATTTGTCTGTGAAATATCTAATTTACGCGAGCGAAGCCTAGTAAGTCATATTATTTCATTTTGTTTACTCACCTCAGCAACTTGCTAGGGAACTATCAGATTTTAATAGACCAAATTGGTCTCGTTTTGTTGAAAAATTTGTCTTCTTTAATAACGTATATTAATTTATGCCGTCAAATAGATCAATAATGGGTATTGTCCAAAAAAAAATCACATGTACTTTTATATTTTTTTTCGTTAAAATAGGGTATTTTTATTATAGACGACCTCCGTGGCGCAGTGGTGAGCGCGTTGGTAGCTCAAGCCAGAGGTCGCGGGTTCGAATCCCGCCGACGGAACAAAAAGTTTATAAAGTTCCTGGGTCATGGATGTCTATTAAATATGTGTATCATATAATAAAATCTTAAATATATGTATAGTATAAAAGTATTAAATATATTTCCGTTGTCTGGTACCTGTAACACAAGTCCTTCAGGTACTTAGCACGGGGCCAGACTGACGTGGTGTGAAGCGTCCATAGATATTTTAAGAATATAAATTAAATAATTTTGAAATTCATTGGCTAGTTTTTTCACAATAAATTTTTAAAGTTTCGCTCTGACGTCATCATCGGCGGCCAATAATTGACCTCTGTAGTATGTTAAATTTCCTTTCAATCTTATTTATAATGGCTGGTTCGTCAAATGAAAGTTCTCATTATGTGAAAGCTCATACGAGAAGCTTACCAAAAGTTCGAAACGTAATGTTGGTCGAATTTATTGCTAATTTAACGCCATTGAAGGTCAAACTAAGGTTAAACATATTTGTTCAAAAATATAAGTAACTAATGGGTATTTTTTTTTGTTTATGTACAGAAAAACGATCACTGACATTATTCCTCGAAATGTTTTTTTAAAGAGCAAAATTAAAAAAAAAAAATGGACAATCCCCATTGACCACATTGACGAGAACTTGTAAAAACTCGAAAAATATATGTTTTTTTTTGGAAAATTTACAAACATTTGAACAGCTGTACCTTTGAAACTATTCAGTTTATCGAGACCTATTTATTCTCATTTTGTTGAAAATTCTGTCTTCTTTAAAGTAATTTCTGATAACTTCTACCATTAAACAGGTCCTTGGTGGTAAAAAATGGCAAAAACTGAAAACTGATCAAAAATTTAATGGTTTTTCATAAAGTACAGTCGGGGAAAATAGTGCTAAACAGAAATGTACAGTCGAGGAAATGAGTTGTCTAGCAGAAATGTCCAGTCGGGGAAATGAGTTGTTTAGCAGAAATGTACAGTCGGGGAAATGAGTTGCTTAGCAGAAATGTACAGTCGGGGAAATGAATTGTTCAGCAGAAATGTACAGTCGGGGAAATGAGTTGCTTAGCAGAAATGTACAGTCGGGGAAATGAGTTGTTTAGCAGAAATGTACAGTCGGGGAAATGAGTTTGGAAAAAACTGGAAAAACCTCATTTTTATACCTTTGACCTTGAATAAAAATTTTAGCACAAGGAGGATCGCCGGGGACTTTTGAGGTTTTATTTTTAATGGTGTATTTAACGTCTCTACCAATTTTCAGCTCTATGCGAATAATTCCGAGGTCGAATGTTTAATTTTCCCGGGGTATTAGCCGATAGAAAGATCTTGACGCTAGCCCTGGTTAAAAAACCATGGCCAGCGTCAAGTAAAATATGGCGGGGAAAAAAATCGTAAAAAGTTTACAAAATTTTTTTCCAGGTCGTCAAGTCGAAAGTCTAGTAAGTCTAAAAAAGTACCTAGTCAGTAAAGCGAACGAGTGAAGTCAGTTGTTTTAGTAAAGTGGTAGACCCTTTACTAAAACTTTCGATGGAGTTTTGGAATACAAAAACACAACGTCATACTCTTTCGTATTCCCGGCAAAACTCCCCAAAAGTCCCAGGCAACGATAGAGTTTTGTGGATTATTTTTAATAATAATAATAATAACGTTTATTCGACAATAAGACACCACATTACACTACAATAATAAATAACACGTTACAACACAATATCTAAAGAAAATTAAAACATCACATACGCAAAAGACACAAAATTATAAAACAAAAGAAATCAAAAGGGAGGAATTATTATTCATGAGACAGTATGCACAACATAAGGACGTAAACTATGGGGACATTCCCGACATCCCCGAATTTATGCAAAGTCCATAAATTCTGTGAGAACGAACTGAAAGTTGGCAATGCCGATGGAAGTGATGGACCCCCAAAATAGAATATTATAAGTCTATGAATAGAAGATAAAAGCCTTCACTGATCACTGGATATTTGCGTAGTTATTTCAGCGTAATCAATTTATTAAATTCAACTGGGACAATTATTATTATTGATAGCAGAGGTGTATTTTCCATATTACATATTACTGTATTTACACATGCGCCGCAGCGGCCGCGGCAGCGGCTCGGTATGGCCGCGTGGGGCCCATAGAAATACAAGGGTGAATAATGGAGCGGCACTGCTGCGGCGCCATGTGTAAGCAGCTTTATACCATAGAATTATAGCCTTTAGAAGAAGCATTCCATACAATCGTCAGCGCGAAAATGTGTCACCCTCGAAATGAGTGAGCTCACTCATCTGAGAGCAGTGTGCCTTAAATTAGGACGCGGTGATAGTAGGACGTGTTTAATTCATTGACTAGCGCTACATTTCGCTCCAGAATGCCGTTGTGTCAGTGTTGCCAGAATAATGATGGTCTCGGCGCCGTACCCCTGAACTAATTTGATTTCCCCCTAGAAATCCCCTAGATTACTTTTTCTTTTAATATTCAATAAAAATATATTACTAAACTTTATTACAGCTTGACAAGGATCTCGATATGAACGTGGCGAGAAAAGGAACTAACGCCTCTATCATACGAAAACGTCATTTTTGACAGTTCTCCTTTACCAGCAGGGTGAATCTACTCAAAATGTTATTTTTGGCCAATGTTTTTTAAAAAACCCTTAAATATTGCTCTGAATGTTTCTGGTGTTAAAAGGCACCGAAATAGAATTCCCTTTCTGTAAGAGTCACGAAAAAAATTTAATAATTCTTTAGATTTGATTATTAGATTAGAGATATTTAATATTAAGTAAAAAGTGCTGTTCATGACAATGACGAAATTTGTGGAAAGTGACGTGTTTACTTAGAATAATGACAATTTGTTGAGAATAATGATTATTTTAAAAATCTTATCTATATTCGTGCTGATTATTATTATTATTATAAACGCCTCCGTGGTCCAGTGGTTAAGAGCGTGGCCTGGCTCTTGACTCAGCGGTCGTGGGCTCGATTCCCGCGTTGGAAACATAATATTGTTAATTGTTATTTCCAAGTTTGGTTAGGACATTGAAAGCTGATCACCTGATTGTCTGACACTCAGAACAGGAAAATAAGGTCCGACAAGTAAGATGATCCATGCCTCGGATCACGGATGGGCATGTAAAAGTCGGTCCTGCGCCTGATCTCTCGCCAGTCGTGTCGGTCGTCCGTCCCACTGGGTTATGACTTATGAGAATTAAAAGGAATAGAGAGTGCTCATGTGTACTGCGCACACACTTGGGCCCTATAAAATTACTCCTGCGTAACTTGCCTGATATCAATGAAACCAGCCACCGTCACCGAAACCGGTGTGTGGGTTATTATAAGTAAAAAATAGGATTTTCAATAAAACTTGTATGTTAGTAAAAGTATTGATTTATTATAAAAATATATTCCATAAAATATAGCTAATACCAAAACCTACCTTTTAAAAAAGTATATTCTACCTTTTCGAGTCATCTGCATTAAAAAATGTACTCACTGTTAAATAATAATTCTGATATTTATTATTTCTCAAATAATATTTTGTTACCAAACGTTCCGCGCGGCTTCGCTCGCGTAAATTAGATATTTCACAGACAAATTAGTCCACAAAAAAAAGCCTATGATCCTTCACGTGGTCAATTTCTTAATTCTTATCAGTTATCTGTACCAAATAACAGAAAAATTGCTCCAGTAGCTCGTGAGATAAGCCCTTTCAAATAATTTCCCCCGTTTTTTCCATATTTTCCTCTATTTCTTAGCTCCTATTAGTCTTAGCGTGAAAAATATAGGCTATAGCCATCCTCAATAAATGGGCTATCTAACACTGAAAGAATTTTTCAAATTGGACCAGTAGTTCCTGAGATTAGTGTGTTCAAATAAGCCCTCTTTCAAAAATTTCCCCTCGTTTTTTCCACGTTTTCCTGTATTTCTTCGCTCCTATTATTCTTGGCGTGATAAAATATTTCTTATAGCCTTCCTCGATAAATGGGCTATCTAACACTGAAAGAATTTTTCAAATCGGACCAGTAGTTCCTGAGATTAGCGCGTTCAAATAAGCCCTTTCAAATAATTTCCCTCCGTTTTTTCCACATTTTCCTCTATTTCTTCGCTCCTATTATTCTTAGCGCGATAAAATATTGCCTATAGCCTTCCTCGATAAATGGGCTATCTAACACTGAAAGAATTTTTCAAATCGGACCAGTTCCTGAGATTAGCGCGTTCAAACAAACAAACAACCTCTCCTGCTTTATAATATTGAAGTGTAGATAACATTTTTACTACTTTTCTTACTATTCTACTACTACTTTTCGAAAATGTGTCAAATAACTATCTAATTGTAATATCAACATTGCATCGATTCGATATATTTGTCCCTGTTTTCCAGAAATGCAGTTACAGATTTGGTCATTATTCTGAATGATCGTCATTATTTTTTTAGGGCTATTCAGGAAAATGACGTTCAGGAAAATGACGGATTCACTTAAATTCGTTTATAATTAAGTATTGATATAAAGAAAACTAAGAAAATTATTAAGAACTTAGAAATGTTGCGGGCCTTTATAACTTGGTTTAAAAAAAAGTAGTGAAAAACAGACAAATGTTGGCACACATCGAGAAATGTAAATGACGTCTTATTTGGAAATTTTTGTAGAACGTATTTCAAAGACCCACCTGCATAAAATGAAGACCTCTATCCACACCAAAGCACTGCGATCAAATAAACTGAGCCAGCAGATTTTATCGCAAATTATCGGCAAGGCATTCAAAACAAACAATGCGCAGGACAATGACGCGAATTTTATGAACATTTTAAAAATATAATTTTTGGTTAGTTAATGTAAGTTGATGTGTTATTTGTTGGTATCGAATAGTTTAATAGTTCTTTATCTTCAAATTAACATCAAGTTTTTAATCCTTTCTAGCTCATTTTTTTTATAAATAATATATTGTAAGCTGCAGTATCGAAACGACACGCAAAAATTTCATAATTTGGTGCTTTTTTTATAATAACTTTTGAAATATTAACTCTACTTTAAAATAGTTTTAGCAGCATTTCCATAAGTTAATTAGACATTGAAATGTGCAATGTTACATCAAATTTACGAAGGCGTTTTGGACCCAACTTCAAAGACATGAATTTAGTCTCTCTCAAATATTCGCCCAGCAGCGCCCATTGACATCATTGACATATTCATTTATAGCCTTGTCGAACTGTATTCATCTTTTCAACATCTCAAATCTCGACCTCGATTAGTTGTTGTGGCGCTCAAGTAATTTAAAGATGGTAAAAAAATAATAGGAACGTGATATTTGGCAAAAAAATGTATTTGACGTGTATTTTGAATTTCCCCTAAAATCTCCCAAATATTTTTTCCCTGTTTTGCCCCTAACTTGGTCGAAAACCCCCTAAATCTAGGGGGAAATCCCCTGATCTGGCAACACTGCATTGTGTGCCTTCTGAGTTCTGACAGACGACAGTGCAGTAACATCACGAGGAGGAGGAATACAAATAAAGCCAAAGGTGTAACATTTCACACTTAATCACTAATAGATTTAATTAATTATTTAAATTACTGTTTTCCATTTTAAGAGAAAAATCAAAGGGAAGCGTAAAATGAGCGAAAGAGAAAGTAGTATATGCTATTACTGTAAGACAAAAAAAGGACGACAATATTTTCTCGATTCGATTAAAGCGTAAAATGAGCGAAAGAGAAAGTAGTATATGCTCTTACTGTGTCTAAACACACTAGGCTGAATTACGCCGACGTAAACTCCGCCGCGTTTACGCCGCATATGAAACGCATACAAAATACGGACGGAACGCGACAGACGACACACTATGCCGAAATTCCGTCGCAAGCCGAATTTTCGCCGAGCCGAGTCGAGCGTAAAGTTCGGCAGCGATTCGGCGGTAATGTTTTGTATAGCAACACACTATACGCGACGGAATTATCAAAACCGAACATACCATTCCAACCTTAACTCCAAAGCGTTAACGCACACATTACATATGAGAATTTTAAATATTCACTTACGCGCGCGTTCCGCAACGGAAATTGCGCCGCGAAATTTCGGCTCGGCGGCTTATAGTGTGTCGCATCAGACGTAAGCGGCTGAACGTAATTTCGGCCACGTAAATTACGCTGGCGTAATTCAGCCTAGTGTGTTTAGACCCTAAGACAAAAAAGGACGATAATATTTTATCGATATACATTTTGCATGCAAAAACATTGCTACAGTTTTGATGGCGTATGGGTCTAAACCAGTGGTCCCCAACCTTTTTTCATGCGGGCCACAAACATGTTTTGGACTTGTTGTCGCGGGCCACAACAAAAATTTTTAGGGTTAAAAAATAACATTCTTCAAAATTTACGATTTAAAAGTGAAAAAAAACGACTATCACGTAGACTTTACGTTATTTTGTCGGTGGGCGTGAATTTTAAAATTGTTTAACATCACGCGGGCCACAAATAAAGTCCTCGCGGGCCGCGGGTTGGGGATAGTGGGTCTAAACACACTAGGCTGAATTACGCCGGCGTAAATTCCGCCGTGTTTAAATTGCATACAAAATACGGGCCGAATACTAGGGGTGATACACTATTACGTCGCATTTTGTATGCGTTTGACATTTGCGGCGGAAATTACGCCGGTGTAATTCAGCCTAGTGTGTTTAGACACTATGCCGTATGCCATTAGCCATATCCAAGTATTGACATCGTTGCCTTATCGTTACAGGTCAGTTAACAAGAGCTGGCACGATCAACACATTTAAACATTGCGCTTGTGTAGTGTCTGTGAATAAGCGCGTGGCGTGACGTCGTACTGCATACGCATCATAAAAAGTCTGCCCGTCTCTCTCGCGTGCGCTCTATCTTATGAGCGTGAAGGGGACAGTTATTGTTTTTCTTATGCTACTGTTTATAAATACAGCGTGATGTTACAAGTCGGTAACGTGTGATCGGCGCGCGGCCAGCGTTCGGAACCGTACGATAATTATAATTGTACACATACGATAATTTTGTGCGTACGTACGATGTAAGATAGCATATTATTATAGTACGCAGATTATACGATAATTTTTATCATTATGCAAACATATTATATTTTTAAACATACTGTATAGTGAAATTGCATAAGTGTGAGCACTGTGAACGTGCCAGCTTTAGTTAACTGATCTATACAACGGTTGTTTTACAACTATATTCAAGACTGACAAAGATAATAAAAATGAAAGAAAGTTTTAAAGTTGAATGGTTATAATATTATAATATACTGAGAATAGTTGTAGGGAAGTCGAAGTTTTAAAGCTTTGTATGTTTAGTAAGCCTAGAGTATTCCTTCAGTCGAAGAGCATTTATATTTATGAATCCCGTGCTGTCCTCGGGCGAAAACCCTCCAGCCACGTCCATAGATACAAGATCTTTGTTGTAAGGACTGCTAGAACTTTCTCTTGCCAACACCGTAACTGAAAAAAGAAATGATTTAATAAGTATACCCTATGTATACCCCTGTGGTATACCCAAAGTATACAAAGGGCTCGTCAATAAGTCACCGGCTACACGGTCAATTTTTCATCAATCTGATCCATCAATCCGTTACAGATTGACGAAAATTTGATGGATTGATCGTATTTTTAATATGAACTTTTTATAACCATCAATATTCCGTCAATCAGATTGATGGATCAGATTGATGAGAATTTTACCGTGTAGCCTGTGACTTACGGCCGTATGAATAAAAACTTAGCGAGGGTTTTAACTACGTTTTTACTATGTTAAAATCTGTTATAAACCCTCGCTAAGTTTTTATTCATACGACCGTAAAGGCCTGTATTCACTTTGATTAGTGCAAGTGCAAGTGACTAGTAATTGAGGCAGTGGAGTGCAGGTGTGTAGTGCAAGTAGTGTCCAATTCTTGTTTAGTGGCTCTTTAGTAATTTAATTTAGTAAATTCAGTAGTAGCTGTCAACACGAGCGTCCAAGTTTAAAAAATAAAACTGCCATTTTGTCATGTCCTTCACTTTTAATATTGGTTTTATTAAAAACGAGCTTTTGCCCGCGGCTTCGCTCGCGTTAAGAAGTATTGTTATATACAAACTTTGATCCCCTATTTTCACCCCTTGGAGGTAGAATTGATCAAAATCCTTTCTGCCTCATGATGATGCCTCATGATCAAAAACCTGCATGCCAAATTTCAGCCCGATCGGTCCAGTGGCTTGGGCTGTGCGTTGATAGATCAACATGTCAGTCAGTCACCTTTGAGTTTTATATATAAAGACCACGAAGTATTTTTATATGTCCTTTCCCAGGACTCAAAGTATCTCCATGCCAAATTTCAGCAAAATCGGTTCTGACTTCTGAGGTATAAACGTGAAGAGGTAACAGACAGACAGACACACATTCGCATTTATAATATTATTAGTATATTAGTAAGTAATAAGTATGGATTAGTATGGAAGTAATTGAAAGGGTGTCCTTTTGTACTTTTAGTAGGTATATTATTTAATAATGATATACTATATCTATGGACGCTTCACACGGCACACCACGTCAGTCTGGCCCATAAAGTTAATATACCTAGCGGAATAATAGTAACAATCTCGAGCTGTCAAACGAAACCAAAATTGATTTTCATCTGTCACGCACTTGCACTCGCAAAAAATAGAACACGCTTTTAATCACGTTACTACGCAGCCGACTAGTCACTTGCACTAATCAGTCGCTGTCCACATTACTTTCTACTAATCACTCATCACCTGTACTAGTCACCTGCACTTAATCACTAATCAAAGTGAATACAGAACTAATCACGTTACTACGCAGCCGGCTAATCACTTGCACTAAACAGTCACTGTCCACACTTACTTTTTCCTAATAACTAATCACTTGCCCTAATCACTTGCACTTATTACTAATGAAAGTGAATACGGGCCATAAGGCAGATATCAGTGATCCCCAACCTTTTTTTCACACGGGCCACAAACAAAGAAAGTGTTACACAGTAAAAAATAACGTCCTTCAAAATAAACGATTAAAAGTGGAAAAAAGTTCACGACGACTTTACATTATTAATTTGCCGGCGGCTGTTAATTTCAAAATGGTTTAACATCACGGGGGCCACAGATCAGTAGATCAGTGGCGGGGCAAGACCTAAATTCTACGTGGGCAAGATATATCTTGCGAGGCCCCCTGAAACAGGGACCGCGGAAGTACTTTATGACGGGGGGGGGGGGGGGGGGGGGGTGTCGGTCGGGGGGGGTTCGCTAGCTCATATTTTGTTTTTAATATTTACCTCACCTCCAATACATATTTTGTTGCGGAAAAATGTACGGTTCCCACAAAATGTACCTTTGTGATTTGCGCGTAAACTAATCAATCGATGTACGGGAACAACTATAAACTGAAGTCCACAAGTCGCTTTTTTCCCTCATGTCCATTTGTTCCCTTTAATCTTTAAAACTACGCAACGGATTTTTATGAATCTTTCAGTGTTAGATAGCCCATTTAGGGCCAACCCACACGTACCACAACCACACGACAACCGCAACCACACGACAAACACACGACGTGGTCGGGCGTATATTTCGTATTGGAAATGAACTGGACCATTCACACGTACCACATTTTGCAGTCGTTGTCGACCACTTGTAAAATACCGACCACATCGCAACCACGTCGCAACCACAACGTTGCGTCGATGCAACGACACGACGCCCGCGCTCCCCCCCCCCCCCTTCATTCATTTCTTCAGGGGGGCGGAACTCATGGGGCCCTGGGCTTAAGCCCAAATAGCCATATGGTAGATCCGACCGGCCTGCTTATACAAAATAGATTTCATCTTAAAACTAGCATTTCATATAGATAACCATTGAAACGTTCTGTACGTAAATATATTATGCAATACATTACCTAAGTCTCGTACCAAATTTTAGCGTAGGAAAAAAAAAAACTCTTTAAATTTATAGTATGAGCACTTTAAATTCACATACCATTTCCTTTGAATATTTTTAGAGTAACACACCCGGTGACGGGTTCCTGGGACATCTCTAAGCATTTCCTTGTGTATGTAGCTTCTGGCGAAAACCAGAATCCATTATAGACAAAGTCGGCCATTCTGTCTTGCAAATATTTCTTAAGTCTGAAAATTTTAAATGCTTCAACTTAAAAATAACGTAGCTTACTGTTAGTAAGTCCATTCTACTAAAATTATATGCGAAAAAATGTGTCTGTTGCCTAATATAGTTAAAAACGCTGAAGCAAATTTTAATGAAATGCAGAACAAAGTAGCTTTGTCCCGATAAAATAGCGGTTCGCGGTTTTCACGCGATAAACTTATTCCGGTGCAACGAATATAAAATTCTCACCTTAATACTTCTCGGTCGAGGGCGAAAGATTCCAAATCTAAATGAGCTACGTGAAGTATCGTCCCCGCCGGGGTCTCGTATAAGCCTCTGGACTGTAACGAAAAATATGTATGTAGCTATATTCATTAATCCATAGAACTCAATAATATTTTTTTTGCTGAAGGCAGGTCATGTAGCCCTGATGTCACTGCGACCCTTAAGGATCTATTGTGACTCCTTCGCATTAGAGTACCGTCCCCAACCCAATGCTGCTCATAAATTGAACGATGTGGTTGGGGTTGGTGCCACGAATTTCCTCGGTGGATGAGTATTCGTAGCAACCAAGGTGTCTGTTCCTGCTCTGTAGTAGAGCAGGGCAGTCAAGGAGAAGGTGTATAGTTGTTACTTGTTTCATCCTCCTCCTGGCAGAATCTGCTACTAACACCTATTCTGTTAAGGTGCTTATTAAGCTTGCAGTGCCCATGTTAGGCTTCTGGTAAGGATTCTTAATTGATTCCTACCCATGGTGAGCACTATTTCTGACAGTTTCTTGTTGAAGCCAGCAATAAGTGCCTTGGAGTGTTCAAGGCCAGGAGTCTCAACCCATTGCTTTCTACTCAGTTTGCGAACCCATTCCTCGAGCACTTAAATACAATAATATTATCTCTATCGATTGTATCACGAGGAGTGCTCTAAGGAATTGTTCGGGATCATAACTCCTGCAACTTTTCGCCATCGTTCGACGCAAAAAATATACTATTTTCATCAGTCATCACCTTGATGAGATGTCAGTCTTCCACAGTGCGTTTTCCCCTGCAACTTTCTTTCACGCAAGTAAAAATCTGGAACGAACTGGAACTTGTCGGCAGCAGTATGTGGGCGAGGCCGCCAATTTTTGCTGATTTTGCAATTATATTTCTCCGCCCTTTGTATTTTAAAAATTATTGTGTTTATCTTATGCTAAAACTGATTCTAACGAAGAAAATAAAGTGCTCAAGCAATTATTTGAGTTCCAATAATAGTCTAAAAATATATTTACAATTAAACATAAAAAAAGGTAAGAAAATAGCTTAAAATTTACAATCCGCCGTGGAAGAGGTGCACTTAATACTTCAGTCGGAATTTCCAGGAATTGCTATTGTATTCTATTGTTGTCGCGATCACCGGTGCTCGCGCGGGGCCTGAAGGATTAACTGTCGCTGTAGCAGTAAGTATAACAGATTTGAAGATAAATCTGATATGTTATGAATACTTATATAAATGGCTATTACCTCATCTAATTCTTATAGTATTTTAAGATAACTTTCTTTATAAACTTTTTCAAATCAAATGAATCGTTAGAAACATCAAATCTACCCCACATTTTAAACGTCATCAATAATACCGATTTATTGTTATCGTTGGGTGTTAGGGAAGGTAAAGCGTTGCCAACGCTGAGTTTTTACGTATTCTATGGAAAATCTCGTAATATCCGCCATTTCTCGACAGTTCAAATTTGAACCTCAGTCGGGCTGTGTACACAGTTTTTTCAAAGGAAGTTTTTTTGTGACACAAATGTAAGTATTACTGTTTCACATAAAACGATCAATGCATCATGTGAGTAGTCAAAAGGGCCATGTTTGGGGCTATAATACAAACCGCATTGTGTATTATTTACAGAGATAAGTTTGATTTTCTCTACGTTATGATAGCCTCTACGCTATCATTTTGGTGCTCCAACGGCATATTTCTCAACGCTATGATAGCGTAGATAAATAAATTCCCTACAATTTAGGTGCTCCAACGTCACAAGCAGCGTAGATTTTCTTTCTCTCGCAAAATTTTTCTGCGTCATATCAGCAAAAATTGGCGGCCTCACCCATTTACGGACCAATACGGCCTGCAATGCACCTGCAACTCTTCTGATGTTGCGAGTCTGATGGGCGACGGTGCTTCCCATCTAGGGACCCGTTTGCTTCCTTATAGGAGAACGTGGAAAAAACAGGAGAAATTATTTGAAAGGGCTTATTAGGGATTACAATTTTTATGTTATTTGGCACAGATAAGAAGTAGACAACTTGAAGGACATAGGCTATCGATTTTAATCATTTTTTCAGTGGCTATATATTTTATATCCGTGCGACGCCGGGGCAAGTCGCTAGTTTTATATATAAAAAAAGATATACCCTAAGGCTACATAGCGGCACCTGGCGGCAAACAGAATATCAAACACCCTTATTCCGTCACCATACCTTGAGTCCAAGGAAGCGGTTCTCAACGATATCAATGCGGCCGACGCCGTGTTGTCCGCCGAGCTTGTTAAGCATCTCCACCAGGGCGAGCGCGTCCGTCACACGCAGCTGCTTCTGTTGGCCGCACGGCACGGTTACTGACACCGGTACACCTAGTTACAATATATTTGAAAACATTAAAACCTGGTCCTAAGCCGGTATAAATAGTCAGTACTCAAGATGTATCTTGGTCTCAAGACACTTTGTTGGCTGTCAAAATTGGGACCAATCACAGAACCGAACCGCGTCTTGAGACCGGGTCGCATCTTAAGTACTGACTATTTATACCAGCCTGAGTCTAAAGCACTGAGAGTAATCAGACCCGCAACTAGGGTTGCCAAGTGATGATAACCTTTTTTTTTTTTACAAGAAATAAAGTATATTCACTATTCAGATCTCAGAAGTATTTCAATAGTACTTTAGAAACATTAACAGTAATTTATTTATTCTTTTAAATATTATACGTATACATATTATTAGAGCTTCTCGCAAAACTTACTAACAGTAAAAAAAAATGTCTGAGCATCTAATAAGTGTTCACATTTTGATGCTGAAAACTGTATTTTGTATACTTAATGTGTGTTTAACAGTAAAAAGTATAATTTTGTGAACATAATGATACGCAAAATTAAAAGAAACATGAACAGAACGGTATAGTTGGCAACCTACTTGGCAACCCTGCCCGCAACGTTATGATTTATGAGTCCTTACTCATGGGAATTCGACGACACAATAAGTTGTGTTCAAGCTAGTTCAAGTAAGGGGCAAGTAGCAATCGGCTGCCATCAGCAGTTTTCGTGCAGAGCGTTTGCGGATCCGCCACGTTTCCGCCGCAGTTAAACGATCTAGTGGCCCCCGCGCAATAGCTCTGCGAGGAAACCGTCAAGTGTTAATAAGAGCTAGTTCAGACAAAGTGGGAACCGCGCGGTTGAGTACCGTGCATTTTAATCGCTTTGAACTTATTACAAATAGCATTCTATTACAACGTTCACAATAATCTGCGCGATTTCAGCACGAGAAACACGCGATTTCTGTTATGTCTGAACTAACTCTTAACATGGGCGTACCGAGTAAAAATAACCTAACGTAATATTGAAAAATGGCATGGTAATTCTGTAAAAAAATCTTGAATATCACCATAAAAATACACTTCAAATTCGAACATCCCGTAATTTTCAATGACAATGATATGCATATGATATGTTTTTTTTTTTTACAAAAATGATAGGTTTTTGATAGTTCTAAGGAAATAACCGGGAAAAATATTACCAGGATTTTTTCAGCTCATGCTGTCTCCTCCTGGCTGAAATCCTGGGTACGCCCATTTCTCTTAATGTTAATTCCCGTGCTTCCCAGACGGCTATTTATAATACCTTTACCGAAGGCGATGTCGATAGTGCAGGGGTAGTCCTCAGCCTGCTCCAAATCCCGAGTCATCTTGTAGATGCCGGCGGGCGGCGCCGCGGCGGGATCCTCGAGCATGCCCGACTCGTAGCTTTTGAAATTTAAAACAGGAATGATACGTGCGTGTAGTACTATTATGGTTTTCTTATTTGGCATTTACATATATTTTTTATTAAATAAGGGGACAAACGAGCAAACGGGTCACCTGATGGTAAGCAACTACCGTCGCCCATGGACACTCGCAACATCAGAAGAGCTGCTGGTGCGTTGCCGGCCTTTTAAGAGGGAATACGCTCTTTTCTTGAAGGTTTGCAAGTCGTATAGGTCCGGAAAAACTGCTGGTGATAGTTCATTTTAGAGTTTTACAGTGCGCGGCTGAAAGTTACGCGAAAAACGCACTGTGGAAGACTGCCACTCATCAAGGTGATGAGGATGGAAATTTTATATGGATTACTACCGGTATAAATTTTATATAACGAATTGTTTGCTGTAGGCGCAAAGTGCCATAATGGCGAAATGTTGCGCAGATATGGATTAAAATATGTTACTTACCAGGAAATGTTGAAGGGTCTTTAGAAAAAAATTATTTCATAATTAATGCGCTTATTATTATTCGTGAATTTTACATATAATTAATAATAGTAATATGTAATCGTTATTTAAACCTAGACCCTAAAACTAGTTTAATGTAACTTCCAACTACTGCTTGTAAAAAAATGTATCCACAGCCGAACATAAAACCTTTTTTGAAGTCGGTTAACAAAATCACCTAATATGCATGATGTTCTCGTCAGTAGACCAGGGCGCTTTGGGTGTGGCGGCGACGGGTATGTTGTGTAGCTTGGCGTACTCCAGCAGGTCGCTTCGGCCTTGGAATCTATTGAAGAACTCCGGCAGACGCCATGGGGCGATTATCTGAAATACGAAATAGTCCATTAAAACATCCATCGTGGGTATTGCGGACACAATAGATTTTCAATTGTTATGCCGCAGCCGGCTGCCGCTTGGGGATTGATGGGTTAATAAAATCGGCCAAGTGCTAGTCGGACGTGTACGAAAAGTTCTGTATTATTATGAAGCAAATATAATATGTAGAAAATGTGTTTATTTCAGACTTACATCAGCCCAAAAAAGTGTTAGTAAATACGTTAGTATTATTAGGATTTTTTTAATTAGGTAAATATACCTACAATACAATTTTTTGTCTCTCTCTTACCTTTCCTTCAGGCCACAATGCGTAAACGCTCAACTCGAACCTGACTTGATCATTGCCTTTCCCAGTAGCGCCATGTGATATGTATCTATAAACAAGGTATGGCTATGCGTTATAATTATGGTTAACGTAATTTGCCTCGAGTTCCTTCCCAGGGTATAGAGTTGGGAGATAGACCCTTGGGAGAAAAAGCAGTGTCGTCGAAAAAAAAAAACAGCGTAGAATATGTACTGATGGATTTACTGCAGTGGCGTATGTATCATTAGAAGTTTTCCCAAAAAAAAAAAGACCCAATTTAATACCAAAGTATACAGCATTACTTTTCTCGCGATGTCATACCTAGTGCAGCAATTATTACTGCTAGAATCAATTAAAGAGCCTACCGAGTAGTGTCAAGACAGTGCTCTCGGCCAATCAAATTGTGTTTGCACTATCTCGCCACTGTCTCGCCACTCTGCTCAGTAGGCCGTAGATCAAGGTCTATAATATGGAGTGCGTTCAATGCACCGTTGTATGAATGGATTCATTTCACTTACTTGGCGCCCAACTTCTTAGCCGCATCAACCAGGCCGACGGAGATGCAGGGTCGAGCGAGCGACGTGCCCAGGTAGTAGCGGCTCTCGTACACCAGACCCATCTGTACAGCCGGTAACATGTAGCTGGATACAAACTCCTTGCGAAGATCCTCCACGATTACCTGTTAACATGTAATAAAACTTGATTAAGTTAAAAATATATATTCCCAGGTATATGCTAAGTAAAGGCCCGTATTCACTTTCATTAGTAATAAGTGCAAGTGATTAGGTGATCAGTTATTAGGAAAAAGTAAGTGTGGACAGCGACTGTTTAGTGCAAGTGATTAGCCGGCTGCGTAGTAACGTGATTAGTTCTGTATTCACTTTGATTAGTGATTAAGTGCAGGTGACTAGTACAGGTGATGAGTGATTAGTAGAAAGTAGTGTGGACAGCGACTGATTAGTGCAAGTGACTAGTCGGCTGCGTAGTAACGTGATTAAAAGCGTGTTCTATTTTTTGCGAGTGCAAGTGCGTGACAGATGAAAGCCAATTTTGGTTTCGTTTGACAGCTCGAGATTGTTACTATTATTCCGCTAGGTATATTAACTTTATGGGCCAGACTGACGTGGTGTGCCGTGTGAAGCGTCCATAGATATAGTATATCATTATTATATATACCTATTAAAAGTACAAAAGGACACCCTTTCAATTACTTCCATACTAATCCATACTTATTACTTACTAATATACTAATAATATTATAAATGCGAATGTGTGTTTGTCTGTCTGCTACCTCTTCACGTTTATACCTCAGAAGTCAGAACCAATTTTGCTGAAATTTGGCATGAAGATACTTTGGGGAAAGGACATATAAAAATACTTCATGATCAAATAGTTTTTAATAAAACCAAAATATTAAAAATGAAGGACATGTCAAAATGGCAGTTTTATTTTTGAAACTTGGATGCTCGTGTTGACAGCTACTACTGAATTTACTAAATTAAATTACTAAAGAGCCACTAAACAAGAATTGGACACTACTTGCACTACACACCTGCACTCCACTGCCTCAATTACTAGTCACTTGCACTTGCACTTATCAAAGCGAATACAGGCCTTAATGTACTCTACGATTTGAAGAGAATGCGACATACCCGACATACCTTCACATATCTACAGAAAATATATTATTAAATGCCTATGAAGCATAAAATGTTGTTTTTTTTTTAATTCTGAGTAGTATGGCAAAAGTATAAATAAAGACTATCTGAGATAACCTAATGCGCGGTTTCTCTAAATTTTACATTTAAAACTACTGATGAACCAAAATTTTCTACAGCAGAACGCCATCTAGTGCTGAGTAGATGCAACCTTTTTTGTTGTTACGGAAATAGTTTTCCTTGTCTGACGACCGATGTTGTTTATTTTAAATTCAATCAAAACTGGTTTTATACAACATACTTTAAAATTTTTACTTACATCTTTAGCTCCTATAATTTTGGCCTTTTCGCGAGCCTTGTTGAAGTCTTCGTCCTGTCCAATATCAGCCATATAACAGACCACATCATAGTTTTTCTCTATCAACCTTAAAACAATAATATAATCTCATACGACATACGTATAAGGCTGCGTTTCCACCGGAGAAGTGTTGCGAGGAATGTGTTTTTAAGGATGTATATAACATTTCTAAATTCAAAGATTTTGACCTAAATTCGAAATATGTAGTAGAATAAAATATCCTGCATTGATTGATACCAAAAAATCAATACCTTACCGACAAGTTATGTGAAATAATTCATTTTAAAATTTCCATGTATCATACGTAAACTTGCCGGAAGTGGTACAATTTTTGAGAATTCGTCAGAATTGGGAACTTTGTAACAAAGAGAAATGCCTGAAAAACTGCTATCAGTTACTTTGTACGATTTGCGGTTTTTTAAGCCCACAAAAAGTGGGTTCACCGGTAATTCTGGTTAAATATTTCAAATTGAAATTGATAAAAACTTTCCTTCGAAAAGTAATGTCGATACAGCTGTTAGATTAGACATATTTCTTTCATTTTCAATGCGCATGTGCAGCTTTCGCGCATGTGCAGTAATATAAATTAAACTTCTGTCAGATTTTGGCACATGACACTACACTGACACTGGTTTTTAACTTTGCGCATGCGAAACGAACATTGCCATGACGACCATTGTGTTTGTAATTTATTAGCGGTGGTCAAATTACACCTCAATTTTTTTCAATAATAATTTAATATCGAATAATTCCTTAAGAATCTATTATAAATAATCATTATAATCAATAACTTATTATTAAATATGTAAAAAATTGGACACCCAGACACTTATGTCTGGGTGTCCAATTTTTTACATAATATTTAGTACTTTCATAATTTAATTGGATGTACTACGGAATTTGACCTTATATAATATGTCGCAGGGAAAAGAGGATATCAGGGATTTCACGATATCCCTAGGGATATCACGAACTACCGGTAGATGCCGAATACGCTTATTTGTTACGTCTTCTTACTAAAAATATCTAGTGATATGTCATTTCACTAAACTAAATCTAGTGAAATGTCAGAAACGCGGATACCGCCGAATAAAAATCGAGCCACTCATTTCTCTCGCTCGCTCTAGTTTCCAGACGCGACACGGGCACTAGTGGGAGTGATACAAATGCGTCGCTCGAGCTGGCACGAGCCGCGCCAGCTCGACATTCCACCTTTACAAAAAATATTCGACTTGGTCGGCCGCTTCATTTGACCGGTTGTGTACCGGCGAGAGATCAGGCGCAGGACTGAATTTTTACATGCCCATCCGACGCATGGTCATCTAACATCTTACTTGACAGATTCAGATGTTAGATGATCCTATCAAAGTACCCGTGTCTATACTAGAGCAAGCGAGAGAAATGCGTGGCTTGATTTTTATTCGGCGGCGTCCACTTTTCTGACGTTTCACTAGATTTAGTTTAGTCACTAGATATTTTTAGTAAGAAGACGTAACAAACAAGAATATTCGGCATCTACCGGGAGATCGTGAAATCCCTGATATCCTTTTTTCCCTGCGACATATACATCCTTAAGATCCAATAGCATAATAATTATTATGATATTTGTTGACATATTTTACCGGCTTTATCTTAAACTTCATATTTGTTATTGATGCAATACTCTAATGTTGCCCGCATCCTCGTTCACGCAGAAATCAGTTTATAGCGCGGAAACCGTAAATTGTTCAACTATAAATACTATTTCTGTCTAATTACCTACTAAAGATATATTCAAACTAAATTTAAACAAAATCGCTTAATAGGTTTAAGTAAAAGGAGAGATACACTTTCGCATTGAAAATAATATTAGAAAAAAAAAACTAAAATAGAAAAATACCATTTTAGAATACAACTAGTATCCAAACCCCCCGAGTACGCCAAAATAATGAGTTCCTTGCCCATATTAACTATTCCAGAACTTTCCCACACCAATAACTCACTGGCTAATGTTGGTCCACACCAGCCGCTTTATATAACTTCTGAGATAGCCCTAAGGTCAAATCACGTGATAAAACATACAAATAGAGATTAATTTACAACATCAATTACTTTCGGGAAATATGTATATACAACAAATATTGTATGTCGGAAAGCGATAACAAAACTAAACACATTAGCAAATCTCGCCAACACCTGTTCTAGTTGTTGATTACAGTACCCGGCAATAAATATTGCACATCGACCTTTGGAAAATGACAGCCGACTAATTTCGGTTTTGTAAAGCGTTATCTCTTACGCACGAAATACAAAAAGCCCGGTATATATTAGGAGCTGTTAAAACAATTAAGGTTTGCTTCTTTTGACAATTTTATTATTCTTTGTATAAAATACACAAATTTTCTATAAGTTGTGGCTTTATATTCGGGTAAAATAAAATAAAAAAGGGTGTTCAAATTATGTTTACGTATTTAAAATTCTTTTGGAAAATTACAGCTGTAGCAAATTTAGGGGTGTTAACAACTCTAGATATATATTTTGAACTGGACGCGACTGCACTCTATTGAATTTGAACAACGACTGAGATAATGTCAAATAGGTGTGTGCTACAAAGATAACGCTCTATGAAACCGAAATTAGCCGAATGTCTCTTTCCAAAGGTCGATGTGCAATATTTATTGCCGGGTATTGTACATCATTTTTATTTTGTTTTTCCTTATATTAATGAAAGGGAAGGCAGAGATTTTTCAAAGAAGCGTTGGTATATCCAAGATATACCAACGCTTCTTTGAAAAATCTTAGAATTTTAAAACAACAAGGGTCAGTAAAACCGCAAGTCCGTAAAAAACAAATATTCGTGGACCAGAATAACTTTAACAAAATAAAAAGTGGTTGATTATTTTATCATTTATTCATTTAAATATTTCAATACTGATATAGTATGCACACAAATCGAAATGTCTATGTTGTTTATAACATATCTGTAACATCTATAGAAACTATATGAATTACACTGCAATTTCATGGTGTTTTAATGCTAAAAACTGTACTAATTACACATTTCCTTTTAAAGGCAAATGTAAGGAAACCGTCACTACTTTCTCTAGCGATTATAAATAAATGTATCAAATGCAAGTATGATTACTAAACTGTGTAAATATTATAGTGGTAGAATGATTACAACAGGTGATATTATATCAAGTTGGAATGTATATGTTGTACAGTAGCTAATGATAATAAAACGGCAAATGAATAGACGTAAATTCGAATTATAAAGGTTAAAAACTAAAGCGCGAACTAATAATAACGCATTATTTTTGGTAAGTAACTTATAATACTTAAGGTTACATCTCCGATTCTAATCTCTAAATTAACGAAAATATTTCTCAACAATAATATTTCATGGTGATATTAAAACTCGATAAATATAACAGTAAAATATATTCATAAAATCTATGCGATATATTAGACATAAAATCAAACGCCTCTGCGTGTATCACAAAAAATAGGATAGTCGCAAAATATGATATAATATTTTAAAATCATAGTAATGTCCTTAGTTTATACCAGAGAGTCAACTCAAGGCCTATTTTCACTTTTTTGTTTCTGAGGAAGTTAAGAACTTAGTCAATTTCACAATAATTTTTATCTAATGGTCTAACCTGACTGTCACTACATATTGGCTAAGTTCAAGTTCTTGTAGGTATTTCTAACACGTTATTTAACTGACAATCATCCCTGGTAATGGTAATAACAAATCACTGGTAAAAATAAAATGTTTGAACTCAGAAATCTAATTGACGCCCGTTTCTCTTTTCCCTTTCTAACGACCATTTCCTTTCTCTTTCTAACATACGAGATTTATGCAAAACAACTCTAGCTCATTCCTTGCGAATCTCTCAGAAGCGTAAAGAAACAAAATATCTATTGAAATAATTTGGAAGTACTATATAAAGTACTAGCAAACCGCCCCGGCGTCGCACGGGTATAAAATATTGTATAGCCACTGAAAAAATTATCAAAATCGATAGCCTATCCTTCACGTGGTCTACTTTTTATCTGTGCCAAGTAACATAAAAATTGCTGCAGTAGTTCGCGAGATCCCTTTCAAATAATTTCCCCCGTTTTTTCCACATTCTCCTATTAGTCTTAGCGTGATAAAATATAGCCTATAGCCTTCCTCAATAAATGGGCTATCTAACACTGAAACAACTTTTCAAATCGGACCAGTAGTTCCTGAGATAAGCGCGTTCAAGTTAGCCCTTTCAAATAATTTCCCGCGTTTTTTCCACATTTTCCTCTATTTCTTCGCTCCTATTAGTCTTAGCGTGATAAAATATAGCCTATAACCATCCTCGATAAATGGGCTATCTAACACTGAAAGAATCATCAAAGTCTGTTGCGTAGTTTTAAAGATTAAAGGGAACAAAGGGACATGAGGGAAAAAAGCGACTTTATTTTATAATAAGTATGGATATCTCTGATTGGAAACGTATCAACTTTCTTCGAAATAGCTTGAAAAACCAAGTAGCTTTGTTACTCACATTATGTGACAAAATCAAAATATACAATAAAACTAGTACTACTAAGTACCTGATAACAATGAAAATCTTAACATGCATTATAAATAGTTTAATAAATAGTTGTACTAAAATATAACGTTCGTAAATATTAAACTGCACCACTGCGATTTGATCCAAAAACTCTACTGACATGAATTACACATTTCGTTAACACATCTTCATTAGTTTGGTGATAAACTGTGAAAGAGATTTTATATAAATATTAAATTTTACCTTGCTTATATTTTAGCTCAGAATTAATATTATAATCGATAAGCTTTATATTAAAATGTGAAGCGCAAAATATTATGTGATATTTATTAAGAAATTAGGCCTCATTACGTGTTATGCAGAGAAGATGAATCGGCATAGACAATATTGTATTCCATAGACAAAAGCAAAGCTTTTTATAATCTGTGTCTTTTTAAGTCGGCTTGTAACTCATTTAATCGTCTATAATCTAAAACTGAGATAAATTGGGGACTTAATTACTGTATTATCTCCATTATTGCTGACTATTTCAAAGTTTTTAGCACTAAGTTTAACAGTATGAATCCGAAAACTTACACTATGTCTAATAGAGAAAAATACATAACGAGAGTGTCATCGAGATAGAGTAAGCACTCATTTCAAATCCGCCATTATTTCTAGTCAAGTTTCAAAGATCTATACGAACAATACAAATATTTGTCATTCTCAGTGGCGTAGCTGCTAAGGAGCAAGGCAGATAGGTGCCCTCGGACCCCCAACTCGGATTTACTATCTATAAATTGTAAATGCTTTGTAGCTCTTATTCTTTTAAGAGGTATCTCTCAGAGTCAGTAAAGTTATACTTTACCGACTAAAATTTGTAAAAATTGATTGGCACGGAAATCAAATTTCCAAATATGCCTCTCTTGGGAGTTGCGTCACCACTGGTTGCGGCCCTAATTTTTCGCCCCGGGTCCTCAGTTACCTAGCTACGCCACTGGTCATACTTTCATCACTAATCTATAGGATGTTATCTCGGTGACTTAGCTGTCAGGTACTTAGGCGGTGAGAGAGCTGAGGTCTGAGAGGAAGTTGTCCGGGGTCAGGATGTGGGATGAGCCGATGATGACCTCCCAGTTCTTGAGGGCGGAGGTCACTTCGTACGCGCAACGGATCTCGGAGAACGATACACCTGGAATTGTTTATAATAAAGTTAAAAAGTTATTGACAGTTATGATCGCTTGGCGAAACTGGAGGGGGTAATCGCCCCATGTTTATGATATTTACTAAAAACTTAAAATATATTTCAATTTTATGATAATTGTCACTTTTTGATCTACCAAAAACGTGTTATTGTTTAACCGCGATCAAACAATAACGATAGTCTGATCACTAAACTACCTCACGAAAGAGATAGAAGTACTTTTTAAATTTGTTTTTTGCCGAATACGAAGTAACGATTATAATCATACGCTTATATTATTACAATATTTAGGGTTAAAAGAATATATAGATAGATAAAAAATACTGCGCTAATGTATTGTAAAAAGTCAATTTATGTTTAACTTATTAGTTATTACTATAACTTACCACCAACGATGAAGACAATAAGACGCGGCACGTTCTTGACGGTCTGCTGCGCCTTATCCTTGTGCCAGTGCCCGTAGCGCACGCTGAAACAAAACTCATTTATTCAGTCATTGACATCGTATATCAAAAGTTTCCTTTGTTACTGCTATGCAAATTGAAGAAAGAAACGTTTCACAAAGCTTTTCTTTCACGTTATGAAAACAAAAGATTGCCGGATAATAAACTGTCTGTGTAACAAAAATTATTTCATATTTTATATATACATATAAAATCACGTTCAGACGTGCGCGTTTTTTGTGCGCGTCGTGTGTTTTCCCAAACGCTATTTCTGAACGCGCCCTAAGTGTCTAAACACACCATGCCGAAGCTCCGCGGTGGAAATTCCGCATGATTACGTCAGCAATGTCAAACGTATACAATATAACGCGACGGAATTTCGGCATGGTGTGTCATCGGTAATTTAAAATACATTGCAGGCGGAATCAAGGCGAATGTGTTTAGTCACTTGGATGATGTGCTAGATAAGATTAAATTTAATTTAATTGCACGCCATTGTTATGGCAGAATGTTAGAACTATAAGTAGTTAATTATAAGACCTGTACATTATGTACAACATTCTAGCAATAAAGACATTTGAATTTGATATATGGCAACCTTTAACTTTTCACTGACTGCATGCACGCAAAAAGACTATAATTGTGCAAATAACACATAGTATAGGTACCTGGTGGGCGCCTGGTATCCAGATGACTGAGCGCGGCCCGCCAGGAACGGGAAGTGGCGCTGGTCAAGCTTCTCATCAATGGCCTCTTCCATTATATCCTGCCAAGTCATTACTTATATGAAATCTTTTATTACAACTACACTATGTTGTAATGACAGTGCGTAACGGATTTAGAAAACTATACAAGATTGATTTAGAGCTATAACTCGCCAACGTGACGTAGCCAATGACATTAGCATGGCGACGTCCAAGCAACGTCTGGCATCTCTACGTCGCCGCAGAGTGCTGTTTTTCTTAAAGTTAAGATTAAAAAGACCGCTTTGCGGCGACTTAGAGGTGACATGGTAACGTTACTGGCTACATCGTGAAGGCATCCCGGTGAGTTATGGCCCTTAGTTTAAGCTGTTTTACAAATCATTAAATCAATTATTGAAATCGGAGGAAGGAGATCATAATTGTTTGGCTTTGCCGTAGTCAGGTACTCGTGCATTACATTACCTTAATGACTGGAGTCCATCGCGACATCTGGTAAGTCTGCTCGGTGATTCTCTCCTTGCGCGGCACCTGGTACTGTTTCTTCCGGTTACCCTGAAGTATACACCAAATACACCAATTAGTGAAATTCAAATTTGGAATATACTACAAAATTTATTTAATTCTTGCTTCATTTGTGTTTCGGTTATATATGTATCACTCGTTCTTTGTTCATATGAAATAGAAGATCCAATATTTTGACACAGGATTAACAATAAGCTTGATTGGCATATTAAGGCTTATCTGCTCGAAACTCTTGCTAATATAATTGCTAAGTCATCAGGTTAAATTAACAATTGGGATGGAAGTGCCTAATGTTGTAATTCGTAGTAACAATAGTAACATGAGTCAGAAATCACAAAAAATAAAGTTTTTACTATTTATAGGGCTCTAACTGCCGCACTCAGAAACATTTAATTATGATTAACTTTCAATTTAATGAAGAGTTTCATAGATAATGTTTAGGTCAAAATTTTAAATTAATTTCATTTAAATCAATTAAGTAATTAATTAATGTTCCACTCTCAGTACGGCAGTAAGAAACGATGATGTGTATTACTCGGTCAAGTCCGACGCTGGCAAACTGTTAAGCAGAACTTCTTAAAAAAGAAGGCGAAGGAGACTCACGTCAACGACGACGTTGAGGCCGAGGTTGGCGAGGTTGAGCAGCGCCTGCTTGTCCTGCGGCTCGAGCTGCGCGTGCGTCACCAGCTTGTTGAGGTTCTCCTCCGAGATGCCGTTCTTCGACATTATGTACAGCGCGATTATGCGCATCTTGTCATAGTTCTTCACGTTCTGCGGAGCAAAATTATAATTGAAATTCGAACTGGGGTAAAAAAGTCTGGTCGCAAAGCACGTTGCAAACTCTGTACATTGATACACCGCTGATACGTTAATTAAACACGAATGTGAGCGAGATAGTAATATATTGCTGCACAGTGGTCTGCTTTCGTACAAGAGTTAGGCGCAGCGCAGACGACGGACTATCCGTGACGCACTTTTTAGTCTGTGGAAAATAGAACCTATGCAATTATATGCAGTAACGCACACGACGCGCATATAATTGCATAGGTTCTATTTCCACAGACAAAAAGTGCGCCACGGATAGTCTGTAGTCTGCGCTGCGCCTTAAAAGTTTCAATATACGAATCGATACTTTGCGTCGAGTCAAACTCGGTCTTTGAGAAACAAGTATACAGTTTTACACTTTTAAAATTCAATTAACAATATTTACCTGGTCCAGAAGCACCGGCACAATACTCCTCATGTGGTCTTTGATCTTTTCACCCTCAGCATCAGTTCCCATGGCAAGGTCCTAAGATATAAAAAAAAAAACTTTAATCAACTATAGGTACTTTAATCAACTAAAAGATTGATGTAAAACTAGTATGTAACAATTAACACTGCAAGTGTCCACTAACCCCGTTACTAATAGTAAAAAAACAAATAGATAGAGGACTTAATCAATATGAAAACTTAATGTCTGAGATGTTAACATCTCGAATACCGGGTTCTATGGCGCCATTTAATTTTTTTTAAATCAGCAATGAATTTAGTGCATTCTTTATGTAGCCAACTTCATACTCTTTAAAATAAAGGATTGAACAAACGAAATTAAATCTTATACACATTAAAATCTTTAAACGAGCAATTCTTGTATATACATATGCATATAATTGGAATCTCGGAATCGGCTCCAACGATTTTCATGAAATTTAGTATATAGGGGGTTTCAAGGACGATAAATCGATCTAGCTAGGAATCATTTTCATAAAATGTCATTTTATGTGTGTTTTTCGAATTTTTTGATTACCGAGCGAAGCTCGGTCATACAGCTAGTAAGTTACAAAACTGCGTGAGGTCGAGTGCAGCCAGGCGGCTCGTTATCGAGCCGGTGGGGTTCGAGTGACGTGACAAAGACAGCGATTTTTTTTAAATCTAGCCTTTGTAATTATTTTTAATAATGGCAACATATTAGTAAACACTGAGATCCAGATCAGTGGAATGGCAATACCAGTATTGCCATTTTACAATATTCTCCCGAAAAAGTCACTTTACCTGTTCAACCTTGCACAGCTTATCAACATAGCCCTGGTAGGCCTTCATGCAGTCCTCGGCGAGCCGCAGGTGCGTCGCGTACTTCGACAGCTCCTTCTGGTACTGCGGCATCTTCTTGATCATCTGAGACAGGTCTCGCATAGACTGCTTGTCTCCTAAGAAGTAAGATTTGATTACTATAGGCCACACAAAAGTTTAAGATCGATGATTTAAAGTATATGCTAGGTATATGCTAAAGTATATGCTAGGTATATAAGTATATGCTAGCTATAGATATAAAGTATATAGGTAGTGTTTTTTGGTGTCTATGGTGAAGCAAGGAGTTAGCGGGGCGGGAGCGTGTACGCGGAAGACGTTATTGGTAAGTAAGAGTTCAGACGGATTGTTATTGATAAATAACAATCCAAAATATAGCTTCATGTTACTTTGGCAAACTCTTTTTTCAAAAGTTACAGTATCGTAACAAAAATATCATAATCATGCTAAAAGTATAGTGAAAAAAGTACCTAAGTAATAAGTATATGAAAAAAAAAAATGTTGAAACATGTAATATATAATTTTATAGTACATTTTAATAGGCCACATTTGACAGTTCATCAAAATTGTACCAGGTAACCTTGTAGCGACGTACATAAAAAATAAATATTTTCGTTTTGTGCACAATTGATTAACTTTTTTCAATTACAATTACATATTTATTGTAAATATGACCGATACGAATTATTTAACGATTTGCTTTTACTGATAAACAATTCTAAACGTAATAAACAAATTCTGATCTTAATAATTGCATGTCGTTACAATGTTACGTCAGCTGACCTTTTTTCTTTTTAAACTCTAGGGAAGTTACCCTAAAAATCGAAAGCGAATAAATAGTATCGATGCATTGATTACTTGTAACGAAATATCCCCATAAATTAATAACCACGTTGTGAAAAGTAACATATATTTATGTGAAATGAATAATGATAATACTACATTTAACAGTTTTTATAATTCAAGCGAATAAATGCATTTTTTTTTGTAAATTATGTACTTGTCTTATTTTGCTCCTTGAATTTGCAAAAGGAAAAGAAATAATGGGACAGGAGTTTGTTTCAAACGTATAAAATTCAAATATTTTTTTTCAAGTCCGTATCGATTTATTCATTTTGGCCGATGTTTTTACGCAGCTGATCTAACTATGGATAATCTGACATATTATGTCAAATGTGGCCTATTAAAATGCCCCGACTGTAAATAGTGTCACAAATGTCAGAATGCAAATATTATCTTTTCATTGGTTTTGTAACAAGGCCTTTTAGCCAAGATGTCGATGTGAGGGCGGGGCTTAAAAGACCATAGACAATACCTCCACCCATGCGCTTTGACTCGGTGAACTTCTTGAGGTTCTTGGTGACAGAGGTAGAGACGACGGCGATGTGCTGGTGGCGCAGCTCCAGCCACAAGTCGTCGTTTTCGTCCAGCAGCACCTCCTTCATCTGGCCTTGAGATGCCTCGTATCTGCCCATAGACAATGTTACAATAGAGTAAAAAAAGTGGCATCTGTATCAGGAATTCTACATTAAGAACTCATTTAAAGACCATTTCAGATGATTTAGCAACAAAAAATTGACAGTTGTTGATAATAAGTAATAACTAATAAAATATAATAATAATAATAATAGTTTATTCATGCGTTAAGACAATACACAATATTAAAAACTAACAATAATTTCACAAATTTTTTGACACCACTACATAATACTTATAGAAAAAAATATATCATAAATAGGTATATATAAAGATTAAAGATAAAGATTATGTAATAAACTATAATAACTAACACAAATTAAAATATGTATACCAGAGTTTTATATTTTTGCATAAATGCGTGGCCAAAAGTTACGTGTCGAGTTAATCTTTCTTCTAACTTTTGGCCTCTTCTATACCCTTTGCCTTATTATTATTAAAGCATTGCTGTGTTTCAACAAGCATATTTTAAAGAAATGTTTTTAAGCATCTTAGCGCGAAGGCGCATATTTTTTAAGGCATACACGCAACGGATACTCCATTACGTGTATGCCTTAAAAATATGCGCCTTATACTAAAATCCTTTGCGTGCGATGCCGGTAAGTGGAAGCTTACCTGTTAGTAATAATATTTTTTTTCCTCACAAGCAATCTTAAGGGCTAGATAACATTATTAATCAGCATAGTACATAGGTCTGTGAGGAGCTGGTGTTTGTTAGGCCAGAAGCCTGTGGTACATTTCCAGGTCCCGAACAGGAGGCTTTCTACATACCTGTAGACGTCATTCTCAATCGGCAGCAAGTCATACGCCATGGCCTGCAGCGTAAGCTCGTGCAGCAGTGGCGACACGCAGTCGAACCCGCGGTCCAGCACTAGCAGCTGCGACCGCGCCTTCTCCGGACCCTCACCCATGGTTGGCTCGTCCGCCTGAAGACAACGTCATATAAGGCTATGTCATGGTCCCACCTAAATACGTAAATAAAAAGTGGTGTTCTAATAACTAGTACAGGGGCTCCCAATCTTTTTCAGCCTTCGACGCAGTGACAAATTTAATATTTTGTAACGTCGCTACACCCCTTATCTGAAAAAGATACAGTCAAAATAAGTAGGCACATTCAATGATAATATTTTATGTTTCTTTAATTTTCTTTCTTGAGGATTGACTCACGGCGCCCTTCTTTACTTTCTATGGCACACCAGGGCATCGCGCCGCGGCGGCACACATTGGGAACCCCTGGACTAATGAGTAGCTGGCTAATTTCATTTAAAAATTACTTCTTTATACACATCGTCCTGCCATAAAACTCATAGAAATTGCTCCAATAACCTAGCTATTTTTCTCTTTCATTGATGGGCGAATATATTGCTATTTCGTTTTCACAGCCCACAAGGTTCACGATATTTTCCGTATTCCGTACAGACAGGCACAAATATTGGGATATATGTGAGCAAGTGAAATATACAAGAAGCGAAAGGAGAATGTACGATTTCTAAGTGCTTTGTAGACGATTTAGGGATTTATTTGATTTTAAGTTGGTTATTCCTCTGTTCTTAGATTATCAGCTATATTCTAAGGCACACGCGCTATGCGTCATCTTCCTCAAATGCTGACTCAATTTATAAACACACTGGAATTTATTGTGTATAAATTACAGATTACTAAAAAAATCTTATTACTCATTAAAAAAGATAATGCACCTTATAAGCATCCAATTTCTGCTGTATCAACTGAGCCAGCTCCACATTGCGCTCCCAATCACTGCAATAAAAGTTAAAACACATCCAAAATTAATAGTTTTATATTTATCCCAGGACCTGTTTCACCACTTTCTCATAAAGTGGCGAATAGGCTATTCAAGACTTTTCGACAGATTCTCCATACTTTATATGTCAAGTTAAAAAGTGGATAGCCTATTTGGCACTTATTAGGAAGTGGGCCTGTTTCACCACTTCCTGTTAAGGTTATCCACCACTTAACTTGACACAATATAGAGTATGGAGAATCTGTCAAATAAGCCTATCGGGCTTATCAGGAAGCGGTGAAACAGGCCTTAAGTCTTTTATTTTTACTATTAATTAACTGAGACCAAGAAATAGTCTAGATAAATATAAAATTGAATATAAAAGTCTTTGAGCTTCGATACCATTCAAGGTGACGCCGCGTTAAAGTAAAAGACCGTGTTGGATGTTTTAGATTGCTTGTTTTTGGCCTCTCATAGAAAACAAGAAATGGAACAGCAAAAAATGGAAAGGGCGTAAGCGACAAAATGGTTTTTGTCGCGTAATTTAAAAACCATAAATACATTTCATATAAGCTATGGGCAAATTAAAGTGTATGCTTGAACCAATCTATGTACAAATTTTAGAAGCTTAAATCACTCTCCCCTGTTGGCAAAAAAGCCCTTTTTTTACAGAGGTCTTTTTGATTCATTATTCTGTGTTATAAAAGTTGACCAATCGTGTTATGCTACGGATAATTCAAAGACAAAGACTTGATGAATACTGACAATGAACTTTAATTTCTTAGCTTTAGTCATTGCTGAGAAAAATCGATATTATCAAGGCGTCGCCCTAAGTTGCACCACCACCAGAGCTGCGCTAGGCTGTGTTGTGCAAAATGGGTTTTTTAAAAACCAATAGAATCCCTTCATTTGCATGACTAAAGTCATGCACAGTGATTAATTTTGCACAGAAACTTTAATTTTGTCACCCTTATGTACGAACTCTGCCGCCATCCTAGGACACTGTTCTACGACGCTGCCGCCCATAGGCCATGGCCTATGCTGCCTATTACATAAATCGAGGGCTGCTAACCTGCGGTATCTAACTGACGGGTATTCCCCGAGAGTGGCGCACAGGGTCGCGATCTGCTCCGCGATACGCTCCATGTTGGCGTTGCGCGTCTGTGTGAGTGCCGGGTTGTACATACACTGGAACGTTTCGGGGGAGTCCAGGGAGAATACCTGTAAGAAATAATGTTTTATAGTCTGTTTCATTACAAAATGAGCTATAGTCTAACCATTAATAAAAATAAAAACCCAAATGCTTCGTACTATGATTAATACTCTTACTATGATTAATCATAAGATAAAGATACCTCTTAAGCTCAAATGCAACAAATAATTTTAGGCCTGGAGTGTGCTGAGATAACATACACATATTTTTAAAAGCCTAATCCACTTTTTGCTCAGTCAAGTAAAAACGACTTACATAAATTCTAAAAAATCAAAGTATTTTAGAAGCATTATAAAGAAAGGCAGACTATTATAAAATAGCAGATATAAAATATTATTGAAGAGCATAAATGGTGGCACATCATTGTTATTAAAAGGTTAATAAGACTTATAAATATTCACCTGACTTTCGTAAGGCAAGAAAGCAATGTTGATCTCCTTTAGGGTTTTGATTTTCCTAGCGGCTGACGACTTGCACAATTCATTGAATAACTCCTCAGGACACACTTAGTATGGCAGCGTGAAAATAGTTTAAAAGCTTAAGACTAATAGAAAAATACTACCTAGTATCTACTGCGGTTTAAATGCCCCCCTCGTTAGAAAATGTCAGCAACGCTGAGATTTTAGTCCGTTATTTTTAAAGGAACAAACCTGTTGTTCATATGGTATGTAAGCAATGTTGATTTCCTTTAATGTTTTTATATGTTTTGCTACAGGACTATGTGATAATTTTTCAAATAGTTTATCAGGACAAGCTGTAAATACAAAACAAAAATGTATAAAATTAAATAAACAAAAAAAGTTGAAATGAAAAAGAATGATGCTAAAAATATTGTATTGTACCTTCAGTGAAGAAAACATGGGCTGCCTTATACATGATGCGGTTACCGACAGAGAAGTCATTAATTAAGGCATTCACAGACTTTTCTTGTGGTGTAATTAGGTAAATGCCGTCCATGGTGTACAATGGTTCTCTCTTCTTGTGAATATCTTCCACCACTGGTAAACAAATAAAATAAGTTTAACTACTTGAAGATGTTTATTTTAAACTGCAGCTAGCTACTTAGGCATAAGGTATTATATATTACTATAGCTGTTAGTAGTGTAATATAGCTCTGTTCAACAATGATACAATTTTTTGTCATAGTTTTTTTACAAACAAAACACTTATTAGCTTATTACACTTACATGTAATCCCCTCAGCAGAAATGTCATGCATCTTGCAGCATGCCGAAACCATACGCATGGATAGCTGGTCCACAATTAGAATGCGCCATTCAATGCGCTGAGACTCTTTGCCTTTGGGACCGCGATAGCGGATCACCTCATTCATAATCTCTGCAAAAGATAAATTTTGGTCCATTTAAGCTAATATAGTTGTTTTATTGGATATAAAATTGTAGCTTAAACATAATGTGAGCTAATTAAAAAGTTGAAAGACTGAAAGTTTTTAAAGTCTAAACTTATTCATGGCTCATTTATTTAATGTTGACAAAATATTATTGATTAGAATTTTAAGTCACTTGTTTATCTTTTATAAAACTATTACATAAGTTAAAGAGCTTCAATATAGCTAAGTTAATAAAACTTTGTTGAAAAGAGAAAATAATAATTTTAGCTTGATAACATTTTACTTAATTTTATGCTAACAATCACTATAGTCGGATTTATGAAACTCTGCCAATGCAAATTACAATGCAGCTGTATTGATGTCATGCATATCAACTAGAAAGGTATAAAAAAGGTTTTGGCAATCAAGCCTTCAATATTATATAATAATAATTTTTAGAAATTAGAATTATTTTTATTATGAGCCATCTTAGTTAAAAAGTATATTATGTATTAAAGTATCTAATATCTACCTTTTAAATTAAAGCTTTTCATAGTATTATATTATGACCTTGTGGTTTTAATTCTGTATTTTATCTTGGAGTATGTTAATTTTTGTTTTAATGCTTCAACTCCCAAGCGGCCACATAAGCTATTGTCTGGTTTTTCCATGACCGAGGTATTAAATAACTATTATAACAAATATTCACACTCTCTTCTCAAGTCAATACAAAAGGGTTACAAAGGAAAGACTGTATTTTATAAACAAAGGATTGTGTTTAAATAGTGTACTTAGTGTAAAGAGATTGTGTATAAAATAATGAATTTCTTCAAGTTTCAACATTGTAATGTTCTTTTAAGTATTTTTAGCATGGAAAGGCGTGGAGTAGGCATTATTACGTTAATCCATCCATTACCCACACCCAAGATAAAGTGTCATAAGAAAATCAATAATTTGTACTCAGAATGAACTGCACAAATGTAAGCCTACTTTCAATGAGATTGAGATGAGAATTGAGTAATTAAACTTTTTAAGTATGAATTTGATGTAAGAGCCGTAAGATATGGGTTATTATTGTTATATTTTATTACAAAAAGTACAAATTCGTGTCTACTGCGAACTTGCACAATATTCTTTCAGTTAACTAAAATAATTTAGTAACGAAAATGTATTATAAACAAAATATCCGTTTATCTGTTTGACGCTATTTTTTAAATAAACATTAGTCATCGCATCGATAAGTTTAAAGATAGTCTACAAATTTATGTTGATTTATCATGAAGGGGCGGATGGTGAAGGAGCAATACAGTAAAGTGTAACTACTGTATTATCTTACTTACTTTGTCCAACAAGGGTTTTTAAAGCCATCTTTAAATACAAAATATACCAACAATTTTAAAATACAAATACTGCAATCGCGAACTCGAAATCGAATTGCGAAAGCGAATCAGAAAAATGGCTTTTGGTTGTCACTCGTCACAAATTAGAAATGTCAAAAGTGACAGCTATATTTTTTGTTTTTTTTTTCATAATATGGCACTTTAGCTATAAAACCATGGCCACAGGCCAGCTATTCAAAGCAGGGCAGGGCTTCAAATAACGTTATTTTTTCATAACGTTACTGCTTCAAGGACATAGATAACGTTATGAAAATTTACCCGATATTAAAAATAACGTTAAAAATTGATATTAATAACGGTTAATGTTATAACGTTATATAGGATTTATAACGGTAAATATATGTTCTTTGATAACGTTATAGTCCGTCAAGAAAGTCATGACAGGCGGGAAAATTTTCTAAACGTAATCACGCTTATAAGGTGTATTTTTTCTTTGTATTTTCACACAAATCTCGCAAAAAAAGTGGGCTGCGAGTGAGATTTAATGCACCGTGCACGATCGCATACCTGATACCAGAAAATAACGTTATATTTACCGTTATTATTATAACGATATTTTTTCGTTTATACATAACGAAAAAATATCGTTATAATAATAACGGTAAATATAACGTTATTTTACTAAATATCGTTAAAAAAATAACGTTATCTGGCTACCATTATGAAAATAACGGTACGTAACGATATTTTTTCTGTTATTCGATAACGTTATGAAGCCCTGAAGCAGGGCTTCAAATAACGTTATTTTTTCATAACGTTATTGCTTCAAGGGCATAGATAACGTTATGAAAATTTAACCGATACTAGAAATAACGTTATAAATGTATTTAATAACGGTAAATGTTATAACGTTATATAGGATTTATAACGGTAAATATATGTTCTTTGATAACGTTATAGTCCGTCAAGAAAGTCATGACAGGCGGGAAAATTTTCTAAACGTAATCACGCTTTTAAGGTGTATTTTTTTCTTTGTATTTTCACAGAGAACGCTTATTACATTTTAAATATGAGTGAGATTTGGTGCACCGTGCATGATCGCATACCTGATACCAGAAAATAACGTTATATTTACCGTTATTATTATAACGTTATTTTTTTGTTATGCCATAACGAAAAAATAACGTTATAATAATAACGGTAAATATAACGTTATTTTACTAGATATCGTTAAAAAAATAACGTTATCTGGCTACCATTATGAAAATAACGGTACGTAACGATATTTTTTCTGTTATTCGATAACGTTATGAAGCCCTGATTCAAAGTCTAAGTAAAAGTCAATACAGTCATATCGTTTTCGTCTGTTTAGAGATCTTTGTTTTCGTGGGTGGGGTGGGTTGACAGGATACGGAAACAGCCGAAATTTGAATTAAGAACATAAACTACGTATTGCACTATAATGATCCACGAAGCACGTGGACTTAGTACTTAGATACATAGTTTATGTTCTTAATTTAAACTTCGCTTATTTTCGTATCCTGTCAGCCCACCCTGCCCCGGGGCAGCGCAGATGCCGAAAACTATATTTCCATATTTTCACATTTCCGGCAAAACTCCATATGTATATTTCTGTTTCTGTCATGAGCACATGGGAAAATTGCCACTGGCAAAAAAGGAAGGATTTTTATAAGATGAAAAAGGTTTCATTTTAATCCTCCCGCTAATTTTGTATTATTTTCTGGCTTTCGAGCGGACCTGTAAAAATACGTAGGTATTTTTACAGGTCCGCTCGTCACGGACACGGTGTACGTGTTATGTCGGTGGGGTTCAAGAAGTTAATTAAAAATAATAAACAGCGTAAAAACTAAAACGTAGCCTCCTCCTTTTTCAAAAGTCACTTAAAGGTTATAAGTGACTTCTCCTTTTTCAAAAGTCACTTATAAGTTATAAGTGACTTTTGAAAAAGGAGAAGGCTACGTTTTACGCTGCATAATATTTTTAATTAACTTCTTGAACCCCACCGACATAACACATACACCGCTAGCTTTCGAGCGGAGCCGCGGAGCTGTAAAAATACCTACGTGTATAGTACCACCGCACCGCCCGCGCCGGCTCGATACTGCTACAAAAAGTACGCACTACCGCACTACGCACCAAATTCGTTGTTGATTGGTGCAATTTTGTAAAACTTGAAAAAATATTTTAGAATTATTTTTTTTAAATTAAAAATTTAAATTTGTTAATTCTTTTTTTTTAATTTAATTAATTTTTTAATTTTAATTTATTTAATTTAATGAGGGATTTTCTTAACTTTTTAATTTGATTGTCAAACAGTTTCCATTTTAGTAACTAGATGGCGTATGGGTAGACAACTATCGGTAATACCAGGGAATACCATCAATAATTGCTACAAAGCCGGGCAAAAGAATGTAAAACTGGATACATTTCAATTTGAAAAAGACGCCATAATATTCCAATGACTAGGATAACAAAGTTATTGCAACGATGTTTTAGGTAAAACTCACGGAAGAAATAGCCCTATTTACCGATATTCAGACCAAATGTCACAGGAATTATACATTTTGGTTTTGACAACATCTTACCTGCACTTGTGCAACATAACGGGTATTTCATGGCTAATATTTTACCAATAATGAACATCAAAGACCCAAACAACACAATTTGGGAAAAAATAATAAAAACCACACCAACAACAAAAAGTAGAAGAAGTTTGAAAGTAACATGGCCGCCAAAACTGTTGTCACTTGTCAGTTTTCAGTTTGACAAGTATTTCATCTCAGTGTGTTCCTAAACTATTACCAGTATACTGGCCTAAGCGCTTAGGCCAATGATCGCTTAGGTTTAAGATATTTTGACTTATGTCACACTTGACAGTACACTGATATTTTTTAGAAACACAACCAATATGTATCCGTGATGCCAACCTGCAGATAATTTCAGATCGGTGGGGAACCAATAGAAAATCTAGAAGTGTCTATCGTCGCGCCGTCTGGTGGAGATTAAAAATAAGAAAATCCTCATTCATTGTTATCGCGAAATAGTCTATGGTTTTAACGATCGGAACGAATTAAAAAAAAAAGTCTATGGTTTTAGGAAGTTTGGCTGTATGGGCAACGCTCCCTTTGCCTGTCCCGACCGGGACGAATTAAAAAAATAAATATAGGAAGTTTGACAGCCCAGTGACATACGTCAGTCGTCAAGTGACAAAAATTCGTATCGCGCCAGTTTTTTATATGTTTTCATCGGTGTTGGATGTGCAGACGTCATAAAATTTAAACAATACGTGTGCGCTTTATATTGTTTATAATAATAATTTGAAAAAGGTAATAATATTATAATCTGACCTAAGTACTCATAGTAGTTGTTACTAATTTTATTTAAATTATAACATAGGTATTTTATTGTTACTTATAGTTCAAAAGGAATATCCAAAAAAATAAGAGCTTATAATAAATATTCGTTGTGAAAGAATTTAAATAACTAGATCGTATAAAAATTTTGCCGAAGTCGATTTATAAATATTAATATCATTTATTGAGCGGTCCAATATAAACAAACAATAGAACTCTTACGAGGCAACTTACATACTATGTAATTTAATTAATAAATTATTTTTTCGAGGGTTTTAGTTACCAGTTACCATTAAATTATCAATTTAATTCGACGTTATAGTCAATCAAAAGACGATAGCGTCATGAGCAATGTTAAATATTATTATAGCTAATAATTCAATCTGGACTTTTAAAAATATTAAATAGGTACCTATAGGACCAGCTAGGTACCTTATACCTACTCATATATGAAGGTAGATGAAGAAAAAAATAATTACATACCTACTACCTACTATACTATTATTTAATTTTCCCCGTCCCCGTCGAATCAATGCTATTTGATTAGCATAGTTGTCTTTTTATCGGCTGCAGTGAAAGTGAGGTGCGGTTGAGCACTCGGTAGTCGGTACTTGGTACTTGGGCAGTGTTGTGGCAAGTTGCAACTGGCAATGTGTATAGTGCGTACATAATTGTTTACACTAGTGTGAAGTGTCCGCAAGATGAACAGGGATGATCGAGTTGTGATACCATATCCATGTCATGTGGAAGGCTGGCTGGATAGATGCGGTAAGTTTTTAACTACGGAAAATGGAAATAATAGTTCTTCATATTTATAATCGTTTGATTGTAATCATTTTAATAATTGCTTTGTTTGTTACATGAACTCGTAGATTACCAATAGATATATTTCAGCTTACACCTAGGTCCTAGACATTATGGCTGGTATAAACAGTCAGAACTCAAGATGCATCTCGGTCTCAAGACACGGTTCAGGCTCTGTGATTGGTTTGCTGTCAAAATTTGGACCAATTACAGCCTAATCGCGTCTTGTGACCGGGTCGCATATTAAGCACTGACTGTATATACCAGCCTAGATTTTTATCGATCGAATTGTAGTTAGTATAGTAATAATCGTCGTTTACATAAATTCATTAATAATCCGATATCGAAACAAATTACCAAGTCAGGAAAGTTAGATCGACCCAAGTAACCTGAAGCACTGAAGGTAGCTAAGGAAAGCTAGGAAGCTGGTAGCAACCAGAAAGCGAAGACGAGGGTACAGAAGATAGGTACTGCCAAGGGCGGATCCAGGTTGGCGCCAGGGGGTAGTCAGAGTCACATAGTCGTGGTTCAAATTTTCGATGCGTTCGATCCCGAGTCATGCGTTTGCCGTCAAACAAAGTATTAGGTACTTAGGTATATTAAATTAATTAAATATTGAAAATACTTAAGTGAATAAAATCTATCTCTATATATCTAATCAATTTTACTTAGTGGTCCACCTGGGACCTGGACCCAGCCCAGGGGGGAGGTCATGACCATCCCCCCCCATCCGCTCTTGGGTACTGCCGCTTCACCCTAGAGTCAAAACAGGAAATGTAGAAATCATAAAGTCTTAACTCAGTCTAAATAACGAGGACTAGCCTTTGCTGCTAGTTATCAGAAGCAGTATGAAATATAAGTAATGGAACCTAGAAGTAATAGAAGTCGACGCCAGGTACAAATTATAATAGTCACTTGCCTTGTCCAAGCAATAGATAATCCTACTTATCCCATCTCATATTTAAATACGAAATACTGATCCAAGGTCCAGAAAAGCCATATTCAGCAGATCTTACGTGAAATAGGTTATAGGTTATAGGACAAACAAGTAAGAAAAGTTAGATCCAAGATGAAACGAATTTATCAACAATGTTTCAGTTTCCTCACATTAATAACGTTGCACCAAAATGATCTCTAGCAAAATATATGTAACACGGTATGAGTATAATTAATACTGATAAATATGATGCATCATGACGTAATCGATCGTAATGAAAAGTAAAAGCACGAAACTTGTTTACCCTTGCCAGTTGTAGGAAAGTTGGTGTAGGACTGTAGCTTGTATTTACTTGCAGGTAAAAATCTTGGTATCTTTGCATACCTACTGTGTTTCATACATAATATGAAAATCTGCAAGTATAGTACAAATAATTATGCGCATTGTTTGTTTTGTATAGGTGAGAGTTATTTAAGTAGCTGGCAGTGAATACTCGTGTACCTAACTGATGGTATTCTTAGGGCCTGTTTCACCGCTTCCTGATAAGGCTATCCACCACTTAACTTGACAGGTGGAGTATAGATAATGTGTTAAATAAGCCTATCCGACACCTTATCAGGAAGCGGTGAAACAGGCCCTAAGTTTTGTAAACCAATAAAATAACGTCTTTTCTTAATACGCCTACAGTAGTGACCATAAAACCAGTCTCTAAAATTGTTATATAGTCACTTAAAGTTAAAAGGACGAAATAATGTTTCAAGTTAAAAAAAAAAAAAAACTTGTCACATGACAGAATTCTCTCCAGATTCCAACAGAACATCAAAAAATATAAATGGGTATTGAACGTGCCCAAACAATGCCGAAGCACACTGGTACGGGGAACCATGACATAGGCGATGGCCTCATTCGGCAATTGTACCCAATAAAAACCACAATAAATCAATGTTTAGCTGTCCTAATTGAAATGATTCCTATTCAAATGCAGAAGAAAAATGGCAAGAACAACAGACTGTAAGTAACTAAAGAAAAATCTTAGTACGTGTATTTCTTCTGTGGTCTAAAATCCAAACCGCCAATCATTAAAAAATTGCTGAGATTTCAAGATGTTTTGAAGTTCTCTAAAGTTTAAAAAACAAGCTAAGTACACAATGACAAGAGTCTAGTAGTAAAAATATAGGCAAGTTTAAGGTATTTAGTATTAACTAATAAAATCGATTTTTTAAATTCTATGGGAAAACCCAACTCCGATATTCGATCGATCTAATTTTAAAAGTTTAAATCACAATAATTCACATTACACTTTTTGCCTTTACTATGTTGAGTGGCGCAATATTGTCTCATGCGAGTTTTTGTGGAATATGCGAGTCGACACATTTATACTTTGTATTAAGTAATAATTAAATACACATTATCATTATGTATTAATTGCGAAAGTGCTAAATTTATCAACAACGATAGAAAAAATCGCTGACATTATCTGTTCGTGTTTAATTACTGTCAGCAGAAAAAAAAGACAAGAAACTTCTGAGAGTGCAGGTTGACCGCTTACGCCCTAGATAGAGTGAAAACTATAAGTTATTTGGTTTCTATCAAGTTGCGGTCCAGCTAACTACCCGATTGAAACACTTTCTAGTCAAATAAGATCCTTTACGTTGAATAAAATATAAGATTAAGGTTCGGTTGATTTAGGCTTGTTTGCAACCGATCAAAAGTTCAAAGCAAGCTTTTTACTGCTAATTACCGCGTAGTTTTAAAATATTTCAAATTATAAAAGTTTTAATTTGAAATATTTTATGAATATCAGATTTTTTGCCAATGTTATTCACGTAGGCTTTAGCAAAATTCGCACATAAAAAGTGGTTTCCAACGAAAATACTGCTTTTCATACAACTTTTTTGCATATAATTTGTATGGATGTGTGGTGGAACTAATATTTGAAATATTTAGGCCAATGGATAAATAGTGATTGCGTGCCTAACCATGCATATCATTACTGCACAAACACACAATGCAATTGATTGTTAGAATATCCCATGCAGATTTTCACATCATTAAACCATCGAAGTGAAGTAATCTTTGCGTTATACTTTGACTTAATCCATTCTTTGCAGTAGGTATGAAGACATCGTAATAATACATTTACCAATAATGTAGGTCATAGTAAACAAATAACAATACAAATCAATATTCAATAGCTTATACCTGTATTAACAATACAAATCGATAGCTTATAACTGTTTTACCAGTAGGTACACTAATTTAACTTGCACTGTACAAATCATTCAAAATATTATGAATAATCAGCAATTATCTAAATTTTCGTACATTTAACATTTACCGATATGGACACAGGATATTTCACATTGGACTGTTTTATAAAAAACTATAAACAGCTTTGTGTGATCATTTGACCTGGAAAAATAACGTGTCTCCACAATATTTTTTACTACTACATGCTACTACAAAACCCGAACATCCCAAAGAACTCATCCAGTCACGTCGTGTCATCAACAACTTTGCAATAAGCTGAGAGCATCTCAAGATTCCGTTGCGGTCCGTGTTCAATGGTTAGAAATCGTGCTCCATTTTCCTGGATCTCTTCAGTAGTGGTCATATTATGTCCTAGTTACTGCATCAGCCAAAATCTAAATTCTTCGATGTCGACGTAGGTATCGAGTGTAGTCCACGTAAGCATCTACAAAATATATAACATCGCTATGCATCGACAATAGGCTACATCATGGGATTGGGTCCAAGGAATTGTTCGAAATATTATACTCGCTGCAACTTTTTGCTACTGTCCTGCACACGGCAAAACTGTCATAGCTAGATGAAGGGCAGTTCCATCGTTTTCCCGAACCTAGAATAGATCAAAAAATTTGTTTACCTACCTCTATCAATACGGGATATAAAAGAGGTAAACAAAATTTAAGATCTTAGTGCATTTAATTATTATCAACTTAAAAAAAAATAATGTGTACATGACAATATGTAGGTACACATTATTTTCTTGTGTTGAAGAAACTGTTTTTTTTGGTGTTGATAACCATACCTCGCGTAAGAAAAAGAGTGTCAGTGTTCCTACAAATACGTGATCAGCATCATTGACACTTAATAACTGTTTAAGCGGTTGTACCTGTATTACGTGGTAACTTCTCTCGAGCTCTGGATCATAAACGTTTTAACTGTTCTAACAATACAATTATTGCCCTGTTTTTGTTAAATTCAATTTGCACAGTTCAAACAAAATGGCTGAGTGTAAATCCAGTAACTATTGAGTCTTATTTTTCATTCAAGGAAAGCAGTAAAGTTACGTAAAACTTTCATATTTAATTGGGTCTAACTTGTTAATGGCGCTATTGAAGTAGAAATATTGTCGAATTAAAACAAAATTAAGACTTCAAAGAATACTTTTTAAAACTATACACATTGCAGTAAATGAAAGCTCTAATTTAATTCTGTATTATAATTCCTATTGGTTTACAAATTACAATTTACAAACTAAGATAGAATTACGGTAAACGTATATTTTGGAATTGATTCGTCCGTTTTAAGGAAGCAACTTTGCAAATACGGTACATAAACTGTTGCTATTTTATGGCAATGGTATTGAAGACAGAAAAGAAGCTCCAATCTCGGAAGGGAGCGTGTGGCGCGGGAATGGTATTTCGGGCCTATCTATCTAATTATGGCCCTTTTGGGCATTGATAACTGCAGGAGCAAAGGGGATAGTTGCTCGATGGTTCAATACGTCTTGAGGTCTCCATTTGCAAATGGGCTGTCACTTCCCTCGCGCCTCATTGCGTTAAAAGGTTTTCTTGGCTCCAACCGAGATTGAAAAGCCTTGTTTAGATTCATGACGTTCTGTACTCAAAAGGAAAGTGTTCGGTGTGATTGTACAGGCGCACCTGTAACGACAACTATCACTCGAGTGTGCGTTTCGTAGCACGCACAAAAAGTTTGGGTATGTTCAGATAAAACTCTTTCTGGAATTCTCGCTGCAGTTATTGCACTTTAATCGGGCGTCTACAGTCAATGCGGATATGACGTATTGCCCCTCGTATTGTATATCAAATTTAATTGTTAAGTGTCTAACGAGCGGCGAACGATTGTTGTTATGTAAATAAAAAACAAGTAATTATTGTATGCAACTGTAACAAAATGGTAAGCATAATAGGAGGTAATTGGGCGATTACTTTCATTTGCGTTGCAGTAAACGGGCGAAATTGAAGAACTTCGCTTGCGCAACGACGTTCTCGAGCCTCGGTTTACAAGGGATATGTAAATTGTTAAAAATATTAAAAATAATAAAATACTAACTAGATTAATATTTATAGCTAGAACGCTTGATTTTCATTCAAACATTTTACGAGTGACAGTCTTCATTCATGAAGAAATTTTTAAGGCTAGAATAGTGATCGTAACCAAGTCGTGTATTTAGCATTTAAAAGAGTAGCTTATTGTAGTGGATACAGACGTTTAACAGTTAATAAATTGTTCAATTAGACGATAAAGATGTCAGTCAACGTTTATCACAGTATACTTACGTACAAAAGATCGTTATCTAGACAGACGTTGCTTATGCAGATTATTCAATTTGTATTCAAATCTCTTTCAGTACATACTACTTCATTAATCTTGAGAATAAATCTATATTGTACAATCCATTTGCTTTAACTATTTAGTCCTCCTTTTATTTTAAATTATTATGTTTTTACCTTGTATTTCAGGAATAAGAATATAGCCTGATGATGAATTAAATAATTTGATGAATGATGAATTAATTTGATTTAGGTTTCGTTCTATAAACTTGTAAAACTCTCACCTAAAAAGCAACAAATGTAGGATAATATGGAAAACTGCAGATTGACTAACAAGCTACCACCCCTACTGAACCTCCTTTTATGGTTCGTTTTCCAACGAGATCCTATTATGGTGAAAGTACCATGAAAATGAGTAGGTACCGTGAAAAGGGTAAATGTTTCATGTGAAGGTTATTTTGTGTGTAATTTTGACCAAAGAGAGTTACCATGACCTACGAGTGACTTAATTAGATACATTTAACATGCTATACTCAATATGCAAATTTACCTGACTGCGTCGCAATGGAGTGATTATATTTATTTTTATTTTGCGTGCGTGTTGATAAACAAGTAGGTATTTATCATAAAACTCAAGCACATTAATTAGCACGCGATATTCGACTTTTTCAAGAGCTTGTAAGTCAACTCGCTGATAAATTATAATATTATGGTTACGACCTACGTTTACTTAATAGTTATTACTCTGTCCTTAGTATTTTTACGATTTTTGACGAATCTTTTACATATTATAATTCATCTAGATATAATATATGTAGACAAAAGCTAAGTACGTATAATAAAAATATTGGGTAATTACCAAACTGGTAAAATTATAATGGCTAGAAATTAGAATACAAACTTAATTACATAACAGTGGCGGAAATTTTATTATTATGTCATTGCATCTATAGAGATTATTTAATGAAGCATTAACCTAAAATAAAATAAATTTGGCCATTGTGTAATAGAAAGTTGTTTTCAAACCAGCCGCGAATTGTATAGCAAACAAAAAGCCGCAGACGGCTAATCTCCGACGAATTCTTACAACTAAAGCATATTGAGGACGAAGTTTGTCCTGTGATGAACCAATACCAGCATATATTTGCACTTGTAGACGGGCACAATATCGTCTGTGATTTTACTGATTTCACTGATTTCACTGCCCATAGTGGATGTCTATTGTGCATGCTACAGGGAGTTTCAGCCATGCCACACGACGACTACGATAACTATACGATAGTTATAAATAATTTTTCAATTTAGGGATTCGTTTGTGAAATATTAAGTTTTAAAGTGGAAAAAATCGTTAGAGTCCAGTGTTCCCCCCTTCTACCAGCTAAATGGTTGCTTCTGGAAATGTGAAAAATTCACGGGAGTAGGAAATATGCTGAATTTAAAAGGAAAACTATCACGGCTAAGAAGACTTCATAAGTTTTTGAGTTAGTCGATCAACTAAAAAAATAATCGGCCAAGTGCGAGTCGGACTCGCGCACGAAGGGCTCCGTGCCGTTATAGAGCAAAAATTGGCCAATAATTGTGTTTTTTGTATGGAAGCCCCACTTAATTTTTTATTTCATTTAAATATTATTATGGATTACCAAATCACACATATATTTAAGGCCATCGTGAAAATTTCAAGTGTCTACCTGTTGCCATTATTGATATCGAGCAAAAAAGGCTAAAAATCATGTTTGTTGTATGGGAGCCCCCCTTAAATATTAATATTATTTTGTTTTTAGTAAGTATTTATTGTTATAGCGGCAACAGATATACACAATCTGTGAAAATTTCAGAAATCTAGCTATAGCGGTTCTTGCGATACAGCCTGGCGACAGACAGACAGACAGACAGACAGACAGACGGACAGACGGACAGACAAAAAAGTCTTAGTAATAGGGTTCCATTTTTACCCTTTGGGTACGGAACCCTAAAAATGTATTCGGTGTAGTAGGTATAAAAGAACTTTTCGTTCAAATTCCTTTGAACGAAACTGAGACGATGTTGTTAGTAGTGAAAGAAACGTTATAAATGTACATTCATTGACCATACACCATACAAATATTATCAAAAACTAGCGGTATTACGGAACCCTAGATTGCGCGTGGCCCGACACGAACTTGGCCGGTTTTTTATATGTAGATTGTAAGAAAAATCGGAGCGCACTCCATTATGGCCTAACGTGAAGACTTGAAAAGAGATGACAGGTTTGTAGAACCAACTTGGTATTAGCTGGTAATAACAATTGTTCCCCTTCCATGTTCTGATCTAAGACCTGGGCATCGATCCGAGCCGGCATATTTTTCCTAGAGCTTTTATGGCAGAAGAGTTTAAAATTTTTAATTACTAATTATTATCTCATCGGTATGTAGTCGTTATACATAGATGTTTACAAACGGGCCCGAGTCATTCAAATTGGAAGCATGCCATCTAGGTCAGGTTAAGCATACCCAGATTCTTACAAAGAAAATGTCAATGAGGAGTGTCTAATCATTCTTTGCATTCTTTATTATTTTAATCACCAGTCTAGGACTTGTATCTATTGCACGGCCTTGTAGAAATATATTTAGACTCCTGCCGACGATGTAAAAGAAAAGGACTTAAGAAGTTCAGATACTTTTAAGAAGAAAACATTTTTCTGGACAAAGCTTTCACACTCTATTCTCAAGATGAATCTCCCTAGATTCTAGGGCTTTTGAACTGCTCACCGCTATCATAGCGTAGAACCTATTGAAAAATTGCAGATTAAAAAAAAATTAATATGTATTTTAAAAATTTGATATTTTCAGATATTTGGGTATCGTATTCTTTCAAAAAATTTGAAAGAATAAGGTTGGAAAATATACATAACACTGATTGCAACTCCCTAAAGCTACCCTTAAACGGGCAACTAAAATTGCTCCACTCCAGTCAATTCTCGTCAACTTTGACGTCACGACTACATCAAGCAATTTTCAGCAACAAGCAGCAATACAATAATTGAGCGAAATGGCGCAACTTCATCAACTAGTTACTAGAAAATACTGGTCATACACGAGCCCATCGGATATTCGTCAATTCGTATCGGCGACATTGAGCGATATGAAATAACTGGAGCAATATCGCCGAAATAATTGCCGCAATTTATTGAAATTGCTCCATATTGCTCCACCAATTGCTCCAGATCGGTCCATTCGTGTCGCCGGGCATTTATTGCCGCAATTGTTGCCCCTCTAAGCGCTTCTTAACGATTGGGTTGTGTCACTGGATTATGGTATTTGAGTTATTTATTGGTTTTCTTGACGTGCTGTATCTAGAACTAAAATTATTTTTAACAAAAAAATTAAAACCAACTTCCAAGTAAAAACAATAGTAATATGAACTAAAAAGTATTAAATAACTCATTACTCTTTAGTAGTGCCTTTTTCTGAATTCGTCCAAATCTCAACTATTTCTGTACATACTACAGTCTTCATTATTTTGAAGTGGGTACCAGATAATTTAATCGTGAGTTCAGTAATGTCAGAATATCTGAAACTTTAGGGACTGGTACCGACTTCAAAGTAATGAAGACTGTAGTATGTACAGAAATAGTTGAGATTTAGATGAATTCAGAAAAAGGCACTACTTACTAAAGAGTAATGAGTTATTTAATACTTTTTAGTTTATATTACTATTGTTTTTACTTGGAAGTCGGTTTTAATTTTTTTGTTAAAAATAATAATTTCACTCTTTTTAGTTATCTACAAAATAAGGCTTTATGCGTAAATAACCAATACGAATGTTAACTATTCACATTATGTTACTGAAAGCGAAATTGTGGTAAATGCTTGCAGTTATCTAAGCGATGCTGCAATTTCCAAACTTTTATCTTTATGGGTTCAGGAGTTCTGTTCAGTGCATTTGGATTCGTATGAAATTTCTCTAATTCGTAAGATATATTTAACTTACTAGAAAAAACATTTTAACCACAATGAGTGTTTTGATAAATTTCAAGGATTTCCCTCGATTGCTCATAGATCCCATCATCAGCTCACCACTTTCATAATAAATTAAGATTATATCCTATACAACAACACGAGAATTTTGAAAATCGGTCCACAAACAGCGAAATAATCATCATAAACATCTGCTTCGATGCAAAATATCACGAAAAGTACCAATAATTGGGTAGTAGTGTGATGACCCATGGTATAATTATGGTTGTGATGATGATGATTAATCAAACTGATGTGTTGGCTTATGCTTCCAGAAGTTTAAACAACGCTGAAATCCTTGAACCTGTACCTATAAGCATTCAAAAGTTCTGTTCGGTACCTTCGGATCCAGGGTGTAGCCTGGTGCAAAGTCTTACTTTTTGGTAGCATTTACCTAGAATGCTTCATAAAAAATCAAAATCACTATATGTTTTCATATAAATTTCAAGGAGTTCCCTCGATTCCTCAAGGATCCCATCATCAGATCACCACTTTTGTGAACATGGTACCAAATTCGAGTTAAACCCTATAGAACACAAAAAGAATTTTGAAAATCGGACTACAAACGGCTGAGTAATCGTTGAACATACAAAAAAAAAAGATACAGCCGAACGTATTACCTCCTCCTTTTTGGAAGTCGGTCAAAAAATAACGAGGCCTGTAATTAAGTGTGCGTGCCAACTACTGAGTTTACTGATAGGGCAGTTATTTATTAACTAACATTAATACCTACTGTAAATTTTAAAAAAGTTCGCTATATTTTTTTTTCAATTCAAAGTGCGGACTGACAATCATACACTGCATGATGTTACTAAAATTGAAAAAAAAAATATATCTTTACAATAAAACGGGTAAAGTAAAAAAAAATGTGGTTTCTTTTGCATAATGGAGATTGGAGTCAGAACAATATTGGATTGGGTGAGATATCCTCAGTTACCCCTAAGTTCTAAACTCCTAACCCAGGAAATAGCTATGGCGGACGGCGGCGCGCGGTATAGCACGATTATCGACGTGTGTTTGGTTCATTAATTTTTCTTTTACAATGGTTCACAATGAGTCAGAAAGTTTAGGAAAGGGGACTTGTAGAAAATTTTCTTTACAATTTGATCGCGGTTGTCATTCTTTGTTCTTTGAGGTGCTTGGGTCTATTATTTCTTTTTAAAAATTAATATTAATTAATCATTACTTATACATACTTACTTTCTTTTGCTCAAAAAGATTTATTTTGTTTTTAGGTCTTTATATATAGTAATTGATTTTACAATAATTATCTAACGATCGTCGTAGTATGCACACGTTTATCTGTTTCCGACGCCCACTCTCTCTGCAGATATTATGACGTGTACCTTATCGATGCCAACCAAAATTAAGTGATTTGAAACGAAATATTTATACAAAATTCAATTGGGAGCTAATTAGAAACTGCCGGAACATTGTAAAATCGTTAATCTCCGTTCGGATTTCAAATGGTAGTGGTTTTGCTTTATGCTTTTTCAATGAATGTACTGCCTTTTCAATGAATCCTCAAAGAAATTTATTCTAAAATTATTTAAAGTTATTTTGTCGAGTAATGTTACAATAATAAGTCGGCTTGGATTGACACTACCCCTCTAAATTCCGCAGGTCCTCCATCCGCCTATGAATCAATTTTAAGCCTTATCAATGTATTGCTGTGGGCGCCGGGCGCTGACTTTTTATTGAATGATTTGCTTCCGTTACATAACAATTTGGGAAGTTGTATAACAGTCGTGCTAGTCATTGACACCAAACATAACGGTGAGGATCAGAACATCTTCCAGAACAAATCAACGCAGCGCCTCGCGCCTTTCAAATCTCAATGTTTCCCTCATAAGTCTTAACTCTTAAGAGCCCGGCTAACCCTCGAAATTCTCATACATACGTAATACCAAAATCATTTTCTCATACGAAAATTTCTATTTATTTATAAATTTTTTAGTGTTTTACTCTATTTTTTAGTGTTTAAATATTTAGTAGTAAATAAGTATATTAAAAAAAAATTATACACAATTTTTTTTTTTAGTGTTTCTATATTTTGAAGTTTATTTTTGTACAGGAACCTAGGTAATTACTATTTTGAGCTGAAAAATAACTCAAACATGTAAAATATTTTCGTATGAGAAAATTATTTTGGTATTACGTATGTATGAGAATTTCGAGGGTAGCCCGGCCCCTTAACCTCACAAATCACATCTATAGGCTCTTTTCAAAATGATGGTGGGATCTGAGGTCTGACGCTTGTTGCCATATTTCATTAAGCTTACCTATAATAAAACTGAAATAAACTTATCTTTCCAAATCATGTGGGTAACGTTTTACATCTCGGTATTTATTAGCCACAACTTTGTTGACCTTTGATATTTAATTTGGCCACAAAACATTTAACAACGTTAATTACCAATAATAAAATATTGTGTATTGTAGAATGGCTTTTGTATTATATAAATCAGTGGAGCGAAACCAGTTGTGGCCGATGTCTTCTCGCGTTACAATGGGAAAATTTTGTACAAGTCGTGGGAGGATTTAATTTCCTAACAATTGAAGTATTTATACAGTTAGGTGTAACGAACAGGCGAGTCGGTGACACATCACCAAAGTAAAATTGCGAATATGAGTTGTCATGACGAAGTAAACAAAGATTGTAGGTGTTAACTGTACTTTGAAGTGAGTAAACTGCTATCAGACCAGTAAATTAAACACAATAAACATCTCGTTTGATCAGAAATCATAAAAATAAAGGAATTGAGAATTTTTTATGATATATCATCGATATTAAAACGAGTTGATTACTCAGAATTTACAACATAAAAATATGCATCTTGTGTGATAACTACACCTATGTTGTCATTTTTACGACATCTTTTATTTAAAGACTTGCTTGCAAGTTATAATTTCTGTATAAGGTCATATTTACTTGAATTACTACTATAACAAAGTCGTATACATATTATATTTTATCAATTTCATATACAAAATTATCACACTATGCACAAGTAGTAACTACCTAAACGAAAAAGTCAGAGAAACACAGGAGCACGAAGGAGTCATTGCTAAAAGTAACAAAAGAAGACTTGCCACTGATGTAAGTCAGTGAAACGAAAAAAAGAAACGAGGAAACAACTTTATAGTACGATTTTTATCGTTGCAAAATCTCAAAAAGTACTTTAATAAAATCGTCTGGAAAGAACATCTTTTAGCTAAAGATGCATCAAACGATTTAGTCAAAAACTAAATTTAACAAAAACAAAAAACTCATGTCATTTATCATAATGTAAATGAAGCAGTTTATAAAAGTCAAAGGTCCTCTTATCTGAATGTAAATCGTACGTTATTTCCCGGTTCTCGTCAGTTCACATGGAACCGTGACACGTCATCGGGTTCGTGACAGACGTGACACAGGTGTATAATTCTGGTAAATTTTGGGACTTCTGACCTTCGTACTTTCTTGAATATTCTTGTTGGGGGTTAAAAAGTGTGCAATAAGTAGCTCAGCTAAACTTTAAAGAGAGCGTGTATTCTTTTGGGAATATATTTGAAGAACTGACTTTGGTACTTTCTTGGATATTCTTGTTTGGGGTTTAATAAGACGAGAGCAAGAAGAAGCTTGCTGAGGTTTACCTCAAGATACGGCGTATTAACATTTAACAGTTTCAGAGCATTAAGAATTAAGATAAGCTTTTAGATGCTTATCTATAATGTCTTAATAGTACAGTATCAGAGGGTCAACAGTCATCTAATGAGCTTTCATTAGATGACACTCTGATACAGCCCGTTAGTTTCTTTGGAGCTAAACCTAGATGGTACAAATTATGCTGAGGCTAGACAACCCTAGTAACTAGTGCTTATTTACTAAGGAAAATGAATTTCTTTTCTTACTCGGAGTGGACATTTCTAATGCATACATGGTCACCTCACAATGAAGCGCAATCAACTCCAGATCCCTCGTACAAAGCCCTAGACAGCGGATCTTTTTTAATGTTCGCCCTCCCGTTTTGATGCATTGTACGCGGAGGGCGCCGACCGTGGCAAAAGTGCACCCTCGTTGCCATGACAACGCCTGTTGCCTCGAAAATATTGACAGACGCCCCGGTCCAGACGGGGAGCACCGGGGAATCAGCCCCCGCAGTCCTATCTATAGATGCAATGACGTGTCTTCACGATTAATTTGTACAGTAATGTCATTATTGCTGATAGCGAGCCGTTCGCATTTGTGGATAGAAATTTTAACGGGTTCCCAAATTGTAATTAGCTTCTGCGTCATTTCGATTTCCTTTTCAATCATAACTGTAATTTCTCCTATATTATTTTATTCGATTATCCTTCTACATTAAATTCATCATTGTCATTTTTGGTGGCGCGTTTCTAATGACAGTGATTATGTTCAATCAGTGAGTCTTGGAATATCTTCGCGTGAGTGCCAATTGATACACAATGAAGAAAAAAACATAATCACGTTATACTCCATTGCTCTGCAGTTGAATACAAGCGTCACACGTTAATTGAATTACAGTATGGCTACAAGTTGAACGATCAAAGTGGTTATTTTTGTATTGGACTCAATTCCAATAATGTTTTCTGCGGTCAGGCGTCACTTTAGTTCCGTGTCGTTATCGATTTTTGGTGGCCCAAGAAGAGCATTTTGGTCGTGATAACATTTATTGCACATGAGAATCATGACGTACTTTCCGTACGTAGGTAAATCTTATTAATCCTTCAGGCCCCGCGCGAGCACCGGTGATCGCGACAACAATAGAATACAATAGCAATTCCTGGAAATTCCGACTGAAGTATTAAGGGGAAGACAGCTGCCAATTCGACATCTTTGTGCAGTTTTCTAGACGTATGTATTTTATTGATTGGCACAAAAATAATGTGATTTTTTATTATACTTGGAAAAGCTTGCCGAATTTAAATAATAAAATAATATTCTCCTACTGGCTGAAAAAAAAACCAAAGTCACATCTTTCAGAAACTTTTAACAGTTCTAACTAAAGTAATAAAACAATCTATGATTTAAAAGTTTGTTTATTTTATACCTTTTACAAAAATCCAAAGATTGCCGGATTTAATTTTCGGTTCTGACGTCTAGATTTATTTTTTCCTCTAACAAACGAAAAATGTATCCACGCTACCGAGTGAACACTTCACATCTCTGTCTCTCTGACATGAAAATCGACACAGGTGCGAGAGTGATGCGAGATCAAGGTCATTGGCAGTTGTCAGCGTCTTAAATATTACTACCAAAATGTAAGTTTGTACGAACTTATACTGAAACGTTTTGGCAAAAAAGTCTCTGTGAAAAATTATTGTTGTTCATCTTTAGACCTTACGTTAATTTCGTTCAATTCTTGGTCTTTACGGAGAAAATATCTCGTAGAGTAGAGTCTTAAAACTCTATTAATAGTCTATGGATTGTGTGCACACTGTGTAGTGTGGTTAGGCTCTCATATTTCGCTTAGTAATCTAAATCGTCGCAGAGGGGTGCTTCTATACGACGCAAATCCCTTGGATCGCATCTTAAAGGTCTCCCCTCGCAGTCAATACGTCCAAAGTTCAATTATAGAGCTCACTGCATTCGTAATGGGGAATAATTTAAAGACTTAGCTGAAATTACTTTAATCGGATCAGAAAATTAATCAACGAATTATTTGTTTGAAGTTAAACTTCGTCCCAAAACCATGAAAGTATGTTAATTTTAAAGGATTGTTAAATGTCATGATTTTATTTTAGTAATTCGAATCAAAATACGAGAGAGCCAAAAGCTAAAATTACATTCAATCTTTCTTAAAAAGCTAGAAAAAATGTTTTAATTATTAAACTAGCTACATGAGTTATTCGGATTGTAAAGTTTTTTTTTGTGCACAAAGTAAATTTTGAAAGCGTGAGAACGAAATGCAAAATAATATTACAGAAAGTCCTTAATAAAATGTAGAAAATGTGAAAAAGATCACATGCGGACATTTCTAAACCTTGACACAGAATTACTGATACATTGTTGGGCTTGCACATTGTACACTCAGTTCAGAGTCATTTTGCTCGGAGTTTATATGATAGCCTTTATGTCGTTCATATAAGAGCTATGTCAGAGGTAAGATATTTCTGAAAGGCTAAGTAACACCACGTTCCAAACATGGGAACTTGGGTGTCGCAACGCAACCTTCGCAATTCGCGCACTTGACAATCGTCCTGTTGAACTTGAACAATCTGCATCGATATGAATCAATAACGAGCTACCATTCATATTAATATGTATTTTATTTATAAGTAAACAAAATAATAACAGTATTGAAGGCTGTACTTCCATTTTTTGTCTTCGAAATTGCTTGTGAATAGATAATCTTTTTAGTTTAAATAAGCTGATGCATTGCATTGTTTGAAAGTCCTTTGGGCCTTTCGAGTCTGGTGCCGCGCGGATGGTTCAGCTAGAGCAGATGCCGCTGACTGGGCTGACTGCAGTTATCGCTCAGGCGAGTCCAGCGGCTCAGCCACTCGCGAAGAGGAGGCACCGTTGGGTTTTAGTGGGTAACCATGGATGCTCCTCCTTACCGCAGCACCTGAGGAGTCCCACATATCCAGGCAGACGGCAGTCCCCCAGGCTGTCGGGAATGCATGAAGCATTTCCCAGCGAAAAAAAATATAAAAATAAATATAGAGAGATAATAAGTATAGAGATGAGTATATACTTAACAAAAGGGTCTTTAATAAAAACTTATGTTAATGTATATCAATTAAATATATCATAATAGCCAAAAATCAAGTATTTCATTTTGCCTCTACATCAAACAATCTTAATTTCCGAGTTCTTGACTGATTCGTTCTAATCTAATTCGTTAAGTAGCTACTTGCTATCGGTGACTTGTATTATGTGATTTGTAACGGCTCTCTATAAATTAATTTGATACAAGTAATATTGTTTTCAATCAAATTCGAAAAAGGAGTTTCTCATTTAAAAATAAATATTACTTAAACTGGTTGTAGTTCACAATTTAGATCACATACTTATTTTTAAGAGCCTATGCTATCCCAAAGGCCTTCCCCAATTAATATTACTAGCTATACGACCGAGCTTCGCTCGGTATTAAAAAAATTCAAAAACACACATAAAATGACATTTTATGAAAATGATTTCTAGCTAGATCGATTTATCGCCCCCGAAACCTCCTATATATTAAATTTCATGAAAATCGTTGGAGCCGATTCCGAGATTCCAATATATATATATATATATATATATATATATATATATATATATATATATATATATATATATATATATATATATATAATTCTTGACTGCCATAGTGTTTCAAACAGCTTGGACCCCTTGGAATTACGCCGAGATGTAGCTTCACTCTGCATCCTCTATCGGTTGTATCACGGGGAGTGCTCTGAGGAATTGTTCGGAATCATACCACCTGCAACTTTTCGCCATCGTCCCACGCAAAAAACATACCATCCTCATCACCTTGATGAGTGGCAGTCTTCCACAGTGCGTTTTTCGCGTAACTTTCTGCCGCGCACTGTAAAACTCTGGAACGAACTGTCACCAGCAGTTTTTCCGGACCTATACGACCTGCAAACCTTCAAGAAAAGAGCGTATTCCCTCTTAAAAGGCCGGCAACGCACCTGCAGCTCTTCTGATGTTGCGAGTGTCCATGGGCGACGGTAGTTGCTTAGCATCAGGTGACCCGTTTGCTCGTTTGCCCCCTTATTTAATAAAAAAAAAATTAGTATATTCGGTTCGTTCTCAAAAACATGTTTAAATTTTTCAGGCGGCAAAGAAAATATTTTATCCCACCAAAACATTAAATGTAAAAGGAGCCAAGCAAAATATTGCATAGCTATGCAATACTTCTATCGTAAAAAGTTTTCAGATCACATTCAAGCCAAGCCTTCAAATTATTTTGTAATTGAAATCAACATTCAGTGAATGTATCAATAGTTTTCTTTATTTTAAAATTATTATACTGGCTCGGCAATGAGCACATAATTACCTATTAAGAAACAAATATAAAACTGCATATTTAGAGTTCATACTTACACAGACGGCAAGCGTAAAGTGTTTTTTTAGTTTATCGTAACGACGCATCTGGTCGATGCAGGTACCCATATAAATTCAATTAGTAGCTGATTATTTCTCTAGTGCTCATTGCCAAGCCACTATAATAATTTTAAAATAAAGAAAACTATTGATACATTCACTGAATGTTGATTTCAATTACAAAATAATTTGAAGGCTTGGCTTGAATGTGATCTGAAAACTTTTTACGATAGAAGTATTGCATAGCTATGCAATATTTTGCTTGGCACCTTTTACATTTAATGTTTTTAAGGTTTTTTTCTTTTCAGTTCACGTTAGAACTATTCTACCATATTAACAAAGTCTTAAGACTTCGCTGTCTGTCTGTCACCAGGCTGGATCTCGAGAACCGCAATAGCTAGATAGTTGAATTTTTCACAAAAATAAGTATTTTTGCTGTTGCTATAAAATAGAGTAGTCCTATTAAAATAAAATAATTTAGGAATGGCGGGTCTCGTACAACAAACACGATTTTTTTGCTTTTTTTTATCTATCTTCATAATGGTAACAGTAAGCTTTTTGGAAATTTCAGAAAATACTAAATTGTATTTCAACTTTAATAATAAATAATAAAAATTAAATAAACCTTTTAGATAACGGGGGCTCCCATACAAATTTACGGTACAGAACCCTATCTACGCCAGTCCGACTCGAACTTGGCCGGTTTCATAATTTTTCCTTTCATTGTGAATAAAGACCTATCTGGGTACCAAATTTCAAGGTTCTAAGTCTGCTAGAAGTACCTTAGAATTTTGATGATCTGTCAGTCAGTGACAAAACGTAGTAACTTTGACCACCCGTAACTAGTAAACTATTAATCAGAATATAATATAATTTGGAGGTTAAGCTAGTTTTAATACTTGCTCCTAGTCATCGAAATTCTAAATCTCTAGCTTTGTTAACATCGAAGATAAGGAGGGTGTGAAATAGCCGCGAACCGCTTCGAGGAAAGTATGGCCGTGCCTTTGCTAAAAAGCTTGGCTGGGGCACTGCCGTGCCCCCAGATATTTACACTTACTGTATAAATAATAATCTCATATCTTTAAACGAGCAATTCTTATATTTTCTATTATATATATATATATATATATATATATATAATAGAAAATATAAGAATAATAGAAAATATAAATAATAATCTCATATCTTTAAACGAGCAATTCTTATATTTTCTATTATATATATATATATATATATATATATATATATATATATATATATATATATATATATAATAGAAAATATAAGAATATATATATATATATATATATATATATATATATATATATATATATATATATATATATATAATAGAAAATATAAGAATTGCTCGTTTAAAGATATGAGATTATTATTTATACAGTAAGTGTAAATATCTGGGGGCACGGCAGTGCCCCAGCCAAGCTTTTTAGCAAAGGCACGGCCATACTTTCCTCGAAGCGGTTCGCGGCTATTTCACACCCTCCTTATCTTCGATGTTAACAAAGCTAGAGATTTAGAATTTCGATGACTAGGAGCAAGTATTAAAACTAGCTTAACCTCCAAATTATATTATATTCTGATTAATAGTTTACTAGTTACGGGTGGTCAAAGTTACTACGTTTTGTCACTGACTGACAGATCATCAAAATTCTAAGGTACTTCTAGCAGACTTAGAACCTTGAAATTTGGTACCCAGATAGGTCTTTATTCACAATGAAAGGAAAAATTATGAAACCGGCCAAGTTCGAGTCGGACTGGCGTAGATAGGGTTCTGTACCGTAAATTTGTATGGGAGCCCCCGTTATCTAAAAGGTTTATTTAATTTTTATTATTTATTATTAAAGTTGAAATACAATTTAGTATTTTCTGAAATTTCCAAAAAGCTTACTGTTACCATTATGAAGATAGATAAAAAAAAGCAAAAAAATCGTGTTTGTTGTACGAGACCCGCCATTCCTAAATTATTTTATTTTAATAGGACTACTCTATTTTATAGCAACAGCAAAAATACTTATTTTTGTGAAAAATTCAACTATCTAGCTATTGCGGTTCTCGAGATCCAGCCTGGTGACAGACAGACAGCGAAGTCTTAAGACTTTGTTAATATGGTAGAATAGTTCTAACGTGAACTGAAAAGAAAAAAACCTTAAAAACATTAAATGTAAAAGGTGCCAAGCAAAATATTGCATAGCTATGCAATACTTCTATCGTAAAAAGTTTTCAGATCACATTCAAGCCAAGCCTTCAAATTATTTTGTAATTGAAATCAACATTCAGTGAATGTATCAATAGTTTTCTTTATTTTAAAATTATTATAGTGGCTTGGCAATGAGCACTAGAGAAATAATCAGCGACTAATTGAATTTATATGGGTACCTGCATCGACCAGATGCGTCGTTACGATAAACTAAAAAAACACTTTACGCTTGCCGTCTGTGTAAGTATGAACTCTAAATATGCAGTTTTATATTTGTTTCTTAATAGGTAATTATGTGCTCATTGCCGAGCCAGTATAATAATTTTAAAATAAAGAAAACTATTGATACATTCACTGAATGTTGATTTCAATTACAAAATAATTTGAAGGCTTGGCTTGAATGTGATCTGAAAACTTTTTACGATAGAAGTATTGCATAGCTATGCAATATTTTGCTTGGCTCCTTTTACATTTAATGTTTTGGTGGGATAAAATATTTTCTTTGCCGCCTGAAAAATTTAAACATGTTTTTGAGAACGAACCGAATATACTAATTTTTTTTTTATTAAATAAGGGGGCAAACGAGCAAACGGGTCACCTGATGCTAAGCAACTACCGTCGCCCATGGACACTCGCAACATCAGAAGAGCTGCAGGTGCGTTGCCGGCCTTTTAAGAGGGAATACGCTCTTTTCTTGAAGGTTTGCAGGTCGTATAGGTCCGGAAAAACTGCTGGTGACAGTTCGTTCCAGAGTTTTACAGTGCGCGGCAGAAAGTTACGCGAAAAACGCACTGTGGAAGACTGCCACTCATCAAGGTGATGAGGATGGTATGTTTTTTGCGTGGGACGATGGCGAAAAGTTGCAGGTGGTATGATTCCGAACAATTCCTCAGAGCACTCCCCGTGATACAACCGATAGAGGATGCAGAGTGAAGCTACATCTCGGCGTAATTCCAAGGGGTCCAAGCTGTTTGAAACACTATGGCAGTCAAGAATTCGAGCGGCCCTTCGTTGGATACGATCCAGAGGGAGCAGTTGGTATTTAGGTGCCCCTGCCTGGGCAGGGGCGCCTAAATACCATCTGAATCATCAAAATCATCTCTGGGATGAGAACTTATTCCATATGAGGCCGAACCTGCGCCTTGTAGAGTTGTAGGCGTTGGTCCGAACTGAAGTACTGTCTCGCTCTATTAAGAACACCAAGCTTCTTCGAGGCTAATTTGGCCTTACCCTCTAGATGATATCGGAACTGGACTTCGCTCGATATGTTGGCGCCAAGTATCTCAATGCTAGGGGAGATGGTTAAATATGTGCCTTCGAAACGAGGATATACGACCATTGGTGACTTTTTAGTGGTGAACGCGCAGACTTGTGTCTTGGCAGGGTTGAATTGGACCAAATTACGTCTACCCCATTCAGAGACCTTCTCCAATGAATTCTTTACCTTAGACACAAGTTCCTTTCGACTCTCAGTGACATTTTGCCGAGAAATATTGGGGGAGCCGGTATATACAGTATCACCTGTACTATCATCCGCATAGTAATGAATGCCGTTGGTCTGTAACATGTCATTGATATGCAGTAAGTATAGAGTGGGCGATAGCACACAGCCCTGAGGGACACCAGCATCAACAGACTGAGTTTCCGAGCATTCGCCGTCAACTACGGCCTTAATGCTTCTGTCTGCCAAGAAACTAGTGACCCACTTCATAATTTCTCAGGCAGCCCGTATGATGGAAGCTTTGATAGCAGCGCTTTATGCCAAACCCGATCAAAGGCCTTCGCAATGTCCAAACTAACAGCCAATGCCTCTCCCTTCGACTCAATTGCCTGAGCCCAACGATGAGTCAGGTACGCCAAGAGATCACCAGCCGAGCGACCCTTACGGAACCCGTATTGTTTGTCGCTTAGTAATCCCTGGCCGTCCAAGTATCGAAGAAGCTGGCTATTGATAATGGATTCCATTATCTTCGAGAAGAGAGAGGTTATAGCGATTGGTCTGTAGTTGGAAGGATTTGAGCGATCATCTTTTTTGGGGATCGGGTGCACCAAGGCTGTCTTCCAGGAAGCCGGGACGATGCCAGTGGAATAGGAGAGCCGAAAAAGACGCGTCAAGACCAGAGCCAACTCTGAAGCAAACTTTTTCAACACAATAGGCGGGATTCCGTCAGGCCCACTCGACTTTTGGATATCAAGGGAATGGAGGGCTTTTCGCACTGAGCGCTAATGAAACCGAATATCCGACCGAATAACCGAAGATCCGAAAATTAGACGAGAGAGTGCTATAGAATAAATAATATTGAAAATGTAGGTCACTTTTCATTATGAAATGTTCCATCCCTTGTCAGCAAACAATAACATTGTCTCCCGTGGTAAAACATTACGGTAGCGGGTAGAGCCCATAGGCGCCGGCAGAAATAATTTCCAAGGGGTGCAGATTTTAGATTTCTTTCTTTTGTTTTCTTTTCCTTTTTACGCACAACAGTGACTGTATATTTACGTCAACAGAATACATTTAGTGCCGAAACATTATGAACTATCTTTGTACGGCATGGTAATAGGGTTACAAAATGTGACATACCGAGATTCCCAAGGGGTGCAAGTGCACCACCTGGCACCCCCCTGCCGGCGCCCATGGACTAGAGCCCTGAAAAGAATCCACCTGCATACGGTATTATACATTATTAAATCCTAACGACAAGGTGCTATAGATTGCTTGCAATCTTCTACATTTATAAAGGAAACCTTGGAGACATTGCATAATTATTGTATCTACACACACCGGCATATTTAGCGGAACACAAAAAAAAGGTTTGATATAAGTATCATATAAGGTTGCTGGCTGGTTTATACGTCATTTAATTAAAAAAATAATAATTTCAAATTAGGAAAACAATTGAACATCACATTTTATGCAATTGTTTTAATTTTATTCGAATATACCTTACGTAGAGCGAACTTCGAGTATTTCTCCCTTCTGAATTTTATTTAAATTTTTCATTCAAATATTGTTTTTTTGTAAAAAAAAAATAATCTTGTATCTTTTTGGAGTTGAGGACTGAATTATGCCTGACTTAGCCCCAACGGAGATTGCCAGGGCACTCGAAATGCGAAGATTTGGTCTAACATACAGATTAATAGCCAGACATCTTCGTCGATCGATTTCAACGGTCCATCGCAGTGTCAAACGATTCAGGGAGACTGGCACTTATGTGAGAAGAGCAGGACAAGGCAGAAAAAGACGCACTTCGAGTAGGGATGATCGTTTCATTCGGCTTCGTGTACGTAGGAACCCCCGTTTGACGGCCGTCCAAGCCCGACATGAGTTAGAAGCAGTGCGGGGAGTAACCGTAAGTGAGCGTATGGCACGAAGAAGGTTAGAAGAATCTGATTTGGGTTCATTTGTGCCCGCCAAGGCTCCAAGGCTCGAGGTAAATCATCGTAGAAACAGGTTAACTTTTGCTCAGGAACATCGACTTTGGAATGCGGACCAATGGAGTAAGGTATTGTTTAGTGATGAGTGCAGAATTCTCTTAAATCAAATTGACGGCAGGCAAAGAATAAACAGACGCAAAGGAGAACGTTACATTCAGACAAATTTTGAAACTACAGTTGCATACGGTGGTGGATCAATAATGGTTTGGGCGGGCATTTGTTTGGGAGTTCGCACAGACTTGGTAGTGATTGACAGAGGGAGTCTGACTACGGACCGCTATATCAGAGAAGTTTTAGAAGAAAATGTCGTAGCGTTTGCCCCATATATCGGTGACAATTTTGTTTTAATGCAGGATAATGCTCGGCCGCATACCGCTCGGGCAACTCAAGCTTATCTTATTGATATGAATATCACTGTTATGGAGTGGCTGGCGAGATCACCGGATATGAACCCAATAAAGCACGTTTGGGCCTTGCTGAAAAGAAAAGTTAAGTCAAGAATTCCAGCTCCTGCCAACGTGGGTGAACTGCGAATCGCCGTAGTTGAGGAATGGCGGAGACTATCCCAGGAGACCATCGATAACATAATTCTCAGTATGCCTAGACGATTAGAAACTTTAATAAGAGCACGTGGAGGAAATACGCGATATTAATCACCTTTTTTTTAATTTAATTAATTGTTATTTTAATAATAATTTTCACTTTTCCCGGTTACATGAAAAGTTCAAAAATGTACCATTTTTCACAAATAGCCTTTACTCGCAAATTTTGTTCATAATATGATCTAATTTTAAGTAAAACAAATGAAATTTTAAATAACAAAAGAAGTGTAGTAAGTAGATTTTAAAATAAAACCATATTTTTTAAATTATGGACCTTTTTTTGTGTTCCGCTAAATATGCCGGTGTGTATATTAATTAATGGCTTCTTTAATGAAGTCAAGAAAGTGCACTAAATGCGCAGCTATAATAATATTATGAAGTTCTTCCTTTGATGAAAGATGGCACAGCAATGAAAGTGAGAAATCTGATATTAAATTTTTTAAATGGCAAAATGGAACGATTTTTTGTGTACCTAGCTGCAGATAAAAGCTAAAATAATCTATATCTATACTAATATTATAAAGAGGTAGACTTTATTTGTTTGTTTAATTGTAATGAATAGGCTCAAAAACTACTGGACCGATTTTAAAAATTCTTTCACCATTCAAAAGCTACATTATTTACGAGTAAAATAGGCTACTTTTTATTTTGGAAAATATAGGGTTCCCTAAGATATTTCAGTTTTTCGGAAACAACCAGAAAATTTACTTAGTTTGCGTACGCTGCCTAAACTATAAAAGATAGAACCATACAATGTCCTAAGTAAATGTAGATCTTATAAATATCTACAAAAATGTCCGCGACACATTATACCTATCTATATCAAGTGAGGCACAACAACCACAAACACCCGCGGGAGGAGAGTTTAGATCTGAGTAGTAGTAGTAGTAGATCTGTGAGTAAACAAACAAATAAAGTTTACCTCTTTATAACATTAGTATATGTACTTAGATTAAAAACTACTAAATCTATTTTAATCACTTTTTCAGTGAGTGACATAGGCTATATATTTTATACTCGTGCGAAGCCGGGGTGGGTCGCTAGTAATTACATAAAGAGTAATAGGCGGTACAGGTATCCAATAAAATTATTTGGACTCTTGTCTGTCCATTGGACACTAAGATATCCATGTCCAATCATGAAGCTTTTTAAGGTACAAATTATTTTCATAACAAACCTTATAAGTATTTATTATTAAATGGCTATTGATTGTTCTGCAATTGGCAAAACGACCATGGCAAATTAACTTATTTAATTACACAGTATTCATGCATATATCGCTTTTAATTAGTATCTTGTGCTACCTTCGTTTATCAGTTAACAGTAAATTAACGATAAAGTTATTAGGAAAGTAATCAATATTGATAAAAATTTAATATTATTGGGTCCACTTTATTACTTCCTATCCACATAACATATTATCGGTGAAGCAATTTAGATCCAGACCAGACTTACTCAATCGAACCTTGACTCGATTCAAGAGCTAATGTTTGTGTGGATGTAGGTTACCCAGCACATTATTGCGTCTGCGGTCTGAGAGTACCGGATGTTTAGAAACCAAATTTACTTATGAGAGAGCTAGAAAATGTATGGTGTTTTATAATACTTCAATGTGTTTGACCACGATTTTATTAAAGTCACAAACTCTTATCAATAAAAATATTTACTCCATACGTTGGCTTCGTCTGTAAAGTGGCTTTTCCAACGAATCGGGCAAATACAGCGATATGGATTAGCATGCAGTGTAAAGATCCTTAATATGACAAGGACCAAGAATACTTGTAGGATACTTGCTTCCTCAAAAACAAGAATGGCAGTCTGCGATCTGGTACAAAACCACGCCTGAGAGTAATTTTCATGGAATTTGATTCAGGGTTAAGTTCTACGCAAAGTTGTAGGCAACATCTGGTAGTAGCTTGTACACGAACATAGCTCTTGAGTTATTGACATTAGATGTAAAGGTCGAATGCTCTCAGATTTACCAGCGGAAGGTCATGTACAAACTGAACTTTAAAATTGTGAAAAAAATCTTAAAACCTCGTATTCTTAAAAATTCGATTTAAATTTATTTTTAGATATTTGCTGTAGAGGCAAGAGGAAAATTTTAGGTTGAGTGCGCTGCTTGCTTGTAATTTTACAGCTAAAAAGTTTTCAAAGGTCTTTTAAAATATCGTTGACCGGATTTATTTTTTCATCTGGAAATACATGCTACACAGGAATTTTGTTTATGTATCGAAATTTAAAATAGTAGCATTTGATTACACTAGCTAGCCTGAAATATTGCGAGATTTTTTGTGTAACCACGCGTTGCCTCTGATAATAAATCCTAATTCCTATCTCTACATTCTCTACTATAGAATACCAGGGTATACTACAGGATATACTTTGTATCATAACTACTACCTACAACATGACGTATTCTACTTATTCCAGGAAACATTCAAACATAGGATTGCATTTTTAGAGACATAAATACTTAACTTTAATTCAATTAAATTTTATAATGTCAAAATCTTCCTAAAATTGAACATAATTTATCATCTTGCACCCGTTACTCGTTAGTGTTGAATCACGAATGACAAGATTTCAAGACGAAATATTGCGGTGACTTCGTCGCTTAAACTATTCAAAACTAGTCCACATCGGCATGTCCTAAGTCACGACTCGCAAACACTAACGGTACGAGGCCTGAACCGCACCGGATGGGTGAGGAAGGCCGGACGCCTGGGCCTGACCAAAACAGTGATCTCATCGGACACCAATTCCTGCATACTAATCTGTAGTGCCCTACCCGAACGCGATTTGTTGAGTTTTGGGGCCTCGGGCGTCGTTTAGCATCGCTTTCCAAATGAAGGTCTTTAAACAAATGCCATAGATTTATTTCTGATTTAAATCGTTACTAAATGCTATAAAACGTCTGTTTGTTTGCTTGTCTGTACGGTGTACCTCTTCACGCTTAAACATATTTTGATGAAGCTGAACAGATTTTGATGAAATTTGGTGTCAGGATACTTTGAATCCTAGAAAAGGATGATTGTTTTAATCCTAGAAGAAATTAACAGTCTCGCTCGATAAACGACGAAGTTCCGGAAAAGCACTTGTATATTTACAGAAGAATGGCACTTGTCGATGGCACGTGCCGCGTGCCGCCAACAAGTGCCGTTCGTCAGAAGCCTTACCGATACCAAGCTTTATATATTTAATTAATATATTTAACGCAAATTTTATAGAAACTTATTCATTAGGAAACCACAATCGAAAATAGGTCAGAAATGTTGTAAAAGCGTTTAGCAATTTATTTAATATCTGGAATACCTTTGTTTTTGCAATTGCTGTCTAATTTTAGCAAATGCCTGCAAACTTTTACGTGGAATGAGTCTAGGTGAGAACATTTCCCCGTATCTGAAACGAGTTTTTGGGGCGTCTCGTTATTTGAACAGTGATTAAAACTTTATGTACATTGTACACTAAACATTGTTTGTGCCGAGCTTATTGTTGTGAAACAATGCAGGCAGTGTGTGTGTGCATCCGCTGTGTTTTTAGATTAATTACTGTTTTGTTTTTGCCCATATTACATTCGTTCAAGCTTCACGGTAGCTTTTTTAACCTAAAATCTAAATATTATGTTATAATATGTATAAATCTTTAATCTCCTTCAGCTGAATTTTGAAGTTTTTCTGTTTAACCCATCAAGCCTTATACGAGCACCAGTGATCGCGACGACAATAGAATACAACAGCATTTCCAAGAATCTCCGATCGAAGGATAACAGGAATATTTCGTACCAACAGTAAACATGTTTTACAAAATTATTCCTCGAATATCTTGTATTTCTCAGAAGCTGAAGCTTGAAATAACGACTACATTCAATTACCCGCAGATCGTATCGTCAGCACATTAATTAATTTAAGGCTAGACATGTCTTCAGAATACATGATCTAAGTAACTTGTGACTACAGTATGTGACTCACGTACGTAGGCCAATGAACACTTACTCAATATTCAAATCAATAATACAAGAAATCGGAGCTTATGTAAAGACAGCTAATTTAGAATATTTTACTGCTGCGGTGCTGCCGTACTCTTATATAGTAAACAATTATTAGCTTGTTACAACTTACAAGTATTTTATTATTGGTAGACCTCTAACTGCCGCATTTAGAGTGGAACATATAATATTAGATATGTAATTAATTCAAAATTTTGACATAAGCCATAACATTATCTGTCAAACTCTTCATTAAAATGAAGGTTAATCGTAATTAAATGTATCTGAGTACGGCGGTAAGTTCATCACCAACATGTCAATTTTATATTTTTCATTTCATACCTAGTAGCGCCATCTATTAGAACATTACATAACTAACACTTTTATTCTTTACGTTCACATAAAGTTGCAGCTACTCACCGCTAGATGCCGTTCTTTACACATGTGTTAGATTGCGGGACCTGCTTTTAAATCTAAATTAATAATAATTTTCGTGACAATTAACGAAGTGTCTGGTATAATATAATGAACATAAAATTATGTTTAAATTTTAAATCGAAACTCAACGATTTGCTGATTTTATGTTAGATTTTACTATATTGAAATATAGATGGCGTTAGATGTACAAATTATACTCTAAAAAAAGAGTTAAATGAATTTAAAAGATGATTGTGAGGCGGGTGTTAGTCGTTGAGGCCAAGGAATTACTGATACGTACTCGGTATATTATTTTGAAGCACTGTACTGTCATAACTCCTACGCGTGAATTATTCTCTTTAATACAAGTCTGCAATCAGTTCACTTGTGCTGATAAATTTTAAAGAAGCCGTGGTAATGCGAGTGAAATTTTCTTTTATGTGATATACTTTGATCATCTCAATTCTTAGTTGTAACGAAGACATCAGAAACATGCTTATTGAAGGATTCATAACTTTTCATCGCGTTTGATATTATATCAGCATACCATCGTCCATCTTAGGGTCCACACAGACGGAACGCATTTCAACTGCAATCCAACCGCAAATTGCAATTTGCAGTTCAAGTGCAGTTTGAATGCAGTTGACACGACTGCAATAGAGCTGCAAACCAAACAGTTCACACGACTGCACTCCAACTGCAACTGAACTGCAATCCGACTGCGCGTTTGGTTTGCAGTTCTATTGCAGTCGTGTCAACTGCATTCAAACTGCACTTGAACTGCAATTTGCGGTTGGATTGCAGTTGAAATGCGGTCCGTCTGTGTTGACACTTAGAAAATAGTCAGGATAGGCGTAGAAGAAGAAGTATTCCTCTCTCTTTATACCGCGGGATGAATGTCTGCTCCTGTCGACTGCATTCCCGAAAAATTGGATTACTCCTGTCTTCTTCTGATTAATTTCTTTGCGAGTACCGACTACCAAGGCAGCATGTCCTTCGGGCTCCCTGAGATCATATCAAAGGGTTTTCGTGGTTAGATACCGCTGTCAAACCTTGCGACACAGGACACAGCGGTGGGAAATGGGAATGTGTGGTGGGCCAAAGCCCGTTAAAAAAAGAATGCCAGCACCCCCAGATTGCAACGCTTTTTTTGGCATTCCTTAGCAATCATTGTTGCATATGGCATTTACAGGACTTTCACTTCAAACTGTATTTACCTTAACAGATAGCTTATTCGCGACAAGATTTAAGTAAATATTTCACTATCCAGCAGTATTGAGTATTGACTCTGCCAGTTGACCGGGACGGCGAGTAGCCCTGTCGATAAACATTCACTTCCCGTGTGAACCATTTTACGTAAACTCGTTTCAACTTAAAATTATGTTACAAAATATGTAAATTTTAACTTCATAAATGCGCATTTTTGCTTTGCTGAGATTAAAATTGTTTCAGTATTTTTACGTGTAATATCTTGTGTTATAACTTATAAGTTTAACATAATATTATTTTGATATTTTGCACTTAGTTTTAATTTAAAATCAAGGTATGTATGGTTAATCACACTTAAGGCTGCTGTTTCGAAAAAAGCGTGGAGATGAAACAACTTTTCATCGGCATTAACAGAGAAATTATATCTGAAAAAAATAATTAGTAATCTACATGATATGATACGTAATTTGGTTTTGCCATATTTTTCCTATCGGTATCACATATTAAAGAAATAAAAAACCAAATCACCTCCAAATCGTTGAATGAAACCACTTTACTCCTTCATTATTTATCAAAAGAATATATAAAAAATATCTACTGCTTTGCAGTACATAAGTTAATAATTTGGTTTTTTTACTTTTTTGAAATACGTATTATATTATGCCTTAAAAAGGTTTTTTCTCCTATTTCGCCCTATCATGGACGCGGTGAGCGTCGTAACCGCCACCGTACAAGGCGCGCTGTTATGAATGTTATTTTAATGTAATTTATGTCGATATTTGCACTGACAGACAATCGACCTGCTAATTTAGGGAGAGAAGGCCCTTAACACAAAAGTTTATGAGTGTCTATGTTTGATGAAGTTGCGTCACGGATGACGGAACACTACTAAAGTTCTGATCTGCCAGGTAGTTTTGGATTTAAATTTTAAACACATAGCTCTCATAGCACTTTTTATCCCCAAAGGCCAAATAGTATTAACTTTTTCTCGTGGAATACTGCAAATTGCAATAAATTAGGTTTTGCTCGCGATGGTGCTGCAAGTAAAAGTATCTAGCAAATAGTTACTTTCTAGTCGATAAGTTGATTATAATAAAAGATTCTCAGTAGGCCTTTAAATAGGTGTGTGTGTTTCTAGTAGGCGGACTTTTTGTTGTATATTGCGACAGTTATAGTAAAGGGTCTTAATAGTACAAATTAATGATAAGATACGAATCAAATTAAGAGTAAAGATAAAACTGTAATCATTTCAAGGCTGTATGTGGCAAGAACGTAAATCAATTGGCTAGGAACGAGACCTCTTGCTTTATCAATTGATCTTCTTAAATTATATTTTATGCCCTTGTATTTAAGCGGTTGTAAATCGTAATTTAATGATTTATTGATGTTATGATTGGATGTTAATGGACAGGCTTGGGTGATGCGGGTTCACACCAAAAAGGTTTTACCTAAGCAGCATCACAAGCTGTATAACAGCTCTATTAAAGTTCGTTTATACTCTGCTGTATTTCCTGGTCACATAAAGGCTGTATAAGCGCTTATACAGCCCTTAAACCCCTGAAATGGGCACAAATTATACAGCGTTTTGCGTTATATTAGCTGTACAGTAGTTGTATAAGCATAAAATAGGCTGCATAATAGCTATTTTGCGGCTGTACTATGGTGTACGAAGAAACCAATACACTCCAATTACTACATTGTAACTCACTTGTTAAGCTTTACGTTGTAAAAAAATTGAATTAAAACGAAACAGAAGATATATATATATATATATATATATATATATATATATATATATATATATATATATATATATATATATATATATATATATATATATATATATATAATTTTAATGATGGCGTTTATAATAAAGTTTTGATCAAAGTGACATCATATTATAAACGCTGTGTTTAAAGATTTGGAGATTCGACAGACGCAGGATACAGTGTATTATCGTGCAAAAAAAAAAAAAAAACATTAAACAACATCTTCTACAAGTCCCTACAATCTTTGTTTTAGTTAGTAGTAGTAGTAAATATTATACAAAATTTACTTTTTCTTATCTACTTCATTAACCATCCAACACAAAACGATCGACTCTGCTTATCACTAAATGCACTACCTCATCACTAAATGAAACTTTAAGTGGGGAATTACCGTTCAATATAATTCTTTTGCTGTTGTCCTTATTACCACCAGGTTCAGCAGTGGTCATAGAGTTAAAAAAAATGCAGAGCAATTATGGGGATGGAAAAAAGCAAGAATGGGCTAATTGCTGTTACCGCGCTCGAGCCCCCAGCCCCGGAAACCTTGTTGAAAGTCATTTCTTGCAATTATGCAAAAAGAGATGTTTAAGGTTTACCATTTATGACGTATAAAAAAAACTACTTGCTAGATCTCGTTTAAACCAATAATTTTCGTTGATAGTTTTTAACTCTCTCAAATTTTTTCTCTCTCTCTCACGGTTGTAAAATGGCAGCCATTTTAGTTTTTCTCGGGCTTTCACACTAATCTGACCAGTACTTCTCATGTAAATATCCTATGAAGATAAAAAAGGTGTCATCTGATAGCTAAACTTATGGACTACGCTTACACAGTGTACAATTTGTACATTATCGTTGAAGGAGTAAATTAAACACAGAATACTGTATCACTGAACACTCTACTATCGGCAGTGTCTGGCGGCCATATTCTCCCAGCCCCCACTCCGATTGGCAGAGCGGCCATCTTTATTTATCAATACACTACACACAGGCAATATGTTATTCGTGGAATTAAACATAGAAAAACCAAAGTTTAAGAAAAAAATGTGTATTTTTAATTAATGGCTTTTTGTAAAAAATCTAGCGCATTAAACTGGTTCCTTTTTGTTTTAAAAAGATTGAAGAGGTTTTCATCTTAAAAAAATTCTTTATTTCAATGCTCTAAGTCAGATTTTCTTATGAATCAATAAATAGGTGGAATGATGAATATGAATCAATCAAAAAATGAAATAGGTCAGATTAGTATGAAGCCAGAGACTTTTTTTTCAAAAGTTGGATAAAAAATATATTTGAAAGCCAATTTCTCACTAAAATATGCCATAAATCATGAGTTAAAACTTTTTTTTCTCCACTTTTGAAAAAAAGGCTACTTCGGAGAGCTAAGGCTGCTTTGGAGAACAAAGGCTGCTTCGGAGAGCTAAGGCTGCTTAGGGAACTAAAGGCTGCTTTATTTATTTATTTATTTTATTTATTTTATTTTTATTTCTTCGGAAAACTTACAGCTATCATTATAAATTAACTTAACCAAATAGTCACTATAAGCCATTTAAAAGTTTTCGCAAATAGTTGAAAATAAAAGTGTACAAAAATTATTGCGGAGTTAACCAAGCACATAAAAACAAAGGAAAATTACAAACTAATTAATATTTAGATGAAAAAGAGCATTCACTATTCATGGTTCAAGTAAGTCAATAATAGATAGTCAAGATTAATGTAAATAAAATGTTAATAAACTTAGCTAAATGTTAAAATTAGGCTATCACTAAACTAGTTTAATAACCAGTTCAGAGACAGTTTACTAACTTTCAAAAAATGAGATAGTTAACGACTGTCTTATCTTATAAGGCTTAGTATTGAATACATCAAAGGAAGGATTGTTTCTCAAGAATTCATTTAGTTGAGAACTAGCCCTTATTAAAAACGAATTACTGCGATAGTAAGTATTAGAGGTTGGTACATCTATAGGAACGTAATTTCTGAAAAACTTGGTAGGGATACTAAAATTTAGTTTCTGTAATAAATATGTGCTGTCAATGTTATTATTAATTATTTTAACTAAGTAGGATAGATCAGTTATATTGCGTCTAAGTTTTAGTGGTAAAAGGTGGAAATGTCTACATCTGTCTTCATAATTCGATAAATAATAATTACTCCTAAATTGTAGGTATCGTAGAAAACGCTTTTGAACAGATTCGATCCTATTTTTATATAATTCATATCTGGGGTTCCATACCTCCGAGCAATATTCGAGTATACTGCGCACAAGAGAGCAAAACAGAATTTTAATAACCTTAAGTGTTGTGAAGTTTTTGCTCATCCTTATGACGAACCCAAGTGCCTTCGAAGCTTTATTTACAATATAATCAATATGTTTATCGAAAATTAACTTAGAATCCATGATAACACCTAGGTCTCTCATTTTATCAGTGGACTCAAGATATGTATTATTAATTGTATATGAGAATTTTATTAAATTAATTTTACGAGAAAACGTCATCATAAAGCACTTGGATACATTTAGATCGAGTTTATTTATTTTGCAATAATGATTAAATCTGCTCAAGTCCTCCTGCAGCAGGTGGCAATCGTTTATAGATGAAATAATCCTAAAAATCTTCGTATCATCTGCATATAACAAAAATTTTGAATATTTAAAACATGATGAAATGTCATTTAAGAAAATGGCAAATAAAAGGGGCCCTAGGAGCGAACCCTGGGGCACTCCTGATGGAATTGAAACCCAGTTAGAAATAAAACCATTTATAGCTACAGCCTGTGAGCGATTGGTAATATACGAGCAGAACCACCTGAATAGACTGCCATGTATTCCAGCAAACTGTAGCTTTTTAAGCAGCATTGAGTGGTCAATTCGATCAAATGCCTTTTGAAAGTCTGTAAAGATCATATCAACCTGATCACCAGAGTCCATAGACGAAGAGATATAGTCATTAGCTATGATAAGGTTAGACACAGTCGAGCGTCCTTTTATAAAGCCATGCTGCTCTGGTATAAACCAGCTGCGCAGTGTGGAATACAATTGGCGATGTACGATACCCTCGAAAATTTTAGCCAAGATACATAGCTTGGAAATGGGTCTGTAATTATTGATAGCAGTTTTGTCTCCTCCCTTGTGTACTGGCGTAATGAAAGCAGACTTCCAGATATTAGGTACATATCCTTCATTAATTGATCGGGAAAAGAGGATACACACTGGGTAGACTAGACTCTTAGCGCACTTAGATATAAATATCGGATGTAGATCATCAGGCCCAGCTCCCTTACTGAGATTAACCGATTTTAGCGCGTTTAATATTTCAGACGAATTAATATCTATAGCTCCAATGCTATAATTACTCGAATTATTAACATTATAGTCATTAGTGCTATCATTATTGGAGCTCGAATGTCGGAAATTGGCCTCAAAATATGTATTAAACAAATTGCATACCTCTTCACCATTAGAAGCCAATGTTTCATTGTAGGTCATAGTAGAGGGAAAAACATTACACGAATTTTTATTACTTTTAACATATGACCAAAAACATTTAGGATTGTTCACTATATTCATTTCAGCTTTCTCGATATAGGATTTGAAGCATTGATGTTCTAAAGTTTTGACTCTATTTCTCAATAATGAAAAAGTATTATAGTCGTCAAGGTTACCATATAATTTATATTTCCTATGAAATTTATGTTTTTCTTTTAACAACTTTTTTAGGGGTGCGTCAAACCAGAGAGGGAAGCTCCTGGACGATGAAATATTTTTGCTAGGAATAAAGGTGTTACGGAGGTCGTGTATAATATTATAGAAATGCTCGACTGCATCTTCTAACGGTTTATCATTTAGAATGGTCTTCCAATCAGTAGCATCGAGACCGGAGCATATGCCGTCATAGTTACCAGAGTTGTAAAGATATTTCTTTCTTTCATTAGCCTCCAATGTTCCTTGCACGCCCAAACAAACGTCAATGCAGAGTGACCTATGATGGGGGAAATCATCCGGTACCAATGGTTCGTCACATGGCGAAACGTTTATCTCAGAATTAGAGAAAACTAAATCTAAAAATTTATTATTAAAGTTATGCACCTGACTACGCTGAGACAAATCGCACTGTGCTAAGGTGCCTAAGAATTCAATTACATTGCGGTTAAGAGAGAACCCGGTTTGCACTGAATAATCACCTTGAGCGTCCCAGTTAACAAAAGGTAAATTAAAATCGCCAGTAACAATAAATTTGTCATCGGGATGTGCGCTGACTATATCGAACAAGTTATTAGAGAAATTGTCCAATTGATTGCTATAGCTATTTCCCTCATTCTGCTTACAGAGATATATCGTGCAGATATGTATGTGCACAGTTAACCTACTACTGCTAAGTCTATGCGATACTGTCACCCAAATATCCTCGGCGGACGAGCGCCAGTCAACGCGCTCCGCAGCCGCTAGATCGCGACGGACAGCGACCAGCACTCCACCGCTCAGAGACTGATTAGTCAGGCCGTAGTCCCTATCGCGCCGCCAGACAATGTACCTACTATCGAACAGCTCCTCGTTCCTAATGCCTTCGATTAACCACGTCTCAGATATTGATATAATGTCGTAATTATTTAGGTAGATATTTCTTTTAAAAATATTTGTTTTAGTACGAAGACCTTTGGACTTTGGACTTTGGAGAGCTAAGGCTGCTTAGGGACTAAAGGCTGCTTCGGAGAGCTAAGGCTGCTTTGGAGAGCTAAAGCTGCTTAGGGGCCTAAAGGCTGTTTTGGAGAGCTATAAAGGCTGCTTAAAAGACTAAAGGCTGCTTTGGAGAGCTAAGGCTGCTTTGGAGAACAAATGCTGCCTCGGAGAGATAAGACTGCTTAGGGACTAAAGGCTGCCTTGGAGAGCTAAGGCTGCTTAGAAGACTGAAGGCTGCTTTGGAGAACAAAGGCTGCTTAGGGACTAAAGGCCGCTTCGGAGAGCTAAGGCTGCTTAGAGCTGTATTATCGTGGTCCTCAATTTTTTTTTAATTTGTACAGAAAAACTTACAGCTAAACAAATCTCAGTAATGACTAAGTTAAAAACAGATAGCCATTTACAAGTTTTTACATTTAAGTAACAGTGTAGTGAGTATGTTAAAAGAAGTTATTTCTGTATTGTGAAGTAGGCAAACTCTTCTGCAGCTTCTTTTTATGGTGTAATTGTACACTCTTTAATAGACTATAGCTGTCTAATTTCTCTCTTTGAGAGTAATAAGCAGCACTAAAAATAAATGACGCTTATTCAAAATGGCTCTCTCTCTGTCACTTATACAGATTAAGGCTGTACTATAAGCGTCATTTATTTTTAGTGCTGCTTTATATTACTCTCAATGAGAGAAATTAGACAGCTATAGTCTGTAAAAGAGTGTACAATTACACCCTAAAAAGAAGCTGCAGAAGAGAGTTTGCCTACTTCACAATACAGTAATAAGATTTGAGGACCACCATAATACAGCTCCAAGCTGTATTAAGTAAGTGACGGTATGCAAAATACAGCTATTGTACAGCTTAAATACTAAAATGAGGATTAAAGCGTTACAGGAAGCTTAAAGCTGTACATATGACAGTTATGATATACAGACTTAATACTTCAGTCGGAATTTCCAGGAATTGCTATTGTATTCTATTGTTGTCGCGATCACCGGTGCTCGCGCGGGGCCTGAAGGATTAATACAGCTAGAGCTGAATAATTACTCCTAAACCGACATTATAACACTACAATGTCTTTTCAACGTTCTGATACATCTGTAAAACAGCGTTAGGTGCTATATTAGCTGCTTTTTAGGTGTTCATTACGCTTGGTTGCTGCTTGGGTAGTATCAAGCTGTATGTAACCTTACACACACAAACTTTTTGGCAATCTTCGATAAACCCTATGGCTTATCAGATAGGTGGGTTTATAAAAATGTACTCTTCGCTGTTAGGTTACAAAGTTAGGCAGATCTTATTTTACTTACGTAGTCTCACACTTCGTTTACGCTATAACTTATAAGTTATAACATTGTACTAAATAGATACACAGCATCTATGAACTAGCTAGTTAGCTATTGTACGCAAAAATTGGCGCACATCCAAAATGCAGCTTTGTCTATTGTTTGCTGCAGCCGGTGGCCAGCGGGCTGATATAATCACAGAAGTGTTCTAAATACAAATAATACGACTATAGACCATAGAGTAGAGCGCGGCGCAATCGATATCCTCCGGCGGAAAACGGTAATAAATTCAGACCATAGACCACAGAGGCTTTAGCGCGGATAACAGATAAAATTAAATGAGCTATGTTCACACAACAATATTACTCGTTTTGTACGGAAGAGGCGAACTTTAATACGAGTATAATGCTTTGTTAAGAACTTACGACTGGTACATTGTTTTTCTTAATGACGATAATTATAATTTAACGATTTGTACAATAGATAATAATTATAATCTTCTCATATTTTGTTATAAGTATATTGTATACTCTATCTACTTATTCAGTTTGCACGAAACTTAATATCAGAACAAGTTAGTATGAACTGTGAACTGGCAAAAAGTGAGAAAATGAATTGACTCTAGCAATACCGAGGTAATTGAAATAAAACATTTTGATCCTTTTTTCTTCTTATAGCGGCTGATTCTGTGTGTTAAACATGCAAATTATAAAAATTTATCCAACGATGAAGGATATTTCTTGAAAATCTGCTGTCAAAAATTGCCATCAGATTCTGGTAGACCTATAACTTACGACATTTTACAGTACTTAGTACAATTACGTTTCGTAAATTAAAGGCTACATTAAAGGGCACCGAAAACTGTTTAGTAATATTATAATTTATAACATTTTAACAAACCTTCAAAATTAAAGTCCTCAATATTATGTGATACCTACAGCAATTTTAATAAGTATAGAACATTTTTCGAATTCTATAATCAACATCCATGAATGGATGTCAGACTTGGACTTACGACTTAAAGACTCAAACAAAAATCTTGACCACACAAAGAAAAATGGAAAGGAGCCTACTTAACATAAAATTAAACGACAGAATAAAAAACACTGAAATTCGTAAAAAAACAAAGGTAACCGATGCTCTATCATTCTCTTTACAAAGAAAATGGAAGTGGGCCGGCCATGGACTATAAAAGCAGCAGCTTGGGCCGGACCAACAGTCAGCAGAGCGAGAGGCCGCCCACGCGCAAGATGGGCAGACGAAATAAAGGCGCTAGCGGGAAATGACTGGCTAGACATGGCAAAAGATAGAGCACATTGGATCTCTTTGGAGGAGGCTTTTACCCTTAGGGGGTCCATACAGAAATAAAAGTCGTAAATTTCTGCATGCTATTTATAATTTTTGTCAATTTTCCTAAAATAATTTATTAAGAATTTTTATATTGTGACATTTAAATTATTATTTATATATTTGACATCTGATAATTTGATTGAAATTAATTTGCTTTTAGATTTTTTATCAATGATATATTAAATAAAAAACTCTTTTTTATTATAATAATTGACACGCAGAAATTGCTAAAATAATTTAATGAATAATGAATAAGAATTCGTTCGGTAGTTTTCGAGTTTTAGCGCGACTAACACATTTGAAAATCCATTTTTATATATATAGATTTTATAATCAACATAAAAAATAAAAATATCCACAGCCGAACATATAACCTCCTCCTTTTTGGAAGTCGGTTAAAAACTATTTGCATTGACTGTTGCAAGCGATAACGATAAGCCGTGGTACAAGAGGGGATGGTTTATAGAGTTTATGTGACCAGTATTTTTTATGACCTTATATTAAATATCATTGTCATAATATCAGTCTATCGCTATAAATTATTTCAGAAATTCATGGAAGTAAAATTTAATTGTGTCAAATTCCCGAAAGATTACAAACTCAAGTCGTACAGAAAGCTGGCACATTAGATTTTTTATTATAGTCAGGGAGCCCTAAAACAATTTTTTTTGACAAGCTAATTTTTGTGAGTAGCTTCATTTTGATAAGACAAACAACTTTTTTATCTGCGAAAAATCTTGAAAGTGGTAGCTAACAGAGATAGAAAGGATTTCATACTTTGATTTGATAGTCCTAAAATATGGATTGTTCTATTTGTAGGACAATGTTACTCTCAAATGATATAACTATCAACTTACCAATATACAAAAAATCTGCTGGTTAGGGTTTCGTTTTAGGGTACCGTAGTCAACCAAGTTTTGTTGATTGATTACATACAAGATTTTTCGCAGTTAAAAAAGTTGTTTGTCTTATCAAAATGAAGCTACTCACAAAAAATTAGCTTGTTAGTAATAAAAAAAAAATGTTCTAGGGCTACCTCACTATTACCTGTAGACTGTAGTGTTGTATTTTATCTGATATCTATTATCTGATGGACACATACACATATTACTTAGTTTTGTTATACCCTATAGAGTATAGATTATGTCGGTGATGATAATATTGCCTTTCCTCTGAAGATGTTGGCGAAACGTGTTCCAATGGCGTATGACAACCGCCCACGCGTCTACGATTTAATAAGCGGCTTGTGATAAGAACCTGTCTGACTCACAATCACACTGATATCCCAGCAGACAACTTCTACTAGACTCTAGAGCTTGTAAACATAATAGGTGTCTTGTAAATACATAAATATAAGAGCCTAAGGGCCTGTTTCACCACTTCCTGATAAGTGACGAATAGGCTATCCACCAAATAACTTGACAGATCAAGTATGGAGAATCTGTCAAAAAAGTTGTGAATAGCCTATTCGACACTTTATCAGGAAGTGGTGAAACAGGCTCTAAGGATCGTTGACTGATAGATCAACGTATAGGCCAAACTGGCCGCACTCAGTGACATAGAGATATTAATGATTAATTGACTTTAATAAAGATTTAGATAGCTAATGTATGGAGTTTATGAAAACATTTTCATTAAATGAAAGTTAAGTAAGTAGTAAAGTAAGTACCTAAACTTAACGATCTCTCTGAGTGCGGCCGTTAGAATCACAAAACATAATATAAAAACAGATTAGAATTATTATTGTAGAGCTAGGTGTTTCAAATTTCGACTTTTTCCTATTTGAAAACAAGTAAAGACAAAAGAAGGATAACCATCTTCTAGAAAGGGATGCCCTGTCCATTTCAATATAAGAAGCCGATAGAGTTATAATAGAAATGTCACGTCGCTGCGCTCTTGGTAACCAAACCATGTACTATGGTCTATGGCTCTACCAAGTACCATATTATAATGACTAGATGACCCGGTGAACTTATTACTTCCATCCTAATATAAGCCTTCCCTAGACTTTCACGAAAATTTCAAGACTAAAATTAACCAAATCGTTTCTGAATTATAATTCTGCCGGTCTCAAGTTTTATCGAAATAAATATAATCTAAATTTCATTTTTATTTTTGTAGATGCTTTCTATATGTTAACATATTTTTTACAAAAAACATTAAAATCCCCTTTATTATTGGTCCCCCTAACGAAGATTTGGAACCGGTGTTGAAAAGTCAACAATAGATAGAGGGCTGCTCCATTGTCAAACAAAACGACACGTTTTACTGACTTTTTATGACGCTACTGCTTGGAGTTAACTGGGGTTAAACAATATAAAAAAACGATAACGAAGTTAGAAATGGTCGGATTAACATCGTGATTTACTGAAAAAGTATTTTTATCTTATTATTTATTTGTTTATCGCGCGGAAACCGTATTCTTTTCCGCAATATTTATAAAACTATCCGGCGTCCTTTCTGTATTTTCGATTTTCGCTATTCGAAAGTATTAGCACAGTATTACAATATTCCATAATATGTACTACTGTGGTATTAGTAACGAAGTTCAGAAAACATCAATGAAAAAAATATATTCTGAATAAAAAATTTTGTGTTTGAGTTATAGTTTGCTGCTATGCCTCAAACTCCAGTTTATTCATGTAGTAATGTATAAAATTACCATTAGGTTTAATAGAACTAGTTATTAAAATACTTTCGAATTTCCTAATCCAGTTATCGTCCATCGACCATTGACATTCTAATTATTATACAAAGAAAACGTAGTAAAAACTGAGCACTATAATTACTAAAAACTGTTTCATAGTACATAATAAGTGTTGTTAACTACACACTAAATAGTTAAATTCCCAGTAACACTAAATTAAAAACTAATACTATATTACGTCGTGTAATTACCGTGCCAAATATACAATATAAATATAAAATATATAATATAAATATACGTGCGTAGTAAAAACTGAGCACTATAATTACTAAAAACTGTTTCATAGTACATAATAAGTGTTGTTAACTACACACTAAATAGTTAAATTCCCAGTAACACTAAATTAAAAACTAATACTATATTACGTCGTGTAATTACCGTGCCAAATATTATAGTTTATGTAGTAGTAACTATAGATAACAGCTTGGAAATATTCATGAAATTATACGTACATTTCATTTAGCTCTGAAAAAAGATGTATCCTTATAGCGTAATGTTATATTATGTAGAGCACAGAATAGAGCAAGACTTTAAGTAATGTTAAAAAAAAATGATATTATATGTTTTAAAAAGTCCCAAAACTAGGTCATAGGTAAAGTCTATAGATCTACACTCCAGGCCAGTGCATCAAGATTCCAGTTCTAATTATGTTATCAATATGAAACCATAATAAATGCAAGGAAATAATGATTATGTGATCGACGTGTTATGTTTTGCATTTCCACGACCGCATTGATTGATTTCATGCATTATTGCAGAATTTGGAGAAAAACCGATTTAGTGTTGTACTGTTTATATAATGCAGCATGAAATTATAAAGTTAATGATTATGCCAATGAAAGTTTTTACTATGACTGAAAGCTTTGTTCTCCAAAACTTTTCTCTCAGTGTGCACTGTGCAGTGTGCACTGCAAAGTGTATGCTGTACTTATACTGCACTCCCGAACAGTATTGTATGGAGTATAGGACACTACTGTGACTGTACACAGTCGCTGTGCGCACTGTCAGAGTGGGCCAGTCGACTCGAGCGCGCCTGCCATGCGCACATCTGTCCGGTCGTGCGCCAAAACGAATTCGAATTTCAAACGATTTATCGATTGCCAGTTCTAAAATCGATGTTTTACAGTGTTTAGTGCCAGTTCTGTGTTAGTGTTGCAAATAGTTAAAACTCTTTTATCAATATTGCACGGCCGTTATCTGTTTCGATATTTAAAGTTTTTGGAAAATAATATTGGCTGGGATTCGAAGCTTCGCTGAAACAGTCACTACTAACTTCGTGTAGAGTTGCCTCTTCTTTTTAATAAAACGCAAAGCCTAACTCTACTACTACCATAGTAGTAGAGCTGGCTCTATATTTTAATTTATAAAACTATAGCCGTTAACACGCTATAATTAAAGTTAAAGTCTCGTAAACAAATAATTTAAGTTAATACCATATACTACTGCTAGCTCTGAGTTCATTGGCAACTACAAACCTGGTTTAAAATCCTCAATACGTAGCGGCTCCGAGCTACTTAAAATGTCTTTAGGCACTTTCCAGTTCGGAATCTCTCGGGACAATTTTCATAACGACTGTCTCTTAAGCCAATTATCCGTTAAGATATTCATAAATTAAGCAATTTACCATACAGTGCGTTGAACGTTGAGCTGCTCTGTTCGTGTTGTTCGTTGGGGAGCAATGTTAGGTTGTTATACCTCTAGTATTTATATTTTGGCTGATAAGCTAAAGAAGTCTAGTAAAATTTGAGGAACCTCATAATCTTTATAATCATAATTTGCTTTGCACTAAGATATTAAACCACTTTAATAGAATTCCTGAGATAATGTAGGTGTGACGAAACACCCGAACAATCACTAGATACTATCAAATTCCATCAAGTTTTTCTTAGCTGTTGCGAGAGATATTTGGGAGCTCACCGAGTGGTCACGAGCCCGCATCTGTGATTATCGAGCCGCTTTAACAATTTGAGCGTACTTACAAAATAATTACGTTTCCTAAGCACGACTCCCAGCCAATGACCTTTGATTCGCTCCGATATGTTTACCCAGAAAAAGCTGCGCTGACCTGCCGAGGCTCAGATAAATGCTTAGGTGATTCCAACAGTATTTAGTTTCATTGCCACACTACGAAGGAAATTAACGGACCTAGAAGATAGGGCATTAAAGCATCAAACCGGGAAATGAACTCGTCCATGTAGTCGTAAATGTTTAACTTTCATAATAAGCAAATAACATAATAACAGTCGTGCAAAAATAATATTGAATGTTGTTTAGGCGAGTGTGTCTCCTCAAACAGGTTTGTAATATTGATTTTACGGGCAAAAGTGTGTCAAGATTTCTAGTACCAGTGATGAGTGGAGCGTACGTTTCTTGTGTTTCGAAGAAGTGATGGTGTCGCGATGCCGGATTGGCGCTACAACGTGCTGTCGACGAGCGAGGCGTACATCAACGTGGACGGGGAACTGCCCCAGAACCCCTTCGCGGCGAGCTACCCCCGCCGAGCTGATCGCTCGCGACCTCTACATACCTGCCCCTACACCACTATCTTCCTGGGAACGCGCCCGACCGCTCCCTACAGAGCAACGCAGCTCCAGAGCGAAAATGGAGATCCATACGCGGACGTGTACTCCGTGGACCACTCCTCAAATCTAACGGACACCTCCAGCTTTGCCTGCTACGAGGATTGTCGCGCGCAATTCGACAATACTCTCATATTGAGAAAGGACTCGTCTCTATCTCACGAGGATGAAAATTTATCGCTGCAGCTGCAAAAAGCTTCGGGAGTGTTCTACGTGTCGACTAAGACAGAACCCTTACACGGCGAAGTGCAAGGGAACAATTTGTTGCCAGTCGAAGGATCCGAATCCGACGCCCTATCGTCCTGTACCTGCGACAGTTTCGAGCGATGCGAATTCGATTGTAGGGAATTCGAGCCGTTTTCGGACACGTGTTGCTGCGATCCCTTAAGCGATGGCGTGTGCAGCCGGAGTCCCAAAAATGTGGAGTCCCCCGAAAACTTCTGCGATCGAATCGCCGTCGAGGAGGATCAGATATCCGCTCGCAGCGATATGGACGGCTTAGATTTGGCCCTGTTTGAGCCTGCACGTATCGACGGCGAACTTCGGGAATCCAGTGCTAACTCGGCAGTGGCGACGACCCTGTGCGGGGTGCTGCACGTGCTCCCGGAGGCTACTAATGGTGAGTCAATCAGCAGGTTACTGAGTATTAGCGAGGTGTTTGGTCATCAACGTAATTTATCTCCGCGCCGTATCAGATACGACGAACGGTACGCACGCGATCGCGGTCTCATCAATCACCCGACATTGTCGCTGATGCTACAAAACCTTAGGAAACTCGTATTAGCATAGTTATTCTATCGTAAAGTGTCTGACCGAAATTAAATCCAGTTTTTGCGCCGGCATTCGCAATGGAAGCTAGATACGACTTTTTGCCGTGCATATTAATTTTAGCATTGTCTTTAGTCGTTCATAAGAAATGTTTGTGGTCGTTTATTATATTTTTATATTAATTAGTAGCTGATCTCTATCATGTAATAATACATTGTGTGCAGCATGAAGGTGATCACGGAAGTTGGAGCCTTTATTGAAGTAGCGCTACAGATTGCTTACCGTTATCCATTCGCAAGTTTCTAATTACTGGACGTACGGGTACAGCAATTGTTGGCTCGCATGCAAATCAGATGTCAGAGATAAATGGACAAAAAACTGACCAAAGGCAAGTCGGGTTCATTAATGTTACAATGTAACAAAGATCTGATACAATTGAGTTATCACTTGTATTCATTTCGTGTATCACAAGTAACTTGTAATTGATGGGATGTAATGAAATGTACTTTGAAAACTTTTGCCTTCATTACCTAAATCGAAACAATTTAAACGATGTCCATATAAGATTATTACATTTCTTATAAGTCTATAGGTAATTTTTTCTATTCTTCTTATAAGTCTCTAATATTTTCTGGTTTGAGCTTCTATCTAAGCATAGACTAGACTTTTGTTTAATATGTATTCACTATTAATAAATATTCATATGAGACATTAGCGCCAAGTTTACGAGTTGTAATTATTACTTATAATTGCAAATCGTGTTTGCTCCAAATATTTGTAGTAATTCAATTACCATAAATACTGTGTCATAGACCGCAGTTACTTTTTAATTTATTTTATTTGCTGTCGGCTATCGTGATGAAAGGTGCTACGTTTGAATATTCATTAGATGACTTGAAACCACGTCTGAGAGCCAGTTTTGATCGAAAATAGCTTAGATGCATTTAACAATTTCTATTTTGGTCAAATTATCAACGAACTATGAGTGATAAATCTGAGTATGAGTACTCATACCGTAATTTGCTTTGCCTCGTGCCGTCATATTTTGCATATCACTAATATGAAAATTATAACGCATTAACTTTCGAAGATGAGACTACTTACTTCAGATTAAGCAGTGAAATTGCTTGTAGTGAAACGCAAGTCACTTGTAACATGCAAATTGCAAACTGTATGAACGAGCACAAGTCTAATAATAAAGTTAAGAGAAATCAAACTAAGCAATGACCAAAAATTGATAAGAAACTCAATGTTAGAGATCAACTACGATAACATGGCGCGCCCCTCCAAAATTCAAAACGTTTGAAGTGCGTTGTCGTGCGCGGTAGGCTAGTTATGATTAGTTGACCAACAAATCTTGGTAATAAGTGACATTAAAGTGAAATATTACGTGTACTATGATTGGTTGAATACTTACTACATACAAACTCTTTCATAAGGATGTGACTACACACATTGAAACAGTCATTTGGAGGGGCGCGCCATATTATCGTAGTTGATCTCTACTTACAAAAGTGTCGATAAAGTAATAAATATACAGGTTAACGTTAGGTAACTTTAGGCATACCAGAATCTGATGGCATTTTTTGACAGCAGATTTTCCAAAAATATCCTTGATCATTGGATAAATTTTTATATTTGCATGTTTAACACACTGAATCAGCCGCTACAAGAAAAATGATGATCCTTTATCAAAATATTTTATTTCAATTACCCCGGTATTGCTAGAGTCAATTTATTTTCTCACTTTTTGCTATAGATTCTGGTAGGCCTATAGTCGATAACATACAAGTTCAAGACTTTTACATTTTAAATTGCACTTTCGTGACTTGATTTATATCTGCAGCAGTTTTACGATTTGTTTTCTCATTGTCAAAGAGTTACGAGTCGTTCACATCTCGTTCTTTACAGGCCAACTAAAGGGAGTTTGTTAGAGATGAAGGTTTGTTAAAGCTGTGATGTCATTTACTGTACCGAGAGCTAGGGTTGCCAGAAAGATACGGCAGAAAATTCAAATGCATTTGAATGAATAAGATTTGAATGAATAAGAGTATAATAATATTCTACTGAAGAGAAAATACTAAATTCGTGTAAAGTCAAAAAGAAAACAGGTTAATATGTTCCTAGAACTGGAGTAATCATGGTTAATACTAACTAGTCTGGTTAGTACTTAGTAGGTTTCAGGTCATTCCTAATAAACAAAGCTAAAATTGTTCTGTAACAATAGTTTTTCGCACGCATGATGACTTGCAGAATGCAGATAACATCTCGAAATATCATCTATATAATGGAACCTGACTCAAAATTGGCTTCGGTAATTAAAACTGAACTTAAAAGATGTTAAGATCGATAGCACATAATACTCGATTACCCAAAAATGGGAGTCATTAGGAACAAAACCAAGATGAGGTCAAAACCATGTCATGCGACCCGGTCGTGTGAGTAAAAATGATTCACCCAGCCAGTATAAAAATGCAAATCTAGTATGAAAATTATTCCTGTACATGTCTGAGGTATGTAATAGCGACATCTGCTTATAATTTATAATGAGGCACTTCCTGTAGTACAGGCTCTGCAGGAAGAGCTTGCATACGCATTAAGCCCTATAGCTTCAAATATTAAGTTATAGTGAGGGAGCCCTAGAACAAGTACCCTAAAACGGAACCTAGCCAGCTGATTTTTGTATATTTGTAGTATTAATAGTTATGTAATTTAAGAGTAACATTGTCCTACATATAGAACAATCCATATTTTAGAACCATCAAATCAAAGTATGAAATCCTTTCTATCTCTGTTAGCTACCACTTTCAAGATTTTTCGCAAATAAAAAAGTTGTTTGTCATCAAAATGAAGCTACTCACAAAAATTTTGCTTGTTAGTAATCACAAAAAAATTTGTTCTAGGGCTCCCTCACTATTACATGAAGTGTTATTGGAAATCTTATACTAGGGTTTAACATGATTAACTTAGGAGAGCTACGTGGTAGAGCTGATATAACATCCTGTTCCTATTCATCAAAATGAATGATTTATGTTATTTTCTAAGTTGTGCTTAAAAATAATTCCTACTGATATAGCATCAGCCGTTACAGTCTACAGAGTTATACTCGTAGGGTTGCGAAATCATGATTAAAACTGCGAAAGTTTTTTCATTTTTTACATTTCATTTAATAAGCAATTTTAAAAATAAAGCAGCGAAACGAGCCAATCGTGTAAAAATGTTGTGACAAAAACAAAATATAATATACCAGACGAACTTTAAAATACGACGCTTTAAACATGAAGCCATTTACAAGTATAATCAGGTGATATTAAAATGCAGTCGATAATGTCAATGTCGGATTCAAAAGTTGGAACTTTCTACGTTCTCGATCCGTTTAAGGTCTATCATAGTGGTCTCATCCCGTAGGGATGATGACAAGGTCAAAGATTAGCGAATTTTGTTAATAAAATAAAGAAATCACGGTAAGAAATAAGTGTTCCTTAAATTTCAGCTCGATAGCATTGTATTTTTTTTGTTATGCGCCTTCAAAATTGGATAATCAAGTCGAATTTTTTTTCAATTAAATTTCCTAATATTTGTATACCATTCGATAACTTATGCAATTAAAGCAACTTTTGTTATGAAACCACTTTCATAAACGCAATATTTAATATACCTTTCAAACAAAGTTCTCTCCCGATCCGTACAAACTACGAAAGAGTGACGTCAGTCTTTCGTAGCACTTTGTATGGATCGTTTCGGGCAGGTCTATTTTATGAGATGTTTGAATTGTCATATCTTCGTGAATTTTCAAGCTATAAGAGTCATTCTTTCAGCGATGTTTTTATTTTTAAGGGTCTTTCAATTACCAATAAGAAAAAAAATGTCATCAAGCCTATTGGTCACGAGTCACCCTGTGTCCGGAAAATGATAAGACCGTTACAATTCTATCTGCGGTGTACAGTTACGGAGGTAAAAAAGTACACTCATAAGTATGACATTGCGGTGGTATACCTTCTAATGGCAGCAATTTGAAACAATACGAATTGGCTTACGGTGAATAATACACTGGTAAATTGGACTACAGTTCTAATGGACGGTAATATTGAGATTTTAGATTTGCTAATTTGAAACATTTTCGAGATATGTGCGTTCATAAGGTTGTTTTGTTTCTACTTTTGTTGTTATGTGGCTTTGTTGTTGGTGTCTTTGAAGAAACAATTATTTTGTGTGTATTGTTTATTTTTGGGAATAAATTTTTAATGATCAATATTATCTCGAAGTATTATTAAACTTAGTTATAACTCTATTAAGTGCTATGAGTATATTAATTGTTTTATATTAATTGTTTTAATTAACCTATTATTAAATTCTGAAGTAATTTTACTAAATGTGCCTCCACCCCAATACTTACTACAATTTTCTTTGAAATAACTTTATCTTGCTTTTTATGCCAATAAGACTTTTTCGACGTAAATTAGCTTTCGCTTTAATATGGCTGTTTTATTTAGTATTGCATAGTTAATAATTGATAATACGGGCTTACACAATTGTAACAAAAGCAGCGAAATATCAAATACACCGTGGGAACATCGATTACCGTGTCAAGTCTTACTGCTAGACAATTGTAAAGTGCTGCAATACATTTCTATAAGGAAAAAGTCTAGCTTTATAGAAACGTAAAGTAACTTATATTTCTAAACAGCTAAGAAATTGATAATACAAAAAAATATGCATACCTTTACGATAGAGAGAACAAAAACCGGCCAAGTGCGTGTCGGACCACGCGCAATATAGGGTTCCGTAGTACTTACCGCTAGTTTTTGAAAATTTTTGTATGGTCAATGAATGTACATTTATAACATGTTTTACACTAGTAACATCATCTCAGTTACTTTCAAAGAAATTTAAATGAAAAGTTCCTTTATACTTCGCTACCTTTATATTTCCTTTTAAATTCAGCATATTTCCTACTTCCGTGAATTTTTTCACATTTCTAGAAGCAACCGTTTAGCTGGTAGAAGGGGGGGACACTGGACTCTAACGATATTTTCCACTTTAAAACTTAATATTTCACAAATGGATCCCTAAATCGGAAAATGATGTATGAATACTCATAATATGTTTAAAAAACCTATTCAACGACACCCCAAACGATGGGGTGGGCGTGAAAAGAAAATTCAACCCCGCTTGATGTGTAGGGGAGGTACCATAAAAAAATGTTATTTAATATATTTTTATGTACCATTTTGTCGCCATCATTAATATGTGTATTCATGCCAAATTACAGCTTTGTAGGTCCTATAGTCTCTGAGCAAAACTGCGCACAGACAGACAGACGGACAGACGGACGGACAGACCGAAACTATAAGGGTTCCTTGTTGACTACGGAACCCTAAAAATGGATATGGGCGAAAAGCCCGTTCGTTTCCATAAACGAGGCTTGGTCTGATAATGATAAATATAATATTTTTTTTAAATTCCATAAGCGGTACAGGCTCGCCAAAGTTAAAATGTCTGTATCCAACATATACATATGTTGGATAAATATATTTTTCCGAGTTCTTTTAAATCTAGCTTCTTCAAATCTCGAAAAAGATGCAAACTTTCATTTATAGGACCTGATCTTAAACGGAATGTACCAGAAGTATTTTTTATTCGATCGATAGGTCCGTCAGGGTAGCATAGTCACTTTAGCAGAATTAAAAAAAAAATATTACCTGAATTTGTAGCTAATTAGTTGCTAATTAGTTGCCAAAATCTCGATTTTGTTTACGAAATATCGTAAATGATGCTACCTTGATATCAAGGTAGCAGGTTAAACATAGGCACTTTAGCAGAATTTAAAAAAAATATAACCTGAATTTGTAGCTAATTAGTTGCTAATTAGTTGCCAAAATCTCGATTTTGTTGCTCAAGCCGTTTACGAAATATCGTAAATTATGCTACCTTGATATCAAGGTAGCAGGGTAAACATAGGCACTTTAGCAGAATTAAAAAAATAATATAACCTGAATTTGTAGCTAATTAGTTGCTAATTAGTTGCCAAAATCTCGATTTTGTTGCTCAAGCCGTTTACGAAATATCGTAAATTATGCTGCCTTGATATCAAGGTAGCAGGATAACTTATTTATTTGCATGTTTTGAGCTTAATTATGCGCGTAAATTTTGTTTTTAATTTGTTGCTGTATGTAAAATAAAAAAATATATTTTTTTTTTAATTTTCACGACCATGCTGCCTTGATACTGGTTTTGCGAGGAACTAAGGGTTGTCTGATTTTGTTGCTGACCAGAACAGTACTCGGGCACTGTTGTAGAACCAGCAACAAAATAGTTTGAACCGCCCAGGTGTTTTTTTAAATCTTCTTTGCATATAAGCTATCTTGATACTGGTTTTGCGAGGAACCAAGAGTTGTCTGATTTTGTCGCTGGCCGGAACATCGCTGACCGGACAAAAAAAACACCTGGGCGGTTCAATCTATCTGTTGCTGGTTCTACAACAGTGCCCGAGTACTGTTCCGGTCAGCAACAAAATCAGACAACTCTTGGTTCCTCGCAAAACCAGTATCAAGATAGCATAAGCAAAGAAGATTAAAAAAAAACCACCTGGGCGGTTCAATCTATTTTGTTGCTGGTTCTACAACAGTGCCCGAGTAATGTTCCGGTCAGCAACAAAATCAGACAACTCTTGGTTCCTCGCAAAACCGGTATCAAGATAGCATAAGCAAAGAAGATTAAAAAAAACCACCTGGGCGGTTCAATCTATTTTGTTGCTGATTCTACAACAGTGCCCGAGTGATGTTCCGGTCAGCAACAAAATCAGACAACTCTTGGTACCTCGCAAAACCAGTATCAAGATAGCATAAGCAAAGAAGATTAAAAAAAACCCACCTGGGCGGTTCAATCTATTTTGTTGCTGGTTCTACAACAGTGCCCGAGTGATGTTCCGGTCAGCAACAAAATCAGACAACTCTTGGTTCCTCGCAAAACCAGTATCAAGATAGCTTATGAAAAGGAGATATAATTTACGATATTTCGTAAACGGCTTGAGCAACAAAATCGAGATTTTGGCAACTAATTAACAACTAATTAGCTACAAATTCAGGTTATATTTTTTTTTAATTCTGATAAAGTGCCTATGTTTACCCTGCTACCTTGATATCAAGGTAGCATAATTTACGATATTTCGTAAACGGCTTGAGCAACAAAATCGAGATTTTGGCAACTAATTAGCAACTAATTAGCTATAAATTGAGGTTATATATTTTTTTAATTCTGCTAAAGTGCCTATGTTTACCCTGCTACCTTGATATCAAGGTAGCATAATTTACGATATTTCGTAAACGGCTTGAGCAACAAAATTGAGATTTTGGCAACTAATTAGCAACTAATTAGCTACAAATTCAGATAATATATTTTTTTTTGTTCTGCTAAAGTGACTATGCTACCCTGACGGACCTGATACGATCAGCCATTACCACACGCGTAGCGAACAGCCTGGAATGCACAATCAGTATCTCCAGATAATTGCAGGATTTACGGCGATCATTCCTAATAAACTCCTATTAGCTCCGATAACGCTATTGTCTAGTAGCTAATAACCATTGAACATAAAATGGTGATCATTAAGAAGTGCTTTTATCTTCAATGCTAGAATTGGTTGGGAGAATAATATCTTGCAATGAGATTGAAATTGTTTCAGAGAATTTGTAAATAAAATAATCGTTTATTTTTGGAATAACCAAAACCACCCTTCAAAATGGCGCTGCCTGTATTATAAGGATGTCTCCTTCATTAAATTCTACCCCATATAGCTTTATAGGATGGAACTCACGTTTCATCGTCAATTAAAAATCCTAATCTAACATCCAATTTGTAACACTCATTTTAATTATGGGCGCCATCTTAATTTAATTTACAACGCACAAAGAATTTCTTGTGATGCGTTCCATTTAAGTTGTAATCTATTCTCAGCTTTGCATTATTATCAAGCGTAATTTGTTACGATTGCATAAGTGCTTGTTCTTTTATATTATGTTCGGCGCGGTCGTTGGCACGAGTGTTTGAGAAGTGAGACGTGATCTGGATGAAATTTGACGCCAGGTTTGGGAGCTAAAACGGATGTCTCTACTCTCTGTTTTGGTAGGTTTTTAAGATCTTCCGATGAATTTGGTTGTCCTAAACGCTATACAAATTTCTCAAATATCATAAATCTGGATAGTTCCAAGAAATTTTGGTTTCAGTCATTTTTTTGCATAGGCCACGCTAATCTAGTAAAGACGGATTAAATAAAGATGCATAGATCTAATGATAGGGTAACCTGGTCTTCCATAAACCATAATTTTTACATGAAATTGTTAATCCAGTAGCTGGAAGTAGGAACCTGGTGAAAGGGTGATTGATGTGCCACTTATAAATTACAGGGGAATCCATGAAGTGGCAAATTATAGTTCTTTTGTTTTTGCTTAAGGGCAGAAGAGCAACGGCTCTTCTTCTAAATAAATTAGAAAGATTATGGGAAATAACATACGAATAGCTATAGCTGAAACCGTGGGAAGAGACACAAAACCTAGAAAACAAAAAAAAGTATTGTTACTCTATTTATTATGTAGGACTCCCGTGCCCCATCTCACTCTATTTTTGTCTGTATTTGAAAAAATACAAAAAAGCCCTGAGTAATAAATAAAATAGTTTTCTTCTATCTAATTTTGCTTCAAGGTCGTGCCTCGATTTACCCTGTACGTTCTTAAATCCTTCCATTTAAAACATTGTTTATCAGTAGATTAAGTAGATTTAGGGCCTGTTTCACCGCTTCCTGATAAGGCTATCCACCACTTAACTTGACACATAGAGTATGGAGAATCTGTCAAATAAGCTTATCGGGCACCTTATCAGGAAGCGATGAAATAGGCCCTTAAGCTCACGAGTGAACATGAGTGGTAAAGGCAAAGTCTCTTGATCGAGATTCGCCTATCGTGGTATGTTCGGTACCAGTCGTTGGCCTACAAAACCTTAAGAGCCCGGGTAACCCTCGATATTCTCATACATACGTAATACCAAAATCATTTTGTCATACGAAAATATTTAACATGTTTGAGTTATTTTTCAGCTTAAAATAGTAATTATCTAGGTTCCTGAACAAAAATTAACTTCAAAATATTTAAACACTAAAAAAAATTTTTTTGTGTATAATTTTTTTTTACTAAATTTACTACTAAATGTTTAAGCACTAAAAAATAGAGTAAAACACTAAAAAATATATGAATAAATATTAAATTTACTACAAAATATTTCAACTCTAAAAAATATTTTTTAGTATTTAAATATTTTGTAGTAAATTTACTATTTATTTATATATTTTTTAGTGTTTTACTCTATTTTTTAGTGTTTAAGCATTTAGTAGTAAATTTAGTAAAAAAAAATTTATACACAAAATTTTTTTTTTGTGTTTAAATATTTTGAAGTTAATTTTTGTTCAGGAACCTAGATAATTACTATTTTAAGCTGAAAAATAACTCAAACATGTTAAATATTTTCGTATGACAAAATGATTTTGGTATTACGTATGTATGAGAATTTCGAGGGTTACCCGGGCTCTTAACGAGTACACTCCATTTACAGAGCCACTGATAAGGCAAGGTACGTTTATTCCACCTTATGTAATGGAACCTAAAAGTTTTGTTTCTGCTATAGCCCTTTTTACGCTTTATTTTTCGTAATTAGACGTTCCGCGCGCTTCGCCCGCACAAATTAGATATTTCACAGACAAATTAGTCCACAAAAAATAGCCAATGATCCTTCATGTGGTCTACTTCTTATCTGACCCAAATAACAGAAAAATTACTTTAGTAGGTCGTGAGATAAGCCCTTTTTCCATTTTTCCCCATTTTTTCTACATTTTCCTATATTTCTTTGCTCCTATTAGTCTTAGCGTGATAAAATATAGCCTATAGCCTTCCTCGATAAATTGACTATCTAACACTGAAAGATTTTTTTTTAATCGGACCAGTATTTCCTGAAATTAGAGCATTCAAACAAACAAACAAACTAACAAACTAACGAACTAACAAACACTTCCGCTTTATAATATTAAATAGTATGGATTGGTTTCTAATATTTAGCGAAAAGATAAGTTTCATTATGTTTCAAATATATAACCGTGCATTTTGCCACAATAAAACAATTGTTTGTTGTTCCTCAGGCTCTTTCAAGTATCTTCATACAAAATTTTATTTGAATCGGTTAAGTTCTTAAAGCGTGAAGACGTAACAGATAGACAGAAAGTCAAACACTCTTTAAAAAGGTTCAATAATGAATCAAAGTTTGTATGGCAGGGATACTACTGTCTTAGTACTGTCTTAGTACTGTCTTAGTACTTGGCACATACCCCGGTTGATGTCTCCAATCCTCCGGAGATGCGCAGAACTTTTCCCCATGTAAAAAGGGACACTATTTGACGCGAGCGTAGCAGCGGGCAAAAGCTAGTTCTGGATATAATCTTTTCTGTTATGAAAAATAGCTAAACACTTTTCATGAAAAAATAGATGAATATAATATTGTACAATCATGGTGTCCATTATCTTAATAGCAATTTCATTTTAATCCCTGCGTTGGTGTCTCAAAATCATGTAAGATTTGGCAGAGCCTAATGCTTCAAGTTATTATACTAATCCGATTATATAATCACGATATAAGGTTGGAATTCGACAGTTTTCTTATATTATCGTACTTTGTATAGGCTATAATGGTTTAGCCAGGTTTAGCTTAGTTGTGTTTGCTTTAGTATGAGCTTTAATTTTTCTCTACCTCCTATCAAGAATATTTTCTTATGTTTTTTATTATACTCTCTACTCTCCGGCATTTCTATCGTTTCTATCTTTGTTATCATGCTTTTAGTGTCACAGGGAAAGATTTATCAGTGGAAAAGATTTATGGGTAAGGGTAACATTGTAAATTTTTTTCACTAAAACCCGTGCACTTTACAGTTTTCTACACTGCGAAAGGGGATCGGGATCTATAAAGAACTTCTCAGCAAAAATCATTGTCATTGTCCTAGAAATTATTTGTATAAACTTTATAAAGCAAAATATAGACCTTGCACAGTGCTATACTGAGACGGCTCGGGTGTGGCGGTTTGAACATTGGTATAGTATTACAGCGGTATTCGATTCCTAACAGTCACCAAACGCGAACATTATTATTACGATGAATATTAAATTAACCACAAAATTATGTGTGAACATGGTATATTTGATATGATCTGCCGACACCGTGGGCTCTTGAAATTTTTAAATGTAGAGTTCTACGTGGTTCTACTGAACGTTTTACTAAATTTGAAAGTGTCAACTAAGATTAAATCTTAAAGTTATTAAATGGTTTTGCCGTGGACCTTCCGGAAATTTTAGGTACCTATGTTCCGAAATCTATAGGTACCAGCATAGCTGGCCAGCGTTCATGATGTAGTTTCGTTCTGAAATACACTCCAGTGCTTTCGCGTATAATATGTCTGCTGGGGAATATCACACTTGTCTCAACATTGGCAGGTGTATATCATGTCTTGAGCACTTGCCGACAGCATACTAAGTTTTATTTCGGAACCTAGGCTGCATGTTTGTCACGACTCACGACATACATTTTCCATCGTAGGTATCATAAAAATATTAACATCTATGCATACTGTATCTACTGCAGTACCTGCACACACTTCTGAAATGTCACGGTCTTAACTGAACGCGCTTAGACAAAAGCTCCATCATGTTCATACTACTTGTTGAGTTGTAGTACATAACTAGACGATCATTCATCATATCATTACGCTGTCTACCGTGAGAACTGACTCGCTAGTTATGCTTGGCAACGCCTCAACTGTTAAGCTCGACTATGACTACTAGAGCATTTAGCTGTATGTATTATGGATTATTTAGTAATACAAGGTTCTTATTTTAGTGGGTGTTTGAGTAATAAAGTTTTTCTTGTAATATCAGAGAAGTTGTTTCCCAGGCAGATAGCGGACCTACGTAGTTTGGTCGCGTTACGTGAGTTACGTGAAACCCAGCCGACAGATTACAATTAACATTGAATTGACATGATCCGAACAAATGACGTTGGCCTGTCAACTGCTTAGAAATCAATTTCCTCGATGGTGCATGTAATTTGTGGAGTAGAAGTAGAGTAGAATCTTAGGTAGAGAAAGCTACTTTAAAGTATCACTCAGTTTTTGAAATTGAACATTTATTTTTCGGTTTCAAACATTTTCAGCTAGATTAGTAATAATTCTAACAGTATCATACTAAATACTCGGTCGATATTAGAAAAGAAGTTTCCTCGACGAATAGAAATTAGAATCAAATAAATAAATAAGTAAAGTGCTAGTGAATGCAATGCAGCTGCCCAAAATGGGATCATACGGGTGCAGTGACTCAGTACAATAACATTTATCGCGTGCTTAAGAGCCCGGGCTACCCTCGAAATTCTCATACATACGTAATACCAAAATAATTTTGTCATACGAAAATATTTAACATGTTTGAGTTATTTTTCAGCATAAAATAGTAATTACCTAGGTTCCTGAACAAAAATTAACTTCAAAATATTTAGACACTAAAAAAAATTTTTTTTGTGTATAAATTTTTTTTACTAAATTTACTACTAAATATTTAAACACTAAAAAAAAGAGTAAAACACTAAAACATTTATAAATAATTAGTAAATTTACTACAAAATATTTTAATACTAAAAAATATTTTTTCGATTTGAAATATTTTGTAGTAAATTTACTATTTTTTTATATATTTTTTAGTGTTTTACTCTATTTTTTAGTGTTTAAATATTTAGTAGTGAATTCAGTAAAAAAAAATTTTACATTAAAAAAATTTTTTTAGTGTTTAAATATTTTGAAGTTAATTTTTGTTCAGGAACCTAGGTAATTACTATTTTATGCTGAAAAATAACTCAAACATGTTAAATATTTTCGTATGACAAAATGATTTTGGTATTACGTATGTATGAGAATTTCGAGGGTTACCCGGGCTCTTAAGTAATTATAACATTATTGAAACTATGTTAGGTCGTCCTTTTTTGTTGTTGGAGAAAAAATGAAACAGAAACATCGGTACAGTTGGATACAGCACGCGCCGTACACCTGTCCCGCCAGCCCTGGGTCCAGACAGGTTTAGTACCAGTTCAGCTATCATGACGTAACACTAACTTTTTATACTGTAATGAATTTCGATGAGAATTCCGATATCCTTTTACTGCTACTTCAGATTTGCGGTGGAAAACTAAGAATTTTTTAAAATTCTTATAAAAATATAAAAAATATACCTACTTTTTACTTCTTTTCGCAAAAACAACGAAATGAAATTTGGTCAGATTTAATGAGAAAGTAGTTTAGTAGACTGTAGTTAATCCAGTTAACATTTAAAAACAGCGGTCTTCAGTGGAGTAGGTACTGTAAAAGTCATTTTTGACTAAAGCTAAGAAGAAAACCTAATTTAAAGAGCCATGTCTTTAAGTTATATCAAAATATTTAAAAGAAATTAGTTTTTATTAAATATATTAATAATGACTCTCTATCTGTGCAAACTTAAGTATACAATTTTAAAAGATACTTCCACATCACAGTTTTATTTTGCTTCTTCACGAGTACCTATGTGTTTTACTACTTCACGCAAAAAAACTACGAAACAAAATTTAATCATTAGAAATAACATAATTGCTGATCAAGCCTATCATATTAATATTATCCCAAAACAGCACATTTTTAGTAGGATGCTAAGGTTTGAATTATGCTAAAAATTAATTTAGATTTTCCAATAGCAAAAGCTTATTTATAGAGCCATATTTATCGAAGTTACAAGTTATATAAATAAATGTATATAATATAATAAATAGCAAGAACAGTTTAACATTATCTTGTAATGTGGTTAAATCAATTGCCGTAAAATTGAATTGAATTAAATAACTATAAATATATACTATATAAGTAAGTAATTAATTAATAATAATTTCAATGTGCCGTATTTTTTTTTTGTTGCTTTATTTATAAATAATTATTAATATATTTTATGAGCCGTATAATAATTCATTATTCTTATAATAATAATTGATAATTAATCGTATAACAATTAACATCAACAAAAACAATAATATTATTTTAATTATTATTGCATGTACGCCTGACGAGAATAATATAAAATTGGTGTTCTCACAAAATATAGTAATTGTACGTTTCCGATTTTTAGTGATTCCACTACTGTAACGGAAATTCTTATCTTTTTATATTAGACGACAGTTTTTAAGGCAAACAGGTTCTTATAAACTATTATAAATATTAGGTTTATTTGGTAATATACCTACGTTTTACAATATTTTATTATTAGGTAAGGTGAGTTTTACCGGTACTTCATTAACTTGTAAAAGTAGCTGATTATTGTTTTTATTAATAAATCGATTTTATTTACATTTATGTTTTTGTTGTACAAATGCACGTTTGGTTATTTTTTTCCCGGTGGTGGCGTCCTTCCACAATCTACTCCCCTACAAAGACTTCCTCTCTTTCTCTCTATAATTCGATTGCAATATCCTCTCTTCTCGCCAAAATTAAAGTTTAAAATTAGCAGTACCTTAAGTCATTAAAAGGTGATAAATCTTCCACTTAATGGGCTAATAAACTTTACAAGCAGCATATTTCATTCAAAGTCATTTAAATGAATTTTATAATCGATACCGGTCTACGTTTTCACTATGAAGTGGTTCTTTTTAAAGCTGCCCTGATGTATGGCTTCCTAAAGTGCTGCTATTTATACTGAGTACGAGGCAACTTTTATCTGAGATCATACTTAAGCGATGTTAGTAATTATTTTTATGTATATGTTATTTTTTAATAGACGTTGGCCTTACTGCTATTTTACAGGATAGACAACATGTCCACGAAAATCCTTTGATATAATCTCTGCTCTCTGTGACACCCCAATGCCCAGTGGACACGCTGACGCGTGCTAAAATGTTAATGGCCCTACATTTAGGTTAACAAATATATAATTTTTTGAAGTATAATTATTTGTTCATATCCTTGTTGCTTCACCAGAACTACCATACATAGAGCAGATAAGAGCCTAATTGACTTTCTAACATTTTATATTGGCATAAGGCACTGATGCGAACATAAGAAGAATAAAGTAAGTTAGTTTAAACTTCTTTGGTTATATTTAGGATTATTTACCGTTTTCGTGTCCTTCGATAATACTATAATATCTGTCCTATAACCAGACTAAATGTAACAACATCATGGTATCTGACAGTCCCCTATCTGATTCAAAATATCCTGCTTATAAAGTACTTATAACTCTTTGAAAATCCTGACTCCTATTATATTGACCTCTTTTGAAACCCATTTAGATGACACAAAAGCTTAAGTCATTCTATGAGAGTTCGTGACCAGAGTCTTGCTGGGATATATTAGCATTAATATCCATTCTACAGAATTGTAGCACGTACTGTTTTTTGTCGTGAAACACTTTGATGTGAATACTTACGGAAGTGTTCGATATAAAGTAACACAGTGCATTTGTCACAAATGCCTATTTTCACAAACAGATAATGTTATTTGTCACCAATTTTAGGCTATTTCTTAGATTTTACCTTGGTTTTACCTTGGTAATTTGCATGGGCTGACTGGTGGCTCAAAGGCGTAGTGGTTAGGTTAAGTTATGGTGTAAGTAATTTTACTAGTACATTTTATACAGAGTGTAAAATTGAGTACAGAATTAATTGAGATTTAGTCGAATTTTGAAAAAGGCACTAATGAAGAATAAGAATTATTTCATACTTTTAAGGCCATTTTAAGAATATTGTTTTTTCCTTGGAAGTCGGGTTCAATTTTTTGTTAAAAAATTATAATTTCACTCTTTTTAGTTATATATGGTTATATACAAGACAAGGCTTTATGCGTAGATAACCACTACGAATACTAAGTATCCTTATTATGTTACTGTAAGTGAAATTGTGGTAAATGCTTGCAGTTATCTAAGCGATGCTGCAATTTCCAAACTTTTATCTTTAAAGGTTCATGAGTTCTGTTCAGTGCCTTTGGACTAAGAGGCACCTTCGTATGAAATTTCTCTTATTCGTAACATATGTGTAAGTTATTAGAAACAACATTTTAACCACTATGAGTGTTTTGATAAATTTCAAGGATTTCCCTCGATTGCTCATAGATCCCATCATCAGTTCACCACTTTCATAATTGTTATACAAAATTAAGATTATATCCTATACAAAAACACGATAATTTTAAAAATCTTTTGATAATTATGCTTGTGATGATGATGATCAATCAAATTGATGTGTTCCCCTATGCATTCAGTTGTTTAAACAACGCCGAAATCCCCGAACCTGTATCTATAAGGATTCAAAAGTTCTGTTCGGTACCTTTGGATCCAGGGTATAACCTGATGCAAAGTCTTACTTTTTGGTAGCATTTACCTCGAATGCTTCAGAAAAAATCACTATATGTTTCCATACAAATTTCAAGCAGTCCCCTCGATTCCTCATGGATCCCATCATCAGATCACCACTTTTGTGAACATGGTACCAAATTCGGATTCAACCCTGTATAACAACAAAAGAATCATGAAAATCGGTTTACAAACGGCGAAGTTATTGTCGAAAATACAAAAAAAAAAAAAATAGACGAACATATAACCTCCTCCTTTTTGGAAGTCGGTTAAAAATACTTGAGTGCACCCTGTGCAGGCAAGCTATTCAAACTCTGTAGCGCTTCAAAGGAAACAACGTAGATTTGGTTCCTGACATGCTGAGAGCTTTTAAAGTTCCCTTCACAAATAAAACTATTTTTTACTTTTTTTGCTTAAGTAAGTAGTACTTACTAACTACTGATGAGTACTTCTACTGTAATTTCAAGGTCATCTGCGGTTCAGTGACCGACCTTCGAATGTTTTATCGGCAATAAACATTAGTACTCTACTTAGATAATATGTAAATTGTTTACTTCCTCATGTCTGTGTTCTATTACGCATTGAATCCATTCATAGTCTTATTGAACATACTTTAAAATCGTTACATTATTTGACAGTCTTCCGATTTGACTCGTCTTGGCAAGGGCACTGCCGCGCCCCAAGATTAGTAAAGGAGTGAATTGATGCTTGTATGTCCATACAACCAAATTGTCAGTAGACCCTCAAAAAACTTTCACACTGTATCTGTTTGGATAGAAGCCGACAGAGTTTCTACTTTATTTCATTCTGCTATTAGAGAAGTTGAATCATATGCAGATGGGAAAGAAGCGCTATCATCAGAAAATATTAGTCTGAAAAATGTCGTACAAAACCAATTCCCCCACCGTACCTTGCTTAACACAAGGCGGAGCTGCAGTGGCAGTAATGTTTAACAATGCTGGCAATCAGTCATCTGCAATGCCGGAGGAAGGAAGTTGCTACTTCATAGAATTCGCGAACGCAACCCGTTTCCGTTCGGATTGCGCTCATCAATAGAGAAAGCACTTTTTACCATGTTATCATGTTTGACATTTCGTAACATGGGAAGAATGAGGTATCCGCGTCCCACGCACTCAAACTTCATGTGGTTCTGCGATGCTTATGCCTATCGATTGTATGCTAATATTATACATGATTAGTAGAAAGTAGGAATGTAATACTGTTGGGGCTAATCTTGTTAAGGCGCTTTATCGAAAGTAATTTTACCGCAAGGGCAATTTTATACTTAATTTGTATGACTATAAAGTCGTGAATACGCTGCGGCCAGAAGCTATAAGCTCGCTCGGAAAACATGCGAAAAAACGTAATTATAATCATTTGAAAATAACTAGGAGCATTTAAGCAAAATGCTTCTATACGATTTTGAATTGCAAAGGTGTCTATCAATTAGACTAATTTCCTACAATACATCTATTTTCGTTTAAAAATAATCTTCAAATTTCGTATTTTTAAGAGATCATTTCGAAAATTAAATGTATCGAGGCAAAATACATTAATCGTGTTTCTAGTTCTTCTCAAACCTAGATAAGGCTATGAAGATATGTATATCTCATTACTAGATTTGTAACATTTCTGAGGGTCATATAGTATTACGTCAAAAACGACAGTTTTTTCAATATAGCGCCTTAATACTATCTGCTTGTTACTATCTTAAAATTAGGAAAAAAATGGCTTTTAGAATAAAACGCCCCTGCAACGCCATGCGTTTGCCCATACAAAAGTTAAAAAAAAAAACTCTTTGGGCGCTGCTTCTTATAACTGAACTCTATATTATACAGGGGACTCATACACAGTACACAATGCCTGCATGCAATAACCCTGAAGTATTATCACTTTGTTTCGTTACACCCTGTAGTTTTACCAAAATTATAACTTTGACAACAATTTATAAGTTTAATGTTTTCATACTTTTCTCTTGAATTTCCCCTAACTGTTATTTACACGTTTAACAAACATTTCAACATTACTAATTTTCGTTGAGCACTTAATCATATATGTAGAAAACTGTGCATTTAGCAATGAGTTGAGCAAATCGCAAGAATTTTTTCGCAATTTGCATGTTGCATTGGCTTCGGCAGTTTCCGATAGAAAACTAATAGGCGTTATTCAACAGTACATCTTACATCATTGTGGGAACTATCATTGTAAATTGTAATATTATGATTTGTGTACAGTCGGTGACACTATATAATTTTACGGCTTTATTGCTATGGAACTAAGGTTGAAAAGGGATATAGTAGATCTTTCGGCGATTGTACATTCCGTCCCATTCAGCTATTCGTGATTCATTATGTTCTAATGAACGTAGCGCTTGAGATGCATCTGTGTTTTGTTTTATTCGTAGACTATTGTAACAATAACATTAGATGTCTAATTATAATGTATTGCTTATTTGAATGATTTTGTTTTAAGATTTATCTTAATGCATAAAAATTTCGTACCGTATTTAAAATTTGACCTATCAAGCCCCATAAGAGCACCGGTGATCGCGACAAAATAGAATAACAATAGATTTCACAGAATCCGCGATCGAAGGATTAAATGTAAAAAAATATATATTGAAATTTTGTGACTCGCTCGTAGTTTGGTGTGTACTAACTTTATGGTTTACAAAATCTTGCATTTAAAGAGCAACTCATAAATTAAGAATGATTGATTTATTATGTAGATTTGTATGTTTAAAACCATTTTTCTCAATACTCTCTACCTTCACTACTACTATCTTACTGACTGACGTTATGAAAGCAACACACGGCTTATAACAGTCGTGCACATAGGTTGAAATAGGCTTGTCTTACATTTTCGGTTATAACTTGTAATACCCAGAAATTATTCATATCAGGCACACCTAATGTTCCTGTTTGCCGCTATTTGTAATACTTAGGCTCAGACAGGCTTAAATTTGCATCCAGCTGTAGTGGTGACTCACCAGTTTCCAAACCATAAAGAATATGATGGATTCGAGAGCTTTCTCTGTACCATTTTGTACGTTTCCCTTTTCCCTCCCACGCCAACTGATACAAGTTGCAGATAAATCATCTGTGCACTATGATTCATGTTAGGTGTTGCCTACAACTTCCTTCGCGCATTCTTCCTCGCGAGTGAATCTTTTTCCAAGAACAAATCTTCAAGAAGATATCATATCCCCTCATAACAGGCCGGCAACGCACTTGTAACTCTTCTGATGTTGCGAGTGTCATGGGTAGTTGCTTTCCTCGTTTGCACCCTAATTTAATAAAAACCGGCCAAGTGCATGTCGAGCCACGCGCAATATAGGGTTCCGTAGTACCGCTAGTTTTTTAAAATTTTTGTATGGTCAATGAATGTGCATTTATAACGTGTTTTACAATACTAACAACATCATCTCAATTGCTTTCAATAAATTTGAACGAAAAGTTCCTTTATACTTTGCCGAAAACATTTTTTTTTAGTTGATCGACTATTACTTAATAACATAAGAAGTCTTCTTAGCCGTGATAGTTTTCCTTTGAAATTCACCATATTTCCTACTCCCGTGAATTTTTTTACATTTCCAGAAGCTACCGTTTAGCTGGTAGAAGGGGGGGGGGGGGGCACTGGACTCTAAACGATTTTTTCCACTTTAAAACTTAATATTTCACAAATAGATCTCTAAATCGGAAAATGATCTATGAATACTCATAATATTTTTTAAAAACCTATCCAACGACACCTCACACGATGGGGCGCTTGATGGGAAGGTACCATAAAAAAAATATTTTTTTAAGATTTCATGTACCATTTTGTCGGCATCATTAATATGTGCATTCATGTCAAATTAAAGCTTTGTAAGTCCTATAGTCTCTGACAGACAGACAGACGGACAGACGGACAGACGGACGGACAGACCGAAACTATAAGGGTTCCTTGTTTACTACGGAACCCTTTTTTTGATTCCGGATAAGGGTTCCGTAGCCAAAATGGCAAAAAACGGAACCCTTATGGATTCGTCATGTCTGTCTGTCTGTCTGTCTGTCCGTCTGTCCGTCCGTCCGTCCGTCCGTCTGTCCGTCCGTCCGTCCGTCCGTCCGTCCGTCCGTCCGTCCGTCCGTTCGTCTGTATAAGAGCTATAATATTGAAACTTGGTAAGTAGATGTAGTCTGTGAACCGCATTAAGATTTTGATACAAAAATGGAAAAATTATTAAAAATTTTAGGGGTCCCCATACCATACCTATGTGCCTACCTAGGCACAACTGAAACAAAAAAAATTTTTTTTTCCTCTAACCTATGCGTAATAATAGGGTATCTATGGATAGGTCTTCAAAAATTATATTGAGGTTTCTAATACCATTTTTTTCTAATCTGAATATTTTGCGAGAGAGACTCTTCCAAAATGGTAAAATGTGTCCCCCCCCCCTCTAACTTCTAAAGTAGGGGCATGATAATTCTAGAAAAAGTATATGATGTACATTATTGTAAAAACTACTAACGAAAATTGGTTTGAACGAGATCTAACAAGTAGTTTTTTTTATACGTCATAAATGGTAAACCTTAATTTAACTTCCATTAAATCAACTAAAATATAAAAATAAATAAAAAACCTTTTAATTTTATAGAAATAAACCTTATTGCTGCTGCGGAACCCTTCATGGGCGAGTCCAACTCGCACTTGGCCGGTTTTTTTTACTTATCTTAGTTTAAAATTGACCTAAAAAATTTAAAATGTGGAATATGTAGCTTATGATATTGTCGATCTATTGGAGTGTGTTTCAAATAACAGTAAATTGTAAATACTAAGGAGATGCTGGATGTATGCCTGAATTTTAATAAATCGGTTTTACTTTGGAAGTTGATATCATTAGTATAATAAGCAAAAATAGAACATTTAAAACGTGGAAGGAATGTTGATATGCTGAAGATTATTTTGTAGCTTTGTAGTTTTCAAATTATGAGTTTATAAGCCCCTAAATACGGTAAATTACGGAATCTCCGTAGGGAACGCCCTTAATATTATGAACCTAAAGACCACTGTACGCATTGGGCCAAAGCATTGAGGCAGCACGTTGGGCCATCGTAGAGGGGCCTACTTGGCCATAAGTTGAGCGACATTTCATTCTGTTTCCATGTTTTGGCCCAATGTTAGTCAAATAACCAATTATAACGGGCTACAGACTAGGTTTTTAAAAGTGCTATTAACTTCTATAAATAAATAATTTTGAACCGGTTTTCATAACCCACTGAAGCATTCGACATCTCTAAAGTATAACTGTTTACTTAGCTAAGAGCTTTTTGTCAAGCTTTCTCATAACTGGGGCGGGAATATTAAATATCCGTTGGAAACTCGAACCTAGCTTATTCTCAGACGGAGTCTCGGGAGGTTCTTGTATTTTAAATATAAATTATGATTGTTATGGCGTAGAATGCAGAATGACAAAGCCTAGTTTAGCATACAATGTTCATATTTATGTATCGAGGCCTCCCTCTGTTTTCAGAATACAATACAATGCGGCCGTTATGAGAGCTTTTTAAGAGTCATATTATAATGAATTGGTTTAGTGCCAATTTATGTAATTTTTCGTAATAATGAAAGAGGTGTCATGGTACGTTAGGTTAGGTAGGTAACGGTGACGGTAATTGGGAGAGGTTTCTTCGTAGCTGTGGTCCCTAAAACTCCGTTCCAACTTATATTCTGAAGCTCGTCAAGTCGTCACTCAAATCCCTTGGCTACATACAGGTTGGGATTCCCTCTAATGAAGATTCAGCCTTCTTCACGGTTGGTTTAGCAGACAATTCTTTAAATTAAAAACTTCTAGAAGAAGAATCTGTACTTCGCTTAAACTTACATTTACGTGAAAATGGTACTAAATATTCTATAGGTTTCGTTAGTACTTAGTATATTAATGTACCTAACATCATCCGTTCATCATCGACCATTAATATCCCACTCCCTTCGGTACACCTACAGTATTTTCACTTAATTGTATGTATATTTAAAAACCCATACAATGGCAGTGCAGTAAATCATAGATTAAACAATGCGAACTGCGTATGATACGGCCGCCCACACACCAATCTTGGCAGGAAGCAGCAATACATGACACGAATTTATTGTTCTTGCTGCATCGTTACAAAAGACCAGACCGTTTATGAATATTTTGCCTCTAGAAGAACCTTTATGCTGAGGACAAAAGGATCATAATTCACTAGATAAGAAGTGAGTGTTCAATTTAAATACCAATGAGCCTGCAATGAGATGAACGGACTTCGAATGGACATCGTTTCCCACGGCGCCAAACTAGTTCAAAGTCAGCGGTAAGGATTACCAGTTACCACAGACTGTTATTTACACATTAGACATCACAGAGACTTATTGATGCCTTCACTTAGCATAAAAACTTGTGCCAAGACTGACTTGGACATCGAGGTGACAGGTCTATAATATCTAGCTTGTCATAGAAAGATATGTGTGTGGGCTCAAGCAAGTAAGCGCTATCATCTGTATGAATCTTGATAAGTTTGAGGAGTATCGAAAAATGGGAACATGATTACCGAATTTTTGTACATTCTAGTTCTTAATTCATCGTATATTCTTTTCTTTATTTCTTTCCTTGCTTTATTCGAAAATAGCATTATAGATGTATTGATAGAAAAAATCAATATAATTATTGGACTATTTACCACTTTACATTCCAATTCCATTATTTTAAGAATTTCGGTTCGATAGGCGTGTAGAACCAGGCATTAAGTCTGTAGAGTAGTGGTCCCCAACCTTTTTTTCATAAGGGCCACAAACATGTTTTGGTCTTGGTGTCGCGGGCCGCAACAAAAATTTTTTAGGGTTAAAAAATAACATTCTTCAAAATTAACGATTTTAAAGTGGAAAAAATTTAACGACTTAAACCAGGGGTTCCCAATCTTTTTCAGCCTGCGGCGCACTTACAAGTCAACATTTTTTCACGGCGCCCTACTTTACCTAGGTATTACAAAAATATACATAAATAAACACATTTAATGATTATAGGTAGGTTAAGCAAGTAAATAATAATAAACAAATATTATTCCTCTGCATGCTTTGTATAATTTATAATATTATAATTTTATTTTATAATTGAGTTATGGATAGTGATGGATGATCGACTCACGGCGGCGCCCCTCTTGCCTTTACGCGGCGCACCAGGGCGCCGCGCCGCGGCGCAAAGTTTGGGAACCCCTGACTTAAACTTTTAAATTTTACGTTATTTTGCCGGTGGGCGTGAATTTCAAAATTGTTTAACATCACGCGGGTCACAAATAAAGTCCCGGCGGGTCGCGGGTTGGGGATAGCGGCTGTAGAGGCTTCCATTTATAATGTAATCTGATTATAAATATAAAATAGGGCTCTACATTTGCTACTTGCCCTGTTACCTGTAGCTTTGTAGTATTCTAAATCTAAGGTACTACTTAAAAGACTGGATCCATTGAGCTACTCCGTATAATCTATGACCATGATTTAAAAGATATCAGTAACAACTTCAATGTTTTTATAAATCTAAATTAGACAACTTCTTTAAGTATGTACTTGGTTCAAGAGAATTAAGTGATCCTAAACCATTTTGATAATATAGAATTAAGAAATTTTGAGATAAAATCTGATCTTACTATTGAATGATCATGCTACTGAATTGTCCATATTTGTCTATTGAGTATTAACATCGACATACATAATGAGTAAGCTGAACTGTCGACGCCCTTTCCAACCGGTCGACAACTGACCTTTTGTTTTACATACTCTAGGGTGCGAACTCGAATACACGGCCATATTGGTTTTGCTGAGCAGCGTTCTCTTATGCTCCTTTTCTAGGGTTTTTTAAGAGCAACTTATCTTTGAATAGCGTTGTTATTTGTTTAACTGGTTTCTTCTGTCAAAAACGTTTCCTGCCCTATACGAGCCCTGTTTCTTGTTATAATAATGATTATTTATTATTGATTATCATTTAAGAAAAATATGCTTTGCTTCCGACGTGTCGTGTCTCAATTGTCTACACCGAAGATGTTTTAAATTGATACACATTATTGAAAGAAGAGTTTGCTAAGTTCTTTTAAAGTAAATAGTACCAATGTCCGGTTCCTGAGTTTTTTGAGTGAAGTTTATCTAAATAAGCATATTTGATTTGTCAACGTCAAAATATTAACCAATCAACGACCATTATTGAATAGATAAACTCCAGTTAAACCCTGTGAAGCTGGGCATAGGTGTATTGAAAATAGCTTCTATTATAAAATACTTTTCCTGTTGAGAAATGACCACTGGAGAATTATAATTAGCTCTATCGGTCTGACTCAATTGTTATTTTATACCTTCTAAATGTCAACATGCCATTATAATGGCAATAATGACGATATATAGATTCTAGTGCAGGCTAAGATAATGTTTATAAACTGTATTGTTTGTTTTATGGCAGAAATTATCTCATACAATCAGTAGCTGCCGCTTAGACTATAAATAAACATAAGTACTTTGTCTAGGGTAGAAATTAGACATTATACAGGTGTAACAAAACAGATAATACTCTAAGGTCCCTTAGAATATAGAGTTCACTGTAAAGGTGGCAGCGCTGAAAGAGCATTTTTTTGCGATTTGTATGGTCAAACGTCCCATCATGAATTTTCCCATACAAAGGTTTAATAAAAGTCATTTAGCACTGCTAGTACTTTCACAAGGGACTCACACACCCTAAAGTATTATCAATCTGTTTCGTGACGTTCCGTATAGAATATAGATAATAATATTATAATCTATAGCGCTAGTGTTTAATAGCTGTAGGTAAGGAGGTTTTTATAAATCATCCAAAAATTAAAATATAAGTACTATTATCTTGCAGAAATCAGCCAGTTCATAAAAGAATTCAACCAAAATTATATACCAGAAACTTCTTAATTTCTATCTAAGTACTTTTCTACTGACCACACGTCTACCTACCAGTATAACTGTTTTCGGAAACTTAATATGGCGAGGTGTTATTAAGCCGTCGTTATAATTGACGGCCGCTCGTTAATTAATGTTAGAGTAATTTAATAGAAAAATGTTGTTAGACATAATGATCCAAGAGTAACTTTTTAATTTTTACAGTTTTAGAGTAAGGGAAGTTGAAAAAAAAACGTTACGTGTAAAGTTCTTTCTGAGAAACACTGGAACGAACTGTCACCAGCAGTATTTTCGGACCAACACGACCTACAAACCCTCAAGAAGGGAGCGTATTCCCTCTTAAAAGGCCCGCCGCAACGCATCTGCATTTTGCAGCTCTTCAAATGTTGCGAGTGTCCATGGGCGATGGTAATTGCTTTCCATCAGGTGACCGGTTTGCTCGTTTGCTCCCTTATTTTATACAAAAAAAAAAGACTGGTTGCACTCCAGGAGTGCCGGCAGAAGTGAAAACTTGATTATTAACGTTGTGCATTTTTTTAACCCATTTTTTATGAAAATCGATTTTTAAAAAATCGTCAATCAATAGTTGTTTCGATCAAGGTTTCGATCAAGTTTCGATCAAGGTTTCGATCAAGTTTCGATCAAGTTTCGATAAAGTTTCGATCTAGTTTCGATCAAGTTTCGATCAAGTTTCGATCAAGTTTCGATCAAGTTTCGATCAAGTTTCGATCAAGTTTCGATCAAGTTTCGATCAAGTTTCGATCAAGTTTCGATCAAGTTTCGATCAAGTTTCGATCAAGTTTTGATCAAGTTTAGATCAAGTTTCGATCAAGTTTCGATCAAGTTTCGATCAAGTTTCGATCAAGTTTCGATCAAGTTTCGATAAAGTTTCGATCAAATTGAGTTCGAGTTCGAGTTCGACACAAAACACTACTCTCCAACCGTCTTACGCGTTTTGTACGGTTTTTCGATAACACGAAAATCTATCGTGAGTTTCATAGTTTTTACCCATCCCACAAGTGCTCAACGCCGCTAAAGAAGTTTTCACTTCAAAAAAGAAATTGATTCAAAAGCAAATAGCAGGTACACATTGCTTGCAAGGGTTATGTAGAGTAATTGTCTGTCACGTGGGATTGTTAAAAAGCGCCCAAACAAATGCCTACGAATCATTTTCTCTGCTGGTTAATCTAGTGACATAAGGACAGACACTCTTTATCACTTACTAGCGACCCGCCCCGGCGTCGCACGGGTATAAAATATATAGCCACTGAAGAAAATTATCAAAATCGATAGCTTATGATCCTTCACGTGGTCTACTTCTTATCTGTGCCAAATAACATAAAAATTGCTCCAGTGGTTCGCGAGATAAGCCCTTTCAAATAATTTCCCCCGTTTTTTCCACATTCTCCTATTAGCTGGTTTTAGAGTCACGCTGACTGCGCGCGCACAGTCGGCGCTGATGGCCCGAGATGTATGAAATTGTAGGAAGCGTTTTTGAATAACGCGTAGCGGTCAGCGCTGATATTTCATACATTTCGGTGTCGGCGCCGACGGTCAGCGTGACTCTAAAACCAGCCCTTAGTCTTAGCGTGATAAAATATAGTCTATAGCTCCTTCCACAATAAATGGGCTATTTAACACTGAAAGAATTTTTTAAATCGGACCAGTAGTTCCTGAATTTAGCGCGTTCAAGTTAGCCCTTTCAAATAATTTTCCCCGTTTTTTCCACATTTTCCTCTATTTCTTCGCTCCTATAAGTCTTAGCGTGATAAAAGATAGCCTATAACCATCCTCGATAAATGGGCTATCTAACACTGAAAGAATCATCAAAATCTGTTGCGTAGTTTTAAAGATTAAAGGGAACAAAGGGATATGAGGGAAAAAAAAGCGACTTTGTTTTATAATAAGTATAGATGTATATAGTATTGTAAGAATAGAGCGAGTGAGTAGTAGTAAATCTGGCGTTTCCTGCCAGCGATTATCCTAGACACCTCTGGGTCTAGAATGAAGTGATCAACACTATCCGGTGCTAGATAATGCTCGGCCGGCAAAAGGCCGGATGTGTGATAAGTGATAGTATGCTGTTTCTATACACTATAGTCCATCTATACAGTATAGTCTATCTATACAGTATAGTCTATCTATACAGTATACGCTATACAGGTATTATACAGGTATACCGTATACAGTCTCTATACGGTGCTGGAAGCGTAATACGCATCCATACTAATATTACAAATGCGAAAGTGTGTCTGCATGTTGTTCTGTCCTCTTCAAGCCCAAACCGCTGAACCGATTATCCTGAAATTTTCTACGGAGATACTTTGAATCCCGGGAAATGTACGGTTCCCGCACACGGCACTGTAAACGAATTTTGGCGCATCGGAGTTGCGGTCGTCATCTACCTTGTATTTAAACATTTACTGCGACCTGCATCATTTTCTAAACAAGTTTAAATAATGATGATATTATAAAAAATAAAAGTATGCCACATCTTATGCTAAAATATTCATCTTTATGTGTTACTAAATTAAAAAATAATTTGAAATTATAATTCGAACTAGCGTCGCACGGGTATAAAATATATAGCCACTGAAAAAATGATTAAAATCGATAGCCTATGATCCTTCACGTGGTCTACTTCTTATCTGTGCCAAATAACATAAAAATTGCTTCAGTAGTTCGCGAGATAAGCGCTTTCAAAAAATTTCCACCGTTTTTTTCACATTCTCCTATTAGTCATAGCGCGATAACTGATAAAATATAGCCTATAGTCTTCCTCAATAAATGGGCTATCTAACACTAAAAGAATTTTTCAAATCGAGTTCCTAAGATTAGCGCGTTCAAGTTAGCCGTTTCAAAAAAAATTCCCTGTTTTTTCCACATTTTCCTCTATGTCTTCGCTCCTATTAGTCTTAGCGTGATAAAATATAGCCTATAACCTTCCTCGATAAATGGGCTATCTAACACTGAAAGAATCATCAAAATCCGTTGCGTAGTTTTAAAGATTAAAGGGAACAAAGGGACATGAGGGAAAAAAGCGACTTTGTTTTATAATAAGTATAGATACATACATGAAATATTTTCAAGTAATAGCCAAAACATTAAAGGCGAAAGTGGAAAAGTGGTTTCATAATTTAGAATAATATCAATTTACCAACTTGTAGGTTTAAACTAAACCGGTTTTAATGAAATTTGGTATGGAGATTATTATAGAGACCCCAAAAAAGGGTAATTTTTCCTTTCCAAAGAAGGAAAGGACAAATTCCTGGAAAATATAAGGTTACCGGCTTACCGCACTATTAACATAATATATTTAAACTAAACTCCGTTGCGCCAAAATTCGTTTATCGCGCGGGAATCGTACATTTTTCCGGGATAAAAAGTATCCTATGTCCTTTCCCGGGACTCAAAGTACCTGCATACCAAATTTCAGCCAAATCGGTTCGGTTCGAAAGTTAAGAGGCAACAGACAGACAGACAGACAGACAGACAGACAGACACACTTTCGCACTTATAATATTAGTATGGATGTATGGATTAACTAAACTAGCCACTAGGTGTTAACTCCAGCGACCAGCCAACATTTAGTTCATTATGACATCAAATTTTATGTAACTCGGTTTAGCGGTTAGGGTAAGAAAAGGTAACAGTCAGACTGACAGACAGACACACTTTCACACTAATTATAATAATAGCAAGGATATTTCACACAGATACCAAACATTCAGTACTATTTTTGAAGTAATGCAATTACTCAATCGGCGAGCCACGAGCGGTCATAGGTCGATTGTAGCTGCAGGCTTCACGTTTCCATGGAAACGTGTGTTGGGGGCCTAACTTAGGAATTTCACTACTGTACCCTGATTCTAATATTATAATGCAATGATAATGCAGCATCGTTTCTTATCGGTTGTCAATCAAAATGCGAAATAGCATAATATTGTAATAGGGAATATATTACTCCAAGGTCGGAGAAGAGGGCAGTATAACTAGCAGATACACTAAAAATTCTACCAATATTCGACATGATGCACACGTCATATCAGAATGTTGACAGAAACGTTGTCAAACATCGATCATTTTTTTTTGTTTACTGTCTATGCTGGTGCCGCCTTTAGCGTGAAAACATTACTGTAATACAACATAATATTCTCTCTAATCTCTATAAACGATTGGCTTAAAATTGAGTTTCGACAAATCATTCATAAAGATACGATTTTACAGTTTCAAGGGAACTGGATCGAATAAGGAACGAAACTGCTAAAATAGTCGAATCGGGATACTGTTGTTCTACTGTCTAGCCGTATCACGATAAGGCTCGTGACTGCTCTTGACGTATCCGTTCAGAAATATTCTACGTCTTCCTATACCGATCCTTATGGCCTTGTCATTAAGGTCCTGCAAGGAGTAAAATAATTATAAATGGTGTGTCCAAGGCGAGGTTTTAGTGCCTTTAAATATGCCGTAATGATATAAAGATGCGTTGTAAAGTGCACAAAATTGCCGGTCTACGTTATAAAATATCCCAACCTAATGGTTATCTTCCACACTATTCTAAGGTAACATATTAAATTAACCTTTAGAAATTGATTTAAGCTTCATTGCATTTTTTAAAAAACAAGGGGCAAACGAGCGAACGGGTCATACGATAGAAAGTAACTAATGCTTGTCCCGCGCGGCTTTGCTTGTGAATCAGAAAGACTCTACATTAATTAAGTATGTATTAGCTTGTTTGCATTAAATAGTAGCCTATGTGCTTTCAGTTGAATTTCTTTTTACTAATTAATCGTACCTGTACCGTACGAACAAATCCGTTGCGTTGTTCTAAAAATCTAAGTATTCTAAAGATCTAAACATCTATCACAGATGGAAAAAAATATATAGAAAAAAAATTCCAAAAGTCGGTTAAAAGCGATTTCGTTTATTAATACTACGTAAAGATTTTGGGAATACACAAAATTTTATAGAAACTGAAAAAAATTTAAATGTAATAGGAAGGCTTTAGAGCAGTGGTCCCCAACCTTTTTTTCATGCGGGCCACAAACATGTTTTGGTCTTGCTATCGCGGGCCGCAACAAAAATTTTTTTTCATCGGATAGCCGTCCGCGGACGTTCGTCCAATAACCTGTGAATGTCATCAACCAAAAAAGTTATGGTAGGTTTGTTGTAGTATGTAGGCAATTTGCACCTCGTTACAAGTTTACGGCGTGGTATACCGCCATGATTGCCACTGGGGTATGCTGAATATTATGAAAGTCGTAAACACATTCACATTTAACTTACCTCCACCAGGACTTTTATGGCGAGAATGTAAGGATCACTTTCGTAGAGTTAAAACAACTGAACGGATTATACTCGTCATGTTTACATGGTAATGTATTTTCTTACTTAGTTGCTTTATGCTGAAGTTTAATGACCCTCTGCTAATACTATATTGGCACATTGGTATGACAAAATCTAATGTACAAACTACAAATTGTTTTACTGCCAGAGGACCTTCAGCCTGCAGCAGCTGTTATTCTGTAACTTTTTTAATTACGTACCAAAAACGTGTCAATACTTTAGATACCTACCATACCATATTTAGAAACTTTTTTTTACATAGAATATCATATTAAATGTTACAAATTACAATTAAGTTTACTTATTTATGACTTGACAGTTGCGTTTGAACTTTTAAAGTATATACTTAATATATAACTGCATAATTTTTCTCACACATAAATTATGATAAGTTAACATTTTGCTTGGATTAGCACACAATACACAACTTATTTAGAATTTTCTCATGCAATGACTCATTTAAACTTTACAGCTTTGTATTAGATTATGTATTTATTGAGGTTTTAAAATGCGTTTAAATCGAATTATAATAAATATTGTAGCTGTCAGAAACACAGTTTTAATGAATGCAAAATAATTATGAAACTAAGCGCGACCGATAGACTTTTACCAAAATAGAGCGAAGTCTAGCTTCGGCATACTGTTTAACTCTAAAATAGCCAACTCCTATTCATAATATTATAGGAAGAGTGGGTAAATAAGACCTGTAACATCTCTTTTTCCCCTCATGTCTCTTTGTTCCCTTTAATCTTTAAAACTACGCAACGGATTTTGCTGATTCTTTCAGTATTTGATAGCCCATTTATCGAGGAAGGCTATAGGCTATATTTTATCACGCTAAGACTAATAGGAGCGAAGAAATATAGGAAAATGTGGATAAAACGGGGAAAATTATTTGAAAGGGCTTGCTTGAACGCGCTAATCTCAGGAACTACTGGTTCGATTTGAAAAATTATTTCAGTGTTAGATAGCCCATTTATGCTATAGGCTATATTTTATCACGCTAAGACTAATAGGAGAATGTGGAATAAAACGGGGGAAATTATTTGAAAGGGCTTATCTCGCGAACTACTGGAGCAATTTTTATATTACTTGTCGCAGATAAGAAGTAGACCACGTGAAGGATCATAGGCTATCGATTTTAATCATTTTTTCAGTGGCTATATATTTTATACCCGTGCGACGCCGGGGCGGGTCGCTAGTTTTCAAAATTACAGAAAAAAATGACTGGTTGCACTCCGGGAGTGCCGGCAGAAGTGAAAACTTGATTATTAACGTTGTGCATTTTTTTAACCCATTTTTTATGAAAATCGATTTTAAAAAAATCGTCAATCAAGTTGTTTCGATCAAGTTTCGATCAAGGTTTCGATCAAGTTTCGATCAAGGTTTCGATCAAGTTTCGATCAAGGTTTCGATCAAGTTTCGATCAAGTTTCGATCAAGTTTCGATCAAATTTCGATCAAGTTTCGATCAAGTTTCGATCAAGTTTGATCAAGTTTCGATAAAGTTTCGATCAAGTTTCAAATTGAGTTCGAGTTCGAGTTCGACACAAAACACTACTCTCCAACCGTCTTACGCGTTTTGTATGGTTTTTCGATTAACACGAAAATCTATCGCGAGTTTCACAGTTTTTACCCATCCCACAAGTGCTCAACGCCGCTAAAGAAGTTTTCTCTTCAAAAAACTAAATACTAAATAGTGATACAAGCATTACTCATATTCACACATTATTAATAGATGTATTCCCGCGGGCATACAAGACCTTGTTTCACATAACAAGAGTCATAGGCCTATTACTCATGTGTTTTTATTAAGTGGTTAATATATAAAATGGGTTGCGTTAATCCGCCTAACAAGAGCGTCCAGCAGTTTATTAGAGCAACTGGTCCACTTGCGCTCGTTGTGGACATGCATTTAAGCATAGAACTAGAACGTTAGAAAAGGCATTCCATACAATCGTCAGCGCGAAAATGTGTCACCCTCGAGATGAGTGAGCCTCACTCATCTGAGAGCAGTGCGCTCTAGGACGCGGTGACAGTCGGACGTGTATAATTCATTGATTACCGCGTTGTTTTTCCCTACATTTCGCTCCAGAATGCCGTCGTGTGCCTCAGAATATACATCCATAATAGAATACAAAGTTACCCTCTATTTGAATGGTAATTAACAGTAACATCTTTCGTAAGTATAGAGACTGTGCTCATGAAATGTGAAAGTTAGTCCTAGAAATACGATATAAATGAGTATTAAATAAAATATAAATACCCATAACCTAATGATTTGAATATTGTATTTGTTGGTTGCCAATAGTATATTTATTACTCTATGTCACTGGCGATATAAATAAGCTGTAGTGAGATAAAAAATACGTTCTCTATATGTAATTCATACCACCATTATAAGGCTAAATAAAAAGTGTAGAGTAATAAAATGCATTGAATCGATACTTATTTTATTTTTTCTTCATTAGCGTAAAAGGTAGCTGGCTGGCCGGTAATAAGTCGCTATTTTTTCCCTCGATAAAATAGTTAAAGTTTATGAATGACGTTTCCTTGGGCTTCGTTAAAAATTACAGCCTCCACTTGCGACTTGGACTCGTTGATTTATTTCTCCTGTCAAGTGGCAACTTTGTATAGAATACAGCTATTTGGAAAAGAAAACTTTAGACGCTTTTGTTTATTAGCATTTTTTACTTTATCAATCATTTTAGGCCAATTAACATTGCTTGTAAGTTTAAATATTAGGGAAATCATAGAAAATAGGATAGCACTTAAGTAATACCAGTCATATAGGCCGGACTCTACGTGCAACGTAAGTAATAAAATCTTGACATTGCAGTCGAAGGATTAATCTTCTGAATTTGCAACCTAAATTTAAAAAAAAACAAGCTGTATAACATAATTTCTTTTCTTACAGAGGCAGTAGCGAGCGCCGCGGGTTCCGTGACGCCGACATGGGAGCCTTTCTATTGCGTCCTGCAGCAGGACCGCCGCACTCTCACAGCCTACACCAGCGAGGAGCTCGCTGTAAGTGTACTACCAAAATATTTATGTAAAACTCAACCAAAAATAGCTAAATAAATAGTAGCGGGATAAATTAATGTACAGTTGTGGTGAAGTTATGGTCATTACGGCTAACCTGACTATTCGTCCCAATTTCGGCGGGACAGTATGTCTCACTTTTTGCTATAAAGCAATAATAATCCAGAGTATACTATAATATTATTCTCTCACGCAGTTTTCGATAGTAACATGTATAGGTAGAGCCCGTTTGGCGAAATCTTTTACCAAAGGAACACTTTTTTCGACTCGTTTTCGTGTCCTACAAAGTCGATGTTGTCTATTGGCAAACTTCTACTAAATTGTATAATCTACACCGTCTTGCTAGGTAGAATTCTACGTCCTAATAGATGATATTTTGTTTTCCCGATGTCCCGCTTTTGTAAGAACGTAATATTATGGTGACCATATTATCATTACCTCTATTCTGCTATGTTCATCCAGCTATATGAAACAGCTTCGAGGCATTCCTCGTTCTTTAAGATATAAGCGTCACACTCGTTTTATTTTTAATATCATCATTAATTGAAATTGAAACTGTGTGAATGGTAGATTAAGATACTGAAGTGGGACTGCCTCTCGAGAGTCGAGACTATGGCTAGGAGCCTGCCATAGATAAGACGCTAAAGGAACGAATACTTTGTATTTACATAGGAAATAGGAACGCTGTGCTCTAGCTACTTTTTATCAGCTGCCTAATGCCACTAAGAAATTGTTCCGTTTCTAAAGTAGAACAAAATTGCATCTCTATTAAGTTTAAAATGTAAACATTCCAAGTAGAGCGTCATATTTATAGGCACCTGACATGACATACAGGTGTTTGTACAGCAGTCCGAACAGCTGATGTATTGTCTCAATAGAATTGATCAGCAATTATAATTAAATGATAATGTTTAAATTAAGTCATCTAATTGATATAATTAACTTTAATTTGCGACATATGTAATGCATAGTAATTATGGTTTTTAAATAATTGTGCGATTAGTAATTTATTATGATTTGACGTTAAATAATCCTTAACATAATATATATTTAGTTACACATCAATTTTTTTTTAAATTTACACAACTCCTTTTTTGCTCTTTTATTGCAATAATTAATTCAGCTATGATTCTTGTTTTTTATAATATTTATTTAATGGCTATTATTTTGTTGTTTAATAATAAACGAACTGGATCAGAATCGTTTCTGATAGCTGCATTTATTGTGCATGAAAATAGTGCAATCAGGGTATTGAGCTACGCCTATGACCTATAGGCTATAGTAACTAATATATTATATTCTGTGCCTACAGGCCTTAGATTAGATACTCTACAGTCTACAGACTATAGGATATTGTATCGTTCGTACAAAAATATGTTCCATTAATCGTTTCGGTACATTTTTGTAATTTGGTGTTAATTGCGCTGTACACAATTTTTCCTCAAATAAGTATTCGATTTTATATATTATACTTATGTATTTACAAAGTAATGAGACGGAAAAGTGCAGTTGAAATATTTGCAATTAATTGCATTTGCAATGTATTAAACCGGCCCGGCCGCGGCCCGGACGAGCAAAATATTCCTCCTCAATAGAGCGTGACAAATTAACTATTTCAATTATTCCACTTATGCGGGACACTCATCAATCGTTAACCTGACCATCATGTTGGTGTCGACATTGCTTCTGATAGCTTAATGTACCATGAGGTCAGACCGCAGACGTTTAGATTTTTTAACTTACTTACGTATCGTTTCAAATATAAAATCGTTTGGGCTCAACTGCATCGGTAAAAGTTGACGTTAGAAATTTAAAATGATTTGGCTTTAACATCTTGGACAATGTATTCATTATTGTACATAATAATATTAGGTATAACGGGTAATAATAACCGCTGTAAATGGTGAACAATCGGCCAAGTGCGAGTCGGAGTTGCGCACGAAGGGTTCCGTATCACTATAGAGCGAAAGTTGGCAAAAAATGTGTTTTTTGTATGGGGCCCTAAAGAAAATAATTAAATTAAGTAAATAAATATTTATTTAATTTTTTTAATTAATTATAAAAGTACACATATAATTAAGGATTTTGTGAAAATTTCAAGTGCATACTTGTTACCATTACTGATATAGAGCAAAAAAAGCCAAAATAATCACATTTTCTTGTATGGGAGCCCCCCTTAATCTTTAATTTTATTTTGTTTTTGGTATTTGTAGTTATAGAGCGAGCGGCAGCAGAAAATAGAAATACACAATCTGTGAAAATTTCAGAAGTCTAGCTGTAGCGATTATAGACATACAGCCTGGAGACAGACGGACGGACAGACAACGAAGTCTCAGTAATAGGGGTTCCGTTTTTACCCTTTGGGTACGGAACCCTAAAAATTACAAAGTGATATCTGTTACCTCCTCGCGCGTAAACCGCTGAACTGATTGTAATAATTTTTTACAGCGATACATTGAGCTCCAGGCAAGACATTGGACAGTTTTAGCCCCAAAAAAATACACGCGATAAACCGGTGCAACGAATTTACGGGCAACATTTGGTGGGACAGGCTCTAATCTCTTTATTTACAAATGTAGCCTTTGGTTGAGTGATACAGTTAACCAAAGGCTATTTTTCCCGTGTATAATCTGGCCATCAGTATCATTATATCAGGCAGCCGCCCAAGGCCATGGTATTGTACTGCCGGATGTCCCTTGTGTCATAATAGAGAAAAACTTACGGTTCTAGTTTTTGTTCGGTTCTGTTTCGGCCCAGTTCCGCTTTCCCGGTCTTGTGGGTAATTTTTTATTTGTAGAATTCACGAACGAAAGTTATTATAATTCAAATAAAGCAAAAAAGTGTCAAGCGACTTACGAGATAAAGATTTTTCTGATTTCTCTTGCGACTCATACACACTCGACTTTCAATACTTCTTTTGATTGTGAAGAATGTCTCCTCAGCTTAAATCATAGCAACTTCAAGAAATTTCAGTTTGTTGTTCATAAATTATTTCAATTAGAAATAACATTATCGCGACATTATTCTATATTTTCCTTTCCCGGGGCTCGAAGTATCTCCATGCGAAATTTATCAAAATCGGTTGAACAATTTAAGCGTAGACTGGAGATGTAACAGACAGACACACGTATTTATAGTACATATTAGCATGCGCGGTATCTGGATTGCCTATCCATACTAATATTATAAATGCGAAAGTGTGTCTGTCTGTCTGTCTGTTACCTCTTCACGCCCAAACCGCTGAACCGATTTTGCTGAAATTTGGCATGGAGATACTTTGAGTCCCGGGAAAGGACATAGGATACTTTTTGTCCCGGAAAAATGTGCGGTTCCCGCGCGATAAACGAGTTTTGGCGCAACGGAGTTGCGGGCATCAACTAGTTGTACAATATAATACAAATCATTAACATTTTTATAGAATTACTTAATAGTTTAGACACGCGTGTAATCTATATTATCAAGGTTATGCTCATAAGGAAAAAATAAACCAGCCAGAGTTCAGAAAGGAGGCTTAGAATGTATGTAACCTTGATGAAATATATAAATAGTATAATAGCACAAATGGGTAACATGTTACCATAGAATTATCCCTCTTGGGGTCTTGGTAAGAACACCGGGTGGTCTGAAGCATAATTATCAACATTTTGCCTTGGCCCTAAGTTTGGGTCAACAAGGCACCTTTAGTTCACCCCAATGTATTGTTTTGTTGCGCCAACATACTGTACAATGTGTTAACATACCATTGTTGCTGCTAAAAGTAAGTCTTAACACCAGGTAAGCTTTTAGTGAACTTTCGACACTTTGTATAAAATTAAGCAGAATATGAGCAGATGGATCACATGCTGGACTGCTGGTGCTCACCTGCCACCCATAGTCTGCAATACACGTTAAAGTTATAATAATAATTTAGTTAAAAACACGCTTTATTTATTTTCATCTTTTAATAGAATTAAACGAATTGGTATTTAAAAAATATAGGTAAAATCGTGCTCAAAGATTTCGTTGACCGTTACATGCATACAGCCCAGCGTTGTTTTATTCCAGTTTTCTGTGAGGTCGGTTTTCTGGAAGCATTATAGTCGGGTCAAGGTCAATAGACCGCCTCATTCGTGCCGATTGGCGATCACATTTTAACTATAACACAGGTACGAGTAACGCTTCTTTTATGGGCATTACATAATAATTAATGCTTCCTTAGTGGTAGCACTATGAGCTGGTGTTCTTTCTCCCCATTGCGTTTTACTTACAAATTGTCATCATTACAATAATTGCTTGTGGATATTACATAAATCGTGCAATATGACTTATGACGATTGGGATTGAAAATACATAATATATTCTACAACTTAGTCGATGATACCGTCCTGTATAGTGCCAATAGTAGTCGGTTTAGATTTAAAGATTTAACTCAGGTTTAAAATGTTACCAAGGGGATCAATAGATCTAGAATTAAAGATTTTATGATGTCATAGATTTCAGTTTAAAAATATTTTCATTCTGAACAACATTTTATGACGAATTTTGAAGTAATGCCCGATTTTTGAGTTTTGCCTGAAGTTTCAAGTTTGTCTATTCCTATTGAATAGTTCCTGATTGCTTTACGTTAAAGCATTAGCTAAAAAGGCCCATTCACTATCCTGCATTGCAGTCAGCCGTGCAGGCCTGCAATACCTATCCTGCATAAGCCGGCGGACTGCACGGCGGCTTATGCAGGATAGTGAATGGTGTTGCAGGCCTGCACGGCGGACTGCAATGCAGGATAGTGAATGGGCCCTTTAATCAAAAGCACTAGTAAATCGATAAACTTCTATCAGAAACACTTACAAACTAGAACTCAAGCCCACTGGCTTACATTTTAACCAATTTCACCAAATTGGTTAAAATGTCGACAGTATCATGACTGTTAAAAACTTTTTTTATACCTGATTGAATAATGGAAAATAACTATCATCGTCCATGGACACTCTCAACATTAGAAAAGTTGCAGGTTGCTGCCAGAAACTTGGTTAAACGTGTTCAAAAGTCGGTTAAAAGCTGACAGAAATTGAAAGCTATGAACGGCCAGCGGTCAGTTTCACGGCGAGTTACAATAAACTTGGTGTTGATATGGGTTAGTGTCTCCCGCTCTAGCTCAGGTGTTCCCAACCTTTTTTAGTCACCACTTTTATATTCAAAATTTTACACACTTTAATTTTTTTGTTCCATTGTGCTTAAATACATATTTAATCCTTCACCGCACCGCACCGCACCGGTGATCGCGACAACAATAGAATACAATAGCAATTCCTGGAAATTCCGACTGAAGTATTAAATTGTGCTCCCAAATTGAAAATGGTTTTAATTTTAAATTGTGATGAATTATGTAATGTGTGTGCACAATAAGAATAAATTGTATCGAACGAATAAATACACACTAAGAATAAATTGTATGTAACGAATTTTGGCACAACGGAGTTGTTGACACAACTCCGAGTTGTGCCCACAACTCCGTTGTGCCAAAATTCGTTTATCGTGCGGGAACCGTAAATTTTTCCGAAACAAAAATTATCCTATGTCCTTTTAATGGGCCTCAAAGTATCACCATATCCAGCAAAATAGGTTCAGGGGTTTTGGCGTAAACAGGCAACAGACGGACAGAAACACTTCTGCATTTATAGCTAAGTTGTCACTGATCCATACTAATATTATAAATGCGAAATATATCTGTCTTATCTTATCTTGCGGACCACTGGTTGGGAACCAGCGGTCTAGCGGTAGTTCACGACCATTTTAATATAACGGGCAGGTATTCACTTTTAAGTTGACAGTTGCGTTTAAAGTGGACGCATAACTGCATGTCAGCTGACTCAGCTGATGACAGTTGTTTTTTTTAAATGTAGAGTGTAAGCTTTGGAGTAGTCCACTCAGCCCATTGGGCATTTCTACTTTCCGTTGCTTAGCTTATAAGACGTTCGAAAACTTTTGAAATTCGAACGCATAGGTACCTTTTTAGGGTTCCGTAGTCAACAAGGAACCCTTATAGTTTCGATCTGTCCGTCCGTCTGTCTGTCCGTCTGTCTGTCTGTCCGTCTGTCTGTCTGTCCGCAGTCTTGCTCAGAGACTATAGGACCTACAAATCTGTAATTTGGCATGAATGCACATATTAATAATGGCGACAAAATGGCAAATGAAATCTTAAAAAAATATTTTTTTTATGGTACCTGCTATACACATCAAGTGGGGATGAAATTTTTTTTCGCGTCCAGCCCATCGTGTGGGGTGTCGTTGGATAGGTTTTTTAAAAATATTATGAGTTTTCATAAATTATTTTCCGATTTAGGGATCCGTTTGTAAAATATTAAGTTTTAAAGTGGAAAAAATCATTAGAGTCCAGTGTCCCCACCCTTCTACCAGCTAAACGGTTACTTCTGGAAGTGTGAAAAAATTCACGGGAGTAGGAAATATGCTGAATTTAAAAGAAAAACTATCACGGCTACGAAGACTTCATAAGTTTTTGAGTTATAGTCGATCAACTAAAAAAAAAAATTCGGCGAAGTATGCGGGAACTTTTCGTTCAAATTCCTTTGAACGTAACTGAGATGATGTTGTTAGTAGTGTAAAACACGTTATAAATGTACATTCATTGACCATACAAAAATTATCAAAAACTAGCGATACTACGGAACCCTATATTGCGCGTGGCACGACACGCACTTGGCGAGTTTTATTAACTTTTAGTATGTGCTCGAATTTTAAAAGCACTTTGCTCTAATATCTCTACAAATGCATTTCAAATTGCCATAATATACGTCTTATTACTTTTTAGGGTTCCGTTTCGCACAAGAATGTGTACCAGGCTTTCAGTAAATGTACGTGGTGATTCAAAGATACACAGAAACGGCTCGCAGCTGTTGTTGATATATTGGTGTCCATTTATGGTGCTTTAGAGACTTATCTTCGGCGAAATATGGCTGCGTTATTTAAAGAACTCCCCTACACATATACGATTGTTTGCAAAGCCACTTGTTATTTTATCTGAGGATGTGCGACCTTTAGAACTTTATATTTCTTGTATATTCCTCTTAAAATTATGGTGAAGGTTTGAAACTCAGGAAATATGTACCTATGTAATTCAATAATCTTCAAAATACGTCATATAAGTTTAATCTACTTGTTTGTGTGGCAGTGGCAGATCCAGTTATGTCACTCTAACGCGAAGGAGTCAGTGACATCAGTAGCATCATGGCCACCAGTAGAAATGCGAAAGTACAGACAAACTGTGGACATAAACTTAAGCTGCCGTTCCGATCTTTACCGCGGCTAAGCGCGATTTTATGCCACTTTATGACAGATTGTAGACTGTAGTCTTTCATAAAATGACACTTTATGACAGACTATAGTCTATGTCATAAAGTAGGATATTATTTGAATTTTTAGGACTAGTCTGTCATAAAGTGGCATTTTAATTGAATATTTCGGAACGAAAAAAGATGGGAACGGCCGCGGCACCTTATGATTTTTAAGTTTATCTCCACAGTTTGTCTATACTTTCGCATTTCTACTGGTGGCCATGCTAGGGCTACTGGGCTATAAAGACCTGCCTTCAGGAAGAAAAAATAAGTATTATGTCGCAGTCATCTGGTTGAATCTGCTATTTGATTGAATGACTAGCTAGTTCATTGAATGAAACTGTTTACTTTAATGGCTAAAGGCCAATCATGTCGTTGATATAGTAACGATAAAATGTCTAAACTAAAGCCAACACGTCAAGTCTTTATCTCTAAATTAAATGGTTTTATTTATTGAATTTGCTAGTCATGCAATCAAAAAGCGAATTCAACTAGATGACAGAGCGACATATAGATTCAAAACAATACTTATAGTTTCTAGATATTACTCGTAGTAAGATGACTCAAAGTAATAATGATAAAGCTTTTGTGAACTTTATCAAAATAATTTATGTAATAATATTGCTGTATGCGCATAATAAAAATTAATAATGTTTTTCACCTTGAAAACATGTTTTGCGACCTGAATGCAAGTAAATAAGAATTAAGCACCGCAAAGTTTAAAAGATCGGTTTTAGGTCATTTCTAGGGTTCCGTAGCCAAAGGAGCCATTCGTTGTCTGTCCGTCTGTCTGTCAGTCTGTTTACCAAGAACCGCTCCAGCTAAACTCCTGAATGTTTTACAGATTGTGTGTGTGATTGCTCTATAAGGGTACTGAACACTTTGTGCGGGAGACCGACTCGCACTTAGCCGATTTTAACGTTGAACCATGATGGATAACAGTGATTGCCAATATGATAGTTAAACTGTATTGGTTCCACATGGGCCAACTTGAAAAAACCATACTAATATCACAAGTCCATACTAATATCACAAATGCGAAAATGTATCTGCCTGTATGTCACCTCTTCACGCTCAAAACGCTGAAACAATTTTGATGGGTATGGAGATACTTCGAGTCTCGGGAAAGGATAGTCTAAAAATAAATGTTTGATATTTAGGACAAATAAAAGTAAATAATGGGACTAATCTAACCTACAAGAGGTTAATTTTCGTATAAAATTATCATCATATCCACATTCTTACACGCAAGGAGAATTTGGCACGCAAACTTATTTTTCCCACGTGTGTGCTTTTGCCTAGTAATAACTTTATTTTCTTTATCTTACTGAGACAGAATAACTAATATAGAGGAACTCTACCTGATAGTGAAGGTTAGAAAAACATTCACTTACTACCTAAATGAGGAAAGCCTCATAGCCTAGCTAAAGAGCTAGGTACTATAATTTAAATTTAATACCCTGCCATATAAATACACATTCACACAGTGAGATTTAGGGCCTGTTTCACCGCTTCCTCTTAAGGCTATCCACCACTTAACCTGACAGATGGAGTATGGAGAATCTGTCAAATATATATAAATCCGGCACCTTATCAGGAAGCGGTAAAACAGGCCCATATAATTGTTATTTCACAGTAATCACTAAAATGTTTTAATCGGTAGCATTATTTATTTACCACACTGAGCTTAATATAAGATCAAAATTACACAATTATTATTATTATCAAAACAAAGCTTTCTCCTAAAATTAATTATTTGTTTTCACGATAGAGGCAGCAGCAGCGCCAGCACAGATAGTAAACAAAAAGTTTTGTTCGAAGTTTGACAACGTTTCTCTCAATATTCCGATATGTAACGTGTACGTGCAATATGTCGGATTTTGGTCTGTTTACTGTATGTAGGTATGACCTTTGCGTAATATTCCCTACTAGCTTTTGTCTGCGGCTTCGCTTGCATTAAGAAGTATTATTATTAATTAGGTATCAAAGTCTCAGCCCCATCGGTTCAAAATTGACAAAGTTTCATAGAAACTTTCATCCCCTATTTTATCCCTTGGGCATTGGGAGAAGATTGATCAAATTTTAAACTTAGTGGCCTACGTCATAACATCTACCTGCACGCCAAATTTCAGCCCGATCCGTCCAGTGGTTTGGCCTGTGCGTTGATAGATCACTATATCAGTCAGTCACCTTTGAGTTTTATATATATTTAGATTCTATTTTTAGTGGAGTTCCCAGAGCGTAAAAATCGTGCAAACCTCCGATTTTTGCAATAGTGGATGAAAACTGAAAAGAAAAAAAGGAATGTGTAGCTGATAACATAAATAATAAAGTTTACCTATTGAAAAGTTGTGCTTTTGATTTTTAAATAATTCTCTTCCACTTCAAGTAAACTCATAAACTGTAAAATTTTGAAGAAAATTTGCATATTTCTTTCTTTTAAATATAATATAGCAAAATAATAAAACATATTATTATTTTTTTGATTTGTATCGTTGCTTATATTCAAAAGAAAGAAAGTAAGTTGAAAAAATATATAATTTAGATTTAAAATTAATATTTTTGTATGTAGATGAGCATACCTCCAAATGTGCTCGTTGTGTGCCTCGCCAGGTAAATGGCGTTCCTATTTTTCTTTGGTGTTAAATAGGAAGTTTAAAATTATTTTTTAGGCTTAACAAAGCCTTCTATTTCTTAATATGTATAACTTTTTAGCTCTTACTTTATTAAATTTTCTGAAAATGTAGCACAAACTTTTCACGGATATTTCGAAGAAAATCTGTATTTTATTTCTTTTGGTTAGGTTTTTACAGAATAAAATTTATTTTTTATTAATTTTTTTTCATTAATTAAATTTGCTAAGACATATTTAAAGGAAAAAAATACAAATTAGGTTAAGAACTGATATTTTTTGTATTCAGGTAAGCATTTTCCAAACATAGGTCGCAGCATGCGTCTTTAGTATGTACGTGAGATTTGTAGCACCCAATTTTTTTTCTGGCTTTAAGTAGGAAGTTTAAATATATTTCAAAGACTAGAAAAAGTCTTTCATTTGTCGATGCATTTAATGTTTTAGCTCTCACTTAAATAAATTCTCAACAAATATAGAAAAATGTTTTCGGTCTATTTTACACATTTTTGGAGATATTTAAACGTTTTGAAGTACTTAAAAGTTATCATTTCTCTAAAAATTAAATACGCACAACAAGTAAGTTTAACACACTTTTCGTTACAACCCTTTAATCCACCCAAACCCTTTTATCTTGGTTACGACGAGCGTTAATCTCTAAAAACTTTGCAAAAACCTTATAGTTGTATTTAGCTTAGCAAAGCAAACTTTCTTTTTTAAAAATTGTGTATTTGGTTAATTTTCAACGTAAACAATCGGATAAGAGTCATTAAATAACAGGAACAAGAAAAAAAATTTTTTTTGGACCGGTTTTATATGGTGAAATATTAATTTTTAATTAAGTAACTAAAAAATTTAAAGCACAAAAAAATTTTTGGTAAACTTTGCAAGTTGTAGTGTAAAAAAGAAAATGATACCTCAAAAACAAAAATCCATTCACTATTACAATTTTCGGAGGTTAAAACCTCTGGCGACTGCACTATTTATGCATCGTCTGCAATTATATAGAGGTAAAAATCATAATGTATCTATAGAGGAGTAAGTCTCAATCGGTCGCAGGATGTACGGAACGGGACCGGAAGCGCTAACTATCCCGCTTAGATTGCGGCTTTTTTCTCACTAACTGTAAACTCTTTGCTAGGTTTTTTTGTTAGTTGAAAACCTTTAAAATAATTAACATGAAACGGAGCTTTGGTCTGTGCCAATTGTGAGCTCAGATAATGCCAATTCCCAATCTCTATAGACAGAACATACAAGTGAGTTTAGATAGGTTTAGGGGGTCAAATATGTCTGGAAAATAGATAATTTCTGAGTTCCATAATATATTTTCCATTATTTTTATTTGAATTAGGATAAGAACTTTCAAGTTATCTAGGATTGAATAATTTTTAATACTCAGTATTTTATCATGTAATATTTTTTATTATATTTTCATATTATTAATTGTATTTATTTATTGTTGCACGCAGTCATTTCCTGGCTTCTATTTGGACTACAAGGTAAGTGGTAGAGCACTAATTTGGTGTTAACATTAGATTTGAGTGTTGTTTGTTCTTACACAGTTGAAGTTAGCGATAACCTCTTCGGAAGCTGAAAGATTTTAGCTTTTGACATCCTTATTATAATTAAATTATTTTTACATCCATACTAATATTATAAATGCGAAAGTGTGTCTGTCTGTCTGTTACCTCTTCACGCCCAAACCGCTGAACCGATTTTGATAAAATTCGGTACGGGGATACTTTGGGACCCGAGAAAAGACATAGGATACTTTTTGTCCCGGAAAAATGTACGGTTACGCCGCGATAAACGAATTTTAACGCAACGGAGTTGCGGGCGTCATCTAGTTATAATATTATCTATACTTATTATAAAACAAAGTCGCTTTTTTTTCCCTCATGTCCCTTTGTTCCCTTTTAATCTTTAAAACTACGCAACGGATTTTGATGATACTTTCAGTGATAGATAGCCCATTTATCGAGGAAGGTTATAGGCTATATTTTATCACGCTAAGACTAATAGGAGCGAAGAAATAGAGGAAAATGTGGAAAAAACGGGGAGAATTATTTGAAAGGGTTAACTTGAATGCGCTACTATTAATCTCAGGAACTACTGGTCCGATTTGAAAAATTCTTTCAGTGTTAGATAGCCCATTTATTGAGGAAGGCTGTAGGCATAATTTTTTCAGTGGCTATATATTTTATACCCGTGCGACGCCGGGGCGGGTCGCTAGTAATATATATTATAAAGTAAATCAATATCAGTATATAAGTAAATAATTATTATAATTACATAAAACACACAGTTTATAAGGGAGATAACACTATTATTAGATACCGTACGGCGACCCTATGTTATATTTCATACCACTCTCGCAAATTTTATTAGACGCAAATGTACCTGTAATTAATCTAATATAATAATTTAACCTAATTTTGTTCAATTAGATAATTACTTAATTAATATTGCGTTTCGCTCCAATGCCGTCTATCACATACGCCCTAGTTACCATTTATATACACATACGTCATGTTTGTACATCGGTTAATATTCCTTATTTCATCGTAAAGGAAGGTGCAATACTGCTCAATAAATTTCCACTACTAGAATGCAATAAACGAATGTCCAAACGTACTTATAAATTGTAATTTATAACGAAGTAACAATAAGAAATTATTTTTATAATAGCGAGTAATTTAACGCTTGAATTATGAGTATTATAAACGCAAATCTGCATGAAACAGACCTAAAATTGGCAGGGTTCGGTTTTAACTTTTAACTTTTAGGTTACTAAAAGGGTTTAAATGTCGTGCAGGAATTTTAATTCATGCAGGTGTTGTAATTTAATAACCAAGTTATTGTAAGTCATAATTAGTTTGAACTACGGTAAATGACTAGTGATTGGACAGTACCAGTCATTTGACAAAGCACAAAAACACAATTTTAACACAATCAAAAACTGCCCGTTTTTTTAAGTAATAGAACGCCTGATTTTAAAGAAAAACGGCTGTAGTAGTAGTTTAACACCTCCATCGTGTTATTCGTGGGTATCACAGACACAATCCTTCTCCTTTCCTCTTCTCCTCTTTTTCTCTTTTCATGAGACGCAAAATATCTTAAAATGTTCCGTAGCTGGATTTTGGTATAATAAGTATAGTAAATTAAAGAGTCTCCAGTCTCTATTTTTCCAATTTATTTTATTATCATGAAAATTGGAAACCTTACATTTAAATAATTTCAATATTTAAATAGTAAAGTTCTAGTTCGTCAGGCTAGTTACAAGTTTTTAACCTCTCAAATACAGAAAAGTTTTACATTTTATGAACATTGAACAGTCATGATTATAAAGAATTTCCTTTGCCCTTCTGCGGCTAAAGACTGCTTCTATATTTAGTTAATTTTTTCAAGCGATGACATGTCATTCAGTACGACGGTTTCTGACCTAAATAAAACCACATTGGCTGGTGTCAGCGGCTTGTCGTGTATTAAGGTTTACGATTAATAAATACGCGTTCATTTGCTTTACTGTTTACAATTTGCCGTTAGTAAATTGTAGTCTAAGAGCCAAATGCAGTATCGAGCTTTGCATGCCTATAATTAAGGTAAATACTTATCAGTGTCATTTATGAGTCAGTCCGAAAGTACGTATTTATAACTACTCTACTACTAGAGGTATACTCTAGGTGACACGGTGACGGGTTCTTTTACATTAGACTAGATTTTTAAATACCCGTACGCGCGGTTTGTCCAATATCGCCAAATTACAAGCAAATATTAGTACATACAGCAACGATTTATTTAATTATGTCTAAAGGGCTCCCGAGACGATCAAACGGTTTGATTCAAACTTTACGTGTTTGTCGCAACCGTTTGATGTCGGTTTGAACGATTTGTCAAACGACACTGCGCAGTTTGGTTCAATACTCGCTGTGGAGTACACGTCTTGTGACGAATAAATATTATTCTTTAAAAGATAAAACCGACTTAAAAATTGTACGAAATTGAAAATTAAATCCCCTATCTCAAAAACTACTAAACCTATTTCGATGAAACTTGCAGAAGTCTCCCAAGTTAAACAATACTATAACAATAGTACAACAAAAAATATTTAAAACGAACTTGTAGTTCCGGAGATATTATGTGAATACAAACTAGTGGTGTTCCTAACGGCTATATTTTCATAGCGCGCTAGATGGAATACGCTACATTTTTTAAGCGCGCTAGTTTTGACGCTACGTTATAACGAATAAAATCTCGATTCGTTCAAGCGCGCTAGTTTTGACGCTACGTTATAACGAATGAAATCTCGATTCGTTCAAGCGCGCTAGTTTTGACGCTACGTTATAACGAATTTCAAGCGCGCTATTTTTGACGCTACGTTATAACGAATTTCAAGCACGCTAGTTTTGACGCTACGTTATAACGAATTTCAAGCGCGCTAGTTTTGACGCTACGTTATATCGAATGAAATCTCAATTCTTTTAAGCGCGCTAGTTTTGACGCTACGTTATAACGAATGATACGTTATAACGATCGATTGGACACGTTGTAAAATTACCGACGTTATTGAATTCTTTCGTTAATAATTATAAAGCGGTGGGTGAATTAATGTAAAATAACGTGTTTGTTAAATATAACTTAGATTAATATAATCGTTTGAAGGCATTATTATTTATTTGGTTAATTTTATTATGTTTGAAATATATAAATTAAAATCATAGGTACAATATAATTATATAATATATTAAAATTGAAATGAATTGGTTTATATACAATCCTTTTTTTTAAAGTATTAAATTATTTATATGGTTTTTAATTATTTTTTTTATTTTTTGGTAATATACTTAAAATATTATTTTTACATTTTTTTTACAACAGTTTTTTCTTACATTTAAAAATATAATAACGTATCGATTTAGAAAAAAATACTGAACATGGAACGGAAGTTACCATTGACATCTCAATGGAAGTTACCATTATATTACAGTACAGTGTTCTTCGGAGCAGGGGGTCAATTATTGATGATTATAATTACATTATATACCTATGCACGCAACGCAACACTGAAAAAATTATGACAGCCGAATTCACCCGATTTGGACCCGAACGATACGACAACGAACCAACGAAAGTCGCGCGCGGTCGGCAGCGCGAGCGGCGCCGCGCTAGGTCAGTGACCGCGCGATACGTTATAACGTAGCGTCTTATGCATAGTTTTATAGCGCGCGCTATTCGTTGCGAAGAAATAGCGCGCTACTTTTTTCAGCTATACGTTATATTAACCACCACTAATACAAACATAAAAACATACATACACTTTTGTTGCACATTTGTTCAAATGCTGATATAGACTAACATATTATACGAAAACTGGACAGTTCTGGAAATATTACATACTGTATACGCATTGAATTGATAACCTCCTCTTTTTTAGTCGGTTAAAAATAATGTACTCCAAAGAATGGTACAAAGCTTGTTCAAACGCATCGGAACACGATCAAACGGCGCGTCAAACACAACAAAAATATTAAATTTCATCAAACGAGTTTCAAACACGTAAATGTTTGTCAAACCGTTCAAACTTGCTTTGTAAACGATCAAAATTGTTTGAGTCAAACCGTTTGACCGTCTCGGGGGCCCTTTAGACTATGATTGCCAATTATCTACATTCTACGTCGTTTGTTTATGCTATAGCCAGCATCTCAATTAGGAACCAAGATGGCGATCATGGATAACAATGATTCTTTCATAGCATATGGCCCGATATGAAGGGGTAAAGTCGTCAACAGACAACAAGGGGGCGTCCACAAATTACGTGAAGTGTTTTTTTGAATTTTTTGACCCACCCTTCTTGGTGAGATTTCTTGAGATTTTACTCAACCCCCCCAAATCTCACGTGAGATTTTTCAAAATGTGGGTTTCTTACGTAAACGTTTGGTTTGACAGTCAGTAGATTTTCTTTCGAACGAATTTGTGAATTATCTTAGTCGTATTAACGATTACGCTTACAATTGTTAAGCATACGTACAATCTGGATGAAATGGACCAAAATAGTATTAATTTGTTGAGAAAAAAATTACGTGAGATTTGCCGAGACCCCCTCTCTCCAACGTGAGATTAGATGAGATTTGACTCGACCCCCTCCCCCCCTAAACACCTCACGTAATTTGTGGACGATGATGATCATGAAGTATTAGGCTGAACCGTTTTCTGCCTTCGTCACAGCTCAGTCTGTCTACATATTTGCATCAATTTACATTACAGTTTATACAATCTGCATAACAAAAGCTAGAGATAAGACTCCGTTCGCACCGTCCTTTTGTCAAGTCAAATGAGATTGCAACTTGATTAATTATTGCAGTAAAAAAGTTTTAATTTTTAACCAACTTCTTTATGGATTTCTTTCGTTAAATATATGGATATTGGTTTTATTTTATTTTTAGTTTTGAAAAATAGAGTCGAATCTATATTCTATACTAATATTATAAGGGTGAGGCCGCCAATTTTTGCTGATATGACGCAGAAAAATTTTGCGAGAGAAAGAAAATTGGCGAATATACGCTGCTTATGACGTTGGAGCACCAAAATTGTAGCGAATTTATTCCTCTACGCTATCATAGCGTTGAGAAAATCAAACTTATCTCTGTAAATAATACACAATGTGGTTTTTATTATAGCCCCAAACATGTCCCTTTTGACTACTTACATGATGCATTGATATTTTTATGTAAAACAGTAATACTTACATTTGTGTCACAAAAAACTTCCTTAGAAAAAACTGTGTACAGAGCCCGACTGAGGTTCAAATGTGAACTGTCGAGAAATGGCGGATATTACGAGATTTTCCATAGAATACGTAAAAACTCAGCGTTGCCACCTCCCGATTTTACCTTCCCTAACACCCAACGATAGCAATAAATCGGTATTATTGATGACGTTTAAAATGTGGGGTAGAATTGATGTTTCTAACGATTCATTTGATTTTAAAAAGTTTATAAAGAAAGTTGTCTTAAAATACTATAAGAATTAGATGAGGTAATAGCCATTTATATAAGTATTCATAACATATCAGATTTATCTTCAAATCTGTCATACTTGCTGCTACAGCGACAGTTAAAGTGCACCTCTTCCACGGCGGATTGTATATTTTAAGCTATTTTCTTACCTTTTTTATGTTTAATTGTAAACATATTTTTAGACTATTATTGGAACTCAAATAATTCTAATGCTTGCTTGAGTACTTTGTTTTCTTCGTTAGAATCAGTTTTCGAGCATAAGATAAAGACAATACTTTTTAAAATACAAAGGGCGGAGAAAAATAATTGCAAAATCAGCAAAAATTGGTGGCCTCGCCCATAAATGTGAAAATGTGTCTATCTGTTTGTCTGTCTGTCTGTAAGTCTGATACCTCTTCAGTCCTCACGCCCAAACCGCTGAACTGATTTTACTGAAATTTCGAATGGGGATATTTTTATTCCCGGGAGGCGGGAAGCGACATTAGACATATTAATCTGACACTTTCGATCCCGGTAAAATATGTACGTTTCCTACGCGATAAAAGAATGTTGGCGCAACAGAGTTGCGGACGTCGCATCGTCTAATATTAGATAATAATTGGAAAAATTGGATAACTTACAATAATAATAATAACGCATTTATAGGTAAAATTTAAATTTAATTGGTTTTATATAATATCTTTATTTACGAGTAGATCCACTAAGAAAGGTGTAAAAGCTTGTACTTACTGACTCGTTAATATGAAAGTCCTATTTGCAGGTTTACTACAGTTCTAAACTTAATGTACGAGCTTGTAGGGCATTAAATGGGAATTCAGATTTCAGACCCACTTGCGCCAGTCTGGGTTAAATATAGTCCTGGGTTAAATTATGTTATTTCTCTAAAGAAAAGGTACTCATGCCTTTTCTTTTATCATGATAATGTGCGCTTTTATAATTTTGGACGTGGCAGTAATATCGTGGATGTCCGCGGTAAAACGATAACATAGGGAAGTAAAATGTATGGAAATATATGAACGCTTTTAAATTTCCGTCGACGACAACTTTTTTAATGTGCACGTTAGAGGAGATCACGAGTCACGACGTCTACACTCTTATGAACCGCACAAAACGTCCGCGGTGCGTAAAATCAAAAGGGCATTTAACGTACCCAACGTTTTATTGTGGAAGTCGACGTCCACGATAACGTGACGTCCGGAATTAAAAGCGCACAATAATATGTCACCGTGATGCTGTGTTTCTATGCTTGTCGAGGCTGTTCTGTTTCGAGGCTTGCCCTTTGATCTGTGTCCAAAAACCGACACTATACCGGATCGGATACAAGCGTCCACAAGCTCACGCAAGCCAAGCCAGATACTCACTTTACACGCTTGTGCTTATGGACGCTGGTCAAGCCTTGGCAAGCATAGAAACGCAGCATAAGATTAACTTTATCCTGGATTGGTCTAAGTATGTCTTTAGGTCTTAGAATATAACAGGTACATAATATATAGTACTTAAATAGTCTACATCTCGGTATTCATCATCATCAATTTTAATTACTGTTACTGTAATATATATTTTTTTAAAGCCATCCCCCTAACAAAATCAGGGATTGTTTTTTTTTGCTGTATTTTTTAATTTTTTGCTCTTTTTATATCTTTTTCTTTTCTTTTTTTAAAAGCACTTATAACTATTAAATTTACAATTTACTGCAATATTATAGACTGCTGATTTTGTAGTAATATTATCAAAATAGCAAAAGTGATTGCGTCTACTATCAATTTTAACAATAATTGAATGAGTTATTAAAATAATATTATGTCCAGTCATACTCCATGATGATCACAAAATGCTATATAGTTCATACAACTTACCTTTTACTAAAGTTAAGCGGTTATTTAAATCATCTTGTTAAGCGTTCACTTTTTTTGAAAGCCTTGATCGTTGTAATGTATTGGTACAATTTGCGTTGTCACCCGAAACTTATATAATGTGAGAGTTCAATAATTATTATGGTTCAACCTTTTTTATACGTCCATGGTTCAATTACTATCTCATTATAGCATAATATTTATCGACAGATATCGAAAGCTACAAACTGTCATACGAACCTAGAGATAGTTTAATAAACATAATTTTTAAACAACATCCAAAAAGGAGGTTCTAAAATCTAAATATGTTTGGCTGTGGATTTTTTGTACGTTCAATCATCAATGCTAACTCCGCCATTTGTGGATAGATTTTTCAAAAGAATAATCGGATAACTTAAAAATATTATCTGAACGTGTTTTTAACCCCTTTTGTTTATTAAACCTTCTTTTCGAGGGTTCTCTTTGAAAAACTTTTGAGTACTCGGAGGGTCTGTTTTTCTTCTGTAATATGTTTTTAAAATACTTTTTGTGTGCTAACATAAACTTAAATGGGAAGTTAAAAAACATTTTGTTCTCATCATTGTTTCTTTTAAGCTTTAGTAACGACTAACGAATAATTTAAACCGGAGTAGATAATAATTTCTGCCGTAAGTTTTTTGTAAAAACCTTGACACTAAAAATAAATTGTATCTTAAAATCGGCCACTGAGACCTTCGGTTTATCGAGCTTGTATCACAGTAATTATTCGCTAAAGCTGGATATACAACATAGTATTCGACATCCGGTGGTTAAATATACTATACATAGCTAGTATTCTGTGATAACTTTTTATAAGGTTAGGTCAAATTGATTACAGCTATACTTACGTGATTTGCCCATAAAAGTTTAATGACAGAGAAAACTCAAAAATTTAAAAAAAAAAACTATGATTAAAATTGCGAGGCTAATGAAAAAAAATTCATACATTATGAAGCTGATAGGCAAGTTCATTGACCTCAAATTGCCTGCAGATAGCTTTTTTTCATAATTTTTTTATAATAACTTTTTTCATAACTTTTAGTCTGGACTGTTGGCGCTGGTCTTTCATAATCACACATAATTATGTGAACATAGTGTTTTAGATCCCGTTCCTGTTATTACTTATTTAGTAAGCCACATCAAAAATATATAAAAATTAGCTTATAACAGTTTAGTCCTCAAACATAGAGCGTTAAAACAATCTGTGTACCTACTAAAAATAAAATCAGACCATATTATAGTATGTATATAGTCACACATGTTTCAATTGAACAGACCACATGACATAGTGTTCGCATGTGTTTCCAACTTTCCACCACATGCTTCAGCCTGTAGGTTAACACTGTATAGTTTACACCAGGGATTCCCAAACTGTGTCCTATGGAACCCCAAGGGTTCCTATAGTCTTTAGTCTACCATATAGGAACCCAAGGCCATTCCCATAATAATATTATAAATTTGAAAGTGTGTCTGACTGTTACCTCTTCACGCCCAAACCGCAGAATCGATTTAGCTGATTTAATTTAAATGCCCAGATTTTTTAGGGCCGTAATGCGTAATGCGGCTAATGCCCAGGATTTACGCATTTAATGGTGAGTTATGGCCCGTATTCACTTTCATTAGTAATAAGTGCAAGTGATTAGGGCAAGTGATTAGTTATTAGGAAAAAGTAAGTGTGGACAGCGACTGTTTAGTGCAAGTGATTAGCCGGCTGCGTAGTAACGTGATTAGTTCTGTATTCACTTTGATTAGTGATTAAGTGCAGGTGACTAGTACAGGTGATGAGTGATTAGTAGAAAGTAAGTGTGGACAGCGACTGATTAGTGCAAGTGACTAGTCGGCTGCGTAGTAACGTGATTAAAAGCGTGTTCTATTTTTTGCGAGTGCAAGTGCGTGACAGATGAAAACCAATTTTGGTTTCGTTTGACAGCTCGAGATTGTTACTATTATTCCGCTAGGTATATTAACTTTATGGGCCAGACTGACGTGGTGTGCCGTGTGAAGCGTCCATAGATATAGTATATCATTATTAAATAATATACCAATTAAAAGTACAAAAGGACACCCTTTCAATTACTTCCATACTAATCCATACTTATTACTTACTAATATACTAATAATATTATAAATGCGAATGTGTGTCTGTCTGTCTGTTACCTCTTCACGTTTAAACCTCAGAAGTCAGAACCGATTTTGCTGAAATTTGGCATGGAGATACTTTGAGCCCTGGGAAAGGACATATAAAAATACTTCGTGGTCTTTATATATAAAACTCAAAGGTGACGGACTGACATGGTAATCTATCAACGCACAGCCCAAGCCACTGGACCGATCGGGCTGAAATTTGGCATGCAGGTAGATGTTATGACGTAGGCATCCGCTAAGAAAGGATTTTGATCAATTCTACCTCCAAGGGGTGAAAATAGGGGATCAAAGTTTGTATATAACAATACTTCTTAACGCGAGCGAAGCCGCGGGCAAAAGCTCGATTACTAGTCACTTGCACTTGCACTAATCAAAGTGAATACAGGCCTTTACGTCAAGTTACGTCCCAACGTAGGGACGTAACTTGACGAGGCCTGTAATTGAGGCAGTGGAGTGCAGGTGTGTAGTGCAAGTAGTGTCCAATTCTTGTTTAGTGGCTCTTTAGTAATTTAATTTAGTAAATTCAGTAGTAGCTGTCAACACGAGCGTCTTAGTTTCAAAAATAAAACTGCCATTTTGACATGTCCTTCATTTTTAATATTGGTTTTATTAAAAACGAGCTTTTGCCCGCGGCTTCGCTCGCGTTAAGAGTATTGTTATATACAAACTTTGATCCCCTATTTTCACCCCTTGGAGGTAGAATTGATCAAAATCCTTTCTTAGCGGATGCCTACGTCATAACATCTACCTGCATGCCAAATTTCAGCCCGATCGGTCCAGTGGTTTGGGCTGTGCGTTGATAGATCAACATGTCAGTCAGTCACCTTTGAGTTTTATATATAAAGACCACGAAGTATTTTTATATGTCCTTTCCCAGGACTCAAAGTATCTCCATGCCAAATTTCAGCAAAATCGGTTCTGACTTCTGAGGTATAAACGTGAAGAGGTAACAGACAGACAGACACACATTCGCATTTATAATATTTTTAGTATATTAGTAAGTAATAAGTATGGATTAGTATGGAAGTAATTGAAAGGGTGTCCTTTTGTACTTTTAATAGGTATATTATTTAATAATGATATACTATATCTATGGACGCTTCACACGGCACACCACGTCAGTCTGGCCCATAAAGTTAATATACCTAGCGGAATAATAGTAACAATCTCGAGCTGTCAAACGAAACCAAAATTGGTTTTCATCTGTCACGCACTTGCACTCGCAAAAAATAGAACACGCTTTTAATCACGTTACTACGCAGCCGACTAGTCACTTGCACTAATCAGTCGCTGTCCACACTTACTTTCTACTAATCACTCATCACCTGTACTAGTCACCTGCACTTAATCACTAATCAAAGTGAATACAAAACTAATCACGTTACTACGCAGCCGGCTAATCACTTGCACTAAACAGTCGCTGTCCACACTTACTTTTTCCTAATAACTAATCACTTGCCCTAATCACTTGCACTTATTACTAATGAAAGTGAATACGGGCCATAAACCAATCAAACGTGTTGGTTTTACAATTCCTGTAAAAACTCAGAAATTGTATTCAGCGCAACAATTCAGCCCGACTATGGTATACAGTGTGTAGTACTATGTACTATAGTATGTATACTATAATATTATACAATACATACTGTATAATATGTACTATAGTACACAGTAAAAGTAATTTAAGAAACGACAATTTGGTTAAGTGAATAACAAGTTCTTAACAAAACCGTCATAAGACTGATTACTGTATCATTCAGGACGGAGACGGAAAATTGTCTTTTAGGGCCGAGTGCCGACCCGATAAACAAAATAATACCACTTCTGTGCCCTATAACGACCTAGCTGATAGTTCATTTGTGCACTATAAAGACATCACGTGGTTTACCCATTTTTCCATCAATCCGGCTATTATATTTTATGAGTTTAAAGTAGGTTTTAACAAACTTTAGTGTTTTAGTACTTGTCAAAATAAGATAAGTAATCAAGAACTTTCTCATACAATTATTTTTGTTGACGTCGGGCTCTTGATTATCAATGACTTATAAGTTATAACTTTAAATGACTTAAGTCATTGTATTAAAATAATTGGGTTATTTCTTAATTTTATTATTTTTGTATAATAAGCGATGTTGGATTATAAATTATTATTATTACCGGTAAATTAAATATAATATTTTCCAATCAAAGTGAAGAAAACTAACTTTACATAATATTGTAAGAGTAACTTGAAACATTTATTACCGCAAACTATAAGGGGCATTAATATAAGTAGAATCAAAAGAATTATTTTTACTACCTGCATATTATATTTGGTTGTAATTAGATTGTTAATAAAGGGAAGTACACTATTAAATGGCTAATTGTAACAATTTAACGCCGTTTGTTCTACGGAAATATTCACCTACCATGTTAGACATGTTTCATCGAAATAGGTGCTATAAAAGTTTATTAAAGCTTTTGGCGTAACTCTTGCCCATGTAGGGTGAATGTCAGGAATTTTCCTGACATGTCAGGAATTTTAGACGTATGTCAGGAATGCGCCCAATGCGGCCGGAAAAGGAAATGTCAAATTTTCGGCAAATAATTGAAACAATAAAATTGTATACTTACACTAAACTTTTTTTAATCACAATAACAAAAAGGGTTAAGGAACTAGTACTTTGGAGTTTCATAAATAATTGTAACTTATAAATAGGCCCGGATTTATATTATGTAAATACATATTTTTATTTTACGCGATTTTCAGCCTAGAATGTGTTTTTTACACGAATTATCATGTTTAGACTGTGAAAAACCAAGTTTTATTTTCCATATTTTAGGGTTTTACAAAGATAAGTCCATATTTTCCAAGAAAATGTCACAATCGTCCATATTTTCACAAAAATACAAAAATAAATACGTTCTCGCCACCTACCGGCTGCCTTTTTCGTTCCTCTCGCGTTTTATCGTCGTATTCTGTTTTCAAAGAAGATTATTGAAGAAATAGAAAATAAAGTTTCAGATGTTGAAGGTCCCTTCTGTTACTGACATGGCTAAGTTGAAGTAAAAAAAATATCGTGAATCGTAAGTTGTGAACATGTGACGTGCAGGGATCATTTAGCTCATATTTATTAAGCCAACCGGCGACCTTTTTTTTTTAAATGAAATAAGGGGGCAAACGAGCAAACGGGTCACCTGATGAAAAGCAACTTCCGTCGCCCATAGACACTCGCAGCATAAGAAGAGCTGCAGGTGCGTTGCCGGCCTTTTAAGAGGGAATAGGGGAGGGTAGGGAAGGAAATAGGGGAGGGTAGGGAAGGGAAAAGGGTAGGGGATTGGGCCTCCGGTAAACTCGGCGAAACACAGCGCAAGCGCTGTTTCACGCCGGTTTTCTGTGAGCTTCTCTGATATAGTCCCCCTCTGCTTAGGAGAGCTAAGGCTGCTTAGAGGACTATATGGAGAGCTAAGGCTGCTTTGGAGAGCTAAAGCTGCTTAGGGGACTATTTGGAGAGCTAAGGCTTCTTAGGGGACTATATGGAGAGCCAAGGCTGCTTAGGGGACTATTTGGAGAGCTAAGGCTGCTTAGAGGTCTATTTGGAGAGCTAAGGCTGCTTAGGGGTCTATTTGGAGAGCTAAGGCTGCTTAGGGGTCTATTTGGAGAGCTAAGGCTGCTTTGGAGAGCTAAGGCTGCTTAAGGGTAGGGGATTGGGCGTCCGGTAAACTCGGCGAAACACAGCGCAAGCGCTGCTTCACGCCGGTTTTCTGTGAGCCTCTCCGATATAGTCCCCCTCTGTTTAGGAGAGCTAAGGCTGCTTAGGGGACTAAATGGAGAGCCAAGGCTGCTTAGGGGACTATTTGGAGAGCTAAGGCTGCTTAGGGGACTATTTGGAGAGCTAAGGCTGCTTAGGGGAGGGACTATTTTGAGAGCTAAAGCTGCTTAGGGGTCTATTTGGAGAGCTAAGGCTGCTTAGAGGACTATTTGGAGAGCTAAGGCTGCTTAGGGCTCTATTTTGAGAACTAAAGCTGCTTATGGGACTATGTGGAGAGCTAAGGCTGCTTAGAGGACTATTTGGAGAGCCAAGGCTGCTTAGGGGACTATTTGGAGAGCTAAAGCTGCTTAGGGGGCTATATGGTGAGCTAAGGCTGCTTAGGGGACTATTTGGAGAGCTAAGGCTGCTTAGGGGACTATTTGGAGAGCTAAGGCTGCTTGGGGGAGGGACTATTTTGAGAGATAAAGCTGCTTAGGGGTCTATTTGGAGAGCTAAGGCTGCTTAGAGGACTATTTGGAGAGCTAAGGCTGCTTAGGGATCTATTTTGAGAACTAAAGCTGCTTATGGGACTATATGGAGAGCTAAGACTGCTTAGGGGACTATTTGGAGAGCCAAGGCTGCTTAGGGGACTATTTGGAGAGCTAAGGCTGCTTTGGAGAGCTAAAGCTGCTTAGGGGACTATATCGAGAGCTAACTGGTTACCCTATGCCTATGGTTTGCGTTAATACAGTACTTAAAATCCCTCAGCTAAACCTAAAAGTAAAGTAGCATAATATGATGACCAAGAGCCAGGTTATGTGTCCATATTCGATTCATACATTTACAAACAAACTTTCACATTATTAATAACAAATATTATCAGAATCGCCTTAATACATTAGAAAACTGGTTAAAAAATATTTGGTTCTTATAGGTTGACCATAAAAAATTTATGCTTTTAACAAATTAATGGCGTGATTGTTTGCGAAAACAACATCGTAGAAGGTTACTACTTTCTTTAGATAATATCATAATAGCTATTCGAATTTGAGTTTTAATAATTTAAACGTGTAAGATAATTCGTCTATGGTGTAAGGAAGAATAATTTGTGGATCGAGCGCATTTTTTTTTCTATATAATCCTTATAAATGTGAAATACTAATGTTATAATTATGAAAGTCTGTCTGTCTACCACTTCTCATTTAAGCCGCTAAACCGATTTACTTAGATAAAATTTGATATGGTGGGGTGCTTTAAGGGCAGGTTATTCCTAAATTAGCAGGTCGATGTCTGTCAGTGCGAATATCGACGTAAATGACTGTAGGGGCGAAGCCCTACGACGTTGTGAGCTAAGGGGAAGAAGGGATATAATGAAGGAAATACCTGGTGATTGAGATGCTGGCGGCTGCGCTGAGACGAATTGAGCTGAGGCGGTCTCGTGACCTTGGTCTGTAATTACTATCACTGAGCTGAGTTCATGAGAGTAAATCACGGATAATTATTGGATTAATCGCGAAGTTTGGGCCGATCGGCTAACCGAGAAAAGATTTTCGTATTTTTTAACGAACGCGCGCAGGTAACGGTTCAAAGCGGAATGTGTCACTTCACAGTGTCGCGTATGACAGTTGACAGCGCAGAGTGCAGACTCACGCGCTGCAGTGTTGCCAACGTCGCGCTAGAGTTTGGCGCGAACAATTAAAACAACATTAAAATAACATTCATATCAGCGCGCCTTGTACGGTGGCGGTTACGACGCTCACCGCGTCCATGATAGGGCGAAATAGGAGAAAAAACCTTTTTACTTAGATAAAAAATATTATAACTAAACATGTATCCAATCATTTCCCTGTAAAATTTTAAGTTCCCGGTTTTTTTCCCGGTAAGTCCTATAAAACTCAAAATGTTTTTAAAATCGAGGTTGTTTCGGATTTTTTTTATCGAGTAAAATTATCTGTATTGTGTTTCGAACCAAAAAAGTGACTAGTTAAAAGATGTATCTATACATGTATATATTTTTCAGATTTTTTGAATGACGCTTTCTTTAAAAATTACTCATTTTAGAAACTCGAATTTGGAATAACGGGCCCTTAAGGCCCGGGAAAAGACAACTTTTTTATTGCCGCGCGATAAAGGAATTTTTGTGCAACGGAATTGCTGGCTACAGTATACCATAATATATTTAACTTTTATTTAAGGAGGAGATACAATCGGCAAAAGTCAGTGAATTGTAGATGTGACGGACAGACAGACGCTACAGTATCAGATGTCACTTCTATAGACTGTCGTTGTGGGCTTGTATTGGAATATTGAATTACTTTGTTGAAATAGCTCGACAATAAACAAGATACAATTTTATCACAAAATAATATAATGAATATAAAAGTAAAGCATTTTTACTTTTTAGTCATTTTATTTTACTTTTAGGGTTTCGTAATCACTAATCAACAAGGAACCCTTAAAGTTTCTGTCTGTCCGTCCGTCTGTCCGTCTGTCTTTTCGCGATTTTACTCAGAGACTATAGGACCTACAAAGCTGTAATTTGGCATGAATGCACATATTAATGATGGCAACAAAATAGTACATGAAATCTTAAAAAAAAATTTTTTATGGTACCTTCCATACATATCAAGCGGGAATGAAAATTTTTTTTCGCGTCCACTCCATTGTGTGGGGTGTAGTTGGATAGGTTTTTTAAAACTATTATGAGTATTCATAGATAATTTTCCGATTTAGGGATCCGTTTGTGAAATATTAATTTTTAAAGTGGAAAAAATCGTTAAAGTCCAGTTTCCCCCTTCTACCAGCTAAACGGTTGCTTTTGGAAATGTGAAAAAATTCACGAGAGTAGAAAATATGCTAAATTTAAAAGGAAAACTATCACGGCCAAGAAGACTTCACAAGTTATTGAGTAATAGTCGTTCAGCTAAAAAAGAAATATTCGGCGAATTATAGAGGAAATTTTCGTTCAAATTACTTTGAACGTAACTGAAATGATGTTGTTACTAGTGTAAAACACGTTATAAAATATGTAGGTAGTACATTCATTGACCATACAAAAATTATCAAAAACTAGCGGTACCACGGAACCCTATATTGCGCGTGGCCCGACACGCACTTGGCCGATTTTATTTAACCACTAGCTGTTCCGCGCGGCTTCGCCCGCGTAAACTAGGAATTTCACAGACAAATTAGCCCACAAAAATGGCTGTTTTTGTTATTAAAACACGCCTACGATCCTTAACGTAGTCTACATTTTATCTGTGCCAAAAAACATAAAAATTCCTCCAGTAGTTCGTGAGATAAACCCTTTCAAATAATTTTCTGCATTTTTTCCAGATTTTCCTCTGTTTCTTTGCTTCTATTAGTCATAGCATGATAAAAAATATAGCTTATAGCCTCCCTCGATAAAATATGATCTGTCTAACAGTGGAAGAAATTTTCAAATCGGACCAGTAGCTCCTGATATTAGCGCGTTCAAACAAACAAACAAACTCTTCAGCTTTATGTTAAGTATATACTATATAGATATATAATATCTTGGCCAATATTATATTTTATTATTGCCAGTTATTCAGGCTCTACCTGGGTCGCACGTGTTTGAATAATTTATCTTAGATGTGTTATATAATAACTTGTAAGTTACAACTTATCATACAAAATAGTACAGACAATAATAATAATTGAAGCATGAACATAATTTGCAAGTAAGATGGTATCATGTACATAAACATAAATGTTTTCACATTTATATTTCGTTATTTTAATGTTGGCATTAACATAAAACTCTGCTTAACACCTTGTTAGGCTCACTTTCGATTTTATTGAAGGTTGTGCAGTAAAAACTTGAGCTTAAAATATGACTTAGGTAAAGTAAAACTAAACTTTGTAGCTGAACTAAGTCGTGTTGCGATATTTTTACTAAGACTTACGGCCGAATACTGGAACGTCACTCAAATGCATCAATCAGTTGAAGGGCATTTAAATGTAAGCGTTTCCCATATTTAAGTGATATACACAAACGCCACTCAGACAATTTCTTGTGGTACTCACGTAAGTAGCCCTGTGAGTAGCCGTCAAATATTTACATCATGGCAACATTTACAGTGTTACATTTTACGCTAGATCTAACTTGATTGTACAAATAAAAAGTTCACTAAAAATCATTTAATGCCGTTTACTATTTGTTTTCATTAAATATATTTAAATTAATTAAAGACATGACAATTTTTAACATTATTTTCTGATTAATTACAATAGGAAATCCGAAATCGACTTTAAATTTTACAACAATGCAACCATACGTAGAATGGAACGGTCTTTTGAGTGACAATTGACAATTGACAATTGACATGTTTGAATACCGACCGATTGACATTATCAAAAAGAAGAAGAAGACCGACCGTAGTGATTATAATATTCTCTTTGTGAAAAACATTTTGTCCAAAAAAATACATTTCTGCAACAATACATAATTATAATATTATATTATGGAGACAAAAAAGAAACGTGGTTGTAATTATACTACCTCGGAAAAGTATATGCTCTAATTATTAGTTTAAAAGTGAGTTACAAATAACATTAATATCAATATACTATTTTCATGAAAATGTGGTTGTACATTGTAAACTTGTAAAACGTAAATGCATCGTTGTATTTTTCAAACGCATTGAGCATTTGATTATTTCGGGGGCGACTCACGGTCGGCCTTTCATGGTCTCATGGTCAGAAAGACTAGATAGCGACGATAAAGACATTAATTTAACTTTATACACACGCTTTTTACCGTAATTATAGATTTAAGAGACCTCTTGACCACTCTTAAACGCAAGCGACGCTTAAATCAGTTTGACAGATCATTTGACAGCTAAAAAAAGTTGAGTAACCATCGAGTATACGAATTTTTTTGCTAAGTGGTGCTCATGTGGAGCCTGAGTACAACTTATTTGGAGGTCCACTTAAAACTAACTGGAAGTTAAAATTTGCGTTGGAGAATACGAAATTTTCGTATAAGTTGTACTCAAAAAATTAAGCAGCATTTAAATATTTGAGAGACGTTCCAGTATTCGGGCCTTACATATTATTTTTGTTATATCATTATATGAACTTACATTTAGAGAAACGCAAACGTTTTATTATTATTTATATTAAGTTTTTTACATAAATTATTAAATTATTGTTATTATTAGTTTTGTTTTGTTAGATATTTTAATATAAGTATTACTAAATAAAAAAATATTTTCTTTGTTTTTTCTTTCTAAATTATAGACTGAGAATTTTACATACAAAATAAACAAAAATGAAAAAAGCTTTATAATGTATCAAATAAAGGGTTATAAATAAATACTCAAAAGTATTTTTCTAAAGAAGGCAGGTCGCTATAGCCCTGACGTCACTGCGACCCATGAGGATCTATTCACTATTGTGACTCCTTCGCACTAGAGAATCATCCCCAAGTCCCAACCCGATACTGCTCATCTCTCAAAAGTATGGTCCCACCAGCTGTTTTTGCAATATTATGGTTCATAATATTTAAATGAACATAACAATAATAATTGTTATGTTAATTATTTATTACAGATATAAATTAAAACATAACGTGTTTTTTCGATCCACGATTTTTATTGTTTTATAAACGAATTTCTCTTTTTTTGATAAAGAACATAATTTTTATTTAAATGAAAAATGTATGTGTATAATATTTAACTTGTATTTAAAGTTTCACCAGTCTTATGGGCAGCTCATATAGAAACATCATTTTCAAGTTTTGCAAAAAGTAAAAAGTATATTTTGAAATGATCTAGCTTGAAACTTCCACTGTGAAAATTGTCGTATATAGAGAAACAAAACTAAATGAGAATACTTTAGGGTTTGTATGTCCCCTCCCCTGTATTGAGTTTACTGTAAAAGTAGCAGCACTGAAAGAGCTGTTTTTCTTTTGTGATTGGTATGGGCAAGCGCCCGAGCGTTATGAATTTTCCCATACAAAAGTAAAAAAGTTACTTTTTCAGCACTGCTATTTTCACATCGAAGTCTATACATACCCTAAAGTATTACCAATTCAATCAATTAGTTTCTTGGCATCCTGTATACGGTATACCGTGTTTAAGAATTTCATAGGAGAATGAGCTAGCTCTTAATATGTGTTTAATTTCCGTGCTGGAATTCAAAACATGACTTACCACATTAAGTCATTAGTCACACTTTCAGAACAATAAAGTTTATAAAAGTACGAGTTTTAAACATTCGGCACCGCAGCACCATATGGCATACGCCATTTATTTTAATAAAACGAATATGATTTTGATTCATGAGTTGTAGAGTAAGAGCCAGCGATAGCCAGACTTTCGTCATTTTAACTATAAAATCTTTTTTTTTCTGTAAAATAAGTGGGCAAACGAGCAAACGGGTCACCTGACGGAAAGCAACTACCGTCACCCATGGACACTCGTAACATCAGAAGAGCTGCAGGTGCGTTGCCGGCCTTTTAAGAGAGAATACGCTCTCTTCTTGAAGGTTTGCAGGTCGTATAGGTCCAGAAATACTGCTGGTTCCAGAGTTTTACAGTGAGCGGCAGAAAAACAGTAAAATCTGAAAGTTTATGACCACTATAGATGTAAGAACGACCAGAAATAATAGTATAATAATAATAATAATAATAATAATAATAATAATAATAATAATAATAATAATAATAATAATAATAATAATAATAATAATAATAATAAATATATACAGAGTACAGCAATTAATCATAAGGAAATTAAGAATATGCTAACATCTAAATATAAACTAAGACTAAATAAAATATTATCTACCCAACTATCAGGCCGAAATAAAATCAAAGCTATTAATACTTATGCAGTACCAATTTTGACATACTCTTTTGGAATAATAAAATGGACAGACACAGAACTAGAAGCTCTTAATATCGTAACCCGAACCGCTAGTTATAAGCACAATATACATCATATCCATTCAGCAACCGAACGATTTACGCTAAAAAGAAAATTAGGTGGCCGCGGAGTCATAGACATAAAAAATCTGCACTATAATCAAATACATAACTTAAGAACTTATTTTTTAACTAAAGCCAATACGAGTCCATTACATAATGCATTAATAAATATTCCCCACTCAGATACACCTCTAAAACTAAACAATAACCAATTCGATCCAATACATAAAATAGTAAAAGATAGTGATAAAATAATAAAATGGAAAGGCAAAGCGCTCCATGGAAAATTCCCACATCAGATAGAACAGGACCACATAGACCAAGAGGCATCCTTCAGCTGGCTAACAAAAGGTAATATATACGGTGAAACTGAAGGCTTTCTCGTAGCAATACAGGATCAAATAATCAAAACACGAAATTACTCTAAATATATACTAAAAGAAAATATAGAAACCGACAAATGCAGATTATGTCACCAAACAACCGAAACCATAGACCATATCACTGGAGGATGTAGCGCTTTGGCCAGCAAGGAATATACACACCGTCACGACAATTTAGCCAAACAAATACACCAACTACTAGCAATGAAGTACAATCTTATAGAGACACATACACCATATTATAAATATAAACCCAGTAATGTTCTTGAAAATAGCTCTGTTAAACTTTACTGGGATCGCGACATTATCACAGACCGAACCATCCTCAGCAATAGACCGGATATAACTCTCACTATAAAATCTGAAAAGACTACTTACCTCATAGATATCGCCGTCCCCAACACCAATAACCTAAAACAAAAACATAACGAAAAAATACAAAAATACATTCCCCTTGCAGACGAGATTAAGCAAATGTGGCGCCAGAATACTGTTAAAATTTTGCCTATTATCATATCCTCAACCGGTGTCATCCCTAAAACTCTACATTCTGCCTTAAAAACAATAGACTTACATAAAAATACATACATACAAATGCAAAAATCAATCGTCATTGATACCTATTCTATAGTCCGTCGTTTCCTTAACCCATCTTCATCTTTCACCTCACATCAATCATAACTCTTAACGTGTATCAGGTTACTTGGCATTAGCCCGTACCTGGATCATTTATCCGGCAAATAGCCGAGACTCAAATTCATTTTAACATAATAATAATAATAATAATTATTATTATTATTATTATATCTATGGACGCTTCACACCACGTCAGTCTGGCCCCGTGCTAAGTACCTGAAGGACTTGTGTTACAGGTACCAGACAACGGAAATATATTTAATACTTTTATACTATACATATATTTAAGATTTTTATTATATGATACACATATTTAATACACATCCATGACCCAGGAACTTCATAAACTTTTTGTTCCGTCGGCGGGACTCGAACCCGCGACCTCCGGCTTGAGCTGCCAACGCGCTCACCACTGCGCCACGGAGATCGTCAAAATAATGGAGTTTTGATCGCGGTTAGTTCTGAAAGTCTACCTGACATTCGAAAAAGTATAAAGCTCAATTTTTATCTTTAATTTTCTCCGGAATAACTGTACGAATCTCGTCTTCCACTGTCTAAAACTGCCTCAAAGTTTTAGGTTTTGAAAGGTCATAAACTTCCAGCGTTTATAAAAGACGAAAGTCGCTGGCTCTTGGGCCATCATGACTATAATGTTTTGTTGATGAGTGTAGATGAAACATGATAGATTTTGGTCACGACGATAGTCCTTTCGACATGGAATTTATATTTTTACTACCATACTAATGATAAGATTTCCACCTTCACTAAAGGAATAATACGACTTTCCTTACGTATCAAACAAGGACATTATTGAACTCTACGGTAGTGTTATCAAAATTGTTGAAATCTAAGTACAAAACGAATGATAATAATACTTACTTATATACAATTTAAAACTTTTTAGTTTTTGCACATTTTTGAGATCATTATTGTATCTACCTTGGTTCAAAACCACTATTTTTTAACCGACTTCAAAAAAAGGAGGTTATCAATTCGACACGTATATATGTAATATTTCCGGAACTGCCCAATTTTCGAATATGTTAGTCTATATCAGCGTCTGAACAATGTGCCAAATTTCAAAAGTGTATGTATGTATGTATGTTTTTATGTTTGTGTTCGCATATCTCTGGAACTACCATTCCGATTTCAGTAATTCTTTTTTTGCTGTACTAGGTATTGTTCAACTTAGGGAATAGTGCAAGTTTCATCAAAATCGGTTCAGTAGTTTTGGAGATAGGGAGTTTTAATTCGTAATTACGTACAATTTTCAAGTCGGTTTTATCTTTTTATTTAAAATACAGTTATTAGAAATAGTACTATAAGTTTAGCTAGCTGGCTTAATAGGTATACCTATAAAGCAAATACCACGATGAAGATAAATCTCGTTCGAATTTCGAATTTCGAGGTCAGTAACGACGTTAGGGTCGCTGACCCACTAATTATACAAAAATCTAAGCGCTACAAAAAGTCGCGAGTCGCGGTTCAATGTGGGCTGACTCATCTCAACGTATCTTTGCAGAGCAACTTTTGAACTATTTTTAACTGTTACTGACTTCCAAAAAGGAAGAGGGAATTTGTTTGTCTGCATAAAATTTCGTGGAAATGAGTATGACTTTCCATACTCATTGACAAATTCCGCGAGGTTTTTTTAACTTTGTCCGGGAAAGGGTCTCAGAAAAACTTTCGTAATTTTTATAAAAACTCCTTTTATACAGTAAGGATGAACATGTTCAGCAGTAGAAACCCTTAAGTATGCAATTCTGATGACTAGACGACTCACAAATTTTCGTACAAACTTCGACATTATCTTAAATTCTAATAAAAATATTTATGCGATGGATAGGTACAATGTTTTGTTCTTGTCTGTTACATTGAAAAAGGTACTTACTCGAAAGTCAAAGAATCAACATTGTATGCAGAAGGCTTATTCAATAAGTAACTTTTTTATTATATTTTGTAGGAAGTAGATGAATACATTTTTGTAGTTATTTAAATATTTTGTAGGAAGTAGATGAATAAATTCTTGCAAATAAAGTTTTATTTGCAAGCAACATCGTGACGGATACTTAGGTATGCGCCGATGAACCATAAGGTTCTGAGTTCTCAGAACTTTCCAGAACGTTCTGTAATTAGGTCAAATTCGTTAGAAGTCGTTTTGTGTGGCTACCCTCTTTTCTAGAGTTTGCATGTTTATTGTTAAATGCTTTAAACAAGCTAATGTGAGGAACTTTGTAGCACGACTGTGATTAATTGTGATTTTGATTATTGTTGTGTGTACTTTACTGTACTCGGCGAAACATGGCTGTAGCGGTCATTGACTCCCTGTCAAAAACTTATCATTTACTATAAAAACCGCCATTGATAATGAAGTGTCCGATGTTGTAGATCGTGGCTTTGTATAGAAAATGACAAGTTTTTGATAGGGAGTCAATGACCGCTACCTCCATGTTTCGCCGAGTACAGTATAATCTTGTAATGTTTTCAAGCAGTTTTTGCATGGCTCTTTCAAAAGCTCTTATCTGATAGCTTATAGTTTCAGTATGAAACTCATGTACTTACTTATTTTAAAACATATTGTGCATTGTCTAAATAAATATTATTCGAACATTTTGTTAATTTACACTACATAAAAGTAATTTATACCTACATAAAGCTCAGGCGGTTCCAGAGACTCGGAGAGCAGTGGCTGCTGAGGAGGTGGGAAGAGGATCTGGCGCAGACCCGGTACGGTAAATGTACCGCTGAGGCACTGCGTCCAGTTCTTGTGGCGTGGATGCGCCGCAAGAAGAAACCCCTCACTTCCGCCTCACGCTCTTTCTGCGAAATTGTTATGTCGCAGAAAGAGGCCTCGGAGCGGGACAGAGAGGACGATCCCGCCTCTCTGCCGCTCCGCTGGCGTAGGACGGGAGTGCGGAGGCGACGCTATGCGAACCTCCTAACTCTCGTCTAACGGGGCTCCGGGAGAGGATGGGAACCTCCCCAGCGAAGCCAGTCCCGGCGCCGAGGGGAACGCTTATTGCCTAAGCGTTCCCTTAATCTGGTGGAAGTCCGGTCCGAAGTAGACTGGCCAGTCGTGGAGGGAGTCCTGTGCTTGTTAGATCCGGGATCCCTCCTCTATACGGTTAGGTTAGGTTATGGTCATATTATGGTTAGGTACTTATGTTTAAATAACAGAAATAACAATAAAAATATATATGAAATAGTTCATGAGAGTAAATTATTTGTACGACCAATAACCGCGGAATTTAAACATTGCGTAGCTCCGATTCAGGCCGTGGTAGAAAGGAGGTAGGAAGTGTTACAATTACTGTGACGTCACGGGAATATCACGTGTCAGCGTCACGCTCCGTCACGTTATTGATAGGTATGCGGATATACTGCAACTGCAACTACTTGTAAATTGTAATGTATAGTATTGCTGCAATTCTCGCAAGATTGACTTGACTAGACACTATAGTATTTGCTATCCATGATAATATTTTTGATGAGATGAGAAGATGAGAAATTGTGTCAGCAAGAGGTTTTATCTTAGATTTAATCGTTGAGCCGATTTTGATTTGGTATAGAGGTGCTATGAGTTCCAAAAAGGACATAGGATAGTAATTTTGATCCCGATAAAATATACGGTTTAAGCGAGAAAAACGAATTTTTGTTTAACAAAGTTGAGGGCAACTCCTAGTATTCTAGTTCCTTTATAATATTATTCCGTGTTCACAATCATATTTTCAGACAAAATCTAACTCTTTTATTTTTTTGCCAGGCTCCGAACAACAACGGAGAATACGCGACGCGCAGTTTGCCGCGGGTGAGGATAGATGGCGCTAGTAATATCGGCAACGGAGGCGTCCGGTTACGATGCTGGGCTGCTCCTCCCTCCATCACGGAAGAAGAGGCTGAGGACGATATTGAAGAGGATGCAGTGTCATTACGAGCAATACCATCGTGCCAAGGTAGGAGTTTATTTTAATCACGCCATCTAGCGACGAGTAGCACAAACTTGGATAGTTAAAAAGCGCCATCTAGCTGTAGATATAAAACTAAATATATTTGCAGTGATGATTACAGATGGCGCTACAGACAGCGCCAAAGCAATATTATTCGAACTTGTTATTTTCCAACTGGCAAATTATATATACGCTAATTTAAATATAGGGCTACCAGAATCTGATGGCAAATTTTGACAGCAGATTTTCAAAAAATATCCTTGATCATTGGATAAATTTTTATATTTGCATGTTTAACACAGCAATCAGCCGCTATAAGAAGAAAAAACCGGCCAAGTGCGAGTTAGACTCGCCCATGAAGGGTTCCGCAGCAGCAATAAGAATTATTTATATGAAATTATAAGGATTTTGATTTATTTTAATATTTCATTTTTGATATAATGAAAGTTAAATTAAGGTTTATCATTTATGAATTATAAAAAAACTACTAGCTAGATCTCGTTCAAACCAATTTTCGTTGGTAGTTTTTATAGTAATGTACATCATATATTTTTTTTACAATTATCGTGCCCCTACTTTAGAAGTTAGAGGGGGGGAGACACACGTTTTGGCACTTTGGAAGAGTCTCTCTCACAAAAAAAAATTAGAAATTTTAAAGAAATTTTAAAATTTAGAAGGTTAGATAAAAATGATATTAGAAACCTCAATATGATTTTTAATGACCTATCCATAGATACCCCACACGCATAGGCCAGATGAAAAAATTTTTTTTTTTGTTTCATTTGTACCTATAGGGACCCCTAAAATTTTTAACAATTTCTCAATTTTTGTATCAAAATCTTAATGCAGTTCACAGACTACATCTACTTATCAAGTTTCAGTAGTATAGTTTCGGAGAAAAGTGACTGTGACATACGGACGAACAGACAGACAGACAGACAGACAGACAGACAGACATGACGAATCTATAAGGGTTCCGTTTTTTGACATTTTGGCTACGGAACCCTAAAAAGGATCAAAATGTTTTATTCCAATTACCCCGGTATTGCTAGAGTCAATTCATTTTCTCACTTTTTGCCATCAGATTCTGGTAGACCTATAATTATTATTATTACAGTACGTTTATGCTAAGTGAATACAAACTGTTCAGTTTTTTTACTTGAACTATAACTTTAGTGCAAAATGTCAAATCTTTAACGGTAACCATATCCGCTGAAAATGACCGTGACCGTGAAAAACTATGATTCACAGTGTTGTTATAAACAAATATTTTGTTGATTTTTACGGATAATTCAATCTTTTATGGCTGGTTTACACGTATTAAGTAGATAAATAGTTAACTAAATTTTAACTTAATTTTAAGTTACTTAATTGCATGTAAACACACAATTTAGTAGCAAGTAGCAAGTTGCAACTAAATTTTAACTTGCTACTTGCTACTAAATTGTGTGTTTACATGCAATTATTAGCTTAAAATTTAGTTAAAATTTAGTTAACTATTTATCAACTTAATACGTGTAAACCAGTCCTAACACTCTCAATCCCATTAACTTTAGCTTTAACAAAAAATAAACACAACAGACATCTGTCAAATTCTGTGGTCAAAGTTAAGGTTAAAGTTAAGTTAGCATTAACTATAACCATAACTTTAACTTTAACCACGCCTCTGGTGCAACCCACACTTACAATTTAAAATACAATATTATATGTATGTTTAACAGACTCTATTGAGTCAAACTTGTTACTACTATAGTAAGTATTTTCTCGTGTCTAGTAATGACTTGCAAGGCACTAATGGCAATCGTAATTTCTATTAGTCACAGTGCTGTGAGTGGTGACAATTAGTAGTTTCTACTTTAAACGCATAATGGCTGAATGATGTTTGGTCTCTCATTTGTACACAGGGTTGTCATTCAACAATGCTTTTTTTATATAAAATTAGAGGGCAAACGAACAAACGGGTCACCTGATGAAAAGCAATTTCCGTCGTCCGCGTAGAGTTGCAGGTGCGTTGCCGGTCCTATAAGAGGTCTAATAATATAGATCTTGTTGATCTGCGAATCAAAATCCAGTAACGGCCTGTGATTTGGCAGCCACAAACTTAGGTTTTCAGCCGTAAAACAAAAACTTATAAAATATCACCAACAAGTCTAAAACTCATATACCTAATATCACAAATTAATCTATTCTACAATCTACAGTCATTGGCCCACGCCAAATTCTCACCACTGCAATTCCTATGAGCCAGCTAGTCAGATTGATAACAGCGGGGCTAAAATGGTCACATTTAGCAATTCCTCTCAATCATTTCACAAAATGAATTGTCAAAACTGTCAAAATCACGAATGTCATATTAGTACGAATTTAGACTTCTGAATTGCCAACACAGTGTCAATCTTGCGATTTAAAAAAAAATATTCATAATAATATTATGATTCTTATGATTCTCCAGAGCGACCATTTTAGCCTCGCAGTACTCTTGATGTGATCTCATGGGAGTCATATAGCCAGATTGACAGGAGAAACCCTTTGATAATAATATGATCTCATGGGGAGTTATATGTCAGCCCCTCTTCCTCTCTCCTGTTGGACCGCGCATGCCATTAGGCTATGTCAGCGGGGCTAAAATGGTCACATTTAGCAATTCCTCTCAATCAATTCAGCAAATGAATTGTCAAAACTGTCAAACTGACAAATGTCAAATCAGTACAAAAATACAGAAATGAATTGCAAGCAGAGTTGCATTTTGCGATTTTAGAAAAATGAATCATATTATGATTCATATCATGATTCTTCAAAGCGACCATTTTAGCCCCGCAGCTCGTTTCGTGGTAGTCCTAGAGGCGGCACGGCGTGACGCGGCATCATCCGGCACCAATCGATTGCGTCCATTTCACGCCGCTGCATACTTGCGACGGCTTTTTGTACAGGACGATGGTAAATAGGAATTGAAGGAAGCAACTACTAACGAATGGGCGTGAGTTTTTTTTATGTTGCTTCTTATTATATACATTTTTGATGGATTTCACCGGAGTCACCTGCAGGCAGCGTTAGAGTTTAGTTGCTCTGGTTCTAAATTCAGCAAAATATAAAACTTTATTGTGTAAAAGGATGGAGGTTAAAAGTTTTATTGGTATTTCTCTCTTTTTTGAAGGGAGTTAGTCAGCTAGTCGGTAAGGTGAATTAAGTATTTCAACAATTTTTTTTTTGATAAATGGAAAGATCATAATATATACTTATAAGTTTTATAACAAAACATTTTTGTTTTATTTTTTTCGCAATAATTCAAAAGTTATTTCAAAATAAAAATTGGAAGACACGCCGACAACTCCGGCACTAACCCAAGGGCGTGTGACGTCATAATGTTTTTTCACCACAGAACAATAAAAACAGTAGTACTAACATGCCATGAATGTTTTTAATGGATGCGTACATCTAAACCCAAAGCCTTCAATTTATTAAAACCAAAACACACCTTCAGTACTGAAAATAGAGTTTATTTTACAATAAACAAAACGGGCATATTATTTCGAGTCAAGGGAGCATCAGGCATATTGTGGATTTACTAAAAAGTTTAGCTACGTACGTGGCATATTATAGTTAGCGCAGACAATTTTGACCTTAAACATCAACGAAATAAGGGTAATATTGCCGTATACTATTGAAATGTATTTAACATTGTGATGACTAGACATCGGATTATATGCATTTGCATACTTGCATATGCAAATGCAAATGCATATAATGGCACTTTTTAGGCGATAGTGCATATTTTGGCAATTTTTCGTTGATAGTGCATATTTCGGTAGTTTTTATGCCCTCATAGTCTCCAAAGTAGCTATCATGACACACACCGAGACCACAAAACAGAGGTAGGATAGATCAAAACACTAATATGTGGCTCCATCCCCATTAAATGAATGCAATACACCCGATAGGTAAACTAATACACCCGATAGGTAAATAAACTGTATCTTTCTACAAAACAAAATTTTTCTGTGTAGTTGGCAGTATTATAGTAAAAATTTGAATAAATTTTTACCAATCTTAAAATTCCATGGGCATTAAGATTTCTATCGAAAAATGTTGGTAGAAAATTATTATTGGTGCTGTAAGTATAAACAATTAACAATTCTGGATTTGATAAAATTTTAAAATTGACGCTTTTATTTACGGCACCACCAGAAAGCTCTTCAAAAAAAAATAATAAATTTTAATAATAAGTTAATTTTGATTGTGCATATTTTGTGCATATTTCGGCCATTTATCGTGCATACTTGCATGCATATTTGGGCACTTTGATCGTGCATATAATCCGATGTCTATTGATGAGTTACTTTTAGGGCTTATAAACCTTCTATTATGTGGTTTTTGGGTGCCCAATAAAATGTAGTGCTTTATTTTTAATGTTTTTTTTTTCTTTTTCAGGTAAGTTCGAGTTTTAATCGAGAACATAATGAGGTTTGAGTTGAGTACTCTTTTAATTTGAAATTGGAAAAAAATATTTTATTTTATTTGTAATTTATGGTAAAGCAGTTTTTATTTGCAGCATGCTATCATACAGGTCGGTAAAGTAATACGCTATGTTGTATTCTTCTATTTACTATTATAAATAATAATATTATATTCTTAGTTTAATGAGTGATGACACATCTCAATCATGGCGCGTTTATAAGTCACGTAAATTTCATGAATTTTTAATTGCTTATAATTAATTGAAAAATCATTTTTTTAAGGTTCTTGCATTAAATATCAATATTATTAATAATAAGGTTATAAAATACATTTAAAAAATGAATAATATATATATATATATATATATATACACATGATACTTAGGTTAATTAAAAAAGTAAAAAAAAAACACACTGTAAGTAGACAAAAAAAGAGTTGCAATAGTACGGGAGCGCGTTTGTAATTCTCTATTCATCCCAAAAAATCACCAACGCTCCTAAAGAAGTTTTTCAACTGACAGAATTCAGAACTTACCGATTACCACAGAGTACGCAATGTAGGATAACAAGACCGTAGGCCGTAATATAAAACAAGAACCATCCACAACGCATTGGAATGTTTAATCCTTGAACGGCTATTAGTTGATGTAGGGTTCTCGCTACTGGCGCGTAATTAAGGACGGTCCACTTTAATTGACTTTGCTCCCTTCGAACTGCATGTCGCCATTACATTTGAATTTCGAATTATTTGAAGTTAAAAAGAACGAGAAAAAATCGAAACTTAAAAAAAAAAAAAAACAACAGAAAAATCGAAACGTAAACTAGATGCTCTTGACACCAAAACTTTTTTTTTTCAATACCTACCATGTCACTTTTTCTCACTTCAGTAATACATATTAAAATGTAATGAGTAATGACTAATGAGTATTAATGAGTTAGGACACAGTTCTGCGGACTACAAACATAGGTCGGTCAAACTACGCCTAGTGCTTTTAGTTACACTCACACACCTAAAGATTACTATAAAAGTTCGCCTTACAAGACGTAAGTGAATATTGCGACTAAATTTTGCCTGCCTCACTTTTTGTTTGACAATGCTGAGTCTTTACTTTTTTCGCTCTAATATTCTGTCAGAGTTTTCGAGCTTCGAGAAATGTCTAGAAATAAATAATAACAGTAGATTGGAATTTTCTTTTGAATATTACTTCTTTGTCTGGACTGCGGGCTATCTGATGGCTAAAAGGACACAAATAATCTTTAAAGAATACAAAGAACACTTTTCATCAGTTGTACTTTAAAGTATAATTTGAGCAAAGCTCTTTCGCCGGGGCTAAATCTGATGTGGTGTGCGGTGACGGCTCCTAAATAGAACTTACCACAGAACATCTAATTCTGTGACGAGATATTTTTGTTTGTTTGTCGTTTCGTCATAATGTTGTAAACTAAAATTAGCTTAGGTCATAAATTATTCACTTTAAATTTTCAGGTTTTATATTGTACTAGCTGTCCCGGTGAACTTCGTGTCACTTTAAAACCTTCCCTGGACTTCTACGAATATTTATCCAATACAATTTTATCCAATACAATTCTGATAATTATTTTGAACTCTGTAAACGGCATCACTTGGTTCCGCTCAAGATCAGACGCGATGTTGCCGATTTAGTTTTTCTTTTGAAGATAGCCTCCAATAAAATTGATTCCCCCGTAATTTTAGAAAAACTTAATTTAAATGTACCCTCTAGAATCTTTAGATTTAACCCCCCTATATTTGTACCAGTAGTTTCGACTAACTACCGTAAGAACTCGTTTATCTTGCGCGCAGGTAATAACTTTAATAATATTTCTAAATCTGTAGACTTAGACCTGTTCGCAACTAGCATTGTAACAGCCAAGCGACTGCTTTATGAATACTTGCTCCAGTAATGTTTGTTCATACAACTGTTACTTATATTTAGGCTTTATTTGTTGTTTGTTATTTGTGACAGATGTTTACGTGTAGCGTTAAAGTTTAATGTTAAGTATTTGTGACTCTTCAGTCTCACTTTACACATTGTAATTTATTTAGTAGTATGTGGCGCCTGCTATGTCTGAACTTTTAGATTACTTATCCTGTATATTTATTTGTGAGGACCTGTAATTGGCTTCTTATTTTCTAGATTAAGTTATTTACTGTTTTTTTATTGATAGCTGTTGGTCTTCCTGACTTCATAAAAATAAAAAATAAAATAAAATAAAATATTTTAAGACTAAAATCAGCCCAATCCGTTCAGCCGTTTTCGAGTTTTAGCGCGACTAACACATTTGAAAATCCATTTTTATATATATAGACTAGATGACGCCCGCAACTCCGTTGCGCCAAAACTCGTTTATCGCGCGGGAACCGTGCATTATTCGGGGACGAAAAGTATCCTATGTCCTTTCCCGGGACTCAAAGTATCTCCATGCCAAATTTCAGCCAAATCGGTTCAGCGGTTTGGGCGTGAAGAGGTAACAGATAGACAGACACACTTTCCCATTTATAATATTAGTTTTATTTTCATGAGATAATATTATGACAAGACGTGACAAAACTTTTGCCGGTACTCTCGGTACATTGTATTTTTTTAATTAAAAAAAAAACAACGACCAAAAGCAAAAAAGACGGATAGCATTAGCTCATAAGGTTGTTGAAAACAGGTGTCAAGAATTTTCTTTCCGTAGTACATCACCCCACAATGTGTTAGGCATCCATTACACGATTAGCTTCAATTCCGTCAATCATGAATTATGTTTGACTGATGGTGACTGGTGGACTGACGAATGATATTAGACGGTCACTAAATTCTCTTCAGTTTTATGTCAGTCAAAGCCAAAATTTTCAAAGGTATACGTATTACGTTCCTATTTTTTTTTACTATTTTGTCAGATGTGACAACACTCAAAATTTGTGACTGATGGTTGCATGAAGCAAAAATCAAGATATCCAGATTTTCGCCAATCAACTTCATGCAACCATCAGTCACTGCATTAGACGGTAGGTTATTCAACAATCACAGTCATGGCTGTGGTAAAACTGGCAACAAAACCTACCGTGTAATGGATGCCTTACCTAGAGTAAACATTTGGGCCAAATTGTGGTAAGCTGTGGCATTACTCACAGGCCGCACGATGATTCGTCCTGAATACTAACGTCATATTAAACAATATACTACTTTAATTGTTAAAATTCTACGAACGGTTCACTGTGTTCCTCATTAGTCATTCAATATTATATTAAGACTTAAGTGCTTCTTAAACGGTTAAAAATTGGGAAAGTTTTACTTTAGGTAAGTACACATACTAAGTGTGTACCTAAAGTAAAACAATAATATTGTTATTGTTAGTATTTTTGTCATTTTGCTAGCACGTCAGATATATATTTTGTATAACACCCCAACGCAACTAAAGAGTTCCCTTTAAAATATTTTAAAACTATGTTTTCTTAATTCGGCAATATTATAAAGTTAACGTTATAAATACTATAAAGTTTTTTTTTTTATATTTAAAATAAAATAAAAAAAAAACAGAAAAAAGAAATTTAAATTTCAAATTTTAAACAAGGAAGTATTACGACCTCGCACTACAAAGTCTTCCGATATAGACGAACGACCAAAGGTAACAAATAATATTATGAAGAATTTTAGTCACGTAAAATAAGTTGAGGCTACCATCGAGGTCTGGTAGACATAAATGGCACAAAGACCGGTAAATACCAACCACTACTTCAAAACCTTGAAAACTTTCTGATTGAGTATGTTAAAAACCACTATTATTACAGGGTGGTTAGCCACTTTCACAGTGAAATCTATACAGGGGACTTATACACTAGAGTATTATCAATTTGTTTTGTTACACTCTCTATACGGTTCTCTTGAGTGAATTTTTATCATTTTTTTAATTCGGCACCAGTGTTATTTTTTTGTTTTCAGTTTAAAAATAATTGAAATGAATAAAATTACCGTTCGATACCAACTTAAACAGTTTTAGATCCAAACTAAAGTTTAAACTTCAAATAGTTAACAGGGGTAATATAGTTTTAGTGCAACACTTTTTAGTTTGAACCCGAGCCCCCCTTCTGTAAGAGCTCTTGGCTTACATCTGTCACACGCAGAGGGACGAGATATTTCACACTTTTTGCTTTGAGGGAGATTGCTGCTGAGAGGGATTTCTGCATTTCACGCACTTTTCTGATAAAATTGTGCGCTCCATATAAAACTATAAACTTTAAATATAAAATTAATCTATTTAAAATAATTACTTCGCAGTTTAATGTTACAATGGCTGAAAAAATTGGGTGAATTAGGTATATGTATGAAATAATTTTCTATGAGTTATAGCTTCCTCCCTTTTTGTCTTAAAAAAATACAGGTGTATCGTACAACGCGTTTAGCGCTTTTTTATGAAGCAGCTGATTTTTTGGAAGATTAGTCGCGACACTTGTAAACTAAATTTGCCATAGTAGCTTTTATAATTAACCGACTTCCAAAAAACGAGGAGGTTATATGTTCGGCTGTGGATATTTTTTTTTATTTAATGTGCTTTTTTGGTACCGAGTACCGACCCTATTAGTTACCTCTTTGGTAATCATTGTTAAAAAATCTAACAACTGCTCCTTAGTTCCAAAAAGAAATCTCACTTTCTCAATACTAAATCTCTACTCTACTTTTTGCTCTACATGTCCTAGATTTATATTCTGAACATATTTCCTTAAATTGTCTAAAGAAAGTCATGGAATATAATTCAAATATTCCAGTAAAAAGATCATTCGAGAAAATTTCAATCATTATTTTAAATTACGAAGCTTTACTTATACCTTTCACTTGCGATTGGCGCTCGTTATCATTAAATATCACTTTTTCACTTTTTCAATCGCCACTCCAACAGAATTGCGTATTCACGAATGTTTAAATAAAGTACTCATGAAATATGAATTGCCAACATTGATGTCCAATACGTGGATGTCTCTAGCTACCAAAGCTTTTTAATTTCATTCGATGTTACTATTAAATATCCTATTACTATTTGACGCTGTTCTTGTTTTCAATATATTACAAAAAGCCAAGCGGTCCTTGTGTTATTCGCTGTTCCAATAAATTCATTAGTAAGGAGGTTTGACGTCAAATATAATATTCTCTACAAAAAGATTTATCTTATCAGCTAAATATAGTTGTTGGGGTGGGAGGTCCATAGAGAATACATCAATGAAGCTTATCGCAGTTTTGCGCTGAGTCAGTATTTCAATACTCAGTACGGACGTGGATCTACCGTATTCATGTACAATCGGCAACATCTTCTGGGCCACTTTCGTCCTTATTCCTTGGCAATAGGGGTCAATAATAGCCCCAGGATGTCGGCGACTGTACCCACTGTCTGCGCCGAGTCGCGTCGCCGATGCCCTGAACGGCCTATTGTCTCTGTTAATATGCAATGAATATAGGGTTGCTTCTAATTGGATTACTCAGACTTTTTTAATATTTGTCCTTTTTGGTTATTTATTTTTACTAGACAAAATATAAAAGTTAATTGCTATTCATATTTCATGTTCCAAAAAGTATCAAATTTTTAATTCAATGTAAAATGTATTAAAAGGTAACTAAAAACATGATATTGGATACTTTATTCATAAAATGCAACATGACCTTCATACAAATTAAAAAATAAGGTATGCTTCTGAACCTAAGTAATATTTTATCAAAATGAAAATAATACAAGCGAAAAATCTACCGCATACCACTTATAGAGTTAAAGCGTAGCGTAGAGGTTCTCAAAATAAGTTACTTTTTCAGGAGTCCTAAAAACAGTTGTCGGACAGCGGCGAAATCATTTATTTCCTAATAAATTTTTAGTTAAATTGTTGCTAAAATTGCTTCCTAATGAATAGGGTTTCTATTCATAATTTTATTTATATGCATTGCATAGGTCATAGGTAGTCAGAACATTTATTTATATTATGCATAGAATAAGAAATTAGTCAGAACATACGTAAAAACATTTTTTTTTTCTTTATTTAGGGAGCTTAGTCAACATTGACTATGTCGCTCCATTAGAACAACAATTAAACATTTCATGTAAAATGTTGCCAAGACCACCACATAAGGTCATAAAAGATATCAGATCATGTAGAGCCAAGTTTCTGAATCTACACGGCCTTTCTCTAAAGACCCTAACTTCAAGAAATTTTACATCAGAACATTAGTAATATTGTGATTTGCCTAGAGGCAGCCCTATGGTTTTGTATGCAGCGGTCGCGGGCGAAGCGTGGCGCTCGCGCCAGTGCGTTACGTCTCTTCCGACTCGACACACATCTCTTCGGAGGTCGTCGGAAAGCCGCGGGTCTCGTCGGAAAATAGCGAGTTTGGTCGGAAAACATCGAGATTTGGTCGTGAACTCGCGAGTGTACTCGCAGCTTTATTAATTTAAAGTGCCCGCAGTGCAGTGAGTGTTGTATAAGTGATATCAGCTGATAGTTGTTGTTTGGAATGTTTACTTGTTTTGATTGATAAAATAAAGTAAAATATCATTAAAATCGGTACGTATAATAATAGTGGATTTAACATCCATTAATAGACAATTTAAATTAATTCAAAATATAATAATAAAGTCGTTTGTCAAAGGCGGCACTGCCTATTACATAAATTGCATCTTATTAATCTTAAAAACTAGTTTAGGCCTAGAATTATGAGCGAAAGTTACGGAAAACTGAAAAGAGAGTTCGGTTTGAATAATCTCGCAATTCAAATGCTAATGCTGGACATTACTCTATATATTGAAGCAATAAAACCACCCGCCTATGAAGTTATTCAGAATTTCAGAGGGAAAATACATTGTTAAGGAAATATGTATGAATCTTCCACTTAAACTTCTGAGAAATTACTTAATTGTAAAGATTCTTTTTCGTTTTTCCAATGTAAAGGAAAAATTCGTGAAAATCTGCGGATTTCAGAAGATAAGAATGGAATTGAGAAGTATTAAGTGTGGTAGAGTACATTCAAAACCTAAGTTATAACCCTTCAGACCTCAGTCTATACTCTCCAAAACTAAGTCTCCGGACCTAAGCCCTAACTCTCCAGACTTAAGTCCTAATTCTTCCCATCTTTTACCCGAGCACCAGTAGTGATCTTGTTAATAGTGTCAGTTTGAGTTATCATATCATCCACATCTTTAATCACCATCATTGATCACTTAATCCTGGTCAACGTGGTGATGATGAGGATTTTCCACTCCCAAGCTAGTCCACTGGGGAGTGATAGTAGAATATATATTATGTTAGAATTTGTGCTAACTAGTGATCCATAGTCCACAGCGATAATAAGGACTGTTATCATAAACTACACAATAGAACTGCACACAATGAGTAGGAGTGCCTATGCTTAAGTTTACTCATGCAGTCATTTCATAGATGGCTATGAAATGACTGCATGAGTATCATGCATGTATGCATCATCTATATCTACTCTATCACCATCTTCGTCATCATCATTTGGTATCAATGTTGATCTGTACTATGTTTAACGGGCCTTTCCATGTTCGCCAATGACGGACCAATATACGAGCGTCAACGAACTGTAGAGCGGGTATATGATTGTCCATAATTCATAGCGATTCTCCATGCTACGAATGTAATACAGATTTGCAATTGTAGTGACAATCATGGTTATCCATCGTTGTAATGAGCCACTTTAAAAGGTTGGAAGTAGTTTAATATTAATTAGGATTGTCGCAAATAAATCATTATCTGACTAAAATGACATTTTTATTTGTTCATTAATATAAAAGAACATCCAGATTTGGATTTTATATTTTGGTTTTTTTTTTAATTAAATAAGGGGGCAAACGAGCAAACGGGTCACCTGATGGTAAGCAACTACCGTCGCCCATGGACACTCGCAACATCAGAAGAAGAGCTGCAGGTGCGTTACCGGCCTTTGGATGTTATGCGACGATCATACTTAAAAAGAAATACATCAACTCCTAGTTTTACTCATCAATAGTAGATTAACAAAATCTTCTCCGCTTTTTTCTAAAAAAAAAGGGATTATTAAATGTTATATTATGTGTCGTAAGTCAAGCATGACGAAAGTTTTTATTGAAAGAAAATGGGATGCATTGGTTTTACGTCGACAAAATTTAATCACAGTTCTCTTGCGCTATTTCTCTTAAAAAAGATAACTAAAACTGAAAATTAACACGTTCAGAAACCGTTGTGAGTTGTGACCTCTGGTTATATTCCGTTACACATGGAGCTAAACTGCAAAATTGATTTTTTACATCATGACTTTCTTTGTTGCATAAATCTTTTCGTGTTTATCTCGCGGTTAACTTCCGTATTTTGATGATATAATCGAAATATCATCGATCGATATAATCGAGTCGAAAATCGGTGACTTTCTTAAGTTTTATGTATTCAAATCCTATAATTAATTAGATAGTACCCTCATAAAATAAGATTAGGTGAGGAAATTCATGTCTTTTTTGTATAAATTAATAAATTTTGACTATAATTTGTATTACAGCTACTGTAAAATTGCCATAGATGATGGCTATAATGGTTTAATTCTTATTACCTTACGGCCATTAATTTTAAGGCGACTAACTCACCATAACTTTATTATTTACGCAATATGAAAATAAGTTGGCCGTTGGCTTTAATTTAATTTAGATAATAAACTAAAAGACCAATATTTAAGTACTTATTATGAATAGTGTCCGACCGAAACTCATTTTTTAGCAGAAACCGAAACCGAAACCGAACTTTCGGCCTTGCTCTCAGTTTGGATCGAAACCGAAACCGAAACTTGATAAAATATTTAAAATGACTATTACTTACTAAATTCTACTGTTCTGTAACATTTGTTAACTCATAAGAAAAAGTGCCAAATTGGATTTTTTATATTTTTTGTGACATTTGTTAAAATAAATATTATTAATTTTAGACTCAAATATTATGTTCCCTAGAAACTTTTCAGTATAATATTCCGTTTTTTATACGATTCCAAGTTTTAATGTACTAGAACGAAGCATAACCTGAAAAACATGAACAGAATGTATTTCAAGATATTTACAATTGCAAAACAATCAATTGCAGTCGTATTCTTTGTATGAGAAACACGGGCATGTATGTCTCACAGACCGCGGTCGAAGTTCGAAACTTTTACGAAAAATTACTTAGTAAACTTGTAATTTAACAGAACTTAAAACAGAATTAGAAGGAAAAAATATATAAATTAGCTTTAAAATTTGATATTTTTGTATTTAGATGATAGCTTGTAGCATGCCTCTTTCATAAGTACGTGAGATAAAAGGCACCCATATTTTTTTGTTTTTAATTGGAAGTTTATTTCAAAGGCTTGAGAAATCCTTTTATTTGTCGGTGCAAGTAATTTTTTCGTTCTTACTTAATAAATTTTCCGCAAATACAGCAAAAACTTTTTACGTCCATTTTACACATTTTTGAAGATATTTTTACGCTTTAAAGTACATAAAAAACTCATAAATTGTCTAAAAATTAAACACGCACAATAAGTGCTTATCCCCAAACCCCTATATCTTGGTCACGACGAGTGTCTCTGAGATTTTTTAAAATTTTAAATTTTTATTTATCTTCGCCTAGAGCTAGATAATAAAAGCATACTTTCTTTTTTAATTTATATTTTTGGTTAATTTTCAATGCAAATAATCGGATTTAATAGTCATTAAGTAACAGGCACAAGAAAAAATATTTATTATTATATATAATATTTATTAAAAACATTTATTATTAAAAAATGTTTCTCATTAAAATATAACTTGCAACTGAAAATTCCATTGCTAAGTGCGTAATTTAAATTGCAGACAAATTGGTATGATACGAACTTAAAATACAATGTATATTGTACAGTCTGTACAATGTACATAAATATAATTTTAATGATATGATGCTATTTATGAATGAATTATCAATTAGTCTGGACAATCGTCCGCGTACTGCAACTATATTTAAATGAGTCATCGCTAAAATTTGCATGTACCCGCCAGCTACTGTATCTATTTACATAATATTCCCGAAACGACTGCATATTTCACAGGGATGAAAACTATGATATATATGTCCTTTCAGGGGATTCAAAGTATTTCCATACAAAAGCTAACTAGGTAAGACGTTTGAGCGATGAACATGACAGACTAAAAGACACAATTTATTATGAGTAATGATAATCTTATAAGAAAATACTAGCTATTTGACCGAACTTTGCTCGGTATTCGATAAAATATGAATAAAATGACATTTTCTAAAAATGATTCCTAGCTAGATCGATTTATCGCCCCCGAAACCCCCTATATACTAAATTTCATTCAATTTCACATACCCGTGTGTATACTAGAGCAAGCGAGAGAAATGAGTGGCTCGATTTTTATTCGGCGGTATCCGCGTTTCTGACATTTCACTAGATTTAGTTTAGTGAAATGACATATCACTAGATTTTTTTAGTAAGAAGACGTAACAAACAAGAATATTCGGCATCTACCGGAAGTTCGTGATATCTCTAGGGATATCGTGAAATCCCTGATATCCTCTTTTCCCTGCGACATATACATATATATTAGAATTGCTCGTTTAAAGATATAAGATATTATAATATTAACATTTTAACACAGGATAACAGAACTTTGTAAATTATCATCATATCATTTAAATGCTTTGACTGGAAAACTTTTTAGCTCACACCTAACTAATCATTATAATATACATAAACCAAAGTGCACCCTTTATATTATGTTAATTATATTTGTAGAAGCATACATAAACTATAAAACGCCTAATTATATTAAAATAGTTGAGCTATTTTGAGGACAACCTCCAAATAGCTCTATTTTAGAACCAATGCAGTGGTAGAGTCATAATGTAGCAGATTTACTACTCGAGATAAAAATAACATTACGAAAATATTAGGTAATCAAAAGGTAGTAAAAAATTAAGCTATTATCAAAATAAAAGGTAGTATAAATTAAAGGTGCTAAAAATAAGGTATTAAAAATAGCAAAGTAGTAACTAGTGTTTAGGCTCGATCAATGCTGGAAGTCTACAATTATGCTCGCTGGCTGAGCCATCGATTTTGGCAACTCCCAGTATTATTATAACTTATAGTCTAGTCTGGCTTTTAAAAGCCTCGTCTTGCTGCGTTGACAGTTCTTTGACTATTGGAAATGAGGAAAATGTGAAATATTTTCCGACTCCATTTAAGGTTTAATATTTATAAGTAAAAGTTGTACTTATACATCTCTTTATGAGACGACACGTTTCTTACCAAAATATGCCAAGTAATACCTATAATATAAAATCTTTTATTTTGTTTCTGTATGTTAAGTGACGATTTAACGTTGGTACTTTTCTTTGAGTTGTAAATCGGTTTTATGCACAACCTCTGTAATGCTAGCGCTCGTGTGATCTACCTGCACAGGTAAAAGTTAAAACTGAACAGGCAAACCGGAGCGTGTATGTTACGAAAGTATGGAAATTTCCTTGCTGTATCAGGCAGACAAATTACCTATGAAATGTACTATGTAATAATAATCTTTTGTTTTAACCGACTTCCAAAAAAGGTGGTCTTGTGTTCGACTTATAGTTTTTGTTTCAACGCATTCCTGTGCTTAACATAACTCATGAGAAATGTCTAGGAGTAATTATAATGTAAATAATGCAGGCTCACAAAATGCTTACATCCTCTCAGACAACACAAGATGTCGCTTAACATTCGCTCTACCATACATTTAATAGTATTATTATGGTAGCTGTTTCAATGCACCAGAAAATCTTTCATACCAAATATTTTTGCAAATAAAAGGGGTGTAACCCCGTTTTTGCCTCTTTATTCCTTCGGTGTCAGGTAAAAATATACTGTTGCTTCAAAACAGTTAAAATTAGAATAGGTTTTCTGAGATTTAGAACGATTTTGTAAGGATTGCGTGTGACATCAAGATTGTAAACTTTTAAACATTTTAATCGTTGATATCGTAAACAGCTCGGTTTTTCCATTTTCGTAAGACCGGCAGTCTGATTTTAATTTTAAAATACGTTTTAAAATGCGGGAATTAAAAAGCTTACTACTTACGTTTGGAAATCGGCTGCCCAATATCGTCCTAATTAATAATTATAGGTTATTCCGATATATTTCAAGATTTCGAACAGTAACTGTTATGAGTTATGACTAATTATGAATATAAAATATGGAATTTCCAACTTAGATGACTTCAAAATTATGAAGATTGAGTACAGAAATAGTTGAGTTTTAGCCGAATTCGGAAAAAGGCACCATGAGATAGGAAAAATTATTTAATACTTTTTAGTTCATATTATAAGGATGTTATTATTGTTTTTACCTTGGAAGTCGGTTTTAATTTTTTGTTAAAAATAATAATTTCACTCTTTTTAGTTACCTAGTAAAATCATCGCGTACTATACGTAGATTAGGGCCGATTCACACCGAATGGCAGAGGCGAGGCGAGCAGTTTCAGTGTCATATTATGATTTTAAACTTTATCTTCATTATTGTAATACATTGCGTCCACGGGCGGCCGTAGATTTCTCAAGCGATATTATCTATTACAATAATGAAGATAAAGTTTAAAATCATATGACACTGAAACTGCTCGCCTCGCCTCCGCCATTCCGGTGTGAATCGGCCCTAATACACCTGTATACTATTCTACGTATCTTATTACAATTTGTTAACAGTCACACTTACAAAATATAATATCAGCTGCAGATAATTTTAAACAATACATTTAAAAAAAATCGATGTGGACACGTGCTAGGGCCGCGCCAAACCGGAATTTTAGCAGCGGCGAGGCTTTCATATGATTTTAAACTTTATCTTTATTATTATAATACATAGTATCGCTTGTGAAGTCTACGGCCGCCCGTGGCCGCGATTGGTAAGTGTGACAGCTGTGCACTCTAGCATGTTACTTGCATTATCGAAGCAACTTACTTCTCAGAAGTAATGTGAAATGTGTGCCTTACGCTCTGAAGATAAGGTTGAATATTTTGTTATGTTCAATTTTGGTGACATTGGTGACCCTGACGTGGTAATGATGATGATGATGATGAATGTAATTTGTATAGTAGCATATGCTTTCAGTTCTTAAAACAGCGCCTAAAGCCCCAAACTTGTATCTATAAGGAATCCGGAGTTCTCTTAGTATCTTCGGAACCATAGTATACCTTGGTGCAGAATCTTGCGTTTTGGTAGCTTAGGATGCTTCTCATAAAACCAAAATCACCATATGTTTCCATATAAATTTCGAGGAGTTCCCTCGATTACCTACTCACGGATCCCATCATCAGGTCACCACTTTTGTGAACATGGTACCAAATTGGAGTGAAACCTAATACAACAAAACAAAAATTTCGAAAATCGGTTCACAAACGGCGGAGTAATCGTTGAACATACAAAAAAAAATCCACAGCTGAACATATAACCTCCTCGTTTTTTGGAAGTCGGTTAAAAATATGGAATTTCCAACTTAGGTGACTTAAAACCTTTTAAGGAGATAAACATAGAGCCTAGAATTCTGTCACGTTATAATATGTCGAGGGGATGCTTAGATACATTTTCGAATGACCCCTTTAAAACTGAACTTTATTTACTACAAAAGAAGATACACGTTGAATTGACAGAATTGCCGTCTGCAGTATTGGTGGTATTGGGCTGTCAATTCCAATTTGGAATAGCCCGTTAAAAAAAGAACATATATTATATGGTCGAATTGAGAAACTATTTTTGGAAGTCGGTTAAAAACTGCATCGCATCGACTTGTCACGTTGCATGTGAACTGAGCCTTATGCTATAGGTACTATAGAAAGGCCGAATATTTATTTCTTTTACCCCTTCATTTCGAACTAACATGAAGGGTAAAAAGTGAGAAATTCGTCCTCCTTTCTTTCTCTGAACTTGTATTAACAATTCTCGGTACATAGGTTTCTCCCTCTATATAGAGCTGTATGTGGCGCTTTTCCTGTTTTCATTTCCCATTTGTGAGGTATTGACTCAGCTTTCTGTGTTGGAATTTTCATATTCTCGGAAATAAAGCCGGGCGCAAACTTTATATCTAAGTTATTGGTGTTAAACTTTATTTTCTAAAGTATGACTTGCAACGTTGCAACTTGCAATGGCTGAACCAAGTTCCTTAAGTTATTTATAAGTTACTGTTTATTTTTACGTAGGTCCTGAGATTTGCTCGAAAAAAGATAGAATAATACAGGCGATCATTGAAAAAATTTATGAAAACCTATAAATGACTAAGAAGTGTCTTGTTTTCCCAAGGTGACAGAACCGATTATCTTATATATATAAAAGAAAGTGGTGTTAGTTACACTACTTATAACTCAAGAACGAATGAACAGAATTGGCTGAAAACTGGTGGAGAGATACTTTGAGTCCCGGAAAAGAACATAGGATACATTTTGTCCCGGAAAAATGTACGGTTACTGCACAATATACTTTTGTGATTTGCGCGTAAGCTATTCAATAGATTTTGATAAAATTTGGTATGGAGATACTTTGAGTCTCGGGAAAGGACGGGATACTTTTTGTCCCGGAAAATATATGGTTGCCGCGAAATAAACTTTTATGATTTTCGCCTAAGCTATTCAATATATTTGGATGAAATTTGGTATCGAGATACTTTGAGTCTATGGAAAGAACAAGGGATACTTTTTGTCCCGGACACTTCCCGCACAATAAACTTTTGCGATTTTCGCCTAAACTATTCTCGGGAAATTACAAGGGATACTTTTTGTTCCGGAAAATGTACGGTTCCCGCACAATAAACTTTTATGATTTTTCGTCTAAACTATTCAGTCTATTTTTATGAAATTTGGTATGGAGATAGGTACTTTCGAGTCTCGGGAAAGGACAAGGGATACTTTTTGTCCCGGAAAATGTACGGTTCCCGCACAATAAACTGATTTTCGCTTAAACTATTTAATCTATTTTGATGAAAGGCATGGAGATACTACATTTTAATCTATTGTTCTCTTAATTATACCAATTCGAATTTAATAATCATCGCTAAGACAGGACAACGTCTGTTGGGTCAGCTAGTAATATATAAACTAGATGACGCCCGCAACTTCGTTAAGCCAAAATTCATTAATCGCGCGGGAACCGTACATTTTTCCGGGATGAAAAGTATCCTATGACCTTTCCCGGAACTCAAAGTATCTCCATGCCAAATTTCAGAAAAATCGGTTCAGCGGTTTGGCCGTGAAGAGGTAACAGACAGACAGACAGACAGACACACTTTCGCATTTATAATATTAGTATGGATAGTAATTTATACACAAATTTGTCTCGTATAAAGCATACGATTTAAACCCATAATAATTTTCAAAACTTTACGATGCTGCTAGAAGTAAGTATATAAACTTTTACCGCAGCCATTTTTATCTCTTCTTATTTTCCGGATTCCACCACATTCGTCAGGCGTGTAAATCAACGGGGTAGTTGATAAATGCATCGCTTAGCGGCTAAATTGCCAGCTCAGCTAAGGGAAGGGGTCCTCAGATCCCCTGAATTCATTAGGTAGTATCCGCGCCTGAGGGGTCCTAGACGCCCTTTACCAGGGACCCCTTGTTTTAAGTGCACTGCACGGTAAGATGCGTTTGGAAACGTTTATGCCAAAATAACCCTTAGGTGTTTGTGTTGTTGTTTAAAATATTTTTTTAATAATGGTAATTTCAATACTACTAGATGACGCCCGATTTGTAGGAACCGTACATTTTTTCGAAACAGAAACTATCCTATATCCTCAATCCTGTACCGGGACGCAAAGTATCTCCATTCCAAATTTCATCAAAATTGGTTCAACGGTTTAAGCGTGAAGAGGTAACAGAAACTTTCGCATTTATAATACTAGTAAAGCTACTAAACTACTAGTAAAGTATGGAATAAAGTGTGGTTGGATTATGTGGTGAGGCCAGTCAAATTCATAAACAAATTTTGGGACTTGCTTCATAGTTTGGACAATTTTATATTTAATGGCAATTTAAAAACAATAAAGACGAAGCCCTGCAATGGGACACTATAGGCTAACAATGATATTCTACTAAATACAGATATGTTACATTCATACTATTTTCCGGCTTAATTTGATTCCGAACAATTTTCAAATTCAATTGTCTAATTTGACAGATAAGTGAAACAAAAGATACGAAATGCCATTTACATAAAAGAGACAGACTAAATAAAAGACGGGCCAATTGGCCCATATTTATGGTTTTTAGGGTTCCGTACCTCAAAAGGAAAAAACGGAACCCTTATAGGATCACTTTGTTGTCCGTCTGTCCGTCCGTCCGTCTGTCAAGACCCTTTTTCTCAGGAACGCGTGGAGGTATGAAGCTGAAATTTATATCAATTACTCAGGTCTACTGTCCCTTGAAGCTGTGAAAAAATCAAACTTCTAAGCCAACGCAATCAAAAGATACAGCCGTTTATGCCGCAAATTTTCGACACTTGCAAGGGAATCAAAACCTACAGGGTGCTTCCCGTGAACTCAGAATCTTGAAATTTGGTACGAAGCAACGTCTTATAGCATAGATAAAGGAAAAATTACGAAAACCATAAATTTTTAGTTACATCACATAATATATTTTTTTTTAATAATTTTAAACTTACTACCCATTTCCTCATAAACGCGTAGAGGTATTAAATTGAAATTCATACCAAATACTCAGGTCTATAATACCTTTAAGCTGTAACAAAATCAAACTTCTATGACGAACTTTGTAAACCTTGCAGGTTTGTACGGAACCCTCGGTGCGCGAGTCCGACTCGCACTTGGCCGGTTTTTTATATAATATCATTCATAGGCTAATTAAAAAAAAAGATGAAGACTCAAGAATTATTTAATTAACACATTTCAATAATGGCACACTAAGTAATTACTAATGTACTAATATTAAACAGTATTTACCTCTTATAGAAAATAAACTTTGTTATCAGTATTTACATGACTTACTGATAAACCGTTAGGTTATTAATAGTTAACTAATCGTCTACATATAATTACTAGACAATGTAGTAAATATAGCACCAAAAACACTCGTGTCTTAAATCAGTTTAGTTCTGAAAGCTTTTAAGCTTTGAAAAGTTTGCAATGAGACCAAAATTATAACAACTGCGTTGCGAAACAACGTCACAGATTTTGTTAAAACTTTGCACATATTGTAATAAGCAAAGTTGTAACAAACCACAGGAAATGATACAGGCATCATCGCCTTGAGAAAAAATATTTTTATTTTGCGCATGCAAAGTAGTAGAAAACATATATTTAAAAATTAATTATTATTTTTATAAATAAAGTTTATAGGGTTTATAGCTATATCTCTACCATTCCTACACTCTATAGTATAGACTATAGAGTATATACTATACCCTATGTCATGGACTATAGACTATAGAGTCTATACTCTATGACATAGAGTATAGGGACAAATACAAATAGCATTTGATTGCAAGTTAACCAATATGTAAATATCTAGTAATGCGATGTGAGCCACTTGTAAACAGCTTATCTGCAATTGTACGAGTGGCCGCCATGCGGGTATTTCCTCCAAACACAGATAAATCACAATTATTTTTGTCACACTTTTGTCGCTGTCTCGATAATCTTAAATATTTCGTTTTAACAAAATGAACATAATATTCCCTATAATATATGCATACTAATTATATAAATCTGAAAGTGTATTTGTCTGTCTGTCTGTCTGTTACCTCTTAACGCACAAACTGCTGAACCGATTTTGGTGAAATTTAATATGGAGATACTTCCATAACGCAAGGTCCCTACCCTTTGGTTCAAAAGAAAACTTTAACTTTTTCTAGGTCAAAATTTATCTCTTCACTAAAAGTTATTTTCGGTATTGTCAGATGAGTCATGTGCACGAAAACTTTTTCGAAAATAAAATAATCATGAGAAACTTTTACCAGCACTAAATTGTATGTAAATGTAGAGAAATTAAGGCTTGTTAAAATCTTTATGACAAAGTAACAATGAGGCTCTTACCTTGCCAAATCCCAACAGCTTATAATGTTGTTTTCACTTTATTAAAAAGTTTTTATGTACGTGTAGAACATTCACTCTTTATACTGTTTAGTTAGAAAATTTCAATATTGCTTGACTATAAGCTAAATTGTTTGTGATAATTGCTATATTATTATTGTCTTTTTCTGAGAGAAAAAATATTTTTCATTAAACTCTTTCTTTCTTTCATTAAACTTGCTCGATATACGCCTAGTCACTTAGGTCGATTCAGACTGCAACGCGACGCGTAGATGCATTTCTAAAGTATGGATTTGACAGACTTCAATAATTGTGTTTTACGAGAGACGTCTTGCAAACCAGTCAAATCCATACACATTTAAAAATGTAGTTGCGCGCCGCGTTGCAGTCTCAATTGACCCTTAGGCTTTTGATAGTACTTATCTATTCAACAGATTGGTTATTGTTTCATGTGTTTGATATCAGCCAATATATCAAACACATAAGCCTATCCAAAGTGTGAATAGACAAACTCTTGTCAGAAACTTCAGAAATCGGCCGTATAGCCTACCCTTTGTTGACAAACTCTCCTTATTATGTAGAAATCTCCTTATTATGTACCATGTTTTGTTGTCTATAGTCTATACTAAGTTATATGAGTCATCGGGTAAAGCTTTGAAATAACTTAATTATCATAATTTTAAGTGACATCACTTATGTTGGTATTGAAATGTCAGACGAAGACTATTTAATATAATTAAGTGGACATTAATCACAGAATACTTATAACAGACTTCTCTTAAAAGATGTGATTCTCCTGAAATATTTTTCTATGCTGTGCGGCATCTGTGCGGTCTTAAACTTTTTTAATTTAATATTTTAATGCTATTTGTTTATTTTAATTTTAAATGTTGGTATGCCACAGGATTAGAGTTCACACCTAGAAAACAATAAAAAGAAATCAATAGGTACTCAGAATCTGTATTGACGCGTGGCTCATTTGTATTCTTTAAATAATGTTGAAATTAGAAAGCAGAAACTGTATCTGTAATGTAATTAATATAAATATGTCGGGTAAATGACTTATTGATTTTATTACTTACATTAAATATGATGTTAACTTTATTATTCTCACGCATAATTAAATGTTTTATGGTTAGTAGTTTTATAATTTAAAATTTAAATCATCATTGGCAACAGAAATAATTTAAATAAAGCAGTATTTTCCATTTTCAATAACGTTTTCATAAAGAAAACCTACATAGTTTTTGTTATTCGTCGATATCCAAGCTGTTATTTTTACTCCAAAAAGGTTTAGACAATGTACATATTAATGCCATGAATTCTCATAGCTTCAGGGCTTATTGCATAGTATTTATAATGATCATAATAATAAGACTTATTTAATATTGACCCACATAACAGATGTTAATCATTTGAGTAGGTGTTACTGGTAATGTAATGAGAATAGTATTAACAAGAGTAACGGCACAGATAAAGCCAAGGCCGGACTGACCGAGCAGAAAACAAGGTGTTCTTCCTCAAACAGATAAATAACAGACACATAACAATAAAACTGGCACAAAACAAAAAAAGTAAAGTGCCAGTATCGTTTGTAATTCGAACTTTTTTTTCTCTGACCTTTTTATGTGCAAAAGGATTGAATCGTTGTGGTTTTATTTTACGATTTAAAATGTTTTAATGACTTTTAAAATGTTTTGTTTTATATTTTGTTTATTGTTGGTGTATTAGTCATCAAAATACCTTTCTTGGTTACAAATTATGAAATTATATAAGGTGCTTAAGTCAAACAATAATCGTAAACACGCACGTACTTAGATTTACCATTCTATGTATTTAAGAATCCTAAAGGAAAAACCTAGAGCCGCGACTCAAAAGCACTAAATTAATATTAGCATAAAAATTTCAAGAAAATGTGAATGTAACTGATTTTGCTAAAACTTGGTATCAAGTCCTGGGACTCAAAGTATTTTTATCAGGAAAAAAATTACGGTTCGCGCGTGATATTAAACTATTTGCGGGGCGTTATCTAGTAAATTATAAAACCTATGAGTTCATAGGTGTAACCGCGAGTACGAACAGCTCATAGCAATTATTAATTTGTACCACTATTGGAACAAAAATTGCCAAGGTAATCTCTATGATGGATCTCCACACAAGCTACTAATTTGTTAAATGGGTAACAGGTGTGTATCCTGTTCCGTTTTGTGCCCCTTTTATTGAATAATAACAACTGAATTATAAATATTAATATTCAAATGTATGGAAAGTTGCTGACGTAGATACTTTTTTTTAATCATTCGATCGTGGATTCTTGGAAATCTGTTGTTATTCTATTGTTGTCGCGATCACCGGTGATCTTATGGGGCTTGATAGGTTAATGATGATGTGTGGTTATAAAACATTACTTTGAACTAAGTTTATCTTTAAGATCGCTATTATACATACATTCGCCATGTTAAATCATTGCAACTATCATTGTCATTTATTTTAAGGCTATAAAACCCGTCACAGACCTAGCTATAACATATATTAATATATTTATAGCTAGGCATATTACTATATATTTTCTATACTAATTTTCGCGTGACCGCACACTCAGCTATAATATATATTTCTGTGACATGTGGATTTAATAGAAAAAATATATATTAATATGCCTAGCTATTAAATATATTAATATATATTATAGCTAAGTCTGTGACGGGCTTAAAGAGTAACCTTACGGTGCGTCCACATTTGTATCATTTGCGCGATCAGATCTCCAATCAGATCTCCGTCGCGATCATCGCGCCGTATCAAGTACGCGTATCATAATGTGGACGCCTATTAGATCATTCTGACGATCATGCGTGTATTTGATATGACACGTATCAGATACGCGGTTAATAGCGATCGGGGCGTATCATGATACGCGTATCATTTTGACACGCTTCGATGATACGCGACGGAGATCTGATCGGGGATCTGATCGCGCAAATGATACAAATGTGGACGCACCCTTAATTACCACCATTAAATTGTGAAGCATGCAAAAGTGATCATAGGCAATCCTAGACAAATATGCTCCCGAACTCATTCTTAATTATTCACCATGAGCCAGCATAGTGTGGTGTGGCCGTCACATTAATAATTTCCCGCAATAGAAAACCGCAATTGTCTATAAGTGTTATGTGTCTATGAAAGTGCGGTCCCTGCGGAGGGGTATTTCTATGTGCCCTTGGGGAGCTAGGTTTCTCTCTTTCCGTTTCCTGTTATAGAATAATGATATATTTATGATTTAGCCTCTTTCACTGACAATTCTATGGTTTTATGAAGTAATTCTTATGTATAGTCGAGGTAGACCTTGAATGCTTAATGAAATTATATTGTGCTTATAGTTATGAGTAATTGAATTGTACCTACTGTAACACGTATATTTATATACATTGTACTTAATCCTTCAGGCCCCGCGCGACCACCGGTGATCGCGACAACAATAGAATACAATAGCAATTCCTGGAAATTCCGACTGAAGTATTAATACTATTAACATAATCATTTGTTAATATCCTAGCATATACTTCTTATAATTCCTATACTTCTACAATAATGTATGAAAGTATTTATTGACCGAAATAATAAAAGTTTGAATCCGAAATAAAATCTTTTTCATGCTCTAATATCATATTTATATAAAATTATTCTGAACGCTTGTTTCTATATTTTCCAAACACATCAACTGATATATATTTATGTATTCAGTGTCGATCAAGTAGAATTATGGATCTATATCGAGCAAAGATCACGTATTTTAATCCGCATGGGTCGAGAGAAATACGACAAGTATTCATGTCATAGAATTGGGACGAAAATATTGTGGATGTTATCCTGATTAAACCTATTACGGTAGAAATGTTTGGTATCTACTTATTATATTATACTAAAAAAATACAAATGTGATATTAATATTGTCCCAAATTAAAATTACGTAATTGCTGACCACTTAGTTTGTGGTTGTGTTGGAATCAAATTAGGCTTGTTCTTAAAAAATGTTTCTTAACAAATATTTAAAAGAAACATTGCATAAATATGCATACTTATGCAACTTATTAACTTATGTACCTGTTTACTTAAACAGGTACATAAGTTAATGTGTTTTGTTATGTTTTGTATTATCTACAACCTCATTCGTGCATTGCTGATAGTCTCTACATATTAGCCATCCTGCAGAATAACTCTACCTATTTTGAAGACTCACCAGTTGCATACTTCCAAATAACAGAAAGCTTACAAAATTCACAGGAATCTCTACATAGGATACTATGTACACTTAAGGAATACATACATATATACAATATGTATGTATTCCTTAAGTGAATTTAAATAAAATAAATAAAAATAAATAAATAAACGTTTATTCAACAAAAATTTTAACATTACACAAAGTACCTACATTTAAAATACCTACATTTAAAAAAGAAGAAAAGTATGACACAATACAAACAATCAAGATTCTTATCAAATAGATGGTGACTTGATAAAACAAAAGCACAAAAAACAACAAATTTACAAAACAAAATAAAAAAATAAAATTAAAAAAATAAAACATTAAAAAGACAATTATAGTGCTAATGCTAAATAAAGGCGCATTCAGAGATAAACTGGTAGGCAGTGTAATGCTCAAACCGTCGAAATGGAATCCACTCAGGTTCATGACTGTGGGTTCACAGCCCCTGATATTCTGTGGACCCATTTTTGTCAGCGTTAGACAGACTACTTTAGGCAAAGTGTATGAATAATAATTATTATAAGTAGTAATTGACTTAATAAAAAGTATAATAAGTCCATAATAATATAGTAAAAAATCAGAATATGTATTAATATAATAATATGATTTACTTTTATATATTTTATAATGTGTGTAATTTAAAGAAATCAATAATAATGTCAACGAAACTGGAGGTGGCACCCGTGCCGCAACATGCACCGCGCTCTTATAAAATATGTGGAACGGCCACATCATGACTTTTTGTATATATATTTTGTATGTTTTCGATTCTTTAAGTGAATTCCTTAGCGTCCGTTATTTTTCCTATGAAGGTCATAGTCAAAGTCGTCATAGTAATAAAAAATATCTTTTTACCAGCACCGACGCTAGCATACGAATCTACTTGGGCATTCTGTAACGCGTGCTTCGTCGATGACTCATGAATAATACATATTCCATCAACATATATTATAAATATTTCATCCTCCTTTGCTTGTGCCTCTTCGCTCAAGGCTGAATGCTGTGTGAGCATAAGCAGTACACAACTTGTAAAAAACCCCTTTTTACATGGGGAAATGCTTTAAATCCCCGGTGGATTGGGGAATCGGCCGGGGTATGTGGGACTCCACAGTACCCACTAAAACCCCATGGTGCCCCACTCCCCGCTTAAGGCAAAGTTTCAGCCTTCAGGTACAATAGAACGTACCGCAAAGTACATAACGCAATATCCAAGCCATTATACCATAGTGACGACACTTAATATTCAAATTTTTATTTATATCCTTACTAGATGACGCCTGCAACTCCGTCGCGCCAAAATTCGTTTATCGCACGGGAACCGTACATTTTGCCGTAATGAAAAGTATCCTATGTCCTTTCCCGTGACTCAAAGTATCTCCATACCAAATTTTAGCAAAATCGGTTCAGCGGTTTTCGCGTGAAGAGGTACAGACAGACGGACACACTTTCGCATTTATAATACACTAGATGACGCCCACAACTCCGTTGCACCAAAATTCGTTTATCGTGCGGGAACCGTACATTTTTTGGATAAAAACTATCCTATGTCCTCTCTCGGGACTCAAAGTATCTCCATGCCAAATTTCAGCAAAATCAGTTCAGCTGTTAGAGCGTGAAGAGGTAATAGACGGACAGACAGACACACTTTCGCATTTATAATATTAGTATGGATATGGATATATAAGTATAGATTAACTGCAGTTTTATAATTTGTCACACAGTCGGGAGTATAGCTTCAAAAATCAGTTGTAACATTTCAAAATGCTACGGCGGCTAGCTCGGCGTAGCACTTTTTAAAACAGCTTTTTTTTCACTACAAGTCCATTGTATGCTAAATGTTATTACTTCCAAGGCTATTTTAATCCCAAGGAAATCAGAGGGGCGATATATGTATAGTTTCCTCGTTGTAAGTTTGTATGTCTGTAGCATCGTAGCTCCCAAATGCTTGAACTGAGTTTGATCTAGTTTAATGTGTTAAGGAATGTGGAAACAAAATATGCCATGATGTTGTTTTGTATAAAGCTGTAAACATAAACAATAAACATGTTTTTCTAAAACTATTACATGACATAGAATATTCTTCGCCATAAAAACTATGTTTTATACTAAAATAAAAATATTCCTTTATATATTTTGATGACGCCCGCAACGTTTATCGCGCGGGAACCGTAAATTTTTCCGAAATAAAAAGTATCCTATGTTCCCGGGACTCAAAATATCTCCATAGCAAATTTCTAATTTTAGCAAAATTGGCGTGAAGATGTAAGAGACAGATAGACAGGCACACTTACGTATTTACAATATCAGTATGAATATTAGCATAGTATATCGATAAGCATTCAAATTGTATTCATTCAAGATTTGCCAAGGATAACTGCGTAGTACGTTCGAGATCGTTTGAGTACTGGTATAAAAAAGATTTGGATTGACAAAGGAATGCATATTATATTATAAATGCGAATGTGTGTCTGTATGACGACCTCTGTGGCTCAGTTGGTGGCGCGCCGGTAGCGCAAGCCGGGGGTCGCGGGTTCGAAATTCGAATCCCGCTGACGGAACAAAAAAGTTTTCTATGTTCCTGGATCTTGGATTTGTATTAAATATATGATATAAAAAATCTTAAATATAATGTATAATATAAAAGTATTAAATATATTTCCGTTGTCTGGTACCCGTAACACAAGTCCTTCAGGTGCTTGGGACGGGGCCAGACTGACGCGGTGTGAAGCGTCCATAGATATTATTATTATTATTATGTCTGCTCACAATTGAAATTTAAGATTTCCAAAAAACGATTTTGGTTAATAAATTGGAATTAAGAAAATGTTGTCTAATCTAAACTTATAGTATTAGCTATCTTGAGTTCACAAGAAACTATTGGAGCGAGATAGCGCTATTTTCGCGTGCGATTAAAAGAGACAGCGATAGGTTTATTGCCTAATTTCTATGTGTTTTGCGACCGGCATATAGCAAGATAGTTTGCTAATTTCCAAAGTGACGACATTGCAGTACAGTTATAAAACTTAAACAGTATACAGTATAGTTACATCCGGTGTAATAATTACTAACATTGAACTATGACGCAGCCTTATTTTTAGTTATAGTCTGCATAGGATAACGGTGTTGCCATGATGATACTCATTTAAATTCCAACAATCTTTGCATACTAAGAATAAGATTGTTTAGTTTACAGTGGGGTACAATTTGGGTAGTTCTGTTCTTTATTTTTGAAAAGGGTGTTTTTAAGTAGAAAATGATACACTCAATAAAATTAAATTTACAACCTTTCTGTACTTTTCTGCATTTACCTAGGTTAGTATAGCATCTGAGTTATGATTTTCTCATATAATCGACTCACACTTTAAGGGTCCGTATACGAAATTTGGCGATTTCGCTGATTTTACAGACGTGATTGAACAGTTAAAGTACAGTATTTCTATAAGTTTTAATGCACAACAGGTAAGATCATTTCAATTATAATCTAATGCTGGAGCTAGATTTTTTATTTTTTTAAGTATTTTTAAATAATCCAACTCAAACCCGCGACAGTTTTGTGATTTTTGCTGTAAAAGGTTTAGAATATCACCTGTTTATGGATTGTATTGACGTCTTAACGGTGTGAAAAAAATACAATGTACTGTTGAGAAAGTCGTCTACAAAATGTTGGAATTACTTTTTACCACTTTAATATGAAATAGTTGAGTAAAAAATATGTAACTCGGCAAAATTTTAGAGAAAATGGGCAAATAATTGCTGTTAATTTCGGCAACTTGGAGCTGTAATTCATAAAAAGAAAACGAAAGAAATAATCTATAGATAAAATTCTATCCAATTCGAGAAAAAAGAAATCATTTTCATTCAGCTAGGAATCATTTTCATAAAATGTCATTTTATGTGTTTTTTGAATTTTTTGAATACCGAGCGAAGCTCGGTCATATAGTTAGTATATTTTAAATCTAATAATTAATATATATTTTTTTAAGTCTAATAAGGTAAAAAAACCTAATAATATTTCTGTAGCGAACCTACGCAATTTTGGCAAAATCGGCAAAATTTCGTATACGGACTCTTAAACGTGAAATTAATATTGCCCACCAAATCTGCAAAACTGTTATTTCTGCGTATTACTATTATAATATGTATTCCTATATAACAGGTGATTTATATATATAGTATATGTCCAGTTATAAAATGCGATAATGGCAAACAATGATGCTGGCGCCGTGCCATCTGACAGACATCAAATTTCCCGTGTTGATGCATTGCTCATCGCTCCGTATAAAAGGATGATTTTAATTACTCCCGTCACTGCGCGTAATGGAAAAATCAACAGGCATGAGCGAAACTACACAGAGTTATCATAGTTAGTTTCTTACCGAAGTTTCGGATTCATAGATGGGGCACCTTTGGCAAAATATCAATGCACTCAACAAAAACAGGCTTTTTATTACGATATCTCTAGATAAAACTGTACTTATTCCAAAAAGAAAGTGGTCCAAGTGTCTAAACACACTAGGCCGAAAAAACGTGGCCGAAGTTCGGCATGATTACGCCTGCAATGTATTTTAATTTACCGATGACACACCAAGCCGAAATTACGTCGCTTTATATTGTATGCGTAGCGCATGGCTGACGTAATCATGCCGAACTTCGGCCGCGTATTTTCAGTGTGTTTAGATACAAGTGTTAATGCAGACATCCTGAACTCCATTAATCTACATATTTGTTGTTTTTTTTTCGGTGAAAAACGTCAAAATAAACACTCGCAAACTTTCGCCTTTATAATATTCGTGTGAATAATATTACTGTGAATTTCATTAAAGTGTCTATATCCCTCGAAGCTGCTGACAATAAAACATATTTTACAGACAAAATAGTGGAAATAGGAAACCGTTTTAAACCGACGAATTCTACAGGAATAAATATCGTGAAAACTTTATTTTCGCTTTTAGTCGGATATTGAATTACTAATTGAAATCTTATTTATTTTTATCTGGTGCCCCTGGCGTTAAAATACATATTGAAGATAAATTATTTTAAGGTCGAGGCTCGAGGGTCACAATATCAGAGCAGACCGCAGGGTCTTGTAAATAATATAATTTTTGGTATGAAAAATAGATGTTGGCCGATTCTCAGACCTACTCAATATGCTCACAAAATTTCATGAGAATCGGTCAAGCCGTTGCGGAGGAGTACGGGAACGAACATTGTGACACGAGAATTTTATATATAAGATTTGTCTAGACCTTTATCTCTAAGTAATGATTCTGTTAAACGAAATGATCCGAATGGAGTTTTGGTATGGCTTCGAAGCAGTCTTGATAAATTATTCTAAAAATTGGTTTTCTTAAGTCACGCCGACGTCTAAGCGAAAAACTGATCAAATATCCAATAATAGGCTTATGATAATACCAGGAACCGTACATTTTTTCGAGATCAAAAGGCGTATCCTATGTCCTTTTCTCCGACTTAAAGTATACCCATAACTTTCATCAAAATCGGTTCAGCGGTTTGAACGTGAAGACGTCACAGACAAACAGACACACTTTCGTATAAATGTATAATAAATTTCGTTATAAATGTATAATATTAGTATAAATAAATAAATAAATAAATAAATAAATAAAATATCTTTTTATTCAAAATGGGTATCATGATACTCTTTTTGAAAGTCGAACGAAGAAACTACGTTGCCTACCACGTCCGGTTCGGGAACTACCCCACCGAGAAGAACCGGCGTAAGAAACTCGCATGGATTAAGACAATTTGTTTATAATTAAATTACAGTAGTTTAAAAGCACAAGTTAAATACGAGAATTTTTGGTAATAAGTATTATATTCAATATTTAAATTACCTTATAAATAATACGGTAACATTTAATCCTTCAGACCCCGCGCGAGCACCGGTGATCGCGACAACAATAGAATACAATAGCAATTCCTGGAAATTCCGACTGAAGTATTTAACTAGGTTTAACATTATTATTGATGATGAGTCAAATCAGTTTACTTCCCTGTACTTAACACGTTAGTTATAAATCTTATAATAATTATTGTGCTCATCCTTGGTCGTTAACCCTGAGACACTTAATGAGGATATTTAAACAATAAATCTGACACAAAGGTTCATCCTTCATTACATTAATTTAACTAAAGATTTTATTAATTATTTGTCGCAATTTTAAATTCTAAGTCTATTATAATATTATCTTTTTCTGTAAAAACTTGATATACGCGACCTAGTATATATTTACAAGAAACTAAATATATTTATAATATTTTGAGTTGTGACGTTATTCCAATAAAAATATTATGTATATACATTGCATCTACAGTTTTAACAACACGAATTAATAATATAATGACATTACAGTTTTTACACTTAGACAAAGCTGTCACTTAATATTTTAATGATATCACTGCATTCTAATTAAAAATAACCTCTACCTGATGATGTAGGATGGGTACTTTAAAATCTTACCCGTGGGTGTGGGTGTGATGACTAACAAACGATTTAATGATGTTTACCGATATATTGCAATATTGTCTAATGCCAGAGGCCTCCGCCAACGCGAATATGATCTGATTCTCAGGATTTGCAAAGGTATTTCACGGCACATTTTACCGCGATAAATAGAAACTTTAAAATAGATGCTCATCTCAAGTTTAATTAAAGTCCCTTTAGTAAAAGTTGCGTGGAAGAGTGACAGACTTCCATCCATGCTTACCATCTTTTAAATTCTTTAATAATGGATGAGTAATGTTGTAGCCTGTAGGTACAATAATTTCCCAAGATTTTCACCGTATGTGTAACTCACTTGATGAATCACTCGCTATAACCACCTACTTCAATCCTTCGAATACAACAAATTTTAAAGAGTATAATAGACATGCACCGATGTATTATAGGCTGATTATATTTGTTATTTGGTCGAGTAATGACTTGACGTAGCCCGACCAAATAAAGATGATCGGCCATTTGCTTATGAGTTATGACTTATGAGTTATGACTCAATTTCTCTGAGGATTACCTCGAAGAATTCATTTCTGAAAACATAAAGATTGTTGTCAATTGTACCACTGAAGAAAATATGTGATTTGGTCGGGCTATATCAACTCAATGTTAGTACCTAATGGTCATGCTGGGTTTGAAAAAACGCGTCAAAATTACGTAGGTCCGCCATTTTTCTTCTTCCTAGTACCTACACAATTGTGTATGGTGTACACAGTCTTGTACAGTGTACACAGCGCTTCAGACAGTCTGGAGTTGGACGCTGACTATGCAGTACAAATACCCCGTATAATTACTACTATTGTATTCTGTTCGCGTAATGACGCGTGCCCCCCTCGATTTGGTGCGCCTTTTAAACAATAGAAAGATGCCCGTCGAGGCTCATGTACAAAACGATCGTGTGGTAGAAACGTGAGTTTGAAAATTTGGAGACGATAAAATATTGATTTTGGTAGTTAAAGGTCTTTGCGTTGGGCCAGTTGTTGTGGCAATGTACTGTGTAACCAGCATAGACAGCAAACAAAAAGTTTTATTCTACGTTTGAAAACGTTTCTATATTCTGATAAGGTGTGTGCATCATGTCGGATTTCGGTCGGAACTCGGATCATTTACTGTATGTGCTACTAGCGCCCTCTAACCTTTGGGTAATATTCTGCCAAACTAATAAAAACAATTCAGCAGCATCTCATTGCTTTCATTACAATTCAAGGTTACATTCACATGAATTGATTCAGGCATTTTAAAAGCCTATTTCATTTTGATTCAGCAATTTTGATCATAACTTTTAATATCGAGAGACATTTTTCTGATGGCGACACTTGGCAGGGCACGTAGCTCATCAGCGTCAATTTGATCGCTCCGTGTAATATTAAGCCCGAAATGATGTAACTGTAGCGTTGGGAATGTCTTTAGATAGAGATAGAGCTACTGTAGAGTTCAGGAAAAATATCGTAAAGCGTTTTGATAATATTTGTGTAGAATACTATAAGTAGAAAGATATAGATAACTAGATGACGCCCGCAACTTCGTTGCGCCAAAACGCGTTTATCGCGCGGGAACCGTACATTTTTCCGGGATAAAAACTATCATATGTCCTTTTTTGGGACTCAAAGTATCTCCAGGCCAAATTTCAGCAAAATCGGTTCAGCGGTTTGAGCGTGAAGAGGTAACAGACAGACAGACAGACATACATACTTTCACATTTATATTAGTAAGTAATATGGATAAGTAGAAATACATAGAAAAGATGGAAAGCGTAATCTGCTGAGCTAGATATAACTATACTATAATTAAAGTGACACAAGGCACAGAATTTCATGCAAATAAAAAAAAAGTAGCTTTATGCCTCTCTTATAGCAAATAGGCAAAATAGGAATCTCTTTTTTACAGAGGTCTTTTTGATTGATTATTTTGTGTTATAAAAAAATGACCAATCGTGTTATGCTATGGGTAATTCAAAGACAAAGACATGATGAATTCTGACAATGAACCTTAATTTCTTAGCTTTAGTCATTGCTGAGAAAAATCGATATCGCTACAGCCAAATTATCAAGGCGTCGCCTTAAATAGATTTGTGATGATCTTATTGACCATAACGATGGAGATGATGATGGATTATTTAGGCTAGGATCGCGCGTTATATAGTGTTATAACTATAAGGTGGAGCGAATGCACCTGCGATGTATTTTGAAAACGGTCACGTACCGTTACTACCGCTGTATATGGTTCACAGACCGTTTTTTTAATGCGTGAAATAGGTGAAGAAATGATTTGAATTTTTAATATCTGCATTTGTGTGACTGCAAAATTGATCTGTAGTCAAAACCGTGAGACGTGGCAAGAAATTTAATCAGTTATAACTATTATTGTCAGTATAAAGTTTCGATTATAATGTTGAAGCGGACTTGATAAACTTTTACGGATAGTAGCCAATTTACAATAATTGACGGTGAATCCATATTTCCATTAGCTTCCATACTAACATTATAAATGCGAAAGTTTGTGTGTCTGTCTGTCTCTTCACGCCCAAACCGCTGACGGCTGAACCAATTTTGCTGAAATTTGGTATGAAGATACTTAAAAGTATCCTATGTCCCAGAAAGGACATAGGATACTTTTTATCCTAGAAGAATCTACGGTTACCTCACGATAAACGAATTTTGGCGCAAAGGAGTTGCGGGCATCATGTACTCGTAGTAAATAGTAATATATATTATTTTGTTCAGCAATCTCTAAGTTCTAATCATATGACATAATTAAATACATTTCCTTCGTAGTCTTCTCACGGATAATATACTTTTTCTAAGAAATCTTATAATATGATGATAATATTATACCAAGACGGTCGTGAATGAATCCAAATAACCTCTCTAGATAATGACGTGCAGTGCAGTGCCCCTTGTTCATTGAACGTCACACATGTTGCCCGGCTCCTGCACTATCATTTGTCGCCATATGCTTATTGCAATTCTTATTATTCTCTTGGGTAGGGTAATAATAAGAGAATAACGTGACACGTGATAGCAAAAGCTATATTTCATAATGATTTGTTAATAGTTGTTAGTCAACGAAATAAAAAAGTGTTTTTACTTTTTACATGACAATGACTAAAATAATATTTCAAACAACAATAATTATAATTATCAGCTGATCTCAATACAATTATATCATTTATAGTGCAATGAGTGGAAAATGTGAATAATAAATACAACAACAAAATGTGGAAATCCATAATCAACAAGAAAAGAAAATCTGGTGATCTGCCATGTGATCAAGGATCCTATGCCGCAATCGCGGCAATGCAGGGCGGGAGTGCAGCGACACTACCGCCATCTCTCGACGCGTTACGAGCATGTAAGTACGGCTACTGGACACTAGATGGCGCTTATAGCGGAGTTTAATATTATGTCGATTTCTAATTTTGAATAATTTGCTTCAAAAAAATTTATAAATGTATACTTCTGATAAAGTATTTAATATTTTAATATTATCAATAATGTTACATTAATGAAAATATAAATTATGAAAATGTTATATTGTTGTTTTCAATCCTCAAAGCAGATGTCGCTAGTAGCACTAAAATTAACTTGAAAATATTATAATCTGACGTTGCATAAAATTTACAAAGTAGACTTAGGAGTTTTAACAACTCGCAGCAATTTAAATGAAGCTAAATTATGAAAATATGACCGTGTATTTGTTTGTTTCAATGAAAAATAACTGTAGTTTGATATAATAGCGTTCTTGAAAGCGGGAAAATTTATACAATTACACCTGTGGCCAATGCCATCCGACGTTGTGAGAAAAATATGATTCACTCTATTGTGTTTATGATTCGACGGTCGCCGGCTAAATAAGGTTAATCTGCATGGTTCTTCTGGCTGTACAGTTGCTGACTAACCCGATGCAACCTTTCGTCCTTATTGCAATCGAAATAAAGTTCAAAAGTGGTGTTTCGTAGATTTCCATGACTCTACCTTCGTGACCCGCGGCGAGGATAACAAAGAGCAGCGTTAAAAATATCAAACGCTTTATCAGTATCAAATTCAAATGAAAATTCGTCTTTTGTTTATGTCATAAAAATAAAGTGCAATGAACTCTATGTGTTTTAGTTTTGTCATTATTTTGTTATATTTTTACTAGCGACCCGCCCCGGCGTCGCACGGGTATAAAATATATAGCCACTGAAAAAATGATTAAAATCAATAGCCTATGATCCTTCACGTGGTCTACTTCTTATCTGTGCCAAATTACATAAAAATTGCTCCAGTAGTTCGCGAGATAAGCCCTTTCAAATAATTTCCCCCGTTTTTTCCACATTCTCCTATTAGTCTTAACATGATAAAATAAAGCCTATAGCGGATAGCCTTCTTCAATAAATGGGCTATCTAACACTGAAATAATTTTTGAAATCAGACCAGTAGTTCCTGAGATTAGCGCGTTCAAGTTAGCCCTTTCAAATAACTTTCCCCGTTTTTTCCACATTTTTCTCTATTTCTTCGCTCCTATTGGTCTTAAGCGTCATAAAATATAACCTTCCTCGATAAATGGGATATCTAACACTGAAAGAATAATCAAAATCCGTTGAATTTAAAGATTAAAGGGAACAAAGGGACATGAGAGAAAAAAAGCGACTTTGTTTTATAATAAGTATAGATTATTTTATTTTTCGTTAAATATATTATTAACTCGGGATTTTTACTATGACCTATGTTATAACTGATTTTAAAGAATGTTTCTAGCGCGTATATTGTGAGAGAATCGTATTTTTCCTGGATGTAATTTTTCCTTAGCTTTTATTAACTTGGTTCAGTGGTCAGGTAAACAGACAGACAGTCACACTTTTGAATAATTTTAGTACGGATTGTCACACATACGCTTATCTTCTCGTCTTACCCTACAGTTAAACTGATGATGCTGGTTTTTCCTCATTACAAAACAAGTCTTTCGGTTACGGCTCTAAGCCCTTGTAAGCTTATACGTAAACAATTGTCATTGTCCGTGACAGAACGCGTGAAAGGACAGCCTGTACGTTTTTGTACGCAGAACAATGCTTCCTCTGTACAGGGAAACTTGAAATTAGTTGATTACCACTTTATTTCTGTGTTGACTACTCTCTCTGAGATGCACTATGGAGTTATGGCTACTATTTACAGCATATTTTACTAGCGGCTGCGCATTACAAAAAAATATATATATCTAATATTCTTATAAATATACATATAGCCGTATATTTCAACAATATTTTGTAGTAAATTTACTATTTATTTGTATATTTTTTAGTGTTTTACTCTATTTTTTAGTGTTTAAATATTTAGTAGTAAATTTAGTAAAAAAAATTTTTTCACAAAATTTTTTTTTAGTGTTTAAATATTTTGAAGTTAATTTTTGTTCCGGAACCTAGGTAATTACTATTTTAAGCTGAAAAATAACTCAAACATGTTAAATATTTTCGTAAAACAAAATGATAAGAGAGAAGGACGATTTTTGGTTTTTGGCGTTAGTCGCCCTCTTAATACGTATATTATTATAATAGTGACATATTTAATATGCAAAACGATGATATTGACAGGAGGCGTTAAGTTCTTTGCAGCTTGCGTGAGTGTAACCTGTGTAACACAAGTGACATTTTATAATATGGCGGGGTAAGTTTAGATTTTGGCGTGCCAAAACAGCCTTGCACCCCTGCCTGTAACGTTTTTTACTACTTATACATATTAAATACATATGAAGTTTCGTCGCCATATTGTGCACAACGTGTCCCACGGCACGGTTTCCATGGCTACGGGCCAATTGAAAAAGGCGGTTGCACAACGCACCGACAATGCATCAACAGTGAAAATATTTGCCATTACGAAAGAGCCAGTTGACTAACAATGAAAAAATACGTTAGATGCGTATCGTATTTTTCTATGGGAGATAATTAGGTAGAGATAAGTTTTATAATTAATAGGAATGCAGAGACAGGGCGCCTGATTGAAGGTCCTTCGTCTACTCTACCACAACTATGTCTCTTACGGCCATACTCTGACACATTTAACTATGATTAAACTTAATTTTAATGAAGAGTTTGACAGATAATTTATAGGGCTTATGTCTTTACATAATTACAGTAAAAATAATTAATATTCGTCTCTGACTGCGGCAGTTAGTAACTAACAGCTACGACTACGACAGGCTTAATTGAATAGTGAATACATACTTACTTGGCACGCACTTAAACGGCGCTGTATTTGAACTTGAAGATTAATTACAAGATGGTGGTTTTGAAATATTTTTGTAGCATTGTAGATTAAACGTTGTGTGAAAGAGACGCTCAGGGGAGTTTAAGGGCGCGTATTATATCAAATTACTTTACACGATCGTCTGTAATATCAATATTAATGAAAAACTGAATGTTAAATTAAGATACAGCAAAGTTCAGGACTAAAACTAGTGACTATGTTACTCAAAAACACGATAGCATACAATTTTCTCGATAGAAAAAAATTGCGAAGTTGCTTCCAAATCACCTATAATTAACACGTTAAACTGCTAGTATTCGAGTAATACATTAAAATAAAGCTTGAAACTTTTTAGTATAATTACATTATAGATAAGGCAGGGATTATGTTACACATTTTTTAATAACTTAATAGATATCCTTTAAAAAAAAAGAATACCTATAACTGCCCGCTAACTTGGCGATGATTCCGCGTCGTCCTTTTTCACCTGGGATATGAAAGACGGGCGTGAGTGTGAAGAGAGAAGGACGATGTTTGATTTTTTGGGTTGGGCGCCCCCATAAACTGACATAGATGTGAAAATGGCTCTTTTCTGTCACATAATAAGTATTTTACAAGATGGCGGTGTTAAAACACCCTTGTAGCGTTGTAGATTAATCGTTGTTTGAGAGACACTCATGGGTTTTGCTCAATAAATGCTTGGGTTTAGGTTTTATGTTTTTATATAAGACTATTTTCAGTTTCAATAAAGTACGTAGAGTATAGAGCGACATAATAAACAAAGATAATAATTTATCAAAGGACCAAACACAAAGGGGTATTGTATGAAAAATGAGAGGCTTACGTCGGTTTATGAGTACACTTTGTTTCTTATGAGTTTCATGGCATAAAACGTCGCATGTGAGCTATTGGCCTTAATTTACTGCGCGCTTAGTCATCTCTTAAGTAATATTTACTATAGGAAAACCTACATTAAGTTTTAATTGAAATACATAACGCGAGAGTTAGGATTTAGATTATAAGCTATTAAATAAGTAGTTATTTGAAGCAGATTAAATGAAGGAAATTAGTTATTGCAGGAAATGAAATATAAACATTTCCAACTGAATAATTTTTATAAGTTATCAAAGAAATAGTTACTTATAGCATATTAAACGATGAAAATTAGTTATTGCAGGAAATGAAATATAGACATTTCCAACTGCATAATTTTTATAAGTTATCAAAGAAATAGTTACTTAAAGCATATTAAACGAAGAAAATTAGTTATTGCAGGAAATGAAATATAACAATCTCCAGCGGCCATTGATATACAAATATCAATGCCAGCGGCTATAATATATTTTTATCCAATTTTCTTGACTCTTCAGTTCGAGTAGGAAACTATTTTTTTACAATCCCTTACTAAGACTTGAATATCGCGGCTTACTTTGAAAACAGATCAAAAAGACCATTTGTGTTTACGAGGGCCTAGTAAGAGTCTTTGCCACTTATCACATGAGGAGTGAGGACGTAAAATGTATTTTGTTTGTTACCTAAACAGCGCACCTAGTCGCTAATAGTGGCAACTAATCTACTTTATAAAAAATCTCTTTAATTTGGTGAGAAGTGTCGATAACTCACATATAGGCTGTAGCGCTCTTATAATTATTTTTAACAAAAAATTAAAACCGACTTCCAAGGTAAAAACAATATTAATAGCATCCTTATAATATGAACTAAAAAGTATTAAATAATTATTCCTATCTAATAGTGCCTTTTTCCGAATTCGGCTAAAACTCAACTATTTCTGTACTCAATCTTCATCATTTTGAAGTCGGTACCAGATGAATCTTCTGTTCTCTGACAGAATATTTGAAACTTTTGGAACTGGCACCGCCGCGCCGCCGCGCCGCCGCGCCGCCGCGCCGCCGCGCCGCTCGCTTGACAGCCCTGGCAGATATGCGATGCGATGCGTTATTATACTATGAACGCTAAACGCAATGCAAAAGGTTGAAATTAGGCTATTTTCCAGCATATCTCGGCGAAGTGAAACAGAATGTTACATTATCGAAGCAACTTTAACTTCTCAGGAGTAATGTCAAATGTGTGCCTTATGCTCTGGAGATAAGGTTGAATTTGGTGACATTGGTGACCCTGACGTAGTAATGATGATGATGATGATGATGATGAATGTAATTTGCATAGTAGCATATGCTTTCAGTTCTTAAAACAGCGCCTAAACTCCCAAACTTGTATCTATAAGGAATCCGGAGTTCTCTTAGTAGCTTCGGAACCATAGTATGCCTCGGTGCAAAATCTTGCGTTTTGGTAGCATATGCTTAGGATGCTTCTCATAAAACCAAAATCACCATATGTTTCCATATAAATTTCGATAAGTTCCCTCGATTACTCATGGATCCCATCATCAGGTCACCACTTTTGTGAACATGGTACCAAATTGGAGTGAAACCTAATACAACAAAACAAAAATTTCGAAAATCGGTTCACAAACGGCAGAGTAATCGTTGAACATACAAAAATAAATAAAAAAAATAAAAAAATATCCACAGCCGAACATAATATAACCTCCTCGTTTTTTGGAAGTCGGTTAAAAATACATAAGCCGTCCAAAGACCGTGTAAAGGTCCACAAACTGGACACAGCGCAAGTTTTTACAAAAAACTAGTTACTGCTTCGTTCGGAAGACGATCATTACAAAATTCTTCGACGTTTTTGCTTAGGATCTCTCCGAAGCGATTTCAAAAGCTGGATACGAGTTTTTGTTAATATGGTAACAAAATTATTGTAATAAAGTCTGTGTATATTTTAGTCTGTGCTTTCTATGAAATAAATTTATTATCTGTGGAACGTCTCACTGCGTTTACTATAAGGTTATGGGCGTAAGCGAAGAAAAATTGTTTTAATCCTTCAGGCCCCGCGCGAGCACCGGTGATCGCGACAACAATAGAATACAATAGCAATTCCTGGAAATTCCGACTGAAGTATTAAAATTATAATCAGGATAATTAGTACTGTGTGGTTTCGTGAAAATGACGACGAACTATATCGCTAACATACCTAAACTAAAAGGTCGCGAGAACTATGAAGACTGGTGTTTTGCAGTGCAGAATGTGTTAGTGTTGGAGAACATGGCGTCTGCAATTACAGAGAGGTTACCGGCTGAACCTACAGCAAGCCAACGAAACGATGATGCAAAAGCTAAGGCGAAGCTAGTGTTGACGATTGACCCATCGCTCTATGTGCATATAAAGCATGCAGCAACTACCTATGATTTATGGAACAAGTTGAAAAATATGTTTGACGACAACGGCTTCACAAGGAAGATTGGCCTGTTGCGAAAACTTATCAATATTCGACTTGAAAACTGCGACTCGATGACCCAGTATGTAACTTAAATCGTAGAAACAAGCCAGCGGCTTTAACTTACAGGCTTTAAGATAACCGATGAGTGGGTTGGAGCATTAATGTTGGCAGGATTGCCTGAGAAATATGGACCAATGCTGATGGCCATTGAACATTCGGGCATAGATATAGGCGCCGACGTCATTAAAACAAAATTGATGGACATGTGCAGTGAAGTTGATACAGTTTCCGGTTCCGAGATTGCTTTTGCTGCGAAAAGTACGCAGAATAAGAGATACGGCAACACCAATAAAAATGACCACAGACAATTGACAGGACAAACGTCAAAAGTTGTCAACAAGAATATAAAATGCTACAAATGTAAGTAAACGGGCCGTTATAAAAATCAATGTCCAAATCTCGAAATAAGCAAAAGAAAGCAATCCAATGCGTTTAGCGCTATTTTCTTTAGCAGTAAATTCAATCGCGAGGATTGGTATATCGATAGCGGAGCCAGTAAGCACATGACAGCAAAACAAGAATACATTGTGAATCCATCATACGAAAATGAAACCAAGTACAACTTGTTTGCCCCACCACTATTTGCGTATATATATAAGAGGCGTCCGCACCTCAGTAAGTCAGTCGCTTGCTAGACGGCTCCGAGTACGATAACTCCCGTAGTCTGCTCAGAGTCCAGTGCTTTGCTTGATCGATGCCACGCGTCATTAAGTAAAAGCTAGCTAGGAGGGATAAAGGTTGCGATGCCACGCGTCCTACCTACGATCCCATAGTAGGGTTCCGCATGAATGTCTACAATCTATACTAAATAGTAAAATATGTACATGTGTTCTTTATATGAACTTGAAATAAACTAAGTAAAGAAGATATTGCGAGTATTATTCCATGTGCCAACCCTACACTATTTATTTAAAGAATTTACTGTATGAGATTTTGGGTAGTTCAGAAACTATTACTTTGTATAATGATTGTCAAAGTGTACAAAAGTTGAATTTGAATCCAATATTTCATAGAAGATCAAAACACATAGATGTGAGATATCATTTTGTTCGAGAGGCAGTTGCAAATAAGTTTGTAGAAATTAAGTATTTGGAAACAAATGAAATGCCAGCTGATATTTTTACAAAAAGTTTAGGGTCTGTGAAGCATAAGTATTTTACAAAAAAGCTCGGTATTTCACCTGTTTCAAAGTACCAATAATTTTGTTAAGGGTAGGTGTTAATATGGTAACAAAATTATTCTAATTATAGTCTGTGTATATTTGAGTCTGTGCTTTCTATGAAATAAATTTATTATCTGTGGAACGTCTCACTGCGTTTACTTTATTTTTTGCTTTAAGGAATAAGTTATTTAAATAAACTCAACTGTAATCATTGCTAATGAACAAAAATTTGTTAACAATTAAGTCATAGAATTAAATTCTATATTATGACTTAATTGGTAACTTTAATATTATTGTTATTAATTGCTCAGTGCTCACGTATGAAATGATAATATTTCGTTTACATTACTTTTTCACACACTTTTTATTTCTTCTTTCCATTAACTTTTATAGGTAATTCGTAAATCGTAAACCACACTTTATAATTCGGTTTAAGTAATCTTACAAAACCAATAACCATTTCCCAATTTAATGTTTCTAAAGTTTTTTCTTACTACATTAAAGTTTATAATGCATAACTCAGTAAGTTGCACACTATTTTGCGATCTGTGTTATGGTTGAATTCTAGTACCTACTTACTGTTAGACTAAGAGTTGTAAATAATAAATTTTATGTACATTATCAAATATGTTTCCCGTTTCCAATTTACGCTTTCATACTAGGAACTTTCTTCATAATGTAGAGACTAGAGATCGTATAACATCCTACACAGCGATAGAGGTAGACTACGTGAACGCGTCTTTTAATTATGCAGATGAAAACAATGAATCAGCTGCCTATTAGTGGCTGAGTCAGACCGTATGTCTGAGCTCTGTATTGTACAGTCTTTCCATCTTATTATCATAGCAATAAGACTCAAATCTTAAATACATCGAGTTGGAAACTGTACGTACTCTATACAATGTACGTTATTTTGCTTTTGCTGTAATACTCTGTGCAGTGTTTTGCCTTGAAACTAGTCTTTTACAACATGATCCCTCAAGCGAAAAAACCCGGATAATCTGTGGCTTACTTTAACTACATAATCTTTTAGTTTACAAATAACAATGAAAATACTAATCGCCAGTGGTTTAATGTCATTAAAAGTTTAGGAAATAGTATCCTTATTCTGTTATTTTAAACCACCAATACGGTTCGAATTTCTATCCAGTCGGAATCTTATCAAGCTAACTTGGAAGTTGGAACGTTTTTTGTTACGAGCTTTATCAAATCAATGTGATTGTTCATAGGTTCAACATTGTTAGATCATATTTTATTAAACGAGACTGCATCGCAAACTTATCGACGCTACATTAATGATTTTATTGTTATTATTTAGGGTGCAGACTACAGAGCCCCTAGCCAACAGGTTTCCTTTATCGCTTCACTCGTGTCATGTTGCCTGTTGGCTAGATGTGTACTTTTTTCGTCGGTCTTTACCCCATTTAATTATGTCCATAATTTTCCAATATGTAGTGAAATTGTGCTAATGTCTTTTCTTGTTCCAGGTAAGTTCCATTCGAGCGTGTCAGCAATTATAGTAAGTCAGTCAAATTGTGTATGTCACGCTTTCTACCACAGTACGCCAATGCACATGGCAATTCGCACCATACGATACGTATCTAGTTATTCTAATGAATTTAAATGTGGAACTTAGTTTTGAACCTAACACTTTCGTTGGAGAAAGTTTACCAGAAAAAATATAGTTGAAATTAGAATAAAACTTAAAATGTATGTTTATTGTTTATGCGCTTGTAATTCTAAAATTAAATTATTGTTACTAAGTCAGTTTCTTATAATATGAGGAAACCTTCTAGCATTTATTCATGAATTTTGTTATAATAGTTTATTTCGTTATTATGCAATGTGCAGAATCAAACACAAAATTGTTTAAAGTTACTCAAAATTTAAGGTCGTATTTTTTGCTCTACGTTACGTAAATGGCAAACTAGACATTTGGCTATGATTGCAAGCTATGAAACTATTAGAAAATGTTTTTTTATTATTTTATTTCATTAATATAACTATAACCTTAAAACTAACTATTTAAATTGTTTACATAAAGAGTGGGAAGTAAAATATTAAATAAGTAATAACTTAATTAAAGTTGCAATATTTAAAAAGTGTAAGTGCATGTTTTTTTTTTGTTAGTTATTTACTTGGTTGCATACTACTAGTAGACACATACAAGTAAATTAAAGGCGTGGGACCGAATCCTTAGTAATTAACTGCACCCACACTGTACAGAGTGAACAGACAACAAAAAAAGTCAGGAATCAGGAGTTTCACAGTTGAAATCATCTTAATCTACCTTTATCTTGTTTTGCCTTCCTTTGATGCGAAAGTAAAGTGGCTTGTCAGAAAATAACATTAATATTGTTTAACAATGTTTATTTTCAAGTACGAAGAAGCTAAAGGTTTTGTTCAGATCAAGTTTTGATTTAATCAGTAGAAAAAAACTCAATCTATTGAAATAATCCGTGGCAAAGTTATAGGTAAGGTTAGGTTCTGCTGACTGACACAATTTAATTTTGTATTCGGCCATAGTTTTTTGCTGACTGTAATTTACACACCGGATGTGGATGCTGTGTCGTGCGCTGCACTTCCGGTGAGCAGGGCTGCGCACTGACCGGAATAACGACTTGCCCACTAATTTCACTGCTCATGTGAGCATCTGTAACAATTAACAACATGTCAGTCGTTTTACTTTTAAATATTAACTTATTTAATAATAATTGGAAATTGGAATAGACATCGACAAGTTTTGAGCATGGACTTGCTCCAATCTACTTTTTATTAGTTTCATCTAAAACCTACCTGCTTTCCCACAAATTAACCACGTGTGGTGTTTAGGGGGAGGGGGTCGAGTCAAATCTCATCTAATGACTAATCTCACGTTGGGGAGAGAGGGGGTCTCGGCAAATCTCACGTAATTTTTTTCTCAACAAAATAATACATAATTACTATTTTGGTCCATATCATCCAGGTTTAGTCGTAAGCGTAATCGTTATACGATTAAGATTTTTTTACAAATTCGTTCGAAAGAAAATCTACTATCAAACCAAACGTTTACGTAAGAAACCCACATTTTGAAAAATCTTACGTGAGACTGGGGGAATAAAATTTCACGAAATTTCTCACCAGAGGGGGGGGGGGGGGGGTCAAAAAATTCAAAAAAACACCTAACGTAATTTGTGGACGCCGCGCCGCCTTAAAAACAACAACACTTTGCACAATTTAAAGATACAAGTTACAACTAATGTAAAATCATTGCACTTTTGTATAAAAAAAAAAATATTTTTTTAATCGAAAGGGAGTAAACGAATATTTTTAAATAATATGTACTTCATAAAGTTAGAGACTATGACATGGGTAAGATTTGTAAGTGTCTAAACACGCTAGGCTGAATTACGCCAGCGCGGCGTAATTTCCGCCGCAAATGTCAAATGCATACCTAGTATTCGGCCCGTATTTTGTATGCAATTTAAACGCGGCGTAAACGCGGCGGAATTTACGCCAGCGTAATTCAGCCTAGTGTGTTTAGACCCTATGAATCAAATCTTAAATCTTTTACCCTACATTACGATTTCGGTTGCTGTATCTTGCGGCTCTACCAACATAAATTAGTACTAGACAGAAGAATTGAGCAACCCTTTCCAATTCTATTTCGAATGCGTGAACATGTTTATTTACGAATGTATTTTAAATTCCCGCCTTCTGGGAACCGCCGTGTCGGATGCGGCAGTGTTTATCTTTACCAAAACAAACTAAAAGGCCCACCTTTAGAAGCTGAACTTCAAACAGAAAGTAAAAACTAAAAAGAGTATGCACTAATTAGGGCTATCTGAAGCTGGATGTACACGACGATCAAAAGATTGCAGTACAGTCGCTGCAGTAATTATTGTCATCGATGGCTTTTTAACAACGGAAAGTGTGCCAAAATGTTTTCGTTTTCGCTTCGTTATAGAATCGCCGATGAAAATGTATGGAATTGACATAAACGTTCGTTAATATAACGTTGACGTTCGACTCGTCTTGTGTCAATTCCATACATTTTGATCGGCGATTCTATAACGAAGCGAAATCGAAAAAGTTTCGGCTAAATGGCCTGAAGTAACAATTTTGCATTTGAACGTGCCGTTTGGATTATTGATGGCGTGTGTGTAGCCGGCTGTACACTATTCTAAGTTATAATGACAAAATCCATACTTAATGTTATAAATGCGAAAGTGTGTCTGTCTGTCTGTTACCTCTTCACGCCCAAACCGCTGAACCGATTTTGCTGAAATTTAGCATGGAGATACTTTGAGTTCCGGGAAAGGACATAGGATACTTTTTGTACCGAAATGTATGGTTCCCGCGCGATAAACGAGTTTTTGGCGCAACGAAGTTGCGGGCGTCATCTAGTATACTATACGACTAGACAGAACTAAGCCTAAAATACCCCGTTCTGCTTTAAATTGACATTCATATTGCCTCATATAAAAACTGCACTTTATTTATAACTTCTTATATTTTCATCTTTATTGTATTTATTTTCATTGCACATTTAGGTACCTGCTCAAAACCTACCTATTAATAATGATTTATAACCAGCCATTAAATTATGAACGTCACGGTTTGGCCTAGTTCTCGTCGAGAGATCGTGCCAAAAAATACAGCGACACATATTTTATGAGGCTGTTTATTCTGCAGATGTGCCATTTCGCTGCCTCAAGTTTGGTGCAATGATAGTAATGACTAATGAGTATCAACCAGAAGAATTTTCAATTCGTATTCGTTTGGTTTTTGATGCGATAAGCAAATATATCTGCGCAATTAAAGTTGCGGCCAACATAATGTATGTATTATGTCGTCCATACTAATATTATAAATGAGACAACGTGTCTGTCTGCTGTTAGCTCTTCACGCTCAAACCGCTGAACCGATTTTGCTGTATTTCCATAAATGGTTACTTTGAGTCTCGGGAAAGTACATAGGATACTTTTTATCCCAGATAATCGTACGGTTCCGGCGCGATTTTCGAATTTTGGCACAACGGGCTGGCGTCATCTATTCTCTAAGTCATTATTAAGACATGAAACAAAATCTATCGGTGTAAGAAATTGCGTGGCTTACTAATTTATAATAAAGATGTGCCGACTAGTCGGTAAAGCCGACTATACGGCTACTTTTGTAGTCGGCAACTAGTCGGCGAATAGTCGGTAAAAGCACCGACTATCCGGCTTATTACTTTTTAATTTTTGCCATAATTATTAGTTTATATTCTTTCTCGTGTGCTTCACAAAGTCCAATCGATGATAATGAGTACTTTCAAGACACGTGCACAGTGACTCACACAAGTCCTTCGCTCCCCACGTCTTTTTCGTCGTGCTCCACTTCTCTGAATCAATACTGACGCCGTACAAAATGAATTGATTCTTTCGAAGATATAATGCAGTAGCACAATTTTATGCTTTTTAATCCTTTAGGCCCCGCGCGAGCACCGGTGATCGCGACAACAATAGAATACAATAGCAATTCCTGGAAATTCCGACTGAAGTATTAAACAGCCATTTAGATAAAAAATGCCCATAATCTATGCTTGATAACCAAGGATAGGTACTACAATAAATATAACGTTCATTAAAAAAAAAGATTTTATTACATTATTTACAAGTCGTTGAATCTTGTTAGTACTATAATAATAATTAAAGTCTGTAATACATTTTTGTTCTTTATAATTCTATTCTACCATATGAGTTAAACATAATTATTTTGATTACCTACTGTTTTTTCACCGAGGTAGATTATGATAGATTAATTAGGTAATATAGATCTTGAATACTATATAATATGTTTATTTTATAGTTACTCTGCTGGCTCTGCTATAGTTAATCTGTCCCGTTAGTTAGTAGCCACACGGTTAAATTTAGCTTTGTTTACGGCGCGACCGGCTGCAGTGCTTAACTTCTCTGCATTAATCTTCTCAACTCTCGCCCTAGCCAGCATATTTCGGATGCCTTCCTTAATTTACGTCCAATAAACTATTACAGATACTTTATTAAACATTTTCTAAATATTTACATTCAAAAATAGGATTTGGAGAGTTTCTTTCTCGGTTTGACTTACGCTTGTAGAAATAATAATTAAAACGCGAGCGATCGGCAGCACCTCAGGCGCACTGTTTCTACTATCCTGTGTATTTTCCGTCTCTCAAAGTATCTGCATACAAAATTTCATCTAAATCGGTTCACATTTATAATATACTAGCGACCCGCCCCGGCGCCACACGGGTATAAAATATATAGCCACTGAAAAAATTCCTTCACGTGGTCTACTTCTTATCTGTGCCAAATAACATAAAAATCGCTCCAGTAGTTCGCGAGATAAGCCCTTTCAAATAATTTCCCCCGTTTTTTCCACATTCTGCTATTAGTATTAGCGTGATAAAATATAGCCTAGCCTTCCTCAATAAATTGGCTATCTAACACTGAAAGAATTTTTCAAATCGAACCAGTAGTTCCTGAGATTAGCGCGTTCAAGATAGCCCTTTCAAATAATTTTCCCCCTTTTTTTCCACATTTTCCTCTATTTCTTCGCTCCTATTAGTCTTAGCGTGATAAAATATAGCCTATTGCCTTCCTCGATAAATGGGCTATCTAACACTGAAAGAATCCTCAAAATCCGTTGCGTAGTTTTGAAGATTAAAGGAAACAAAGGGACATGAGGGGAAAAAAGCGACTTTGTTTTATAATATGCATAGAAGTAAAGCTAGAAAACATTTATTTTTCGACAATCCTATTCAAAGTAGTATAATTGTATTCACTTTTAAAAACAAAAATGCTATGATTGGCAAATATTGTATTTTTAACTGGAATAATGTAACTAGTATAACGTGATTTTGATGCAAGTCCTAGTTATTTCTTACATAAGTTATGTGAAAGTGTTAACCATTCAGCTCATTCGACAATCGATTTTCACCAACGAAAGTTGTTTTTTTCATGATAGAAAAACTAACAGAGTTTGATACTTGTGTATAGTCTTGATCCGTTGGAAATTGGAGTCTCACCGAGAAACACCGTGACAAATACGTAATTGATTGTAAGTTTACTTTGTAACTGTAGTGTACGGCTTGTCTAACATTTTAATTGTTTTATTTTATGTCCGAGTTCCCATGTTATTTTTATGTTCATATCGCAAACGCACGTGAATGTTTTCGACGGATTTTCTCGTCGTATAAATTTCTCTCACTCGTCGATATATTTTTAAATGACCCTCGTCTAATTTACGAGTGTTTGTGTGTGTACCTTTTATCTAACCTTTATAGTGAACAATCTTACTAAAAAAATGTTTATGCTGTGGATAGCTTTCACAATATTTTGTACCTATCTATCAAGTAACTATTCCAACATAAGTTTATGCTATTCAGTAATTCTTTTTATTTACAAAAGCTATGTATAATAACAATCTATAATTATTAAGGAACGAACTATTAGATATTTCATTCTGCGTTTCACATGTTCTTCGACATTTCCATTTTGTATTTATATATTAATAGTACCAAGCATAGCCATAAGTCAAGTCGAATCAACGGGAATATGCCATGAGTACAAAGTAGGTACATTGTGCCAACAAAAAGAAAAGTTGAATATTATCACTCGCGTGCCACTTAAAGTCGCCGTTAACTGCGGGTGCTGACTACAAACACTGTACCTGATAGCTTTATAATCATCCCATCAGCTTATGAAATATATCTAGTTTTGTGTTCCTTTTTAGCTGTCCCACTTGTGAAATATCGAAAGTGTCTACCCTTAATTATGCTTATGTTGCTTCATAATGTATTGATAATGATAATTATAATCTCTATACATTATTTTTCGTTTATACCTCCATCTCTTTCATTGTTTTTCAAATTTGTTTCTTCCAAATTCTAATGCATTTGTAGCTCCTTTTGGTGATGAACTGTATAAATAAACGGCTGAGTGTATTATTATATTACATAACTGCACTTGTACCATTAAATATATGTACTACAACTTAACACTCAATATTTCAGGCATCATTCACGTTTCATTTTTGATTAAGTATATATTTTTTTATTATTATTACAAGCCTAAATTGTCCCACTGCTGGGCAAAGGTCTCCCCCAAAGACTTCTGTCTCTCTCCTGCGCCACCGCTGGCCAGCCTGGCTGGTATGCCACCAGCTCATCACCATCTTTTTCTAGGCCGGCCTCGCCGGCGGCGGCGTCTGTCTTCAGGTGCCCACTCTGTTGAGATCCTTGCCCCGCTGTCGGAATGCATACGGCCAACGTGTTACGTGACCCGCCCAGTCCTACTTATATAATCCTACTAATATTTACAGCTACTAAGTACATATATTTTTACAAAACACCTGGATAGGTAAACGTTTTGTCCATTTCCTTGTTATTTTCCACTGTTGCTATCCAAATAAAAGGGTTCGTCTGTTTACGTGGACGATTTCCCTTTCGGAAGTAGGTAAATGAGCGTCCCATTTTCGCCTCTTATCACTGTTTCGCCATTATTGCGTTGTACTCAATAGAACAACGAATTTTGAATAATTAACGGCACTGCATTTTGTTTTATGAGTTTCCACCTTTTTAACACACTTTCGAATAGGAGGAAGGAATATTTGGTTGTAGGTATTTTGCGTTAAAAACGTAACTTTTCGGTACATTCTAATACCATGATGACTCTACATTACAATATTATGTTTCATTGTGTTGATAGGTAAGTATGTACTTAGTTTTAATTTCAACGGTTTTTTATGAAATGATCTTGCTGAAGATATGAAAAATTCAAAACGGAAAGCTTAAGAAAGTATTTCGTAACAAAAAATAGTTGCAGTATTAGAAATAGAACTCTCTATAGTTTTTCTTCTAGTGATCATTGTCTAAATACTTCTGCCATCCATCATCTATGTCTCATCGCCAACATCCAGCAATGTTTGTGTTTTTGTAACAATCAGCACAAGAATTCTCAATCGTCATGTAGGACGCGTATACGGAATCGTCAGAGCCTAATCGACTCTACCTGTTGTATAAAATAATAAACATATAAGTTGTAACACTTTATATATTTTATTTTACTTATACAACAACGATTTTTAATTAATCTTATACAATTTTATTTATGTTTGTGTAATTGAATAAAATTGTATTGTAAAAAAAAAAAACTTACATAATCAAAAAAAAAAATTGAAACTTACTACATAACCAGCAAATCAGTTTTTTTAATATTGCTAAAGGGCAGTAATTGTTAAAAAGAACCAACATAAACAATGATAATGATAATTCCTTATCGTGTTCCCCTTTTCTATGAAAGTGACGCTGGCTACGCGGGCTGGGTGCAGCGCGGCAGTTGTAATTTGTGACTTGTACGTACAGTCGCTACGTGCCCGGCCGACGCGCGCGTCGTTTTTACGCGCCAAGTTTTTTTTTTAATTTGTGACAGTGAATGTGGCCAGGAACTCAGCGGTGGAATCCTAGTGAAGCGTGAACTGTGTTTTGTGTAGTTTCGGAACGTAATTTTGGAAGGAATAAAAAAGTTTGTATTTTCGGTTTTTTTACGTTATGACTTGGATTATTCGCTTAATTGATCATCTCATATTGATTAGTTTGACCTTAACATCACACACATCGCTGGACCGTTGAGACCTAAATATAGACAACTCAGAACGGCCCTTTGTAGTGTACAATACGGTTAGACTTGATGTTACATCATAAAATATGAGAAATATTTACACAACTTTAAACAGAGCATAAAATACTAATTGGCCAAAAAGTAACAAAACATATTAAGTAAAGTAGTCATGTCTTTTGAAATAAAAAAAATCTCTGCATTCGAGCTACTTAAAAAATAAAAAGCGTCTAGTTTGAATTCAAAGAGTCGTGAGACGTAGAGACAACAATACCAGTGGTTCTTATCTCTACAATTCATATTTCATACACCGCTATGCCAAAGCTATCAAATTACTGACTTTAATTGCAAATTGTGGAAGTAAAGTTCTGATAACAAAACACCATTAAATTTTGTAGAGTTCATTGCCATTACCCAAAATATATATTGAATAAAGCAATGACTCTACATTTAAGCATTTAATATACGATAGAGCTTAAGATATTAAATTACATTCAAGTAGCAAACAACCAGTGAAACAAGTGTTTTGTAAGCCAACAACTGTTGAGTTGCAGACAAGTTTCATACAACGATCGTTAAACTTTTGAAAGTTGTATCACCGAACATTTATAATATTATCGAAGTTTTGTAAATAGCGGCCACGTTCAGACAGATTTAACGATAATGCCTATTAATAATGAATCAAATTCATACAGTTTCTGTCAAACTCTTTATTAAATTAAAGTTAGGTAATGTCTCGAGCGGCCGTCAGTCTTTTGTTCTAATCTCAATAAAATGACTCAAAATTGTTCTACTAGATAGCAATAACTTGAGTGTCATGTATATTGGTTTAAATATTTGCAGTAAACAAATAGGATCACAGATCACGTATTTTGACACCGTTTTGCCTACCAGCTGACTGCCAGCTGCGAATCAGTGTACATTCCATCGGGCATCTGCCATACCGGGTGGCACACGCACATGTCGGGCCCGCATTATACCTGCTTCCCACCCATTGTCATCATACTCTACAATAGAGACCTGCTAACCGCATACTAAAACTACAAGTAATGAGCTCTCGAATTTGTTTATCTACCCGCCTTGATTTTTAAAAATGCTGTAAAAAGAACACTTTAACTCAAGCGGCTTCGACATTTGAATTTGGAATTTGTTTTTTTACGTTCAAAACTAGACGCTAAGGTTCTTGCTATGCTGTGTTTCTGTTATATACCTGGAAGTGATAGCGCAGGTAAACGATAGGCGTTATGGCTAGCAGAAATTACTAAGCCGACCACGTCCATCGTCACATCAGTGAATGCGATGAGAATGATTTTAGCGCTATTTGTATGGAATTTAAATCGCCGGACGCATTGCTATTTGTGCGATACAACTAACAGGTTTATATGCTTTGTTATATTAACACTACAACAATTCTTATAATAATAAAAATAGTGTCAGTAAGTACCTCTCTTCGTAGCTTAGTGCGTCAACAGTTTATCGTGATTCGTGCGACAATTATTGTAAAATTACAATAATTGTCGCACGAATAAATAAATTATTATTGAGGGAGGAGGACAAGTATCTAGTACATACAAAATCCCATTTAAATCTGTTTGGGCGTAAAGTGGTAATAGTTTATACGGACGTTATAAAGTATGGATTACAACAAATCATTTTGACATTAGGCTCAGTTCGAATTTTAAATGCAATTTTAGCGGTTACTGTGTTACCTTATTAACCAAAATGTATGTTAGCGGGTAGGTTAGCGGTAAACCACATCGTTACCTTTACTCCCATAATATTATATCACAGCTGTTTATTTGTATAAAAGCAGTGAAATGGTGGGTAAACAGTTATAAATCCAGCCCGGTGACAGATAAGTGGGTGGTTATCTTAAACCGATAAGGTCCCATGAGAATAGGGGGATACGTTCTTAAAAGCATCGGGATTGGATACTTAGGATTTAGGAATAATTATGACAAAAATAAACGAGTCTTTTTATAGGCGATTGTTTGGGGCTTAGATGTTAGAAGTTCTATTTTTGTTTTGAAATGATTTAAATTCAGAACATGGACAGTTCAAAGCTTTGATGTCTAGTATTAAAAAAATATAGTTGTTGGCTTTTTTTTTTAAATTAAAAAGTATGAAATACCAAGTACTATCAGAGAAGTTGATTCCTAGGCAGATGGGGGACCTACGTAGTTTGGTCGCGTTACGTCAAACCCAGCCGACAGATTACAATTAACACTGAATTGACATGATCTGACCAAATGACATTGGTATGTCAACAGCCTAGGAGTTAATTTCCTCGATGGCACATAAATATAGTTTGTGAGTTCAAGTGTAGGTACTCGTTATATTGATAACAATTAACGTAATTAAATAATTTTTGTTAGTATACGATTATTGATATTGTTGCACGATGAATTACATTGAATGTTGATGAACAACTGATCGATTTATTGCATGTAATAAATCAATTGTTAGATATCAGTCCAATAAGACTCTACAAGTTCAATATAATTGAGTAATGAATAGTTGCTTGAACTCTGTTTAAACCGTCATTTGATTTTAACAAGTACATGTATTTTAGAATACTAAAGCTAAGCTTAAGTATTTCATCCTTCGATCGGGGATTCTCGGAAATGTAATTGTATTCTATTGTTGTCGTGATCACCGGTGCTTGATGGGTTAAGTAAAAAATATTGTACTCAAGAAATTAGTATTTAAAGTGGTCCATCTTACTAAAATTGAATTAAATTAGTTTTCTTCGATTCGACTTTATCAATTTTGATAAACTTATTCTTCAGTCTATATGTACTTTATAATGCTGGAAAATGAAGTGATTTTTTGTCAGCGCGTGAAAGCCCGTTTCGACCCACCGAAATACACGCGATATACAGCGCGAAACCCCGGGTATTAAAATAAAAACCTAAGTAGCGTTTTCCTGTGACACTTGATCCAGTTGAGGTGGTCTTCACAGCTCACTCGCTCTGTCCTCGAATTCCACCGTTCACGATTTAAGACACGAGTGGATGAAGGGGGTAACTAACATTTTACAACACACAACACGGTCACAGTATCTTGACGCATCGAAATATATATTATTATATAACATGTGAGCTCCATGATGACGTCATCAAGCCGTGCGTCTAGTTAATTTGACCGTGTTATAAGAGCAAAATTTACTCATTTTTCCCCTCATAATTTGAACAAACCTTGTAACTTACTTAAAGTAGGCTATTTATTTTTAACTTAGTCATTATTGAGACTTATTTAGCTGTAAGTTATTCTGTACTTAAATAAAATAAATTAAAAAATTACATATTTTATCATCAGCTTGCTGTTATATCTAGAATCCTCAATTTATGCAAAAAACGTCAGTTTTCAAATTGTTAGTTACCTATTTCATCCATTTATGCCTTTGATTCGTGTTATATGATCGGGAGACAGGACACATTGACATAATATCATATGTTATAGTTAATGTAGGTTGTTGGTTGCGCTTAAAATACTGTCCTTTTTAATCTGAAATTAGATACACTTTAATCTGGTAGTATGATTGCAGCTACCTTAAATTTTTTTTGAATTAACATTATATGTACTATGCAATCTACATTCACAAAAGTGATGATTGTAGCCACGGACGTAAAAAAATACGGACGGAGCATTACACTATAAAGAGGTGAAGCATTATAGGTACGACAATTTCGTTTATTGTACACGTGACCGACTCTCACACACGCAACTAGGTACTACAACCCGCTGTCATTGTACATTGAGTGACGGCGCCAATGATATGCACACATAATAATAGCTCCCACACCGGTTTCGGTGACGGTGGCCGGTTTCGTTGAAACCAGGCCAGCTACGCAGGAGTAATTTTATAGTGCCCAAGTGTGTGCGCAGTACACAAGAGCAATCTCTATTCCTTTTATTCTCATAACCCAGTGGGACGGACGACCGACACGACTGGCGAGAGATCAGGCGCAGGACTTTTTACATGCCCATCCGACGCACGGATCATCTTACTTGTCAGACAATCAGGTGATCAACCTGCATTGTCCTAACCAAACTTGGAAATAACATGTTTCCAACGCGGGAATCGAACCCACGACCTCCGAGTCAAGAGCCGCGCTCTATACCACTAGACCACGGAGGCGTTACACACACATACGCACACATCCTACACGGGCGGCCATATTAACTATGCTTCACTCGGGATTAGACTAGGTTACGTCCGTATTTCTTTACGTCCGTGATTGCAGCTTTGTATTTTTGTTAGTGAAACTTTCGCTTATACCTACAGTTGTAGAGAGAGGACTGGATTTAAATTGTATAAAACGCTCTATAACTCAAACCAAAATAACGAAGTTCGTTGAACGCTATCAATGATATTCCGAAAGTAGGAAACGCTAAGAATATACAAAGATGTAATGTTAAAACCACGCCATAAAAATTGATAAATGTTGCAATTTTCAACGCACAACCGTCATTTCCAGTAATAAATCCGCTTCCAGACAGTGTAAAGCGAATATATATTTCTAACATAAATGTTATTTTTGTGTCAATGATATAATTCTCGGTCGTTCGCCTCGCTCCGGAAATCCGTAACTCTGTTGTCGTCGCCTTGTTAGAATCCTATAGCAATTTCAGATTTTACACCTATCTGGTTTAGGGTACTTAAAAATCACTTAAAACACTCAAAAAGTCTGTTAATGCTGGATTTCGTACTGAATTTAGACAGCAGAGAGTACAAACTTTAATTTTGTAAAAAGATCATGTATGTGTTTATTATAATATAATACTAGCTATTTGACCGAGCTTTGCTCGGTATTCGATAAAACACGAATAAAGTGACGTTTTCTAAAAATGATTTCTAGCTAGATCGATTTATCGCCCCCGAAACCTCCTTTAAACCAAATTTCATGAAAATCGTTGGAGCCGATTCCAAAATTCCAATTATACATTATACATATATACAAGAATTGCTCGTTTAAAGATATAAGATATTATAAAAAATATTATTTTGTATTGTCTCAAAAATGTAGAGCTTATAATATGTCGACGATTATAATAATTTATAGAAATGTACCTCTAATCTCTATGTTGCCTACTTCTTTGTTAGTTTGAATGCAGCTTACATTAAAATGATGTAATGATAAGAATATATTTATTATAGCCATAAATACTTTGCACATGGCGACTTTTATGTAAATACGAGCTTGTGTAATGTGGGACACTTTCTCTTTTGAAAAATCTCTTATGGCGGAGTTACATCACTTTGATATAATCAACGAGAAGAACAACCAAAATATATTGAATAAGTACGTGGACTAAGATGAAAAGCAAATGAATATATTAATATTATGTGAATATAAGGTTATAAAAGAACATTTACCAACTTAACTATAACAACGCCTCTGGTGCAAACCACCCTTAACATTTAAAAAAATACTCTGAAATCTTTCTAAAACACAAATATTATAATACCGCCATAATATTATCTAGTACAGGTGTATAATTAAACGAAATTTAAAATGAATAGCAAAATTAATTTTTATTTTATGCAAAACTGTTTCACATTTTATGTATACTCAAGCCACTTTCTTTCGAAGTTATGTTTTAATTCGTTTTCATCGCCACAAATACTCTCATTCCACATTAGCCTACTATTAAAAGTTTAAATACAAAATATTTTGCACATTTGCACCAAACGATTCGATTTAATGCGGCTATAATTTTTTATTTCATCTTTCAATTTCACTTTAAAAATGTGTTTATGTTATTTTATATAAACTGCACGTCATATTTTAAGTGAAGTGTTTATGTTTTTTTTTTATTTCTTTAAGAGAAAGTTATAATATGTCTCAAGTATTTTAAATATAATTTTAAAAGGTAAAATATATTTTTTTTCAAAAAATTGTCTTCTAATTATCATCGTTATATATTAATCCCACATAGCCAAGCCCTATTATTAAAGATTTTTTCCACATTTCCCTCTATTTCTTCGCTCCTATTAGTCTTAACTCTTAGCGTGATAAAATATAGCCTATAGCCTTCCTCGATAAATGGACTATCCAACAGTAAAAGAATTTTTCAAATCGGACCAGTAGTTCCTGAGGTTAGCGCGTTCAAACAAACAAACAAACAAACTCTTTGCAATTATAATATTAGTATAGATAACTGGTTCATGAGAACGGACATAATATATTTTATGAATCCCTAAAACAGACGTAAAATCGACTTCAAAGTCTGCATATAGGTCGTGTAAGCAGAACCCGGTACAATACAGGAAGTAGGAACTAGAAGTAGTGATAAAACCATGTGTTAAAGTATGGGTAGTAAAGTACGCTTGGGTCCATTCGTGTTCGAACCTACTCCACTGATCTACTAAATCAATATAGATCTACTAAATAAAGGTAAACAAGTAGTTGAAAGAAAGTATTTTCTGTTGTTTGCCTGTCAACTTATGTAAAAGCTTATATACTTATATGTTTAGTATAGGTTTACTAGCTTTTACAAAAAAAACAAAAAAAATTTTCTTCAAAAATTAGTAGTCAAACAAATCTACAAACTTCTAAATCACTTTTCACCCCAATTTTTGTTTTATTTGTAAGAATTAAAAAATACGTTACCACCTGCTAAACTGTGTTAAATGCGGTATAAACTCTAAATTCATTTTATTATCTCAAGAAATTTTCAATACGATCAAATGAATTATGAAAGTATGTAAATGGAAAGCTAAATACGTTGCCACTTCAACACAAAGTCACCAACGACGGTCAAATATTATAACGCATTAAATACTGAAAATTCATCTAATACAAAGTATTTTATTACATTTGACAAATGTATCTTCAAGAATGTAATATTTCACAAAAACTGCAGGCAGTAATGAGTGGTATAATAGCTCAATTATCAATATATCACACGTAACATGCACGTATGTAATTAACTGAAAATTTCGCAACTGATGCGTGTACAAATGCATTTTTTTATTATTAAAAAGCTTGCTAGCTGTAATTGGTCAAATGTTTAGTACTTAATTGTATGGAGTAGAAAATAGAGACTTAGCCAAACTCAACATGAAAAATATAAGCTTTGTAAAGTTGCAATACAACAAATCTTTAGATTACAGCTGCTTAAATGAATTTAGAATAGTAAGTCAGAGACTAGAGTCTCTTTAGTGTACAGTTATTATTACGTAAAACTAGCTAGCCCGGTGAACTTCGTGTTACTTTAAAACCTTCCCTGGACTTCTACGAATATCTTAAGACTAAAATCAGCTCAATCCGTTCAGCCGTTTTCGAGTTTTAGCGCGACTAACACATTTGAAAATCCATTTTTATATGTAAGAAAGAAGAAGATGAAGATATGTAAGCCCAGGTAAACTAAGATGTTTATACTGATATCTAGTAAGATGCCATAAAATATCTAGATGGTAACTACATTACTAGCAGACTTAAAAAGTATTGATGTCCCTTGATTACTAAACCGCATTAGAACAATCAGTCCAGGGTTCAAATACAGATTACCAGCACATACTATATGATGCTGTTGGCCAGTTTTGGCGCGCGGCCAACGCGGTCTCATATTGTACGAAAACGTCACAAAATACTGCAGTAAAAACGTATTTTATGCTTCCTGAACCTGACTTTCAAGTATTTAAAAATAATTCATTGCCAATATGCTTTACGTTTTTGTGGGAATATAATGATAATATTATTGTAAATTGCCCTCACATACCACAACACGTTTTTAGGTCATACGTTTTTACGTATTTAGAAAAAATGACACACTTTATAGTGATAGAGAAAAGAAGCCTGCTTAAGCTTATGTTTTGAAGTCAACAGTTCACGATAAGAAGCCTTTTAATAACCAGAAACTATGTTATTATAATATTTCTCTTTACTTATTTGCAGAATATTGAACTAAATACTTACTTAAACTAAAAAATCATCAAACCATTTTTGTGACTATACAGCTAGTCTAAAATTAGTTTAAAACGACTTTTAATGAGTTTTCTGCTAACAAACACACGGGAACTAACATAAACATTGTAAACAGAAGTTGGCACACATCTTCGTATATCAAAGTCTACCGGATACTGAAACGAACACGAGTTGATAATAAACTGCACTAGTTTCATGAGCTTATATTAAATTTCTCGAATTCTAATAAAGCTCTAAAGTTTCTTAAAAGTTAAAGGAAGCAAAAAATAAGCTCTCTACAAATCCAATATATTACACAAACCCCATAAAATTTAATCAAACCAAGCAATAAGGATATTAACTAATATTAAGCCATATCTCCTCCCCTTTCTAATATTTTCCTTGTCGTAATCTTGTTATGTTTTATAAACCCTATTAGATGACGCCCACAACTTAGCTGCGCCAAAATTAATTAACCGTGCGGAAACTGTACATTTTTCCGGGATAAAAAGTATCCTATGTCCTTTCCCGGGACTCAAAATAAAAATAAATAAATACGTTTATTTCAGGCTTTTTAACCCATATTAAGAAAGAAATAAATAAGTTAGTTTAAGTACTTGCCACCTTCTGGCGCTCCGGGCACATGTGTATGGATCCAGTGCCCCAGAAGGGGGCTGTCCAGCTTGACGCTGAGCACTTTCAGGATGCTGTTGGGGCTGCCCCGCGTGCGGAACATCAGCGATGCTATGCGACGTCGCAGTACGGCGTGAAGACCGTCTGTACGAGCGTGCGCAAACATCGCCGATGCACTACACCAGCGAGGGAGCCCCACCAACACCCTGAAAGCATTATTACATTGTACTCGGAGAGCGTTGATGGCCCGCTGCGTATAGTTGACCCACAGATTGCAGGTGTAGAGTGTTTGACAGAATGCTTTAAATAGTGTAATTTTAACATCTGTACTACACCTTGCGAATCTGCGCGCCAACATATTACAGCGGACCGCCATCGCTCTCCTCTCCCTTTCGATGTCTCCGTCGTCTTTTAAATACTCAGTGACCACATGACCGAGATATTTAAATTCTTTTACTCTTCGGAGCGCAACACCATTGAGAAGCCACTGGTGCTACATCTCCGATTTTACGAGCCCTTGAATTAAATATCATGAGTTCGCTTTTTTTTACATTATATGTAAGACCGTGCGACCTGGCGTAACTTTCACATACACTCATCATTTTTCTGAGGGCGGCTATTGATGGGCTGAGCAACACCATATCGTCGGCGTAACTGATGCTATTAATACAGAGACCATCAATAAAACAGCCTACTCTGGTGTCGCTCAGCTCAGCAATCAGCCTGTCCGTGTACAAGTTGAAGAGAGAAGGAGATGTTATCCCCCCTTGTCTCACTCCACACTCCAACCTGTATTCGTCGGAGAGTTCTCGGAGCCATTTGACCTGGTTAGTTTGGTGGCCGTACCAATATTTAAGAATATTAGTTACCTCGCCCGGCACACCAGCCTCCTTAAGTTTTTGCCATAAGATATCGTACCTAACCAGGTCAAATGCCTTGGAGAGGTCCAGAAAAGCTGCATACACAGGCGTGCTCCTATCTGTGTAGTACTTGACAGTCTGCTTGAGAGACATAATTACACATTCTGTTGAGAGTCCTGGTCTAAAGCCGAACTGTGCGTCGTTTAAAGTTATATATTTCTTAAGTTGTCTCTCAAGCAAGCTATCAAGTATCTTCGATATGGTTGTAGCTAAAGATATCGGGCGGTAGTTGCACTTATCGGAGCTATCTCCTGTCTTGTTTTTTATTATAGGTACTACCACCGTCTTCATCAGCTCATTTGGCAGGTAGGAATGCCTTATACATAGAGTAAATAGCAATGCCAATAGTCTTGGAAGATGTGGTCCCGCGTATTGAAAATATTCTAAGCTGAGACCATCGTGTCCAGGTGACTTTCCTCGGGTCATGCTTTTTAAAATGAGAGCAACGTGTCTCGCTGTAACTCGCTCAGGCACTTTCGACACTATGGCCTCGGCACCCCCTAACTTGTCAATTTCACTATTTAGCGGAGACTCCACCTGGAAGTGACATCGGAACATGTTCGCAATATCTTTAGAGTCACTGATGCCGTCTACACTCGTCGGGATACTGGGTTTTGCGTTTAATTTCTTTGTTTCCTTCCAAAAAAGCATCTTTACCAATTTTCAGCAAAATTGGTTGAGTGGTTTGGGCGTGAAGAGGAGCAGACAGACAGACACACTTTCACATTTATAATATTAGTAAGTATGGTCGAGGATTATAAAAAGTCTGTTTAAACCTGTGGTTTAAACTGATATAAAAATATCTAACCGGAACTTGGCTTGACTAGCGAGTTTGCTTTTGAACTAAAGATCGATTTCTCATGCCCTCTTTATCTTTCATACGTGCTGTATCGCAATTGATATTGTATTGTTATCGACAGTCCAAGGACATCTTTTTGCACATAATATCTGGAAAGTGCATGTGAGTATGGTCAGAAAAAAAGTTTTTGAATGTACAATTTTCTAACTGTTATGTTTGTACTTGACTATGGTTATGCTTAGCTTGCTTTTTGCTTGTTTAGTAAAAGGTGCCATTGTTTTTGTTGAATGGACTGCGAATATTGGTACCTCTTCTATCTTTAGAAGATGTTTACCAATGTTTAATAGACTCAATGTTAACCAATCTATCTTTACTCTTCTTGCTGACTCTGTCTGCATATTTAAATACTTCGTAGTATATATTTTAATATTTCTAATGATGTTGTTTCGAGCAATTTTGATATTTAAGGTACTTATTGGGTAAAAGTCATGTGCCATATCCTGAATTTTGTAACCATTGCTCTACATCGTCTTATATTCGGTGGTAGGTCTGCTGTCGGTACATTTTCTTTAGCGCATGATCTCATTACAGTAAGTGTGTCAGTGCGTACTATAGTGTGTAGGCAGCACCGTTGTGCCTGTGTGACGCGTGCTTAATCTTTTCCATTGAACGAGCGGCGAACTAAACAATAAACATCCTGTTTTTTAGGCTTTAGATCGAAGAGTACTCGTCTTTCTCATGAGAAAGACGAGAAGGCTGTGTCATGTTAAAATTAGGTTTTAATTTTATTTCTAGATTTAACAAACCTGGCTAACTCTTTCAATGTTTTACTGTATGTATAAAAGAGAGTACCATTGTAAAGAATTGACAAATTGATACTGAGCTTTAAAGTACTGTGTGATAATTACGATAAAAGGACTTTTAGACACTAAACTCTAGAATACCAATGTCATAGTGATGATATACAAAAACTCCTAGCAAAACGGATGGTAATAAACCCAGATAGTTGCAGAATGCAGTTAATCCCACACTATCAGTCAAGTGCTGGCACAGATTCATCGGAATTGCTCATACTCGATATACCGCTACGCATCTGTGCTGTATCGATTCGGTAATTAAACCGATGACGCGGGCTCTTCACCTATATTCTAGGAGACGTGCGTTTATTTTTAATCCCTTTTTTCGGCCATGTTAAGTTGCTCTGTTAGCTTAGAAGATGTACTGACTTGATGAAAATGTTCTGAATAACGCGTATCATTAAAAACTATAAAGTACTTATAAAGGTATCGATTTGGTCGAATTATGTCAATTCAATGTTAATTGTGACTGGGTTTGACATAATGCGACCAAATTACATAGGTGCTACGATTAATGCTTCTCTGATAGTAGTCATATAATGTTCCTAAAATATCAATTATACTCAGTTTGTTTTCAGGAGTTGTGCCGCCTATGAATCAATTCCTTTGATAGTATATTGGGTTTGCCAATAACAATAAAAACCCTTATATACTGCTGTCTACCCATATTATAATGACTATCGATATCATCTTATATCATGAATCAAGATAAACCTAATACCAGTATTAGAAGGGCTTGCGCAAGATCTCGCGTGCCAAGTTCAGCCGCCCACCGCCCGCCCCAGCAAGCTCCTACACTATCATTCATCGAATATTATAACTATTAATAAAATTATAAGGCTCCAGGAATGCTGGTTTAGGGAACCAAGAATATAAATACATAGTTATAACAGTAATTGTTACATATTACTTTATGTTTTTCCAAAAAAACATACATCTAATAACAAGTGTTTGAAGTCAAAATCGGTGATTAAAATTGATTGTCTGAAGTAAATATTCTTTATCAAATTCATAAAAATCTGTAACTCCTTTAAAATTATTATTAATCTTTCTTGTTTGGATTGATTACGTAATAATTTAACACGTTTTTCAGTATCCTTAACAGTCATCCATATACTTTCATCCATACTAATATTATAAGTGCGAAAGTGTGCCTGTCTGTTACCTCCTCACGTTCAAACCGCTGAATCGATTTTGCTGGAATTTGGTATGGAGATACTTTGAGTCCCGGGAAAAGACATAGAATACTTTTTATCCCGGAAAAATCTACGGCTCCCGCGCGATAAGTGATTTTTGGCGCAACGAAGTGAGAGCGTCATCTAGTTGTCAATGATAATTTGCGCTGTTTAAATTCAACTAGCTATATGACCAAGCTTCGCTCGGTATTCGATAATATACGAATAAAAAGACATTTTCTAAAAATAATTCCCAGCTAGATCGATTTATCGTCCCCGAAAACCCCTATATACTAAATTTCATGAAAATCGTTGGATTCCGAGATTCCAATTATATATTTATATATATTATACAAGAATTGCTTGTTTAAAGATATAAGATAACAAAGGCCGCTTGTTTGTAAACATTTTTTTTTTATTAAATAAGGGGGTAAACGAGCAAACGGGTCACCTGATGGTAAGCAACTACCATCGCCCATGGACACTCGCAACATCGGAAGAGCTGCAGGTGCGTTGGCAGCCTTTTAAGAGGGAATACGCTCTTTTCTTGAAGGTTTGCAGGTCGTACACAGTCCGGAAATACAGCTGGTGACAGTTCGTTCCAGAGTTTTACAGTGCGCAGCAGAAAGTTACGCGAAAAACGCACTGTGGAAGACTGCCACTCATCAAGGTGATGAGGATGATATGTTTTTCGCGTGGGACGATGGCAAAAATTTGCAGGTGGTATGATTCCGAACAATTCCTCAGAGCACTCCCCATGATACAACCGATAGAGGATGCAGAGTGAAGCTACATCTCGGCGTTATTCTAAGGGGTCCAAGCTGTTTGAAACACTATGGCAGTCAACAATTCGAGCGGCCCTTCGTTGGATACGATCTAGAGGGAGCAGTTGGTATTTTGGCGCCCCTGCCCAGAGATGAGAACAATATTCCATATGAGGCCAAACCTGCGCCTTTTAGAGTTAAAATAGTATTTCCTTCGCTGATTGGTCTGAACAAAATAATTGTTAAAATATTAAATTAAAGAGTATGTATCTGTAGGTACTAGTCTCTATTTTCTTACTTTGTCATAAGCTATAGTATTTTTTACTCTGATTGCCTCCAAACCTAGTGTTTTCCGCGAGGCAGCATTCACGAAAATATTATATGGATGACCTTAGAACAAACAACAAAGGCTTCTCATAAGTGATAAAAGGTCACGGTCTCTACAATATGTAAATCATAATTATAATCACCTGCTAAATATGTAGCCAAGGTAATAATTATGAGTTATATAACAAATAAGTGTTTTGTTGTTAACTAACTTATTATAAATAATCTTATGTTTCGGAACTACAATTAATATTATGGACTAAATATTGCCCGCAACTTTATTACGTAGCAATCGTACATTTTGCCACAAAACTATGCCAAGTCCTTGCCGGGGTTCCTAATTATCCCCATAGTACGGGAGCCCTAGAACAATTTTTTTTTAATTACTAACAAGCTAATTTTTTGTGAGTAGCTTCATTTTGATAAAACAAACAACTTTTTAACTGCGAAAAATCTTGAATGTGGTAGCTAACAGAGATAGAAAGGACTTCATACTTTGATTTGATGGTCCTAAAATATGGATCGTTTTACTTGTAGGACAATGTTACTCTTAAATTATATAACTATTAACCTAACTATATACAAAAAATTTGCTGGTTAGGGTTCCGTTTTAGGGTTCTGTAATCAACAAAACTTTATTTGTCTACGGTATCCTAAAGCGGAACCCTAACCAGCAGATTTTTTGTATATTAGTACGTTAATAGTTTTATAATTTAAGAGTAACATTGTCCACCAAATAGAACAATCCATATTTTAGGACACTTAGGACCACCAAATTAAAGTATGAAATCCTTTCTATCTCTGTTAGCACTTAGCTACCACTTTCAAGATTTTTCGCAGATAAAAATGTTGTTTGTCTTATCAAAATGAAGCTATTCACAAAAAATTAGCTTGTTAGTAATCACAAAATTATTATTTTTAACAAAAAATTAAAACCGACTTCCAAGGTAAAAACAATAATAACATCCTTATAATATGAACTAAAAAGTATTAAATAATTTTTCCTATCTCATGGTGCCTTTTTCCGAATTCGGCTAAAACTCAACTATTTCTGTACTCAATCTTCATAATTTTGAAGTCGGTACCAGATATAGCTGAATCCAGATGCCAGAATATTTGAAACATTTGTAACTGGCACCGACTTCAAAATTATGAAGATTGAGTACAGAAATAGTTGAGTTTTAGCCGAATTCGGAAAAAGGCACCATGAGATAGGAAAAATTATTTAATACTTTTTAGTTCATATTATAAGGATGTTATTATTGTTTTTACCTTGGAAGTCGGTTTTAATTTTTTGTTAAAAATAATAATTTCACTCTTTTTAGTTACCTAGTAAAATCATCGCGTACTATACGTAGATTAGGGCCGATTCACACCGAATGGCAGAGGCGAGGCGAGCAGTTTCAGTGTCATATGATTTTAAACTTTATTGTAATACATAGTATCGCTTGAGAAATTGACGCCGCCGGCGGCCGCAAGAGTCCACGAGCATCCACGGGCGGCCGTAGATTTCTCAAGCGATACTATCTATTACAACAATGAAGATAAAGTTTAAAATCATATGACACTGAAACTGTTCTCCTCGCCTGCGCCATTCCGGTGTGATTCGGCCCTAATACACCTGTATACTATTCTACGTATCTTATTACAATTTGTTAACAGTCACACTTACAAAATATAATATCAGCTGCAGATAATTTTGAACAATACATTAAAAAAAAAATCGAAGTGGACACGTGCCAGAGCCGCGCCAAACCGGAATTTTAGCAGCGCGGCAGCGGCGAGGCTTTCATTGTCATATGATTTTAAACTTTATCTTTATTATTGTAATACATAGTATCGCTTGAGAAGTCTACGGCCGCCCGTGGCCGTGATTGGTAAGTGTGACAGCTGTGCACTCTAGCATGTTACTTGTATTATCGAAGCAACTTACTTCTCAGAAGTAATGACAAATGTGTGCCTTACGCTCTGGAGATAAGGTTGAATATTTTGTTATGTTCAATTTTGGTGACATTGGTGACCCTGACGTGAAAATGATGATGATGATGATGAATATAATTTGTATAGTAGCATATGCTTTCAGTTCTTAAAACAGCGCCTAAACCCCCAAACTTGTATCTAAAAGGAATCCGGAGTTCTCTTAGTATCTTCGGAACCATAGTATACCTTGGTGCAGAATCTTGTGTTTTGGTAGCATATGCTTAGGATGCTTCTCATAAAATCAAAATCACCATATGTTTCCATATAAATTTCGAGGAGTTCCCTCGATTACTCATGGATCCCATCATCAGATCACCACTTTTGTGAACATGGTACCAAATTGGAGTGAAACCTAATACAACAAAACAAAAATTTCGAAAATCGGTTCACAAACGGCGGAGTAATCGTTGAACATACAAAAATAAAAAAAAAAAAAATAAAAAAAAAAAAAAAAAAAAAAAAAATATCCACAGCCGAACATATAACCTCCTCGTTTTTTGGAAGTCGGTTAAAAAAATATGTTCTAACTTCTAGTGCTCCCTTACTATCATGATTCATGTCTGATTTCGTCTAATTCGATTTAACGGTTTAAGCGTGAAGAAGTAACACTGGTAATAGACATACATACTTTTGCATTTAGAATAGTTATATACGAATTTCAATATTTAATACCGAATACTTTCTTATCTTATAAAAGCTTATGAAATATGAAATCATCATATTATATGAAATCAATGTAAAATAATGTTTTCATTTGCTGCTACGTATTTTGAAAATGCTGCCCGGCATTCACAATTTAAATATTTATCCTAACACTTTATTATAAACTCATAAAAACTCACGCCTGTGTATACAAGCTTAGAATAAAAATGCAATGTACAGTGTACACACAAGCTTAGAAATGCAGTCGGCATTCCAAGGGTTGTCTGTGGGCTTAAAATAATTACTCAAGTGTTCTTCAACCCTCGTCGTTGTCTCTATCTTAAAGAATCTCTATCTATCTGTAGTAAACTGTCTATTTGCGTGTAAATTAACTCTACGAGGGTGCTTTATTTTTTAAAAAGTGATTAGTGATTAACTGATTACACTCATATATTATTAAGCAGTCCGCACAATCATACTTCAACGTAATATTGGGAATGACGTTGGTTTGACATCATTTTCATATTTTAATTAGGTAGTTGAATGGGAAACACTGTGTAAAGAAATTACATTAAAATTGTAAAAAGAAGATTTGTAAGTTGTTGTTTGAGAAGTAAAAATAATTTTATAAAATATGCTCATCAAAATCCCTAGTGAATAAAAAAAAAACAGCTGTCAAAATCCTTAGAAACTAGTGTACTGGCCTCACCTTGTAAGTTAAAGATCACAGTTGAGCATATGGGGCTTGATGGGTTAAAGGCTAACCCATCAAGCCCCATTAGCTCAACGGTGAGCGAGACACAATAGAATAACAATAGATTTCCAAGAATCCACGATCGAAAGATTAATAACGACTCTATCTAGTAAACTATCTATCTTTATCTGCGAGTAAAAGTTATCAAACCCGTTTTACTAATGTTATGCTTACTGCATAACGCTATGAATCACTTTCACTTATTAGTTATTATCAAGAAGTCTGCGGCTAACTGTTATTTTTCCGCGAATTTGCAATGTGACTAGAAAAATAAAGGCTTTTAAAAAGTTAGCTTTGTTTCCAATGATTAGAACTAAAAAGTTCTCAGGGTTCTCTCAGGTACCACCGTGGCAGGTAAAATAATTAAACAATGAAGTAGAGAAAAAAAAGAATTTGACACCGCACTTACTAAAATTGAGAGGCCTTCTTAAGATTCCAGACTTAAGTTAAGCCTAATTTATGAGGAGCTTATATTTTTAATAGCGCTATTGATTGGCTGTTTCTTGTAAACCAAACCAAATGGCTAGTGAATACAGAAACTCACTCCAAAAAACCACAGAAACTAGGCAGCAGTCTGTTTATTTCGAATAATGAAGCTTTTAACCAAATATTCCCTTAGTGGCAACCCTAATTTATTTGCTGCTAATTCTCAAAATATTCTCAGTTCATAAAGTGTATAATTATTTAATATTCATTGCGGAACTAACACTTAGGTGCAGGCTTTCATTTTCACAGTAGCTATAATTGCTGTATTGACTAAGTACTAACGCATAGCTGATTTATTTTGTTATTTTGCTGTACACGTTATCGTGAAAGTGCTGCTTATTCAGAATATGCTGGCAATACTTTTGCTAAGGTTTCTCCGTCAGGGTTACCACATGTAAGATTTTATCTCTCTGCGGGACTTTATATTTTAATTAGCTGACCCGGCAACGTTATTTTGCTGTACACGTTACAGTTTATTATGCATGTGTAGTTTTAAAGATAAATGATACTTTAAAAACATATACAGCGGGAACCTACTTTATTCTATAAACTTAATATTATGAAGTTAGTTGTTACATTACCTTATATTTGCATATTAAAAGTTTCATATAATTATTAATTACATTATTCTTGTAGTTTATGCTGGTATGCCGTGTGATTGTATAAAAACATTTATCTTATTAGTTATTAGTAATTAAAAAAATAGCCTTGGCTGGTTACAAATTGAGCGTTCTCTGCTCTACAACGTTAATCCTCAAAACTGTTATACTTAAGTGATTTGTAAGGTGTTATGAAGTAGCCGGAACATGTGTGATGATTATTATTAGAGCGTGTTCGAATTTTAAACTGTGAATAGTAAATAAACGGAGCTGAGGCGAGTGCGCGTGCGCAGCGGCGCGGCAGTCGGCACCGCTTCGTCATCAGTCCGCCAACGGCTGTCAATGAAGACGGTCACGTGGTTACACACAACAACAAAAATATAGGTTATACACAAGTGTGAAAATATGTGCATAAGTGTGATGTAAATGAAAGTATGTGTATCTGTGTGCGTACGCCGCGTTCTATTCTGGTTGTGTTTATAAAATTACGAGCAAGGAGTCCGTGAGGATTTAATTTAACATTGACATATTACGTGAATCACAGTTAATTTTAGAGTTATTCTTTCGTTAACATCACTAGTAAGTAGTAACCTGTTGCTTGCAAATGTGAAACAAATTTCTGTAGAGGCAGTGTTTACATTGAGCTACTGTAAACCATCTTGACATTTGCACTGGTGTCTCACGGCGACTTAGGTTATCTTGTCAAATCGTATTTTTTGGCTCGAATCTATCAATATTACTGACTAGATGACGCCAGCAACTCCGTTGCGCCAAAACTCGTTTATCGCGCGGGAACCGTACATTTTTCCGGGACAAAAGTATCCTATGTCCTTTCCCGGGACTCAAAGTATCTTCATGCCAAATTTCAGCAAAATCGGTTCCGCGGTTTGAGCGTGAAGAGGTAACAGACAGACAGACAGACAGACAGACAGACAGACAGACAGACACACTTTCGCATTTATAATATTAAGTATGGAAGTATGGATATCTTCAAGGAACATTGTTAAAATTATATTTCCTTCAAACTCTACCTACGTTCTGAATTCTGATACAAAGAATATAGCCACTAAAGTAATGATTTATATTACTTTGTATGTTATTATTATAATAATTATTAGGTAGGTACATACGTACTAAGAAGATGACGCACGGTACAATGTTTAAATTTTAAAGTTAAAATGCATTAAATTATGTTGCATGCTTTTAATACCCTATTCTTCTTAGCTTCAGAGGTTCAAATTTCAAGTACATACTAGAATTAGTACGACAATATATTTATAATTTATATAGGTATGTAAAAACTTATTAATGGCTCATAGCTAATTTTATTAGTTTTAATTGTCTTTATTGCATAGCTATAAGTTTTTCTGGAGAAATAAAATAAAAAATATATAAAAATAATAATTATTGACATTATTTATTATTTTCATGAAGTAAATAGCATTCAATAATGAAAAACTTTTTCTTTGGAAATATGTAATAACTTTATGTCCTGAGTAAAAGTATGAGACGCAACTCAAGGAAGGGGATATAATATAATTACATAAGAACCGGTATATAATGACTATAGAAACGTAATGGGATTAGTTCTGGTGAGGCGTTAGATTTGTATTAGAAACGTTTACGACATTTACGAGGAAAACAAACCCAACAGTTTTAATACTACACTACACGTAGAAATTAACTTACTGCCGCACTCAGGGACGAATATTAATTCAAGACGTGAGTGGAAGAATAAGGTAAGTAACATGAAAAAACTCCCCGTTTTTTTGCTTAAATGGAGGATTTAGGGCCGGAAAAATTATTTGAAATAGAAAATCTATGGATATATTATGTGTAGCCAGGTATATTAACTAGGTTATGAAGTAGATAAGTTACAAGTTTTGTTAAAATAATTAGGGAAAAAATGAGTTATTGTCCGTATGTTACGAAATGTTACTTGTTCGATTCTTCCATTCGCGTCTTCAATTACTAAACTGTAGATTTTAATATAAGCTCCATACATTATCAGCTGTCAATCTCTTTATTAAATTAAAGTTCAATCATCATTAAAATGTCTGAGTGCGGTCGTTAGTATCCAGTTTAGGAGATTAATAATCTATATCATTATATAAAAGGCTTTGTCCTGAATGACATGAAAATGGAATCAGGCTACGGCCGAAACCAGTAATTGTAGATACTTGAAATTTGGAGGGAGTATTCTTCGTATGACGTAGGCGTGCGATAAGAAGGGATTTTTAGAAATTCCTCTCCTAAGGGTGTGAAAAGGGGGGATGAAGTTAGTATGGGACAACTCGATTCCTTAGTCCAATCTGCTCGAAAATTCGCATCATTATTATTTGATGTATTTTATGGAAGATGTAATTGGATTTCATAGTTTGTTGAAATTTATCCTTAAAAGTCGTTAAAAAGCATGAACAGTTTACAGCGCTTTACAGCGTTCAGCAGCGGCTTGCAGCGACGCAGGGAGTTAGAGACGCCAATCACTGCTTTTTGCCACAATAGACATAATCTGTGTACTCTATTTTTGCCATGCAAGTTATAGCTGGTTTACACGTAGCCTGCCTGCAGGTGTCACAATAAAATAATATTATCGTAAGAATTAGTTGTTAATTGTAAATATTAAATAGATATTATCAATAAAAGGCTTTGTCTTGAGTGATATAATAATCATACTACTTAATAATTTTCAGTATTATATTGATTATTATTTATTATACATGGTGAGATATAAGTTTACAGTGTTGGCAGAATTAGTTTACCCTGTGTTTTAGGCGAAATCTAGGGTTAAAACAATTATTAGATATGAAAATGGAATTACGATAAAACCTAAACCACTGATCGTAGAGACTGAAAATTTTGGGGAAGTGTTCTCCGTATGATGCAGACGTGCGATATAGGAGGGGATGTTTCGAAAAATCGAATTAATGTTATTATTAAGTTCTATAATAATACTTGCGGTCCCGGCAAACGTTGTTTTGCCATATAAAGTATTATATTGAGGTGATTAATAAGTATGGCACCATGGCAACGTTCATCGCTAGCCCGTCGCACAAACAATGGTCGCTGACAGTCTCGAGTTGTAATAATTTACTATTATTTATTCAACAAATGCACTTATCAATATAAAAAGTTGCCAGTAGCCCAGAGACCAGACATACTATTTCCTTAGTCTATGCAGTAGCCGATTCTCATACCTACTGAATATTATGCATAATCTAATATAAAAACCAGTGAAGCCGTTTCGGAGGAGTACCTACGGTAACTAATATTGTGACACGAGAATTTTATATACAGTGTGTAACAAAACTAGGTGATAATACTTTAGGGTGTGTACGTGTTCCTTGTAGAGAGTTCACTGTGAAAGTAGCAGCGCTGAAAGACGATTTTTTTCACTTTTGTATGGGCAAGGGCCCGAGGGTCACCAGTTTCCCCACACAAAAGTGAAAAAAAATTTGGTCTTTCAGCGCTGATACTTTCACAGTGAACTCTCTACAGTCTACGAGGAACACGTACACATCCTAAAGTATTATCATTTAGTTTTGTTACATCCTGTATAAGATTAATATTTACTAGCTGTCCGGGCAAACGTTGTTTTGCCATTTAAAGTATTTCTACTTCATCAGTTGATACAATATCTTACCCCCTCTTTTGTCCCCTAAGAGGGGTGGGGGGAAAATTTTTATACACCAGATGCTAAGTTGGAAAACATAGTTAATAATATGAAGTAAGTCCATTAAAGAAAAAAGTTTGATACAAAATCTGACCCCCTCTTCCGTCCCTTTAGAGGGGACTAGGGGGAAAATTTCTTATACACCAGATGTTAAGTTGGAAGAAGACAAATATATCTGCGAAAATCGCATTCAAATCGGATCAGTAGTTTTCGTGTGATAGTGGAACAAACATACAGACAGACAGACAAAAAACTAACCACATTTTTGGCTTCTACTCGTATAGCGAGGTAGTGACACCCCCCGCTTATTATTTTTTGAATATTTATAATGTACAGAATTTTCATTTCTACATTTTTATTATATGTATAGACTATGTAATATGTATAGTAAATTATGTCTTGACTCTTGACTGACCTGACTGGCTGAAAATAAAATAGCATTCTAAATTCGAAGTTCAAATTTTATGCATGACAGTGAAACTCATTTTGAAATCATCAAATTATATGATTTGCGATAGCTTTCATATTTTAGTTTGTGTTATTTAATTCTGAGTGTAGATATTATTTCAATTTGTCTGTCAATTTAAAAAATATATTTTTTGTGTAATTATTAGGTATTAGTTAAGTACTTATAGGTTTTGAGTGTTCAATTTGTCAATTTAATTATCTGATAATATAGATTTTTAGTTTTGTAGGTTAACGGAGTATTTAACGTGTTATTAGGTAAGAAAGTTGTTTTTTTGGCTAAGGTTCACAAACCTACTCCAGCAGGTTGCCGAAATGACTGCCGGCGCCGTATCAAGCGCATCATTTTTATTTCATTTTTTATTAATGAAAAGACTTAACAGAAGGCCTACTTAACCACGGATACAGCAGCCGCCCCAAAAGGGGGGCTCGGGGCCGCAGCCCCCCGCCAAAACAAAAACAAACACAATCCAAAAAGTCCAAAAGTAGGTTAGGTTAGGTTAGAAATTAGACCACAACACAGACGGAGCCGAGCGTGCTGCGGCAGCAGCCGGCGACCGTTATAAAATAAAAGGGGTGCTCGGGGGGCGCAGCCCCCCGCCAAATCAAAAAAACAATCCAGAAAGTCCAAAAGTTGGTTAGGTTAGAAGTTAGAACTGTGACTGTGCTGCGGCAGCAGCCAGCGACCGTCACAAAACACGCTATGCAAATTGCCGAGAATAAAATTTAATGTAGCCTCAGAATCCCGAAAATTTCAAAGGTGAGTAGCTGGGGGATTGCTCAGTGTGGATTCGGTACGGGGGGTGTTTACCCCTCCTCCCCCCTCACCGCCGCTCCCCATGAATTTTGGAATAGGCTTCCGAACCTTTACCGTTTTTTTTAGTTATTGTTTGTTTCTCTACTTATAGGTATCTGTATCTAGACTATCTATGTCTATACATACAATAAAATTGTAGAGGTAAAATTTTTGTACATCTACACTTAATACATGTTTTAATTCTGCAGAGTTTGTTTGTTTGTTTAAACGCGCTAATCTCAGGATCTACTGGTCCGATTTGAAAAATTCTTTCAGTGTTAGATAATCCATTGATCGAGAAAGTCTATAGGCTATATTTTATCACGCTAAAACTAATAAGAGCAAAGAAATAGAGGAAAATGTGGAAAAATGGGAAAAATTATATGAAAGGGCTTATTTGAACGCGCTAATCTCAGGAACTACTGATCCGATTTGAAAAATTATTTCAGTTTTACATAGCCCATTTATCGAGGAATGCTATAGGCTATATTTTATCACGTTAAGACTAATAGCAGCGAAGAAATAGAGGAAAATGTGGAAAAAGCGGGGGAAAATATATGAAACTAGATGACGCCCGCAACTCCGTTGCGCCAAAATTCGTTTATCGCGCGGGAACCGTTCATTTTTCCGCGATAAAAAGTATCCTATGTCCTTTCCCGGGACTCAAAGTATCTCCATACCAAATTTCAGCAAAATCGGTTCAGCGGTTTGGACGTAAAGAGGTAACAGACAGACAGACAGACAGACACACTTTCACATTTACAATATTAGTATGGATTGCTTATTATCTTAAGAACTACTGGAGCTATTTCTATGTTATTTGGCAAACATGAAGAATAGACCACGTGAAGGGACATAGGCTTTTTTTTTGCGGAAAAATGTAAGGTTGTGTGAAATTCCTTAATTACGCAAGCGAAGCCGCGCGGAAAATCCTTATATAATAAAATCGTAGGAAAGTCAATTCTGTATATTGAATATTTTTGTACAATAAATAATACTTGGTATGTGATCTACTATGCTAACGCGGACGAAGTCGCGGGCAACAGCTAGTAATAATATAATAATAATATCTATGGACGCTTCACACCACGTCAGTCTGGCCCCGTGCAAAGTACCCGAAGAACTTGTACAATGTACAGGTACCAGACAACGGAAATATATTTAATACTTCTATACTATACATTACAGATTGCGAATTGCGGAAAATGTTTCAAATGACAAGCTCGATTTATCAAAACTGCGTCATAAGGATCCAAGAAATCGAAATTACTCATTTTGAAAAATAAAACAGTGTTTTTGAAAAGAAAATTATTGCTGGTAAGGAGCTACGAAATATAGTAAAACATGGCTTACCAAGCTCTATCAAAAGGGCAGGTGCCTTGTATTGAAAAATATTACAGCCAATCGGAAAATTCGCGACACATTTTTTCACGTAATGGAGGCACTTCATATGGCTATTTGTATTTACTATTGACTATTTGTTGCGTTTGGCAAAATTATTGATATATTATACACAAACAAGCAAATAAAGGCAAATACGGCTTTCCACACATAGACGTCAAATACCAAACTTTTACTTGATTTTCTTTACTTGTCTATTTGACTCCTCCGCACATCAAGTGCGTCAAAAACCGACAAAGGTGCGGATACGTATATTTGGTATTGGTCATATTTGTCAAATAGGCAAATAAGGCCAATATTTGTCAAACATACCGTCTACATATGGTGATTGTTTGGCGAATACATCAAATACGCAAATACAAATAGCCATGTGAAGTGCCTGCATAACAGCACAGTAACAGGCCATTCATTGATAAACGGCAATTTTCTATTTTGGCAAACACTACTGTGACACTACACTCGCCTCTCTGCCAACTCGATTATGTTTAATTCGAATTTCGAACACTGTATTCGAATTTCAAAAGCCTTTTTTATCATAGTTAGTCAACGAATTGTTAGTTTTAGAAATTTTCAATGATTAAAAAACTACCTACCTAATATTAATATTTGTTCAAAACCTATTTAAATACATATCTTACATCTACAATGTACAATCCAACTTATGCTGCTCTACCAGTAGCTCTATGTTAGAATTTAGAAATAAAAAGCCACAGAATCAATTAACAAAAGTTTTTATTATAGGATATTATGGACAGTTAGATTTCCAATAAAGATTTTAATGGCTTCCAGATTTTTCTCAAGATTTTGGCGAGTGGCATTAAAATATCTATCTAGATGAAGTATTAATTATTGTCCTAATGGGTTTATTAGCTTAGCTGAACCGCTCGACCATTCTCGGGCGTTTCCGTCGCAAATCGCCGGCTTCCTCCTAATGATGGAGTACCTGCCACGTCATAAGTGTCATCGCCTGTCATGGCGGATGTCTTTATTTGCGGTAGCCTATTTATTCGCTGCCATTTTGCGCCTTTTATAGGAGCGAGTAGGACGAAAGGTTACCTTTTCTTTTTTGCGACGCGTTGAAGTTTTTTTGATGTCATTACGCATACTTAAGAGCCCGGGTAACCCTCGAAATTCTCATACATACGTAATACCAAAATCATTTTGTCATACGAAAATATTTAACATGTTTGAGTTATTTTTCAGCATAAAATAGTAATTACCTAGGTTCCTGAACAAAAATTAACTTCAAAATATTTAAACACTAAAAAAATGTTTTTAATGTAAATTTTTTTTTTACTGAATTCACTACTAAATATTTAAACACTAAAAAATAGAGTAAAACACTAAAAAATGTATAAAAAAATAGTAAATTTACTACAAAATATTTCAAATCGAAAAAATATTTTTTAGTATTAAAATATTTTGTAGTAAATTTACTAATTATTTATAAATTTTTTAGTGTTTTACTCTATTTTTTAGTGTTTAAATATTTAGTAGTAAATTTAGTAAAAAAAATTTATACACAAAAAATTTTTTTTTAGTGTTTAAATATTTTGAAGTTAATTTTTGTTCAGGAACCTAGGTAATTACTATTTTATGCTGAAAAATAACTCAAACATGTTAAATATTTTCGTATGACAAAATTATTTTGGTATTACGTATGTATGAGAATTTCGAGGGTTACCCGGGCTCTTAATAGAACTGGTAACATTTAGGCTTATCGTGTAACTTATCTCTTCTTCTTCTTTTTTTTTCCATCTTTTATGTTCACCACAATGGATTTACCACGAATGCTATCTACGTTTCTAAAAGTACTCCGTTTCCATGTCTCACTTTACAATCACTTGATCTTATTTAGATAACGCTATGAATGAGAGTAAAAATGTTTTTATTGAATAAACTTTTACTTTTGCACAAGGAAGTGACAGCTAATTTCATCTAAATTCTAAAGCATGGTCTGAACGTTGGTCATTCTAAATTAAAAAGAAACCGACCATTCCATATTTAAATTTTAATAAAACTACAAAGAATTGTTTAATTAAAAACTTCTTGCGTGTTTTCTTTGCACGCTACAGGCCCTTCGGTGTTATCTTGTGAAAACATCGCACCGGAAAGTGTTGGCGGCCTGCCAGAGGCCAATACAGCTGCCATGACTATACACCATTAAATATTCCACATTACCATGGAAATGTAGGTAAAGGCCAAAATTTAATTAAACAATAGTGTATTATTAAGCTATATTTAGAACTCCTTTCGTTTTACACTTGAAAGTTTTAAATAAAGAAACAGTAAAGCTTTATTCGAGCACTTCTTACCCCATGTAGTTCTTAAAACACTTGAAAGTTGAAAGGTCGCGGAGAAAACAAAGTTTACGAAACACAACTTTATTCTAGCAAAATTATACCTTAAACTAAAAGTTATAGAATTGATTTTGCCATGAAATAAATTATATGACGTTATTTCAAAAATAGAACACTGATGTTGACTGTAGATTCGCAATCGTATGATACTAATTGAAAATTAATGATCACAAATGACAGAAACATGACCATCCAATTAGGTGGTGATGACTAGTAGGTGTTACTAGATATTTTCCTATTAAGTAATGGTGAAAAGTGGGCGTTCCTTAGATAGTGTAGTAGGTGTTACTTAGACACTTCCATTTCTGTTGACAGTGGGTGCTGTCTAGACATATATCGTGGGAGCCCTTTGGCAGTTCCAGCAGAGAATTAGACAATACCTTACATAAAATCGGTGTAAATAAAGCGTCCGTGTTAGTGAAAATCATCATTCAAAACTTAGGAATGCCTACGTAGGTATATTGAACGGAACATAGAAGAAAAGTTACGCCAACTACGTCAATATCATGCCTGAAATATCAGAACAGCCCTCAACAGCCACAAAATTTTGCTTAACTACGCTTTTTGTCTCCTTATGCGAGATTACTTTTGTCTAAGGTAAGTCTATATTGTAAATACCGTTCTAGATAGGGTTAACCCCCCCCCCCCCCTCCTATTTTAAAGCTCATAACGTAGTTGTAGGCTTATTACTTGATTGCTTAGCCAAAATGCTTTTGCAAGTTTCGACCGAGAAGTTAGAGGTCAAAAATGTATCGGAATTTGATATAACGCATCGAAACACTTTACGGTGCGTCCACATTTGTATCATTTGCGCGATCAGATCTCCGTCGCGATCATCGCGCCGTATCAAGTATGTGTATCATAGTGTGGAAGCCTATTAGATCATTCTGCCGATCTGATCTGATCGGAGATCTGATCGCGCAAATGATACAAATGTGGACGCACCGTTATGTAATATAGATATGTCAAATCGCATACATTTTTGACAACTTTGCTATCGAAGCTGGCATATATTTTTTTATGAAATAATGGGGCAAACCAGCAAACGGGTCACGTGATGATAAGCAACTTCCGTCGCCCACTCTCACAGCTCAACTGGACTCAACTGGACACTCGCAGCATCAAAAGAGCTGCAGGTGCGTTGCCGGCCTTTTAAGAGAGAATAGGGTAATAGGGGAGGGTAGGGAAGGGAATAGGGTAGGGGATTGGGCCTCCGGTAAACTCGCTTACTCGGCGAAACACAGCGCAAGCGCTGTTTCACGCCGGTTTTCTGTGAGCCCGTGGTATTTCTCCGGTCGAACCGGCCTATTCGTGCCGAAGCATGGCTCTCCCACGTCAAAATTGTATCGTATGCATCTTGACTAAGCACTCTATATTGTTTCTGTATACCTTATTATCCGTTTCATGGATACTGTCCATAGTGACCATGAAACGAGCACATTTCGGTGAAAAGTAGGTGATACAGAGTATGTAGCACTACCACTAATGAACATTTCCGCGACTTGAGAGCGTTTCTCCATGATGCCAACAATGGGTTTCTCTTTTTTTGTGGAAATTATCTAAGTGCAATGAGACGTAATTGTAAAACAAGTGAATGTTTCCGCTTCCTTCTTGCGTTTGTCAGTTTGGACTCCCATGTACTTTGTATGGACTCCTTTAAATAAAAAAAGGGAAAATATATCAATGTACTTTAAATTTGGTATTTTTACTCCTTTTTATAGGTCATCTAAGGATCAAGTCAGACAATTTTTTGTATTACTTCTAAAAAAATTAGTAAATTAAAAAGCTCATTATTTTTCGCCAAAATGTAGTAGGTACGGTACGAAACTACGAACGTCTGCCCTGTTTACATTCTTCCTATCTAGGCATGAAAGGAATTCCTAAATAATCCTATACCTGCTACCGTATTGTTGGAAGCTTATTGTGAATGAATCAAATACGCAGAAACAATCTTACGATAAACTGGATTACAAATTATGAGAGATAGAGAAACCCCAAATTCTTTGCCAATTTCTTTACATAACATCTTCGTTATTTATCGCATGCGGTGGCAAATAATTTAGCGACGAAATTTCGATAATTTAAAAAGTGAGTGCGGTTTTCTTATAAAATACGTGATATTATGTATTGGCGAATCACGTGCGGTTTTTTACGTGTATGTCATAAATATCAGTTTCGTTTCACGTAACTATAATTGACGGCCTCTCAAGACGCGACGCACTCAGGTACTCGAACAAAGATGCTTTATGCTTTTGTTAGGCGCTTTTCATTAGCCGAATGTCACATCGGTAGGCCCCATTCTGTGGCAGTGCATTGAACCGGCCTGTCATATTTCTGGCACAGTCTCCATGGCAACGCGTTTCATAACTCAGGTATTTTATCCCGGGAACTCTAAAAAAGTGTCAATTTAAATTAAATCCTCCAAGTCATAACGTACATACGTAACTTATTGTGTAACGCAGGACCTTCAAGATAAGATAAAATGTAAATCAGATATTACGAAGTCGATAACCAGTGATTCAAAAAGGTTGTACAGAAAAGGAATGAAGTGAGTGTTCGAAATTCAAAAGTTCACGACGAAGGTTTTATTAAACGGATGACAAGTAAAGTGTTCTTTATTCGAATATTACGTGAAACCAAGGAGGTTTACGAAAAGGATGAACAGGTTCTAAATTTGAAAATTAAAAAGTGAAGTGCCGTGTGCCACATGAGTGAGGATGAGCACGGAACGGCGTCTCTCTCGAAGCTTCCACTCGTGTCTGAAGGGGTCCTCCACGGAGGAGGCGGCGGAGGAGGAGAGCTGTTACCACTCGCTGGGAGGTCGCCACACGCTCACGAGGCAGCCTCAAGTGTACATTGAGGACCTGTCCAACTACACCCTCGCCGACTTCGACGCCCAGGATGAGGATGGTGCGTATTTTAGTTTCAAATTATTATAATGAAATCATATTTTATGGTATACTCCATATGTATTTCTAACATCTCTATATATTTCTAAAATCTCTCTTCAAGGACATTTATTTGTAAATGGTTCTGTCGTGTTGATTATTATTATATTTATATTATGATTATATAGGTTGGTTCTTGGCAGTTAGATCAAAGGGTTTCAAGTTGGGCCATATTCTGAATCAGTGAAGTTCTACATGAAGTCGTTTAAGGCCCTTTTGAAGTCCTTTGAAGGAGCAGTACCCTTGTAGAACCTTCATTTCCTCCAAGAAATCAATACTCCTCAACAAGTATGTAGCGTCCTTGATTGACTACTACTCCTTTTACTTGATAAATAAAACGATAGTCTTGATATACCGTTACTTGATTTATTGATTGATACTTGATGATCAAATGACCCGGGTGTGCGAACACGCGCGATCGCCTTGATTGATCGATGCGAACTGATTTTAATAAAATAATTAACTAATTACGCGGGCGCGTCCTAAACGCTGACTCCTTAAAACCCTAAAACTGCTTGATGTACGATATGGATCGTACAATAGCCTATAGCCTTCCTCGATAAATAAGCTATCTAACACTGAAAGAATCATCAAAATCCGTTTCGTAGTTTTAAAGATTAAAGGGAACACAGGGACACGAGGGAAAAAAAGCGACTTTGTTTTATAATATGTATAGAGATGCTCATAATAATTAACCATTTACTTAATATATATATTTTTTGACTTGTGAATTGTAATATTTGATAAGATCACATGAAGGTTACAACTTACAAGGTAGGTACCTACTCTGTACTCGCTTATCAAGTTCGTACCTAATTAGAACCTTGTCGCAATTAGCTACGATATCCCCTACATGGAGTCTGCGGTTTCGAATTCACGTTTTTCTTTGTCATTGACATTGGCCCATGATTCATACAACAATTGACGTACTGAGGTAAAAACCTTCTAATTTATTTTGTTGTTTCTCGGTCTTGAAGACTTTACAATTAATTTGTTAGATGGTTCATGGTTGATTGTTTTTATTTTACTCTCTGACAATGACGATTCTTTTATTGGTATTGAAAACTGTTAGGATTCGTGCTAAGCATTTCTGAGGTCTTTTTTAAAGGTTGATTGTTTTTATTTTAATCTCTGACAATGATGATAATTTGTGATTTTGAATACTGCTATTCGTTCTAAGCATTTCTGAGGGCTTTATATGTCTATGTTATCCACGATTGGGCAAGTGCTCAAAGTCTTCAATTCCTCGTATTGCTTCATAGCTTAGCCAATATTTGATCCCAAATTTCAAACCATTGTAAATTGTATCCACAAATCCGACGCTAAATTAATATGCCAGGGATGTCCAAACTCTACTCAAGGTTGTTCAGTGTCGAGTCTGCTTTATGTTTCACGATCTTTGGAGGCAAGAGAATAATTATTCAGTAGTTTGTGCACTCTACTGCTTACGTAATAAAGCCTAATTTTGAGTAGCTTTTCCAGATCACGTATGATGGTAATAATTGTTAACAATTGTTATTGTGCACAGTGTCATGTCCGTTCTGCACCTGTGCTATGCTCAAGCGGGACACATCCGTTTCCCGTCTTCTGTCTCTTTGTAACTCTATAAAATATTCAGCTTCTCTCTGTCTAACCCTTTTTGGGCGCCAAACTTCCGTTGCATATTGCGAAATCGTTTAGATATAACGCTAAGTTGTCCACCTGTGCAGGTTTGGTACTCAGAATTGAGGTTAATAAGCATGAGGTGTGAGCGACTAGCCTATGCAAAGGTTATAATGCAATTACTCATTAATTAAATTTATAGCAAAATACAAATATTGGCTAAGTTATGAAGCAATACGAGGAATTGAAGACTTTGAGCACTTGCCCAAGCATGGATATCATAGGCACATAAAGCCCTCAGAAATGTTTAGAACGAATCCCAACAGTGTTCAAAATCAAAAAATCATCATCATTGTCGGATGACGTCCTCTGTGGCTTAGTTGGTGGGCTGTTGGTAGCTCAAGCCGGGGGTCGCGCGGGTTCGAATCCCGTCGACGGAACAAAAAGTTTTCAAAGTTCCTGGGTCATGGATGTGTATTAAATATGTGTATGATATGATAAAAATCTTAAATATATGTATAGTATAAAAGTATTAAATATATTTCCGTTGTCTGGTACCCGTAACACAAGTCCTTTAGGTACTTACCACGGGGCCAAACTGACGTGGTGTGAAGCGTCCATAGATATTATAGCCATTTATAGCGAAAGTTGTTCGGTAGAGTTCACGCGAGTTTTAGTGGGTAATATCCCACATATCTTGTTCAAAAACCTTTGGATTTTTCTTCTTTGCGTCAACATAAAAAAGGTTATTACTTATTAATAATGTTAAACTTAAAACTTTTAGCAATAACTAAAATAGGTATTGCTAAACATTTCAATGACGCCGTTGTCGAAGACAATGAGGTGTCGAAAACGACCATCGAAAAGTTGACAATACAGTTTACAAATTTTTATCTTTATCTTAGAATTATATATTTAAAATGTATTTAAAAATATAGCATAATATAATAATTTTAGTCTTCTATACAGTAGTTTAAATTAATTTAAAATAGAAACTGAAGGTAAGGCGGATAGTGGGTGTAATGCGACCTTTAGATTGCTCAACCTTTAAAATTAACCAAGCAATAACCCTCTATTTTTCACAGTCGGGTACCCACGCTTCAAGGACGTTGACTCTAGGGTGATATATCAGCTTACCATTTACGTCAAGGGTCCATGATTCCATTATTTTTTTAAAATCGTGTTTTGGCCAAAAACTTTATTCGTTCATAGACAATAATTATGATTTTTAGCTGAGGAAAAGTAAGAAAAGGAAAGGCTTAGGGCCTGTTTCACCGCTTCCTGATAAGGCTATCCACCACTTAACTTGACACATAGAGTATGGAGAATCTGTCAAATAAGCCTATCGGGCAGTGGGCACCTTATCAGGAAGCGGTGAAACAGGCCCTTAGAAAAGAGACTTTTTTTTTGTTAACAGCTACTTTTTATTATTGTGTATTATCTAAGAAAATTCAAGTTAAACAAGATAGATAATGTAAAGTAATAATGAACTATGAATTCCTATCGAAAACGCTGTTTATTTTTAAACCATGAAGCTTTTAATTAGCGATTAACCATTGTTAAGTCTGTTGATTTATTTAAAGAACTTATCCACCCAACCCATCACCCAGATGATTCTGCATCTATCAAGAAAAAACTTTAACGGAAAACAATTTTGAACGGACAGTGTAAAGTTACCTCACTTACAGGGGATTTGTGGAGACTAAAATATAATAATTAATAATACTAGATCACGCCCGCAACTCCGTTGCGCCAAAATTCGTTTAATAAATTGTTTTTTTTTCCTTTCCCGGGTCTCAAAGTATCCCCATACTAAATTTCATCATAATCGGTTTAGCAGTTTGGGCCTGAAGAGGTAACAGACAGACAGACAGAAACACTTTCGCTTTTTTTATGAAATAAGGCGGCAAACGAGCATACGGGTCACCTGATGGAAAGCAACTTCCGTCGCCCATGGACACTCGCAGCATCAGGAGAGCTGCAGGTGCGTTTCCGGCCTTTTAAGAGGGAATAGGGTAATATCACTAATAAGGGAGGGTAGGAAAGGGAATAGGGTAGGGTAGGGAAGGAAATAGGGGAGGGTAGGGGAAGGGAAAGGGGTAGGGGATTGGGCCTCCAGTAAACTCACTCACTCGGCGAAACACAGCGCAAGCGCTGTTTCACGCCGGTTTTCTGTGAGCGCGTAGTATTTCTCAGGCCCATTCGTGCCGAAGCATGGCTCTCCCACGTCTAAATAATAGTCGCATTTATAATATTAGTAATGAATATGTGAATCAATTTTTTGTCAACTATACCTGCTAACGTAACATCTTATGCATTGCAAAATTGTTATCAATGCTTATCGCGAAACAGGAAGCAGATAAGAGTAAATCTGTTGTTGATAAACATTATTTCATAGTTTTCATACAAATTGTACCGACGACTTGATAATAATGATGTAGTGAGTGTTCAAAACAATGTGGCAAACCCTCAAAGATTTTTGTAAGTGCTAATTTTACTTTGAACTAGTTTCAGTTTAGTTATAAACTTATAACTTATATCGTATTTGTTGTCTGATTTATGAGGATTTCAGCTTATCAAATTCCATAATGAATATATTTTATTTGCTATTTATTTTGTATCGTTTAGTTCTAGTATTGCAAAATGTGCTTTTATTGCTTAAAGTAGGCGTTTTGACTTTGTACAGTTTACTTATCGTTAATCACAAGTGGATATTTATTTAGTTGTTACTTGTTAGTTTAATCCTTCGATCGTAGATTCTTGGAAATCTTTGACGACCTCCGTGGCGCAGTGGTGAGTGCGTTGGTAGCTCAAGCCAGAGGTCGCGGGTTCGAGTCCCGCCGACGGAACATAAAGTTTATAAAGTTCCTGGGTCATGGATGTGTATTAAATATGTGTATGTAAAAATCTTAAATATATGTATAGTATAAAAGTATTAAATATATTTACGTTGTCTGGTACCTGTAACACAAGTCCTTCAGGTACTTACCATAGGGCCAGACTGACGTGGTGTGAAGCGTCCATAGATATTATTATATTATTATTATTATTCTATTGTTGTCGGGATAACCGGGGATCTTACGGGGCTTGATAGGTTAAAACCTTCCTCCAATTCTTCTTCGCAAATCTTTATTTGTGGTCTAAACTCTAAAGTCTGAAGGTTCTTATAATATACCTTTTCATAATATTAAATACAAGACGTTTCCCGCAATTTGTTGTTTTTGAAAAACAAACAAAAATTATAATATATCCTGTGTTTTCCTGGTGCCCAAATAGCTCCATACTAAATAGTAAATTTCATCTAAATCAATTCCGCGGCAGCATGGACAGACATTCAATTTCGCATTTATAATAATACTAGATGACGCCCGCAACTCCGTTGCGCCAAAATTCGTTTATTGCGCGGGAACCGTACATTTTTCCGAAATAAAAAGTATGCTGTATCCTTTCTCGGGACTCAAAGTAGCTCCATGCCAAATTTCAGCAAAATCGGTTCAGCGGTTTCGGCGTGAAGAGGTAACAGACAGACACACTTTCGCATTTATAATTTAGTATGGAAGGACATTATCTATTGAAAATTACCCTCACGTCACTTTGCTTATGTAAATTGATACGCGGTATGCGGCGGGATCCTGTCGGCTAGGCCTAGTTTTTGTTCCCTTCAAGGACGGAAGCCCTTACCCTACGGCCTACGAGGGCCAGGAAGTACCACGTGATAACACGTCCAACAAACATCAAACGGGCTTATCTCATAATAGATTTATTAACGTGGTACCGCTAAACAGGAGCTAGAAATGTAGAGAATGAAGTTTCTTCGCAGGTATGAAAGGAAATAACTTTGTTGTTTCCTGAGTTTTAACATACCAAAAATTTTGTTTAGTTTTGAAAAATGTGGTACAAATAACATTACACGGTGCTACAGCTTTTTTTTAAGAAGAGGCCTTGTAATAGTGGAAGTTTCGTTACTAATCGGCAATCGCATTTTCTTCTTATTTTAAGATTTTACCTTAGTTTTGTTTAATATTATATTCTTATTTTCTTAACTGCTTAGTGCTTACTGTAACTACAGATCATTTACTTTCGGAACATTCACTCACGGAATTTTTATACGTAATATGGCCCGTGGGCTTAAGGCTCATAAAAAGTATAATTCTGGCTTTTATTACACGATAGAAGGCACAAGCTAGTTCCTAGATACAACATGAGATCACGCCACTCGCCAGTGACTTCATGCTTGCATCGCAATTAGTCCTATAACTACTATCTTGATGTTCTATTCATCTAAGGTCCTGTTTCACCACTTCCTGATAAGATAAGTGTCGGATAGTCTATTCACGACTTTTTGGACAGATTCTCCATAGTCTTCTCATAACTCCTCAGTCTTCTCATCACTCATATAAGTGCCGGATAGGCTATCCACCACTTAATTTGTCAAGTTAAGTGGTGGATAGCCTATCCGGTACTTATCAGGAAGTGGTGAAACAGCATAGGCACAATATTTTTCTAAATTGTAACAATATAATATTAACTAGAAGTATTCATTACCATATAGTTGCTATAAATGCATTTGAATATTTGTTTGAATTAAATCTTATGCATAAAAGTAAATTACAATTTGAATGTGTTGCATAAAAATAATGTAAATAGAAATACTCTTGTATTCTATCGTTGTCGTGATCACCGGTGCTCGTACGGGGCTTGATGGGTTATTACTTATTAGTTATTACTTTGTGGCGGTACCCACATTCGCCTAACATTCCTGCATCGCGCTATCGAAGTTTTCTAAGCGCGTCGGTATATATACGACAGCTGAAATGCATCACGTGGGCTTCGGCCTGACCGGGCATACCACCTCGCTCAGTCGGAAGATCTTCCTTTGGCCGCCACGCACAGATTCCCACAACTTATTATAGTACAATATCATAATAGTGCTAAATATTATTTACATAATTGGCTATAATATACAGGTACTAAATTCATCTAATAGTTATTTTAGCACGAACAGCTGTAACTGAACCAATATGTTTGGTGCAGCGGGGTGCAATATAAATTCTTCAGGGAGTCGTTAGTCTACGTTCAGCGAATATTGTGTTTGTATTGACAAACAGCGAGAGGCTCATATTAGTTTTTGTAGTGTTGTGGCGACGTATTCGCCGAATGTAGCGATAAAAAGTATAGCATACTCTTATTGAAGATGTAGAGTTAAGCACCCATAAACTGTGATATCCATGTCTGTCCGATTGTTTGACCTCTTTACACAACCGTTGAATCAATTCAAATGAAGTTTGATATTATATAGATACTACAAGTTCCGAGTAAGGACATAACAAGGAGAAAAACCCTCCGTTCCCGCGTATTAAACTGGACGTTCATGGACTGGATATCATGAACCCCCTGTCATACAGGAGGTCACGTGATAAATTACTAGTTTTGACCTGACTACTATATTAAGGTCGCGATTTGATTACTAGACTGACGGTTTGTATCAGAGAAGTTGATTCATAGGTAGATGGCGGACCTGTGAAATTTGGTCGCGTTATGTCAAACCCAACCGATAGGTATGAATTGACATAGCCCCACCAAATGATATAAGCAGTCTGCCTTAGAGGTATCAATTTCGATGGTACATTGATGTTTTGGCCGTGGCAGATGTGCCCGCAGTCGCCGCGTGCGTTGCTCTCAAGCTATTTATATCGCCAATTCTGACACGACGTTGGCAATCACACTTATTCCTCAAGGACTAAGGACTGTAATAAATGGCATGGCAATTATTCCCGTAAAGAGCGTAATAAACGTAATAAAATGATGTCTAGTTAATACTGCTTTACCGTGTACTGTAGGAGTTCAGTTATACAGAATCCTACTCCTTAGTTTGTGGAACACACAGTATACATATTTTATTACTATTGTTGGCACAACTCTGAAGAAATATTATTACTTATTAATTATTATACTATTAAAAAAACCTAATTACAAGATAACTAGGTTATCATTGATAAGATACGACGTGTTTGTAATGCAGTATGCAATCACTTAACTCAAAGAAACTTGCCTTTATTTTCTGTTATCAGTCTCTACATTTTTTAAAGACTGATAACCGCGTAAATACTCTATTCCGCGGGGACCGTACATTTTCGTGTAAAAGAAGAAGTCTTCCCCGTAGTCTACTCTACATAATAAATATGTGCCAAATTACTTAGATAATAAATATCGATCCAGCAGTTCGTGAGATTTGCGCTCTCAAACAAACTCTTCAGCAAATTACTAGGTACACACAACATACCTACTTCACCGTTCAATGTTACTGTAAATTATCCGCACAACAGTAGTATGTTTATCGTAAAATTATGCAACACGTGAGGAAAAATGTTCGCATGCAAAACTGTGCCGGGTGGATGTGAGCACGCGAAGAAATTTCACGCTTATGTTGACTATGTAACTGAAATTCCACATTTACACAGTTTTTGCTATTGTTACGATTGTACAATTCACCGGCATGATTATTATTTATTATTCAAGTGATAAAACTATGGTGTTTGCGCGATCAACGCCCTCTATTTCGCAACACGTGTAACTTACGTTTCGCTACTCGCCAACAGAGCGCGCTGCCTGCAGCGTCCATTCTAACCTGGAATTTTTTTTTTCATTACGTGCAGTAATTAATATTGTTATTTTAAATACATTTAAATTGCTAATTTTTATTTTTAATATATTTTAAAAGACATTCCAAAGTTTAATATTAATTTATTGTAAGTTTGTGAAATGAGTTAAATTCACAAACAATAATTATTATTATTGTTTCACCAAGATTAATATTATCTATGGAGTGTAGTGTGTTACAAATATGTCATAGTACGCGGTTGTATGTTGCCCAACCAGTTCAGTGGGTCCATGACCGTATATCGTGATCTACTTGTTTCCGTGTATGTACCCGCTCGTATTCGCTGGTACCGGCTCGTACTCGGACGGAATAAAAAATCTAGGTACCCGGATGGCGAACAGGGCCTGCCTTTATAAAATAAGTCGCTTTACTCATGTTAGTCGTAGTAACTCTACTTAGGAGGTAGAGTTTTTATGACCGAAGATAGTATAGCCATTTCATTTTCAAACAAGAAAAAAAGTAAAATCAACGAAATTACGGAAATAGTAAATAAAGGCGAGATTCGTAGAAAAATTAAGTTTAATTGAGACAACAATTATCACAAAACAAAAAATAGAGTTCATAATGAAATTATTAATGTAGGTTATCTAAGTTTTGTGTAATCTAATCTACTGTTGTTTTGATATATATTTAATTCTAATCAATAAAAGTGAAGACTATTATTTACCTTATTAGTAATTGCGTATTTTAATCAATTATTTTAGGTATTTTTTACACAACTCAACTAGGCAATGCTTGTTCGTTTGTTCCTTGTAAAAAACAAAACCATTTACATTTGAATTTTGAATTCATTGAAGTTTTGTTTACAATCATACAAGTAATATTTTGGCTTTGAGACAATCTCACCTTAAAACAATGTTGCTCTATAAATAAAGCCATTTTTTCGCAACTTACATACTCTAATTGCAGCTTAATTATGTATTTACCATTCCTAAGTTATTCCCTTGCCTTTTTAAATTTAAGGCCAAACCCAAACAATGCTAGAACGTCGAATGCAATGCCACGCTTAACGATTCATTAGTGGAGTGGACTTAATGCCTTAATTAAGATTAACGAAAATAAAGTTTAATTAATAGTCTGTCGCAACAATGTTTACCATTGCAATAATTTTATATTTTTAACCGACTTCCAAAAAGGGTGAAATTATATTATGTCCACATCTCCGTGTGGATTCTTTGCACCTAATGCTGCCTTACTTCAAAGGTTTTTTTATTGTAATAATATTAGTAATGCACTATAAATAGATAGTATATTTAAAAACAATAATCTGTAAAAAAACTAATGAAAGCCTCAAAACAGAGGAACTCTACATAGATAAGTCATAATAAAAGCTCTGGCTGTCGTGTAATCATGTTCTTTTGAAACATAAAACCTCAAAAAACATAAAAAGGTACAACCTATACAATGTCAAACTCTACTTTATGATAATTCCGAACATGGAACACTTGTTATAAATTATAATAAATTCTAGTATAACATAGAGAAACTTTCAAAAGATGCATTATTTTTTTTGTTTGTAAATGCCACCTTAAAATTGTGGATACCGTTAAATTATAATGTTCCTGTGTGATAGTAAACATAATATATTTGTTTGATAATTTGAATTTATTTCGTGTTAATAGTAGATATGTCACAGCCAACTGGTTAAAATAGCCGTTCAATCAAAGAGCTAGCCTTTTGACTGAACAACGCCATTCAATCACAAGTCTAGCTTTTTAATTAAATATTTCCGTCGTTCAAAACGTTCAACACTACAGCTGATTCAAAAGAAGCTAATTGAATTAGTTCAGCGCTCACCACCGCAGCGCTAGGTGCGTTTTGTTTACAATATGGTTTCAACTAGCCGATGTTTTGTGGTTGTATTAAGATATTTTTCGTATATATACGTTACAAGTGTTATTAAAGTGACAGAAAGTATGAGGGCCCATACGAGTGAAACAAAATTTAAACAAATATTCGAGGAGAAATTACGAGATTATGAAATGCATCACCAAGGTATTTAATATTTATTGCAATTGTGTTCAAAATGAGTTAGAATACAATTTATTCTACTTGTTATCATTATGCTTGTGTAATAATAACACTAAACTAATGGTCACCTTAGTTAATTTGCCATTTAACCAGTTAGCTAAGCGTACGTAATCTAGCTGTAGTGTTGAACGTTGCATTTAACAAGTCGGCTAAACGACGTATAGCCATGTGATTAAATGGCGTTGTTCAGTCAAAGGGCTAGCTGTTTGATTTAACGGCTATTTTAACCAGTGGACTGCGACATTTATACCTCACGGCTCACTATCTCATAATTTAAGGAAATTGTCGTGTAAGTAATTAAACTTGTGAAAACATGAATGAGTGCAAATTTAATTATATCTATACTAATATTATAAAGCGGAAGAGTTTGTTTGTTTGTTTGAACGCGCTAATCTCAGGAACTACTGGTCCGATTTGAAAAATTACTTCAGTGTTAGATAATCCACTTATCGAGGAAGGCTATAGGCTATATTTTATCACGCTAAGACTAATAGGAGCGAAGAAATAGAGGAAAATGTGGAAAAAAACTGGAGAGAATTATTTGAAAGGGCTTATTTGAACGCGCTAATCTCAGGAATTACTGGTCGGATTTGAAAAATTCTTTCAGTGTTAAATAGCCTATTGATCGAGGAAGGCTATATTTTATCACGTTAAGGCTAATAGAAGCAAATAAATAGAGGAAAATGTGGAAAAAACGGGGGAAATTATTTGAAAGGGCTTATTTGAACGCGCTAATCTCAAGAACTACTGGTCCGATTTGAAAAATTCTTTCAGTGTTAGATAGTTCATTTACCGAGGAAGGATATAGGCTATATTTTAACACGCTAAGAAAAATAGGAGCGAAGAAATAGAGAAAAATGTGGAAAAAACGGGGGAAATTATTTGAAAGGGCTTATCTTACGAACTACTAGAGCAATTTTTCTGTTATTTGGGTCAGATAGGAAGTAGGGCACGTGAAGGATCATAGGCTATTTTTGTGGACTAATTTGTCTGTGATATATCTAATTCACGTAGGCGAAGTCGCGCGGAACGTATTTTAATAATAAAAATGAATCCATATACTTCCCTTGGTTATGACATCACGCGTAAACAGCTGAACCGATTTTGCTGAAATTTGGTATAGATATATGTACTTTGAGTCCCGGAAAAGGACATAGGATACATTTTGTCCCGGAAAATGTACGATTACCGTACGATATACTTATATGATTTGCGCGTAAACTATTCAATCGATTTTGATGAATTTTGGTATGGAGAATGGAAATACTTTGAGTCTCGGGAAGGACAGGGGATACATTTTGTCCTAAAAAATGTACGGTTCCCGCTCAATAAACTTTTATGATTTTCGCCTAAGCTTTTTAATCTATTTTGCTGCTTATAGAGATACTTTGAGTCCAGGGAAAGAACATAGGATATATTTTGTCGCAGAAAAATGTACGGTTCCCACAAAAAGGAAATTTGTGATTTGCGCGTTAACTATTTAATCGATGTACGGGAACAACTATTTAAACTGAAGTCCACGCGGACGAAGTCGCGGGCAACAGCTAGTATAATAATAATGAGTCAGCGTAAGGCACTAAACGTAGCCTAAATTTGAACCTTAATATTATGTAAACTGAATCTATAAATAAATCAATCAATTTAAATACAAAATCAATTTACCAAAAGTCCAAAACCCTATTGTCACCCTATTTCCAGTCATCACAAAGAAATATTACAATCCTACGGTATTTACAATGTGACCGGGACTTACAAGATAAAATCAAGTTTCCGAACATAGCCGAGCCTAGCCGAAGCGAGCCGAAGCCCGAAGCGCGCGCTCGCCGCTTGTCAACAAACTTATTCGAGTCACAACTTTACTTGAGGTGGTGCGCGTTCGCGTGCGTTTAGTTATCTTAAAACATTATTAAATAAAAGTGCATTATTGTTTATAATAATAATAGTGTTGTGTGATTGTGGAAGTGCAGTGCAGTGTTAAAGTTTTCTGTTGGAATATTTACGATATATGGATTACACAAAGGTTTTTGGAAACTGGAAAATAATCTAGATTTTAGACGCACTTGGAAACTGGAAAATAATCTAGATTTTAAACGCACTTGATAAATACTCCGTATTTATTCATAATTAATGTATATACTTAGAAAATATTTGAATTCATTGAAACGTTCTATAAAACTTACCTACTCGATGTTTAAAGCTCGAACTCTATTATGTTGAGCTTTTTATATAAAATGGCGAAAAGTTATTGAAAAGTCAACAAAAGTGGCTTTACCTAGGAAAAAATATTCAGTAATTTGGTTTGAAAAAGTTTAAAACTGTAAGCTCGACATAATATCAGTAAAGCTTTAAGCTTTGCCAAGCAGTACTTAAGCTCTACTTTATGACTCTACTCATATTTTACGCATTACAATTTACATCTATTCTGAAATATTCAGATTGCAAAGCTCGTTTAAGTCATACGTTATTAACTAAAGTTTGTAGAGATTATAATTTGTTCGTAAACTTATAGGCTCTAAAGACTAATAATTTAATACTGCAGGAAATTGCGCGTAAAATAAGTCGTAAGATACAGTTCAAAGCTTTTACTGTGTAACTGGTCCTAGCTAAGTTAAATCTTTTATTTATTTAAATATTATTTTTTACTATACTTTTTGCACACATAAAGCTACAGAGGCGGGCTATGCCTTTAGGCATTTTCTTCCAGCCAACCTTTGGGTGATGTTGAAACAAGATGAGGTATCAAGATGAGAATCGACAGTAATAAATACATTTCAGTATAGTCAATCGAAATTATTATACTGAAGTAAAAATGCCTATGTTATATGAGACAAAATATTCTCTAATATTATAATATTTGTTAACATTGTAACATAATATTTATGAGACATCCAAAGCGGCGTATTCAAAGGACTTTTAGGCATCCTTAAAGCATACCAACCTTTGGGATTCCTGTCACGACAGGAATGCTTTTGTCGTGACTAAGTTTGAACCTACAAAAACCTGATTACATTATTTACAGTTAAGCTTACTAAATACTAAGTACTAAGCTTGACGGTCATTAAAAAGACATTTGTGATAGATTAAAGTCGTACTACTGGTATTTATTATAATATGAGTAAATTATTGACTTAACTTACAGCTGCTCATAATTTCGGTGACACGAATTTGAGATTATTAAAGCTATTTCTTTAGTCATGTTTAATGTAATTTATAGTTGAGTTATTGTTTCAATAGTCGTTTAAAATAATTATAGCACACACATTGCAGAATATGATATCTTAATAATTAAGATACATTTGCGTATTTATAGTAAAATTAGTCGCCTTTTTCTGCATTATATTTATTACTTATTCAAGTCCTCTTGAATTAGGACTGAACATCGTAACTATATTAAGTAATTTATGCGTTCTGACGATGCCTTGATAATTTGGCTGTAGCGATGCCGATTTTTCTCAGCAATGACTAAAGCTAAGAAACTAAAGTTCATTGACAGTATTCATCATGTCTTTGAATTACCCATAGCATAACACGATTGGACAACTTTTATAACACAGAATTATCAATCGAAAAGACCTCTGTAAAAAAAGGGATTCCTATTTTTCCAACAGAGGAGAGTGATTTAAGGTTCCAAAATTTGTACATAAATTGGTTGAAGCATACACTTTAATATGTGCATAGCTTATATGAAATGTATTTATGTTTTTTAAATTACGCGACAAAAACCATTTTGTCGCTTACGCCCTTTCCATTTTTTGCTGTTCCATTGCTTGTTTTCTATGAGAGAGCAATCTAAAACATATCCAACACGGTTTCTTACTTTAACGCGGCGTCACCTTAACCACGTGATATATAGTACCTAAATAAAATACTACAGTCACCCACGCGGGCTTTCTAAAGCGTATATTTGAAAAAGGTTGAGTCAGAGTCCCCGAGGTCTGGTGACTGGTGAGGTCTGGGTCACATTCCGCGCTCAGAACCGGACTCGGCGCTCAATCTTTTTTTTTACTATGTCTCTGGTCGGTCAATGAAACCTCTAACTGTTGTTTCAAAGTTATAATTAAGTTACGATATTGTGGTTTGGCAATGGTAATTTTCTTTTTTGCTCTTGGTGGATGTTTTGTTTATGGTTTTATTTCACTACGGACATAAAGACGGAACAGATAAATACATATAAATATGGAGATAATTAAACAGACATACAGATAAATAGACAGACGGAAAACAGTTAGATAGCCAGACAGATGCACTTTTGAATTTAGAATATTAGTTTGCATTGCATCTCTATTGTCTTTATTGTTTAAGCGAGCTTTAAGCTTATTTTATTACGTAATTTACCGTTTTATCACTTTTTATTACGGTTTACCACATTTTATATTAGTCCTGTCCACTAATTTCTCATGAAACAAATTTATCTTTTTAGCTCGGTTCCCATGGTATTTAAAATTGTCGCATCAGCCTTACTTCCTGTACCGGTTTATAGAGCAGTAGGTAAAGCAAGCTTTTTTGTGAATGAATAAAATTTTCATTCAAGTTTATATATTATTCATTAGATGATGCCCGCAACTCCGTTGCGCCAAAATTCATTTATCGCGCTGAAACCGTACATTTTTCCGGGATAAACTATCCTATGTCCTTTCCCGGGACTCAAAGTATCTCCATGCCAAATTTCAGCAAAATCGGTTCTGCGGTTTGAGCGTGAAGAGGTAACAGACAGACAGACAGACAGACACACTTTCGCATTTATAATATTAGTATGGATTTACTGAATAATAACAGCAACTCTATGATGCTGAAATTCGTTGTGCGGAAACCGTACATTTTCCATGTCCTAAAATAAAATAAAATGCAAACCTCAGCAAAATCGGATTGGATGTTTAAGCTTGAAGAAGTAATAGACAGACATATTATACACTTTTGCGTTTATGATATTAGTAAATGAAATAATGATCTAGCTTGACAGTTGACAGTAATTAATAGTGGTACTGATTACACTGTATATTGCGAATACACTAAGTATGCAGTGTCGTGGCGCCAGCAGGCGATAACTGCTGGTAGACATGCGAATTATGGGAGGTAGTCCCTGGTGACAAACAGCATAAAATGTCGCAATACTAAAAGTACTTGCCGTCACGGAAAATACTGGCGTCTGGCATGTAATAAAACTTTGTCTTGTTCCATACTTAATATATTTGACAGCTATCATACCCAGTTTCTAAATTTAAAAATTTTGTTCCATATTTGAATTTGACTGCTGGCTATTATGCCTGATAGTAAGGTTTTTCACATGAGTTTAACTTTTCAATGGCGTTTTTTTATTTGTCAGCAAAATATCAAAAGCAAGAATAGATAAAATAAAAGTACCGTTAAAAACCTCAGAAAGTGGACATCAGATATTTAGTTTTTCTAAGTGACTTCCAAAAAAGTCGAACATAGCAGTCTGCTGATATATTTTTTTAATCTTCAGTATTTTTTCTTTGTTTCTATTTAACAAGTTAAAATTATCTATCGCTTCTCAAGTCCCTGTCAAGTTTGAGATATCCTTTATTCGTAGTCCGTCCATTGTCCGAACATGACGGTTGTTTCCGTCCGCCATCTGCCGCGCAGGTGTCGCTGAGCAGGTGATTTGTATTCCAATATTTACCACCTATGGCTATGCACGTCGAAATCAAAGTGTAGTAACCCAATATCTTAAATATTCATGTTTTAAGTAATTAGTAATAATTACTGATAGATAAATGCGATAAAATGGCTAATAAATAACTTTTAATTGTTTAATCCATACTAATATTGTATATGTGAGAGTCTGTCTATCTGTTACCTCTTCACGCCCATACCCCTGACGGCTGAACTGATTTTTATAATATTTAGTATCAATGGAGATACTTTGAGTCCCGAGAAAGGACATCGGAAACTTTTCATCTCGGAAAATGTACGGTTCCCGCGTGAACTTTCGGTGCAACGGGGTTGCGGGCGTCATCTAGTACTCTACAGGTGTAACAAAACTAAGTGATAATACTTTAGAGCAGGGGTCACCAATTAGTTTCGCTCGGGGTCCGTTTTAAGAAATAAAATGCCCTTCGCGGTCCGCACATAAAAAAAAAATTTGAACAAAATAATATGTTATTAAGGAAATTACACATTTATTTGTATCAATGAGAAAAGTGACAATTTTTGTTGGTAATGATCATCAGTATGTCGAGACTGAAATTAATTTTTAACGAAGTACAACTTCGAACATGCTTGGTCCGCACACAATGGTTCGGCGGTCCGGATGCGGACCGCGGTCCGCCATTTGGTGACCCCTGCTTTAGAGTGTGTATAGAGAGTCCGCTGTGAAAGTAGCAGCGCTAAAAGATCAATTTTGTTTTACTTTTGTATTGGGAAACTCATGACGCGCGGGCGCTTGCCCATACAAATCACAAAAAATTTGCTCTTTCAGCGCTGTGACTTTTACAGTGAACTCTCTACAAGGAACACATACATACACTAAAGTATTATCTCTTAGTTTGTTACACCTTGTATACAGTATACTTGGTATAAATTATAATTTATTTTATTAATTTTCATTAATGAACCAAGCTTTGCTCTGAAGAATTTTCTGCTATGCCAGACACAATATTATTTCCTGTTATTCAAAATCTTAGCTTCTCAGAACATTACTGTTGTACAACAATCACAATCGGTCTATTTACCTTGTTTTCATGTACTTATTTACCTACAAGTACCTAACTAATTGTTTAAGGGGAAATAATATGTGTGGTATATATAATTTTTGACGTGGGAGAGCCATGCTTCGGCACGAATGGGCCGGCTCGACCGGAGAAATACCACGTCCTCACAGAAAACCGGCGTGAAACAGCGCTTGCGCTGTGTTTCGCCGAGTGAGTGAGTTTACCGGAGGCCCAATCCCCTACCCTTTTCCCTTCCCTACCCTTCCCTATTTCCTTCCCTACCCTCCCCTATTACCCCTTAAAAGGCCGGCAACGCACCTGCAGCTCTTCTGATGCTGCGAGTGTCCATGGGCGACGGAAGTTGCTTTCCATCAGGTGACCCGTTTGCTCGTTTGCCCCCTTATTGCATAAAAAAATATATGTCATCTGTTTCTCACGATAATTGATTCCTGCACGATGGATTTACATTAAATTAAAACATAATATTATGTCCACTTATAAATATATTATTTAGTTAGGGGTAATTTAAGTGCCAGGTGGGCGCCACCAGGTGGCAATAAGGTTTTAAAATTTCGTGTAAAGTACAAAAAATGTGGCGGGACGAAGTAAGGTTTTATGTTACAGTAGAATAATATTTTCGCCCTCTCAACTTGTCTATTTTAAAGCTAATTAATTCATCCATGTCGCTATTTATGTTGTTATTGGTTTTATTTATCTTAAAACAATTGTTTCTTTGAATTTACTTGTGTTAAAATGGTTAATTAATAAAATATTGCAAGAGCGATTGTAATTTTCATGTTTTTTTATGATCTCTTGTCCAATTTAATTATTTTTTAAACATGTGCTAACATTTCATGGGAACGAGTGACACAGGGCGTGTTCTCTGTTGTAAATTGTCTATTGTATTTATTTCATGCTCTATTATCTTCGTAAATAAACAATTGTGACATTGTTTTTACGAATACTTGGGTTATACACGTTTTGTTCGAAGCACAATGGGGAATTAAGTCTAGGAAGACGGTTTAAGTTGTAACTTTTTTAAATCTTCTCATGATTTTTCAATTTCTATTCTTTCTTTCTTTTTTATTTCCGTTAATTTTCTTTTATGTCCTTTACGTTTTATTTCTCATATTTATTGTTCCACGCACAATATAAAATAAATATGGCGTATTAGTTATGTTGATAGTAGTACCAAAATGTATTGTAAAATACACTCGTAAAGCTTAATAAAAGTCGAGTATGTGTTACACAAGATATCATTGTAAGTGATAAATAACGCTTTTAGTACACTCCCGATAAAATTCGACAGGAAGCACAAATATTTATTTGTATAAAATGTACAATGATATTTTATACATGGTATGTTCTCTGCATTAAAATATAATATCTTAGCTAAAAAGCTTTAGTTCGACTCCCACCCCCTCTTGAAATTAATTTTCATCTTTTCATGAAGTTTTAGAAGGGGATTTTTAGTTAAAATTAACTTAGAATAGCCCAATATTAGGGATGTGTTTGAATATGTTAGCGGTAGAATGTACCGCTTTTAACACTTAACTTAAACTAAACCCTTTTTTTTCCGGAGGGGGAAATGCATTACGCATACCACCCAGGCGCAGGGGGCGACCCGAGCGGTGATGTGGGACTCCCGTAGCTAATGAGACCACGGTATACCCACTAACCCCCCCCCCCCCCCCATCTTCCGCCACGCCGCCTTTTGACGGGGCCACGGGAACGATACACACATCCGCGACCCCGCCAGCGGCCCGAAGACTCCACGATGGGCGCACAACACGTGCGCCCTCCTCCTCGGCCCCCATCAGGGCTGTAGCAGACGCCCCCCGAGTCTGCTACTTGGAGGCCATGTGGCAGATTAGGTCTGTGGCTCTGCCACCGACCACACCTCGGCCGCAGAGGATAGGGCAAGCGGCGCACCGTAATACCTACTTGCCTCTTCCTCTGCGGCCCCACCAATGCCGTTCAAACGGAACGGCCCCGCCAGCTCGCAGGGGGGTAGGGAGAGCGGCAACCTACCACAATGCCTCTCCCCCCCCCGCGATCCGTCCTCGGCCGCAGAGGATAGGGCAAGCGGCGCACCGTAATACCTACTTGCCTCTTCCTCTGCGGCCCAACCTCGGTGCGCATCCGCAGCGGACTCCTCCAGTCCGCTGGGAGCGCCCTCCTCGGGCCAGGCGGCGACACCGGCCGGCTCTGGTTGCCTCTTTGCTTCACCGCGGTTGTCCAAGCCGCGGTTACTAGAGCCCCACCGCCACGACAAGGCATGCAACCATCGGGGGGAACTTAAACTAAACCCTTATTCAACATGCCTTAACATCATAAGGATGAAAATCCTTAGATTTTCATAAGAGCTCAAAACCAAACATATCAATTGATAATAAAGTCTAGAGTCTAGACAGTTCAGTAGCAAAACGAGTTTGAAATTGTGATTTATATTAGCGTGTTCCTTAATAGCACCTGTTCAGCGCAGTTTATAAGCTAACTTTAATCTGGCTAATGATGTCTTCCTGGTCTAAATAGATATCGTAGTTTCTGGAATCGTCTATTTCTAATGCACTGCTGAATAATTCAATGATTCATTAAGAATTTCCTATGCAGTGCCGCTAACATACTAATTACTGCAATAGAACCAACATACAATTATATACTCACTAATTAAGAATCCATGCGATGAAATATCAGCTCCTTTTTTGGAAATCGTCGGACAATACAATATTATAGTGTATATTTTGATCTCCATCTTCATTTAAAAGATATAATTTGGGGCCTACCCCATATTTTTCTCCATAGAACCTACCCATACGTTTATCAATCAACCCCATAAGCTTTCTTCAACAGTTGTACCTTACCTGATAAGCTAGACTTCTCATGCGTAAAGTTCGTCAACCCACGCACCAATATGGCATTTACCCGACTATGTACTGACCCGTGAACAATATGTTGAAGGGTTGGTATGTTCCGCATATATTATAATATAGTTATTGCGATTATTTCAAGCAGATTGATATTCTAAGCTCTAACAAACAAGAGTTGAACAGTTGACATGTTCCGTCGTATATAAATTAATAGTTTTTGAAGTGAAAACTTCTTTAGCGGCGTTGAGCACTTTTGTGGGATGGGTAAAAGCTGTGAAAATCGCGTCAGATTCTCGTGCTGATCGAAAAACCTTGGAAAAACCGTAAGACGGTTGGAGAGTAGTGTTTTGTGTCGAACTCGAACTCGAACTCGAATTGATTGTAAGGGTTTCGATTAATTTAAAAAAATAGATTTTTTTTTAATAATCGATTTTCATAAAAAATGGGTTAAAAAATGCACAACGTTAATAATCAAGTTTTCACTCCTGCCGGCACTCCCGGAGTGCAACCCGTCTTTTTATACAGTCATTATTTCAAGTAGCTAGAACTTATAAACTATAAGGAATTAAATCCCTATTATTACATGGTTATTTATGAATTATGATAATTTAAAAGTCTTTAAAGAATACTATATTTTCTTGCCCTTTCTTTAACTGATAATACATAATATATAGAGAACGCGTAACTTCAGAACTCTCTCATTGATAAGTTTAGATCAAAATACCATCAGATAAATTATTGATACATAGATGATTCCGTGGTGATACCTTCGTGATTTAGTGGGGTTATGTCAAATCAATGTTATTGGTGATATTATGTCGGTGGACTTGACATAACCCGACCGAATAACGGTCCGCCATGCGCGAAGATAGTACAGTCCTCATGAATTACCCCTTTATTTAGTCGGGGTTGTAAGATACTTTGCAATAGTTTGAACCTTGCTGCAATCGCATCATGCCAGTGACCTTGTTTAGTGAACGTATCTTACTTGCATCAGGCTAAATCACGACTGTCCTATTTCTACATAATTATACACGTTAGGTATAATTAACCTAATATAATTATGCACATTATAAAACAAAATCGCTTTTTCCCTCATGTCCCTTTGTTCCCTTTAAGCTTTAAAATTACGTAACGGATTTTAATGATTCTTTCAGTGTTAGATAGCCCATTTATCGAGGAAGGCTATAGGCTATATTTAATTATGCTAAGACTAATAGGAGCGAAGAAATGGGGAAAATCTCAGGAACTATTGGTCCGATTTGAAAAATTCTTTCAGTTTTAGATAGCCCATATTTTATTGAGGAAGGCTATAGATTATATTTTATCACTCTAAGACTAATAAGAGAATGTGGAAAAAACGGGGGAAATTATTTGAAAGGGCTTATCTCGCGAACTACTGGAGCAATTTTTATGTTATTTGGCACAGATAAGAAGTAGACCACGTGATTTTTTCAGTGGTCATATATTTTATACCCGTGCGACGCCGGGGCTGGTCGCTAGTAATATTATAAATACGAAAGTATGCCTGTCTGTCTTTTACCTGTTCTCGCTTGAACCGCAGAACCGATTAAGATGGTTATGGATGTATTTTGAGTCCCGTCTCCCGGAATAGGATTGTTTCTGTTGTTAAGTTTTAGTAATAACAACGATCCTATTAAGGCGCTATATCGAAAGTAATTTTACCGCAACGGCAATTGTATACTTAACTAGATGACGCCCGCAACTTCGTTGCGCCAAAATTCGTTTATAGCGCGGGAACCGTACATTTTTCCGGGATAAAAAGTATCCTATGTCCTTTCCCGGGACTCAAAGTATCTCTGTGCCAAATTTCAGCGAAATCGGTTCAGCGGTTTGAGCGTGAAGAGGTAACAGACAGATAGACAGACAGACAGACAGACATACTTTCGCATTTATAATATTAGTATGGATATTAGTATGGATTTGTATGACTATAAAGTCGTGAATACGCTGCGGCCAGAAGCTATCGGCTCGCTCGGAAAACATGCGAAAAAACGTAATTATAATCATTTAAAAAATAACTAGGAGCATTTAAGCAAAATGCTTCTATATGATTTTGAGTTGCAAAGGTCTATCAATTAGACTAATTTCCTACAATACATCTATTTTCGTTTAAAAAATATAATCTTCAAATTTCGTATTTTTAAGTAGTCATTTCGAAAATTAAATGTATAGAGGCAAAATACATTAATCGTGTTTCTAGTTCTTCTCAAACCTAGATAAGGCTATGAAGATATACAGTATATCTCATTACCAGATTTGTAACATTTCTGAGGGTCCTATAGTATTACGTCAGAAAGGACAGTTTTTTTCAATATAAGCGCCTTAATAGTACCCGCGGTACTAAATTACTAATATCGTGATAACGCCCACACACCGATTTACGCGCAATTGTTGTAACTAGCAATGGACATTGTGGCTTCCGTTGGAAAATTTTACAGTCCCCAGTACGATGTCCCCTGAATTATTCGGCGGGGTGGCGACGGGGCACGGGAGCTCTTACTTATTCGGTACAAAAGCAGCTTTTGCATAAAGAAGTAAACAAAGCACAGTCAAAAACTTACGTCTTCATAATAACAGTGTTTATTTTGATTACAGTATTTCGAACAGTAACCAAAGTTTTTTTTAAATGTAGAATCATCTATGGTCTCTACTTTCATTACATGTTTAAACTTTTTTTTTGTCGCGAAATGCAATTATGCATCGCAGTGCTGGGGAGGACAACCGGGGTATGTGGGACAAAACTTCAACCCCTAGACATTCCAACACTGTTCTTATAAAACGTTGCGTAGGACGAACAATGAACATACCGTATCTAGTAACTAAATCCTAAAAAGGTTTTCAAAAACTTCAAAGTAGTATCAATATTAAACCGGTTACAGTACTATGAATCATCTAAACTTTTACCTTAACAAAGCCTAACTCGCCGTAGAAAATTGTACTGTTGTGTTGCACAACCGGCACTGGTTCTACAACTTCTGACTTTGCGTCATCTCGTTTGGCCCTAATATTATCCGACGTACTGTATAGACTATACACTATAGTGCGATCAAGTTTAAAAGTTTTCACAAATTCTTTTCACATAAATTGTCATTAATTTCTTTAGAAAATAAACTTTTCATTGAAACGAGTGACATGCAAAAGTAAAAAGTTTTATATGGGGTGATATAATGGCTCTCTAAGAAAATATAAGAGTTTGGACTTAACTGTTAGGAGTAAGAGCTACCTGCAGTTCCAAAAGTGATTATAATTATTAGTAATCTCTGAGGCTTACATATTATGTACAATACCAAGTATTTAAGTAGTAATTTATACATATTTATCATTGTTGTACAAATATGTACATATAATATTAAAACAAACAGTCTGTCTGTCGTTCCAACGAACACGTAGGCGGCTATCTTCCTATCCAGTGTCCCATATACAAATGCCAGCGTGACGAACATACTTACAGGAATAACGCAGACGGACCGTCATTATATAGATCCGTAGTCCATACTATCGAGGCGAAAATCGCTTAATAGCATCGCTAAATCGTACTTACACACACATAATAATGAAGACGTTAGTGGAAGAATTGAACAAGTAACATTTCGTAACATACGGACCATACCTCATTTTTTCCCTAATAATTTCAATAAAACTTGTAACTTCTAATCTACTAACTTTAATCTACTTCATATCCTAGCTAATATACTTTACTTATACTACAGATAATATACTTTATAGTTTTTCTATTTAAAAAAAAATTTCCGGCCATAATGCCTTCGTCCAAGCAAAAAAACGGGAGGTTTTTTCATGTTACTTTCCTTATTCTTCCACTCACGTCTTGAATTATGTGTTTATAAGTACGTAGTTTAACCACACGTACACAGTCATTGCACTTCCTTGTGTATTTATATAGCTCAAGACGGCAAAATTTACTATTTAAAGACTTTTAATCGTGCAGATTTGCAAATTCTAAACTCACCAATTTCCGACTTTATCGAGCCAAAATTCATACTTAATTATTATTATATTATTATATATATTATTAATTATATATATTATATATATTATTATATATATTATATATATTATTATTATATATATTATTTATTTATTTATTTTTACTCTCAAACATTAAACCAGACACGTAATCTCCAAAAAATAAATCTTTTCCAAAAGTAATGCAGAATAATTTGATACCTAAAACCTATTAAATCAATTAAAACAAAAATAACATGCAAACAAAAAAAAATATACTAAAATCTCTTAAATATCAACTGCAACTATTTTGAAGATTCCAATTAGTCAGATATTGTAAAACATAATATAATATGAAAATATTACCAATATTATAAATTTCGCAAAAACTTATTTATTTCTGATAGCAATCTGACTTTCCATTAATTAATTAACTGTTAGTTTATAACTTTACTTATTTTTTACCGAAATCTTTATTTCTAGAAATTAAATTACTTGTATTCAAAATATTTAAAATCAAAATATTATTTACTTAATTGAAAATACATTTTATACCTTTTACGTTTTATGATTATACATTTTTTTATATATTTTGTGAAATTGCTTAAAATCATATTTTATTTTTCTAAACGGAACTTTCTATGTAATTTTCATATCAAAATAAAATTAAAATTTAGACATAAATTTAGACATAATTTTATACATACCGCTGCAGTTACAAATAAGACATTATAATTTATTTTTATATTTAAATTTAGACAAAACAACTTCAATCGCATTTTTCTATCCTCCTCTCTGTTCTCCCGGCTGCATCCACTTCCGACACGAACATCTCCCGGCCGCCTGCTCTACATTTCCACTCCAACATTTATTTTTCGATTTAATATTATTCTTGCAACTATTCAGTTTTTATAATTTAATTTCGAGTTTAAATTTCGATTTCAATTTTTTTTTAATTTTTCACTGAATCACTGAGTCATTTTTTTTCATAACGATTATATTTAATTTTGCAACAGATTTGCATTTACTTTTTATTTTAGTTTCTACAGTATATTTCACCCATTTTTACCTATACTATTTTAAATCACTAACTAACGGCCGTTAAGTCTCTATTTCTAAGTTCATTTTTAGCACCTTTATTGTCCACATTATCAAAGTTCACTTTCTAAAGAGTCACATTTTTTATTTTTCAATTTAAAGTCCAATTTAATTTAAACACATTCCCTGTACCTTCTGCGCAGCGCTGCCGCAAGGCAGCACTGGCAGGGTCGCCATGCAATGTTGCAGGCTTGGGAGACTAATTGAAAGATGTATTAGTCGCGACTGATCTTTATTAACTCACTTAATTATAACTAAATCTACCTTATATAGGAGGGAGGTGGTGTACACACACTACATAATATTATAAATGCGAAAGTGTGTCTGTCTGTCTTTTACCCCTTTACGAACAAACAGCTGAACCGATTTTGCTGAAATTTGGTATAGAGATACTTTGAGTTCCCAGAAAGGACATAGGATACTTTTTATCCCGGAAAAATGTACGGTTCCCGCGCGATAAACTAATTTTGGTGCAAGGGAGTTGCCAGCGTCATCTAGTTTAGATATAATTTTAAACGTGCAGATAATATGCAAAGAAACTTACCAGTTTCCGACTCTACCGAGCAAAAATCGTTTATTATTAGCTTTGTCAAATCGTATTTCAGGTGTTTTTCGATCAATTGCAGTAGATTGATTTTAATTTGTGTTCTGTGGCTCATTGTAGAACAATTGATTGCATTTTAGAACAATGTCAGGGCTGGAAATGTCGGTCAGTCGTGAAATTCAAGGCTCTGTATGGGATTATCTGCAATTGGCTTAAACCGCTCAGTTGAACTTGATGTACCTATTTATAGTGACACTTAAGTGTCTATTTTAGTGTTTCTTGTTAAGTTATTACATATCTACATCTTATAAAAATTCTCGTGTCACAATGTTAGGCCGCGTACTCCTCCGAAACGGCTTTAATGATAATTATATATATTCAATGGGTCTGAGAATCGGCTACTGAGTACTTTTTATATTGATAAGTGCATTTGTTGAATAAATAATAGTAAATTATTACAACTCGAGACTGACGGCGACCATTGTTTGTGACATACTTATTTAGTCACTCAATAAAATAATATGGGCGAAATACTTTATATTATAGCAAAGTAACGTTTGCCGGGACAGCTAGTATTTTATAAAAGTATTGAGCCATAGTCAGCGATTCAAAGCGCTACATTTTGTTTTATTCCATGCACGTGTGTACTAAGTCAAAAAATGTAATAGCCTATAGATGAAAATACATAAAATACGAGAAAGTATGTCAGTAGGTTACTTCTTGCTTAAAACGCTAAACCGATTATTATATTTTTATCAGATAATTTAATTCCTGCGTTCGGACTAGGTACTCTTTCTCCCAAAAAAGCAAGAATTTCTGTGCTCAAGTAATAACATGACGACCTCCATGGCGCAGTGGTGAGCGCGTTGGTAGCTCAAGCCGGAGGTCGCGGGTTCGAGTCCCGCCGACGGAACAAAAAGTTTATGAAGTTCCTGGGTCATGGATGTGTATTAAATATATGTATCATATAATAAAAATCTTAAATATATGTATAGTATAAAAGTATTAAATGTATAAATGTATTAAATGTTGTCTGGTACCTGTAACACAAGTCCTTCAGGTACTTAGCACAGGGCCAGACTGACGTGGTGTGAAGCGTCCATAGATAAAAAAAGGGTCTTGACAGACGGACGGACGGACAGACGGACAACAAAGTGATCCTATAAGGGTTCCGTTTTTTCCTTTTGAGGTACGGAACCCTAAAAAACATTTAGATTCTAGTTTTAATACCAAATATTCAAACGTACATTATTATTCTACTAATTTATACCCAATTTCATAAAATAATTGGTCATTAAGTGCTCGATTGGACGCACAATTCCCCTCACGATTTTGATTGATTGATTGATATGCACTAACCGTTTATCCCTCATTTGTACTTGTCAATGTCATTTAAATTCTTTTTGCTGCTGACTGTACATTAAAAAGTAGACTTGCATAGACCGTAGTACATAATAATATATGTTTGATAGAATTGAAGAATAAATTGTCTTATGTACCATCGAGGAAATTGATTCCTATGCAGTTGATATACCTACATTATTTGGTCGAATATGTCAATTCAATGTTAATTGTGATCTGTCGGCCGGGTTTGAGTGATTTGACATAACGCAACCAAACTACGTAGGTCCCCGATCTGCATAGGAATCAACTTCACTGATAGTACATACCGGTTAAGCCCTAAATGACATATCTACATTTTTAACACAGATACAAGCAATTATGATACATTTTTTCCAATTCTGGTTTCCATCAAAAGTAAAGTAAATAATCCGTAAAAGTAGGAAAAGTTTGTTACATTCATTCCGCAATAAAACATTAATTCTAGAAAATACTTTATTGAGTAACAGAGTTTGTGTTGTCAGATTTTGCGTGAAATGGACTTTCCGCAAAGCCATCACAAAAGTTTCGTGCATGATGGAGTTAATAAATAATTCAGGACGAAACAATCTTTCTTTATTTGTCTGCAGATTTGTCACATTTCTTAAGCTCGCTTCGCTTATGTTTAGAAAGGTATCTGATTACCAAAAGATAACTTGTAATTAATAATACGCCATTTGTCATTAAATACCATTATAAATTGTACTCAAAGTATCGCTATCTAAGAATCGACAGGCATACGTCTAAGTCTCTAATATGCCGCTAATTGTGAAATTTCATTAAAATATTAACAAAAACTCCCCTTTGATAAAACAAGTTAAAATTCAAAGCACGGCGCTAAGGGTTGGGCCGTTTTTTTGTAGCGTGTTAGGACCGAGGCGTGTTTTTTCTTTTTTCGTAGCATTTATCATTCCGCGGGCGTCGGGAGCGTTGGTAATTCCTCTCGGAGTAATTTGCGATGGCGTGTGAAAAATATCTGCATGTGTTTCATATTTATAGCGCGAAATGTTGAAGATTCCGAAGTTTCCACGTTTAAAACGTTTTAGGAAATTCGTCACGCGTGTAATTCGAATTTGTATAATGTTGTTAACAACTTTTTTTAAGCATTACAAGCCTCATTGTTACAATAATATTATAAACTTATCTTATAGTTTTTTAAGAATTGTAGAACAAGCATGGTCTAGGAGACAGTATATCTTTAAATTTTTGGCATAGTTTTTTTAATTTTTATCATTATGGGGAACAGCATATTTGGTATTTGGTATAGCAAGATCAAAGAGCAAAATATATTATAGTCGTATGCTTAGATGAATAGTACTAGAAATAATCAATAGCGACTTGAAGGCTGAAGCAGTGGTAGGTTGAAGGACCTCGGCAGTACTGGTAGGTTGAAAGACCTAGCCAATACTTGATAAGTTGAAAGACCTAGGCAGTAGTTGTTGAAAGACCTAGGTCGTGGTGGCCGGGCGCTGCACTGAATCATGATTGCGCGTTAGTCACGCCGGATTCCAGTCGCCGGGATCAGATTTCTGTAGCCTGGTACATGCTACCGTGAATAGCCTTTTGTGAATTATGAAGTTTCTTGGACGAAAAACATACATACAAATATCGTAATCCATACAAATGTTATAAATGCGAAAGTTTTTGTTTCTGTCTGTTACCTCTTCACGCCCAAACCGCTGGACAAAGTTTTTCTGAAAAGTATGGAGATATTTTGGGTTCCGTGAAAGGACATAGATTACTTTTTATCCCGAAAAAATGTACGGTTCTCGTGCGATATACAAATTATGGCGCAACAAATCCATCCATACTAATATTATAAATGCGAAAGTGTGTCTTTCTGTCTGTCTGTCTGTCTGTCCGTCTGTCTGTCTGTTACCTCTTCACGCCCAAACCGCTGAACCGATGTTGCTGAATTTTGGTATTGAGATAGAGTCCCGGGAAAGGACATAGGCTACTTTTTATGCCGGAAAAATGTACGGTTCCCGCGCGATAAACGAGTTTTGGCGCAACGGAGTTGCGGGCATCACCTAGTCAAAAATAAAATGTTTATTCTAAGATACTGAATTAAAGATTCACGTTAACTGAAGGTGGACTGTAAATAAATAAATTTACTCGTAATTCATAAATTACCCGAACACTACGACCACTACCGTGTCTAATTGTCTATTCAATCTGCAATTACTACAGTCAACAGCAGTAAACTACATGAAATATAGAGACATACTCTATAAATCAGCCGTTAAAATTGGACAATTTATTCAAATAAAAACTAATTGATAGTAGTGGGAGGTGACGGGTTAACCGCGTTCGTTCCGCAAACTATATTCCGTATCGTCCCTCTTGAGATTCGTGCTCACATCCGGCGCTGCCTCCTCGACTATAAAAAAAAGATGGAATTTGTCTTTTGAATTTCGAATTGTCCTTTTATGTCGTGAGAATGTTGAAGCATTTTCGCGCCAAATAAAAGCATACCAACATAACAAGCATAATAAATAATACAGGATTTCTTGCTAATAACTTTGGATAATTACTCAAATTAGTAGGTAACTTACATCCTTTGATTGATAAGTAGCAATTAGTTTAAGTACACGTTATTTGCCTTATGAATATTGAATACAAATGTTTGGCTCTAATCAAGTATGTAATTATAACTAGTAACAGTGATGTAAACAACATTGTCAGAAGGAAAGCGTTATTTCAAGTAGTTATAGACATTATCCATGCATAATATATTTATTATTGCATGTATCTATTTATTATCGTCTATTAACAATTTATTACTTGTTAAAACAGCAAATTAGAATATGCAACACTTTCTACGATATCCGTTTGAAGTGAAGTATGAGTTTTGACATTCGCATATTAATAATATAACTTGTAACAAGCGCTCTAAGAAACACATGTGTCGAACCACAAGCAGTATTTGTTAGCATTCCTATTTCTGTTCCCATGAGCGTTATTATGGAAACTAGTCTAGCCATTATTATGTTTTTCAAGTCAGCTTTGCGATTGGTTATTATAATCTTATCGCACCCAGATAAGTGTTATAGCCGGCCGATCGATATACATAACATTCGAACAATAATGTTTCGTTTAGTCTATATCGTAAATATTCCAACGTCAATTCACTTCACAGTTCCTAAGTGAAAGATAAAAAGGATGCACGCAAGTGAGACGAATGATGCGAAGAGACTAAGATGGATAGCTAACGCGGCGTGAATCCGGCCAGCGCCATGTCCAGGACTCTCTCCCCGAACACCTCGACCACCGACGACGAGGGCCGTCGCCGGTCGGTCTTCTACGTGCCATTGTTCGAGAGCTTCGACAACTACCTCCCCTTGACGCCGGAGGAGAAGCAGGCACTGATATGCGGGCAAAACTTGGATACGCCACCGAAAATAAAACGACGAAGTAAGCTGGATAAGCTGCAGATATCGGACACGACTTACACGGAGAGCGAGAGTGACATCAGCATGATCAGTCCAGACAGGAGGTATCGAAGACCGCTGTCGTACAGGATGAGCTCCAATGAGGCTCTGACGAAAATCGACGTGAACTACACGGGCCCGAGACACAGGAGTAGAGACTTCGAGGGCGGCCATCTCAGGAGTTCCAAGCCTAGACTAAGAACGACGACGTCGTGCGAACCGAGGTACGACAGAATATATTCCCCGCTCTCCACATCGATCTCATCCCAAAAACTCAACCACTCCTCGTCGAATATCGGCGCCAGATTATCCACGTCGAAGTCGGCGATCAGGAATTCTAACTTATCCCTGATACCCGATGCGCCGAAACTCGCTACTCCCAACAAGGAAAAGTCGAAAACGTTACCGCAGAACCTTGCCACCCCCTCGCCGATAAGAGGCAGCAATAGTTCCACTTCAATATTCCGAACGCCGAAAATTACTGTCACACCAGAGAGTCCCAATAAGGGGCCCGTAAAATTATCGGGCTTGAATTTTATAAGACGCTCTCGAAGCACCAAATTATCACGAAGTAATTCTTTGCTACGGAGTATCACAGCGAGGTATATAGAGGAAGGACTGGAAGATAATGTCGCAGTGGTGACCGACCTCAAAGTTGATTATGACAAGTTTGTTGGTGAAAATGGTGGGAATGGTGAAGTGATTGGTGCGCTCATCAAGAAGAACGAGGAGCAAGTGGTCAGCAGTCCGCTGAGTTTACGACGAGCTTATCTGGATGTGGATGACGAAGTGGCTGTACATTCTGGTAAGAGTAATTAGAAGAACCCCTTTCTTATGACTTTTAAGCGATAGTTAGATTCTAGTGAACAAAGTCTCAAATGCTCCTTTTATTACCCCTAAAAGTGTCCTAAAAGGCTGGGAAGAGACGTATTCTCGACACCAGTATCTGCAATGCAGAACGGCAGAACTTGAAAGATTTTTTGAGCGTTTGAATCTGTAAACGTATTAGAAAACATTGCAGGCGGTGCATTTATTTACTTAGCGGAAGTATAACATTGAGTGCAGCTGCACTATCAATTGCAATTATTTTTATCGACTCTACAATCGCTAGCTTTAGCATTGTAGTTACTTTTCACTTTATATTACATAATTTAATGAGGTATTTTTGATACCCGGAAGATCCACTCAAACTACTATTCAATTTGACGTAACTCCAAAGAATGACTTGCTTTACTCTTAACTATACATTAACAATGTACATACGTCGTGTAACATCTTCACAATAGCAACAGTATTATGTCATTAAAGTTGATATAATTGAAATAACAACACAACAGGAAATGATAGACCACAATAGTTTATGTATAAATTATTGTCATCTTGACATCCTTAAGTAATTAATTATTGTAAATGAGTTCATCTGTACCAGCTGTATGATCCAAACCTATAGCTTTACAAACTCAGTAAAGTTATTCATCATTTATGTGTTATAGATTTGTGAGTTATGACATATGACTTATGACTCTCTGTTTGGTTTTGTTTAAAGCAAAAATAAGAAACTTATAAGTGTTATACCTAATTTGATCATATTGCATTTTGCAAATTTGTACTAAATCTTTTTTAGTAAAACCTTTGTTGCAGCTACAACAAAATGTACAAGTTTTTATGTGGAGTCCGAAACAATTGTTGCTTTGTTATCAGCATTTTTGGTACGTTTTTATCAAGGCATTTCCTCGTGTTCTGTTATCAAGTCGTGATTGTGCTCATTAGCACCCCTGCTCCCTTTTAACGAGTTTTTTAACTTTGTCACTGTTAAATACAAACATGGGACTGTAATTCAGAAAGTGTAGTTTGCAATTACAATCGTAACGCGGTTGGCATTATTAATTCTACGACTGGAAAATTTCCGCATTGCACTTAAAAGTTCTATTAATATTTCTATATTTAAAAGTTCCAATGTTTCCTTAGTTTTTTTTTTATTTTGCTAAAAATGACAAAGATTCTTACCAGGTTCCAATTAAAAAAAATTACAGTTTCGTGGAACTGTTATATATTCGAACTTTAAACATTTAAAATTAGAACTAAAACATGGCTTATGCTGAAACTTACAAAACGCACCTTTACAGTTGATTAAAAACCGAAGAGCATCAAAGTAATTACATGGTTAATACGATCCCCCGACTCCGCAAGGTACGGTGCAATTATTCCAGTGAGTCACTGGTGCCACTACTTTATTACTGTAGGTCGTTCAACTTGAGTACACCCTTATTCTGCGGTATATTTTATATTTACCTTAGATGCAGGAGTATATATGAGCGTACCCTTATTATCTATAATATAAAAATGAATCGCAAAATGTGTTGGTAAGCGCATAACTCAACAACGCCTGGACCAATTTGGCCAATTCTTTTTTTAAATGTTCGTTGAAGTTCAAAGATGGTTTTTACGGCGAGAAAAATTCGAATAATTGCCGGAAAAATCCTAAAAACAGCCCTTTTCTTTTACCCATACAAACGTTTTCTTACTAAAACCATACTAATGCCCTTAAGGCACATTAAGGGTGGAAAGGTTTAGGCGCGATCGCCACGGGGTTCATCTGAATATTGTTAAATGAGTTACACGTTTGAACGTTTTATAGATGCTTCGGTACTAATAGGTTAGCTAAAGGTCTAAAAAATAAATAAATAAATCTTTACATAATTTCTGTACATTAAAGATATTAAAAAAAAAGCGGGGGGTGTCACTACATCGCTATAGAAGCCAAAAATGTGGTTATTTAATGTCTGTCTGTCTGTCTGTATGTTTGTTCCACTATCACACGAAAACTACTTATCCGATTTGAATGCGGTCTTCTTCCAACTTAACATCCGGTGTATTAAAATTTTTCCTCCCACCCCTTTAAGGGGATGAAAGAGGGGGTCAGATTTTGTATCAAACTTTTTTCTTTAACATAAAAATTACTGATCCGATTTGCATACGGTTTTCGCAGATATATTTTTCTTCTTCCAACTCAACATCTGGCGTATAAAAATCTCCCCCACCCCCCACCCCTTCTAAGAGGACCAAAGAGGGGGTCAGATTTTATATCAAACTTTTTTCTTTAATGGACTTACTTCATAATATTATTAACTATGTTTTTTAACCTAACATCTGGTGTATAAAATTTTTCTACATCTGATAAAAATTGTCTGTAGCTACTATTTAAAGAGACAGTTCATAGAAGAAAATTGTTTGAGTGGCGCTATTACTCGCTAATAAGATCACCTCAAATCTTACTCCCTTCCTTTCTTGTTTACTTGTATTGGAAATAAACTGTGAATATGTGAGAATGTTCCTAGGCACTATGAAGCAGATACGAGTTTAACTCTACATTTTTTCAGACGGAACAGGAAAAATTTTTGGTAGTGTCCTAACTCCTAACGTTACTTGTCTTCTTAAAACCTTAATTAATTTAATAATATCTAATAATATCTATGGACGCTTCACACCACGTCAGTCTGGCCCCGTGGTAAGTACCTGAAGGACTTGTGTTACAGGCATAGAATATATATATTAGTTGTTACAGGTACCAGACAACGGAAATATATTTAATACTTTTATACTATACATATATTTAAGATTTTTATTATATGATTCACAAATTTAATACACATCCATGACCCAGGAACTTTATAAACTTTTTGTTCCGTCGCGTTGGCGGGACTCGAACCCGCGACCTCCGGCTTGAGCTACCAACGCGCTTATCACTGCGCCACGGAGGTCGTCAAAATGATTGAAATTGCATTGAATTAACCTGTATTTTAAACCTACATTGATTAAACTGATAATCTCTAAGTTTTAACAGTCACATTATTAGCGTTAATTTTCATAGCGAGTATAAAATTAACAGACTCATACTCTACAGCTATGCTCATACTTATATCTTATATTGTATCATGTGTGGCTACTGTCAATAAATCAGGAACATCGTTACCATGACTACCGCCATGTTTGTTGTTGGGTGCAGCACGACCACTAACGGTAATAGGTTATCTTCCCTCTCGCTCGCACTATTACAACACACATTATCATAACCAGTCCAGTATTTATTCAGATGTTTTATCATTTATGTAACTAACAAGTAATACTATACGTCTCATAATATGCAAAACATGTGGGTACGTTTTCAGTATGTAGGCCAGGCTTTGAAGAATTTGGGTCTTTGGCTGTAACGGTCACTATTTGGTACTTATCGGTTTTAACAATAATCGTAACTTTACCTTCTAAACTTTTCGTATTTTCCCTGATTCAATCTGCTTAACGTATTGCTAAAATTGTACTAATTATACTAATCACAATTTGCAAGTTAAGAAGGTCGGCACTTCGGCAGTCAGCACGTACGGTCAAAGAGAGATTACTAACATTACTATTTTTAAATGTTATGTGGAAGTAAACACTTTTCTTGCCCGAATATTATGTAGAAGTAAGCACTTTTCGTGCTTACTTCTGGAAAACGTGACCACACATTTGGCGTTTTTCACACTTTACGCTTCGCCTTTTCCAACCATTCATTGTGAATTGTTTACACTCGAACATAATACTGTAATTGTCTATAATACGTTTTGACTTTTGTATGATTCCCTGGCCATTGCGCTGTCGTATGATATAAGTTCAAAGCTTCTATGTATAAGTTAGGTATGATGGTAATAAATAATAATATTATGTAGATCCGTATCTTTTATTGTAGGTTGGCAGCACTGCAATGTAGTGTGGCAACATTGGCAACTGGCAAGTCGTGCGGTCTCGGGCGTGCGCGCGACTTCCGCCGGAAACGGCCATGTTGCCTGCGCGACTATTTACGAATACACCTTTGTAATGTGATATCTTTAAGGAAATATAGAACTTCTACATGTAGCGATGGTTTCGATATCGAACAAAGAACTATCAAAATCGGCACACATTGTAAAAAAAAATATGCTATCATCTATTATAGTGTCTATAAGTGGACTATAAAAATAGAATATATAGAATATTGTTATATTTTGTAGACAGATGTTATCAGTTATGACCTACTTCTGAATTCAAAATACATGCATAGTTTATTTGTGATATAGGTAAAAAATACAGTACAATATGCACATTACACAATAAACTTAAACGACCATGGTACTATCAGGGAAGTTGATTCATATTTGCATAGGAAGATCGTGGACCTAAATTTGGTCGCTGCAGGTGGATAGGCTATCCGTCAGATAAGTTGTGGATAGTCTATCAGACGATATTACACACGTAAAGTCTCAGACTGAAACGAAAATACCCGATACTTCATTCTCGATGCATTAAGTGAGGAAGTTAGAGCTGTTTCCTTTGATATGTTTGGCATCAGAATAAGTTTTTGTACACAGCTTTTACTTGGCAGAAATATTTCTAAGATGACTAAACTTGATCATAATATCGAGATTAGTAGTCGTTATTGAATGTACTCAAATTACGAGTACTTAGCCCGCTGTTTAAAAATGTAGAGTATATATTGATTAGTTAATGGAATTAGACGTTACTTTTCGGAAATCCATAGCTTCAAATTTAGTTTGTTATTATTTTTAGCAATATTCTGCGAAATAATTATTTCGCGGAATATTGCTAAAAATAATAACAAACTAAATTTTATATAATGATTATTCAGGAAAATGTTTCGTAGGTTTTGAAAATAATTTACCACAGAATATTTAAATGCGTGAGCTTTCTTATTTATTTTCTCGAAGATAAGTAGTTAAAAAAAGTCTAAAAACTGTGACTTTTGTCTAGCAGACAATATTATATTGTAGAGACTCAACATTTATGTCTTGGTTTGCGCCGTATTTGCAAACACACAAGCCATCTTACAATTTATGCCAAAATACAGCAAACTACTTAGCAGTCAAGGCATTGCCTTTGATGCCTGTGGACAGCGCTTAATGGCCAGAAGTGGCAATCACGTCCATTAGAGACAAGGCTCAAATCAGTTTCGACTGGCTGCTCATAACAAGCTCGTTGTCCCTATTTACTTGTATTCAAAGTAAATTATGTAGGAACATATTATAATTTACTATGTAGGAATTTCCCTAGTCACTTTATAGAAGATATGCGTTATTTTCTTCAGACAGACAGAACAGGAAGAAATTTTGATAGAGTCCTAACACTACTTTCCTTTTTAGGGTCAATTCAGACCGCAACGCGACGAGGCGAGACGAGGCGCGGCGCGGCGTAAATTTGTATGGATTTGACAGATTTCAATCTTACGAATCTGTCAAATCCATATAAATAATTTAGAAATGCATCTATGCGTCGCATTGTTGCGGTCTGAATCAACCTGAGGTGTACTAAAACATCATCATCTGTATACTGACTGACGACTGTGTAAAAAGTGGTAAATTCTTGCCTAAGTGAGAGTGACAATAAGTGATAGGGATTAGGGCTCTATCAGTATTACTATACCTGCTCAATGACTGAATTTTTTTATTGATAACTTAGTTTCTTCTCTACATATTGAGATTTAGCGGTCACTATGTTAGAATACAATTGTATTTGCTTCAGACAATACATGGTTTACAAAAAGATACAGTACAACTTTCAGAACATAGAATTGAGAAACACAAACTAACAGAACCTAATTAGGCAAGTCAGTTTAGTCTAACTAAGCTAATTATCTGTGCCGTTGTACAAACCATACAGTTTCGTAATCCGCAATTGTGCAATCCGTCGTGTTGTTTTCACTAAATCGTCCGAATTAATATTCAGCGGAAAGAGGTATTATATCGATTTCGCAAAGCCGTAGCCGCTCAAAAATACGTTTAGTCGGCTTTAGGACTTACGACAACATGATTGAAATACGTGTTAAAGTGTATTCTTATAAACGATGTAATATATTTTTTATTTCTTTTTCGAACTAAGTACCTTCTTAGTTCATCGAGTAGACTTCGTAATTTTAATTGTAATTTACTCTTCCGATTGCAGAGCATGATGCGACTCAGTCACACAATGCCGAAGTCGCTTAATTTGAACGGGATTTTTTTAAAGTGCTAAGTTGTGCGATGCATTGCTGTAGAATTACTTTCAATGTTGAGCACTGGTGCTAATTAAAAAAAGCTCTATTTCCACGACATTACAGAAAACATTTAAATAAAGAATATGTCCTAATCGTATTCTCTCTCTCTCTTTCTCTGTCTATTCTGACACGTCGTAAAAATTTTGAAAATGTTCTAATTAGCTCTCTCTTTCTTTCCAGACACGTCGTACGAGAAGGCATGTCGTCGCGGCTCGGCGCCGAGTACACCGGTGCCGGGCGCTCCACAGCACAGCCCGTCGCGGCTCGCCTCCTTCTTCTTCTCTAAGCGGTCGTTCCGGAACAACCCGCTGAAAAGAACGAAGTCGGCTACCAAGCTGGAGAGAGACAAGATACTGACAGCAGTTCCCACACACCCCGCCACACACGCGTTAAGAACTTCCAGGTAAAAACTTGAACTACCCTCTTATTTTCGGCAAGTGCCTTAATAGAAGGTGACGAGAAACTTGCTATCAATCCGATCATCTAACTAACATGCTATAAAGATCTTTCTCGTAGAATTTCTGAAGTCCGAAGTAAAATAATTTTAAGCTGATCGATTTTTTATAATTTTAGATCTTTTTAAGGATCCTCGTGTAAATACGGCTTAAATGCATTTAGTGCGAAGATAACAAAATATCATGATTCAAATGTCTACGTATCGCTTTGACTATAGTGTAGATACGTAAGCTGGTATAAGTCTATGTCTAATTTAACTAATTTTAACCAAAATATAATTCGACTGTCCCACGAGGACGCCTCGCAACAGGTGTATAATATTGTGAAGGCCCGCCCAATTCACTTAACATTTTATGGCGCACTTCAGTTATTAAGGTGTCGTCGATAAAGAACGTTCATAATAAGTGAGTTGTGACTAAATTAATTGTCAGATTATAATATTAAATGAAAATTGTTTTTCCTGCCTCTGTAAAAAATATTTGTAAAAATACCAATTGTCCTTAAAAGTCTGGAGACAGACAGACGGACAGACAGCAAATTCTTGTTAGCAGGGTCCCGTTTTTACCCCCGTCGGTACCCAAAGAGGTAGAATGCGCAATTTACCTTAATAGGTACAAAGTAGTTCTGAATTTGGACGAGTGCTCTCCAAATTCCTAACTTTGCTTCTTCGTAAACTTTAGCGCGAAAAACTTTCTGAAACTACCAATTTGGCTCAAAGTAACAAGAAATTTGTAGGAAGAAAATGTTTAAAGTACTCATTTGTAGCAGACATTTTAATTTGAAACTGACGTTCGCTCTTCCTATACTTAAAAGCTCGACTAGTTAAAACTTAACCGTAAGTTACGGAAGTATGTTCCTAGCTCCTAGCAACGAGGAGAGTAACAGTTCAAATTATTTATTATCAGAATTTGTAACTTTGTGACTTGTTTCGAGGTTTGGACTCTACGTGCAGGCAAAAAATTTTGAGTTTTGACCTATACTTTAGTTTCTACTAGCTCTAGGCTATTAAAATCTTTATAATATGTAGGCTTTATAGGCATAGGGCGTACCCAGGATTTCAGCTAGGGGGGGGGCATCGTGGGCTGTCAATCAATTTGCTGGTCGATGTCTGTCACTGCGAATATCGACGTAAAGGACATTAAAATAACATTAATAATATCAGCGCGCCTTGTACAGTGGCGGTTACGAGTTACGACGCTCGCCGCGTCCTTGATAGGGCGAAATAGGAGAAAATTATACAATTTAAAAACTATTCGGTTATTTCCTTAGAACTATAAAAAAGCTATGTTCGAATTTGATACAATATATAAAGATTGAATTATGTTCGGTTATTTTTTACTTTGTTCCTTTTTGAATCTACATTAATTTTGATGTAAGAAAATTCCACATAATTTCTTCAGACTGGAATTTTAAAAATCAGTCTTTTCGAACTGGCCTAGCCTTAAAAGATATTTTGTTTCCAACACTTCATTTTACGCAGAGTAGATAACACGTTTTGAATTCCCACTTTCTAGGAAAATTGGCATTTATTTTACCTTCCAGGGGGGACGACTGCCACCTAACCCCCCCGCCCCCTTCCCCCCCCCCCCTCGGTACGCCCATATTATAGGTATTCTATTATACATGAGTCATGTGCCATGTATTTCATACCAAGTTTGATCATAGGCATTGTGGTAAATTGTCTGAAGTTTATTTATCCTTATAAATAGCTTTAAGTTACCTTTAACTTTAATGCCAGCTTTTTTGTGCCCTATACAAATAATACGTATTGTATTATTTCAGATCTCATGAAAGTCTACTGTCAGCGCACTCCCCCGCGGTGTCCACCATGGACCTCGGCCCACCTAATCAAGTGAGTATCATCATCATTATCACCACTTCAAGTCCACAGTTGGAGTTACAAATGATTGTAAATGAACTGTCTTGATACAGGGTTTTTATATTTAATTTTAATTATTTACCTACTTAGACGTGATTTCATGATCATTCAATGTAACATAATTAACCTAATTTAAATGGCGTGCGTTTGACGATAAAGAGCTAGTAGTTAGCTGTTAGTACATTAGTCACCTTTCGTGCGCGGCCTAATTTGTTTTGCTGAATGTTCCATGAACTTCGCAACCGCGTATTTAATTAAGTTTCGATGGAGAAGGGTGATGACTGATGTCTGAAAACTGATAGTTTAGTTTTATTTTTCCTGTACAGAAAAAAAATCCAAAATAAAAAATATTTATATACAAAAAAAACTAATATATAATGACGTGTTTGATAGAAAATATACTTACTATGGAACTCAAGCCAAAGTTATACTATACTTTATTAAACTTTAAATATATCTTTATCGACATACCGCGACCTTAGATCTTTCTAAATTCTAAACTTATAAGTTGATTAACCTCTCTTATTTAAATATTGTTTCATTGTTGGTTTTACGAAATTAAAATAAAGTATATAAAATCTAAACACGAATGAGTAATGCAAAAAGACATTTCCATAAAGAACATTGCAATGTAATTAATAATTTATTATTATAATAGCTTTATTTAGTACGGTACGACTGAACGATTTCATTTCATCCATATTCAGGCTTCACCTACATTATATTTATTATTGTTACAGGATATATTTTTAAACCGTCTTTACACATAGTAAATTTATCAACTCAACAACAAATTCATACCATCTCAAGCTTCATAACGGTGAAGTGTGAACCGATTTTTATGAAACAGTTTCAATTATAACTTTTAATTATTTTGTATGGTTCTTACGCGATAAATTATACATGTCTAGTTATTTACAACAGTGATTTTCAAAGTGGTTTCTACAGAATTCCCCAACAATCCACTTATGTCTTATTCTTACATGCATCTTTCTCACTCTACCACTTTACATTTCAGGTAGAGATTCGCGCTCTGCACTCCTCTGTTCTGGGGCGACCGCACTGCTTCGCGCTTAGTGCGGAGAACCGAGCACCCCGGTATTTCGCCTGCGCCTCCAGGAAGGAACGAGATAGATGGATTTACAGGTATATAGCAATAGTTCGGTCACGGGATACGTAGAAATTCGTAGTACCCATAGCTATTGTCTTTTTCCAAATTCACAAAAATATTGGTATTTTCATAGCTTCAACAGATCCCAATATTGTATAAAAAAATATTTGTCTAGACGCATTGCCCAGGGAGTAAATTGGGGAATACTTATAAAAATTCTATCCCATTTTGCATTTCTTCAAGCGTTTAAAATGAATCTGTGTAGCGAGTTGCGAACATTGTAAATTGTAATATTTTAACATAATCCAAAAAGTAACTTTGATATTTAACTCGTATTTACGCAATATGACTCATAATAACAGAATAAATACCGTTATGGTTATAAATCGACCTAATTACATACAAAGCGCGCTATATTTGTGCAATTGTTGCAGTTTAAGTTGTTTAATTTACCTTCTCATAAAGTTTTTGTAATGTAAGAGTCGGATTACACACTAGTGCATTATGCTCAACTCAACCACATACATTAATACATTTTATTAGGTTAGGTATTCGAATAAAGTATAGCAAAACTTAACAAAGAAAATATAGACATATGCGTCACCTGCTATATTATATGTTCTAAAGTAGCATTCAATCTCATCTAATAAAAACTTGGATTAAAATCAAGTAGCATGGTCATGCGCAGGACCAACTTTTTCCATCTGACATAGATTATAGAGCATCCATCATTCGTCTGTTCTTAACAGATAATAATCGGGTGATCCAACTTCATTGATCTCAAAAAACTTAAAAATATATATTTGCTCCAATGCGACGCTACAAACGAACACATGAACCGAGAGCCAACGTCTAAAACTCCTGATAATCCCGATCAAGTTTAAAATTATCGTTGTGATAACTAATAACTAAAAAGTTAATCCGTTCCCAGTTTACGTCAGGCGGCGCGTCCGGACGAGATGCGCACGCGCCGCTGCGAGCGCACCGTCAAGCTGTGGCTGCTCGAGGCCAAGGCGATTCCGCCCAAAAAGCGATACTACTGCGAGATACTGCTCGATGATACCTTGTATGCGAGGTACGTGTATAAGTTAAGTTTTGTGCTAAGTAGTGAGGAATTCTGAGAAAATCATAACTGCCACAGATAGTGCTTAGGTATTTAACTTTAATTTAATAAAGAGTTAGACAGAACTTAGCTTCAGCCCTTCATTAAATTAAAGAAAAAAAGACTGCACTGCATTGTGACGATGCGTCTTGTTGTGCTGTTGTGTGCTTTTTTTTTTTATTAAATAAGGGGGCAAACGAGCAAACGGGTCACCTGATGGTAAGCAACTACCGTCGCCCATGGACACTCGCAACATCAGAAGAGCTGCAGGTGCGTTGCCGGCCTTTTAAGAGGGAATACGCTCTTTTATTGAAGGTTTGCAGGTCGTATAGGTTCGGAAATACTGCTGGTGACAGTACGTTCCAGAGTTTTACAGTGCGCGGCAGAAAGTTACGCGAAAAACGCACTGTGGAAGACTGCCACTCATCAAGGTGATGAGGATGGTATATTTTTCGCGTGGGACGATGGCGAAAAGTTGCAGGTGGTATGATTCCGAACAACTCCTCAGAGCACTCCCCGTGATACAACCGATAGAGGATGCAGAGTGAAGCTACATCTCGGCGTAATTCCAGGGGGTCCAAGCTGTTTGAAACACTATGGCGGTCAACAGTTCGAACGGCCCTTCGTTGGATACGATCCAGAGGGAGCAGTTGGTACTTTGGCGCCCCTGCCCAGAGATGAGAACAATATTCCATATGAGGCTGAACCTGCGCCTTGTAGAGTTGTAGGCGTTGGTCCGGACTGAAGTACCGTCTCACTCTCTTAAGAACACCAAGCTTCTTAGAGGCTAATTTGGCCTTACCCTCTAGATGATATCGGAACTGGACTTCGCTCGATATGTTGACGCCAAGTATCTCAATGCTAGGGGAGATGGTTAAAGATGTGCCCTCGAAACGAGGATATACGACCATTGATGACTTTTTAGTGGTGAACGCGCAGACTTGTGTCTTGGCGGAGTTGAATTGGATCAAGTTACGTCTACCCCATTCAGAGACCTTCTCCAATGAATTCTCCACATTAGACACGAGTTCGTTTCGACTCTCAGTAACATTTTGCCGAGAAATATTGGGGGAGCCGGTATATACAGCATCACCTGTACTGTCATCCGCATAGCAATGAATTCTGCTGGTCTGCAACATGTCATTGATATGCAGTAAGAATAGAGTAGGCGATAGCACACAGCCCTGAGGGACACCAGCATCAACAGACTGAGTTTCCGAGCATTCGCCGTCAACTACGACCTTTATGCTTCTGTCTGCTAAAAAATCAGTGACCCACTTACATAATTTCTCGGGCAGCCCGTATGATGGAAGCTTTGATAGCAGCGCTTTATGCCAAACCCGATCAAAGGCCTTCGCAATGTCCAAACTAACAGCCAATGCCTCTCCCTTCGACTCAATTGCCTGAGCCCAACGATGAGTCAGGTACGTTTAGAGATCACCAGCCGAGCGACCCTTACGGAACCCGTATTGTTTGTCGCTTAGTAATCCCTGGCCGTCCAAGTATCGAAGAAGCTGGCTATTAATAATGGATTCCATTATCTTCGAGAAGAGAGAGGTTATAGCGATTGGTCTGTAGTTGGAAGGATTTGAGCGATCACCCTTTTTGGGGATCGGGTGCACCAAGGCTGTCTTCCAGGAAGCCGGGACGATGCCAGTGCAATAGGAGAGCCGAAAAAGATGCGTCAAGACCGGAGCCAACTCTGGAGCACACTTCTTCAACACAATAGGCGGGATTCCGTCAGGCCCGCTTGACTTTTGGATATCAAGGGAACGGAGGGCTTTTCGCACTGAGCGCTGATGAAACCGAATATCCGACATGATGCTCGTGCATCGCGGTATGGTCGGCGGTTTCTGCCCCCCGTCATCCAGGGTCGAGTTTGACGCAAAGAGCTTGCCCAGAAGATCGGCTTTGTCTTTTGCGTCCTGGGCCAACGATCCATTTCCTGCGTGTAGGGATGGTAGGTTTGGCTTGCAGAAATTTCCTTCAATAGCTTTGTCCAGAGACCAGAATGCACGGGTTCCCGAGGGGAGGCGCTCAAGTCTCTTGCCAATTCTATTGACGTGCTGTTGCTTTGCCCGAGTAATCTCTTTCTTGAGGGACCTAGAGGCAAGGTTGTACACCTTTTTATATGTGCTGGTATTTAAATCCCGAGCAGACACCGCGTTGGCCCAGGATTGGTAAGCCTCATGCTTCCGGCGAGAAGCTTTTTTGGGGGATGAACCAAACCAGGGACGAAATCTGCCGCCAGTTGGTACTACAGAGGACGGAATGAAAAGTTCCATCCCCTGCATCACCACATCGGCAACAGAGTTGGCAGTGTTGTTGGGATCATCCGGCAAGAAGCACACGTACCCCCAAGGATAGGATGCAAAAAACGACCGCATCCCATCCCATCCCAGTCTGCTGATTTATAGTGCCACACACGACGGTATTTAACAGCACGCTGTCTTAACACCGTCGTAAGTGGCACAGAACTCCTGACAATGATCCGATGAACCAAGTGGTGCGGTTACGGATATTTGGTAGCCGTCAGGATTTGAAGTCAGCAGGAGGTCTAACAAGGAAGGATTCTGACCATCCACATCTGGGATCCGCGTAGGCGTAGTAACCAGTTGTGTCAAGTCGTTCGCAAGGGCAAAGTTGCAGACAGATCTCCCCGATTGATCAGTTTTACTGGAATTGAGCCAGTCGGCGTGGTGGGCATTAAAGTCGCCAAGTATTATGATCTCTGCGGATGGGATCTGCTGCTGCACAAAATCTGAAGCAGCTTGCAGGTCCTCCAAGAGTCGGTCCGTCTCGGGGTCATCACTATGGGACCTATATAGGCATACATAGACGCGAGGGTAGTTGTCGCAATCTATGCGGAGCCACAAGATTGACAGGTCCAAGACCTCAAGATTGCCGAGGCGTCGAGAGCAGATATCATCTCTGATATACACACACACTCCAGCTTTGGGTAGAAAGGAGTGCTCGAGATAATAATAATTAGTGGGAAAGGTATGATGTGTCACTCGGAGATGATATCTGCGTCTCGAGGCGTCTCGGTTAAAAAGAGCAAAGCCGGCTTTGCCGTCTCAAGGTGGTAATGGACGGCATTAAGGTTGGAGTGTAATCCCCTGATATTTCAAAAGTCCACGATTAATATCGAGGGGGGTGCATTTGTGTGTTTGCTCTTGCCCCGAGCAGATTGGAGCGCAGTTTTGTCCTCCCCAGAATACGAGGGGCAGCCTGGACGTCCACGCTCAGTTCCAGGAGTTCCTGAACATGGACGTCCAGAGAGGGATCATTCTCCAACGCAGTTGGTACCCTCCTGGGGTAACAAATTGTTTTTCAACTGCGGCATTTCTAGGGGGGTAGGGGATTGGGACGCCGGTTTCCTGTGAGGCCGTGGTATTTCTCCGGTCGAGCCGGCCCATTCATGCCGAAGCATGGCTCTCCCACGGACAAATACCGGCGTTCAGCCACCCCTCCCGTGTCACCGTGAAAAGGCTCATGATGGCACGGGGGAGGTGCCCAGGGACACGACGTGGACGGACCGGTATCGCCCCCGCCGTTTTGTAATAGTAATAATTATTAATTACTATCAGAGAAATTGGGTGTGCCGTGTGTGGGCATACGTAATTTGATTGGGTTATTGACATAATAACCTAACCAAATTACGATTTACGAGGACTACGATTTCGGTCGGGTAATATTAAATATTACAATTCCCAACCTTTCTGATATACCTATCACCACTAGGCGGCTACACATAATTACATAAGAGCGAAGCGACATCGTTGCATCTCGTCGCATCGCTTTGCTGTCGCATTGTTTAGTCATATTTTATTAATACAATACTATTAATATTAAAAATGATTGTAACTTTCAGGTCGTCGACGAAGCTGAAGACGGAGCTGTGTTTCTGGGGCGAGGTGTACGAGTTCAGCAACCTGCCGGCCGTGCGCGCCATACACGTCAACGTGTACCGCGAGCCCGAGCGCCGCGGACGCAAGCGGGACAAGCACGCGCTAGTCGGTACGTTATATTCCCACATACTAGGCAAATGGCTTGCCAAGAAAAACGTGTGGCGGTACCCACAACTAGCCTCACAATCCTACATCGCGCTATCGAAGTGAGAACGACAAGATGACATTTCAGACATTTATGAAATGACGTCAGTGGGCTTCGGCCTGACCTTTGGCCTGACCGAGCATGCTATCTCGCTCGGTTGGAAGGTCTTCCCTTTTCAGCCGCCACGCATTTCTTTAAAAACGAAAGCTTTGGCAAATAGCAACAACAAATGTTTTGCGTTTTATTTGTCGCAAACAAGCTTGTTTAAACAGAAGAAAAAACAATATAATAATTTAGTTATAACTTATCAATTTATTAATACGACTGAATATAATTTTACATCTATTTTTTATCAGGTTCAGTCCGCATCCCAGTCGACGACGTATCCTCCCGCTACCTCAACGAGCGGTGGTACGCCGTGAGCGAGGACAAACCGCAGTCGCCCGCGCGTGCCGCACCCGCACTCCGCATCAAATGCCGCTACCAGTGCGTCGACGTACTACCCATAGATGCGTACGCCCGCTTCCTGGATTACCTCAAGAGGAATTACAGGAAGTTGTGTGAATATTTGGAGCCTGTTATAGGTCAGTTTAATGCGGACATTGAAATGGGCCCATTTAAAACGCTTGCGCGAAAATACGAAATCGTACAAAAATATAATCCATAACCATAGATCTCTGATAGTATTGTATACCTACTCATTACATTATTAGCGTTCTAAACTTACCACTATCTTTTTCAGGTGTAAAAGCCAAGGAGGACATAGGCTGCGCGCTCGTATTGTGCATGGCGGGGGCGGGGCTCGCGCCGCGCTACCTGGCGGACGTGGTCGCTCTCGACGTGCGCCGCACCGGCGACCACTCCCTCACCTTCCGCGGCAACTCGCTCGCCACCAAGAGCATGGAGGCCTACCTCAAGCTGGTCGGCGATCAGTACCTGCAGGTAATACTGACCACTATTACGTAGGTAGTAAGAGCGAGCGTAAAGAAATGATCAGTCCGTCAATCAACTGGTTAGACGTTCAGTATCGCGTCAATCTTACGAGATTGATGGACTAAACTGATGAGAAACTGAGCGTGTAACCTACGACATTTGAAATTCCAACAAACTCTTCTAAGGTTAAAAACTTTCTATTATTTGACGGCTTTGCAACCTACCAAAGAATTTACTTACTTTTTAAGTTTTTACCTGTCTCAGGACACACTCGGCGAGGCAGTCGCGATGGCAGCAGGTCCGGGCGCGGCGGAGTGTGAGGTGGACCCTCTACGCGCGGGGGGCGGCGCGGCGCTGCGGCGACAGCAGGCGGCGCTGCGCGACGCCGTCACGCTAGCGTGGCGCGCCATTGCCGCGTCCGCGCATAGATTCCCACAACCGCTGAGGGATTGTTTCGCTACTTTTAGAGAAAGGTACGTGTAATTCTTCGCAAAACACGACGAACCATGAATACGGCATGAATATAACTTGCATGGCTGACTGTCGTCCTATTATCCTGGCGACATTTAAAATTTTTATTCTAAATATGAATTTCTTGCACTTGCAGACTAGTTGTAGTTAAGCCAAGAACTAACAGATAAGTTGATTTCTAGGTAGATGGTGGACCTAAGTAATTTGGTCGCGTTTAGCCCATCGCCCATCCAACCGATCAAAGCTAACATTGAATTGACATAATATTAAGACCCACTTGCGCAGATCTGAGTTAAAGTTAACTCTGAGTTAAACATCATGTCATATCTGTCACTCACCAAGTGAGTGATAAAGATGACATGATGTTTAACTCAGAGTTAACTTTAACTCAGATCTGCGCAAGTCCGCCTAAGCCGACCACATGACGTAGGTCCGTCAACTGCCTAGGAATCATTTTCCTCGATGGTACATTTCTATTTTCTACATCTAGATTCTAGACTCCTCAGTATCTTGAAAGTTGAATTTACATTATAAATATTAATACATAATCTATTTAGTATATTCTTTTGTTTTAAATAGATCAAAGATGTCTTATTAAAGCATTTACATTTTCAGATTAACAGCGATGGGTCGGGAAGATATTTCCGACAACCTGATCAGCGCATCAATATTCCTTCGTTTCCTCTGTCCTGCTATTCTCTCACCGAGTTTATTTGGAATTATTCATGGTTAGTAAATTTTTTTGCAAAATATGGCTGTATATATACGGTATACAGCTTTATTTTGCAAAAAAAAAAAAAATATTTTATTCACTTCGAAAATAACTATTTTTACTTATTATTATTATTATTCTAATTATTATTATAGTCTAGTTCCTCGTAATTTATTAAGATCAAATCACAAGGCTCTGTCATCAAAAAACATATCCATACATCGTTAGACCTTTTTAGCATTCACCGTAGTTAGTTTCCACCCTCACTAACTTCTAACCTGAAGTTAGTGAGGGTGGAAACTAACTACGAACGAACGATGAAACGAACAAACTATTGAAATTTAAAAACTTTTTATCAGAATACCCCAACGAGCGAGCAGCGCGCAACTTAACTCTGGTGGCGAAGACACTGCAGACTCTCGCCAACTTCACGCGGTTCCAGGGGAAGGAGGCCTTCATGGAGTTCCTCAACGACTTCCTCGAGCAAGAGGCGCCCAACATGAAGGCCTTCTTGAGAGCTATATCGGTAAGGACGATTCGATACAATGGAATTAATTTTATTAAGGGCCTGTTTCACCGCTTCCTGATATGGTGCCCGATAGGCTTATTTGACAGATTCTCTATACTCTATGTGTCAAGTTAAGTGTTGGATAGCCTTATCAGGAAGCGGTGAAACAGGCCCTAAATGTCACCTAAATATAACTGATATAACGTAACAATATTATTATTTTTGTGGTGCCTTTTTTTCGGACATTAAAAGTTAATTACGATTTGCACGTCGATCGCTTTGGTTGAAGAGGGAATAATTTCCCTAGAAAAAAGCGGCAGATAGAAGTTATCCTTCTGATTAAATATATATCATAGCTTAAACAATATTTTATTTGCAGACAAGACCACACGAGCAGCAAAATCAACAGCAACAAAACCAACAGCAACAGCATAACCAGCAGCAACAGCAGCAGCATCAGCAGCAACAACAGCAGCATCAACAGCATCAACAGCATCAACAACAGCAACAGGACAGCAAGCGCAACTCATCAACATCACAGGGGTCACATGCGTCCGAGGGTTCTCGAAGTGAACCGGTCGAAGCTGACCCGGAGTGGGCGCCGCACGTGGACCTGGGCAAACAACTGGCGACGTTGCACAACCTGCTGGTCGACAGTCTACCTAAACTGGCTGTGGGGAGGATGATGGTAAGTTCTTCTATATGGTGACATAAAACAAAGTCATTGCATTGCAGGATAATAGGTGGCAGACGCCAATAGGCCATAAAAATGTTCAGAAACTATAGTTTTCACTGCCACCTATACTGGCACCATATTATTATGGAGTAATTGATTGACAACAAGTTTCATTTGGCAACATCAGTTTGCAGCGCTTTCGTTGCGCACGTTTAAAATATTGACAGCTAAAATTACCTTTTCAATGTGTAAAGATCTCCTCTTTTATAGATACTTGTAAAAAATACTTTGTTTTCAGGAGTTAGATCCATTGATGGAAATATTGGATGAACTGACCAAGAAGCTAGAATCTACCAATGAAACCGGACCTCCTACGCAGATCGGTGACAATATATTCAGGTAAACATTGATTTAATTTTGTAAGCATAAGTTGCTTTCTCTTTCCTGTTGTTTACTTGTCTTCTTTATATTTTTGTCGCTTTTGATTTACTAAAATTTACATATTTCTTTTCAGGTTCAACGATCCAACTTGCAGCACGCCAAACAAACCAAACGAAGTACAACCGACCCAGACCAACAACTTCGCGCACAGCTCACCCATCATGAACAAAAATGGCGTCCAGTTCAACGTCAGCCCATCTAAGTCCAGCGCGGAGGAATCGAAGTTCAAAAACTCCTACGTCACAGTCTCGAAGTCGCCGAGTTTCAACCTGAGATCTGCTACGCTCCCACGAAACGGCTACGGCTCGAACGCCGTCAACCAGAACGTCAACCCCGACAGATACAGTTCGCAGTACAACAACCAGGAGCACTGCGTCAATCTGAAGGTCGTCCAAATCGGGTTCGGCTCCGACCAGTACCCTAAGGGCATCAGCAACGGCCTGAACGAGAGTCTCGAGAGGAGATTCCAGGAGCGGTACAAACCGAACAACTACCAGCAGCACCACAACACCAACTACAACGGCACGGAGCGGTCCCCCAGCAGCGACAGCATCAACCACAACTATTGCTCCAACGAGATGCAGAACATTATCAAGGAAACCGCAAACCTGGAGGAGCTCTCGGACTTGCTCAAATATGCCGACGACTCCGACATAGTGGACGAGAAACTCATGAACAAGAAGAATACGTCGCAGCCGAAATCGATAAACAATAACATCGTCAACGGCAACAAAAACTACACGAACAACGGCTCGAACGTGTCCATCAGCGGCCTCTCCAACGTCGCCAGCTCCGGATACCAGAGCATAGCCACCTACAGCCAGAGCTCCAGCCCCATCGAGAACACCGCCCCCCACCACCAACCCTACGAGAACGGCGGGCAGCCCATGAGCAGGTACTCGCAGCTCAACTACCAGAAGCAGCGGGACAAGCAGTACTACGACAGCAAGAACGAGAAGTTCTACCCGAAGAGCCCCGTGCAGCAGAAGATCGAGTACGACATCCAGAAGTACGGCATCCAGAACTTCACGACGGCCGACAACGTGCAGAGCAACACCAACAGCGGCGCCAAGGTCGCGCCGCTCGTGTTCACCAACCCCGTGTACAACATGGACGACAACCGCCAGGCGCAGGACAAGAAGAACGACAACAGAAACTCCAAGCGATGTCCCTGTGGCTCGTCCAGTTCATCCATCGATGAGGAGGGCTTGAGCACCGACAACGTGGAGACCAACTCCGAGGAGGGGTCCACCAACTTCAACGACGACCGGAGCTTCGAGCAGAACCGCAACAACCCGCACCGAAAACTCACCCGCGACAACTGCAACTACGAGGACGCGTATCGGAGCTCCCCGCGAGTCCGCGACGACGAGTCCTCCAGCAACTCGCCGAGTCTCCGAAAGAGCAAGACGCGAATGCCGCGGACGAACCCCATGCTCTCGTACTCGACCAACCCGACCCAGCTCAACCTCAAACACTTCGGCCAGCGGGGCGACTCCCTGTACGAGAGCAAGCCGCACCACATCTCTACCGACTCCGGCTACCCGATGAGCCGCTCCGAGTCCAACGTCGAGGAGGTCAACAAGGAGATGTATCGGCTGCAGATCTCGCGGAGCCAGAAGGCGTTATTCAACATGGAGAACGCGAGGAACGCTAACGACAAGTTCGCGACCGATTCCATTCCGGAGACGAATTACCCGCTGGAGAGGAACTACTCGGGCGCGAAGGTATCGAGTAGTCGGTTGAATGAGGATTTAGAGAGGCACCAGGACTACTACCGGGAGCGGCGGGAGTCACCGTCGGGGGTGTTCGGGCGGGAGTCGAGCGAGAGCGAGAGGACGCAAGTTCGGGGCGAGCGAGAGGTGCCGGCGCGGGACAAGCTGCAGCGGCGGCTGAGCCTGGAGTCGGCGCGCGAGCTCACCGACAGCTCGGACGAGCTGGACGACACACTGTACAGTACCACCGGCCGCCGCCGGACCAAGCACCACCGAACTATCGAACAGGTAAACATTTGGATGATACAGTTTACTAGTTGCCTAACCAATTTGATGCCTTACATACATAACGAGTTTTATTTATGATATGATGTTGATGCAGTCTTCTAGTTGAAATAGTCGACAAAATCGATGTCTAGAGCCTTTATACGTAAGGAAGTTTCTGACCGCAATAAATCTACAAAGTGTAGAACAACGAGGTACCTAAATTTCTGTACAATTAAAGATAAGAAAAATTTTCTCTCTTCATAAGTTACCTGATACACTTGCTAAACTAACTTTATATTGTGTGAATTTCAGTACGAGCGCGAGATAGAGCGTCTGAAGTGTTCTGTGGAGCTGCTGCGGGGGCGGCTAGGGCCCGCTGAACCCGGACAGGACCACACTGACGCCAAGATGAAGGCTATTATATCTAGGTAGGTGTTCTATCACAATAAGCTATTTAAAAAAAAACTTGCGAAACTACTTTTTGGTGTTGATTATTTATTAATTATTATAATTAAATTATGCACACTCTTAAGTTTTACATAAAATTATGAATCCAAGCCAATAGACTGAAGAAATAAAACGCAAACATTATAAGATGTGTTTATTAAGGACAGTTTAAATTGCAACGTGAGTCGTGACACATCACACATGCGATGCTATGTATCATTTAAAAATTCGCCGCAACACATCCCACAATGTGAAGTGTCCTAACGTTTGCAAATAAACTAATAAAAAATCTTATTTTCAGGTTAATCTGTGTCGAAGAAGAGCTCAGACGGGAGCAGCGCAAGATGGCGGCGGCGCTGTCACACAAGCAGCGCGTGATCGAGGCGCAGGAGCACCGCATCGCCGCGCTCGACGAAGCCAACACGCGCCTGCTGTCAGCTCTCGTGCACCTGCAGCAGCGCGCGCCCGCACACAACACACACAACACACAACACTCCCCGCACTCACAACACTCGCAGGAGCTGCAGATTTAGGTGTTTACCCTCGTACCTCCTTAATAAAGGTGAGATTGTGTGCAGAACTACGCTGCAACAAAGCGTCGCCTAATATTGAATGAAATTATATGAGCTAAACTGCACGACGCGGCAGTTACTCGACACAAAACATCAGTTTGTAGCATAAAGTGTATACTTCGCTGCAGCGCGGCGAAGTGTTATCTAGTGCGGTCTCACCTTGATACTTCATAATTCATTAGTAGCATTTCTGTGTATCGTATCAGCAAAAGCCAGCTACACAGTCGCGTTAGCGTGGAGTTAATATTTTAAGGGGAATAATAATGTCTACCTTGAAATCTATGATACGAGTTTAAACTTCTTATCTGCTAGCGCCATCTGGTGTCAGAATGGGTGTCAAAATCCTGATTTGAATACCCTTTCTGCCACGAGAGGGCGCTAAGTTAAGTTTAAACGGCTGTCAGGTAACTTAACCTAAAAATCTCTTTTAAAACAAGCTAACCTATGTTACGAGGAGTAAGCACCTATTCCGTAATATTACTGCCAGTTATTCTATAAAGGCAAAGTGTGATTTAACTCTCTCTCAAATTTCTCTGGGCATTACACGTCTAAACAGATTATAATCTCTTTTAAATGATAGGCTCTAAAAACACTAGGCTGAATTACGCTGGCGTAAATTCCGCCGCGTTTACGCCGCGTTTCAAACTCATACAAAATACGGGTGGAACGCGAGAGACGACACACTATTCCGTCGCGTATTTGTATGCGTTTGACATTTGCGGCGGAATTTAAGCCGGCGTAATTCAGCCTAGTGTGTTTAGACACATAGATTCTTGAATCAAATGATAGACTGACATAGTACTAAAATGACTGTAACAATGGTAGATGTAGTTATTGTAGGAGGTACGCTCCAAGTAATTTAAACTGCGTGAAGTCAGTCGCGAGTTGTCTATTAGAGACACATTGCTAACTTCTATCTGCAAAATTTTACTTGTACAAAATTTGATTCAAGATAAATTTAAATTAGAACTTTGTATTTTAAACTTTCTTCGATATTTGAATATTTCTCAACTATCTCAATCTTTTAAACTACCCGCACAAATTATTTTAATTCGTATAAATTAGTACTACTGTTTAATATATTTAAATTATAATGATGTTATACTTATATTTATGTTTATCACAACTTTGCCATTTTATACTTTTGTTGAAGTTGATTTAGTTTTAATACGAATATGCTTTAATTAACATTTCTTTCTACGTCAGTATTCTGTGTAATCCGGTACATGAGTGAATTTTCTGTAACAATTATGATACCAAAGACTTTGAATCCGTAGGTTTTAGAGGTGGAGAACTCCGCTCTAGTGATGTATGCAAAGTGTTAAATAGATGTAGTAGTAAGATTTTGTATATTTGCGGCACCGGTCGTTGTGGAGAGAGAAATATTTTAATACCTGCGAGTATTACGTGATGAACGTTAGCGCATTTTGGAAATGCTTGGAACAAATCATGTCTTCTATTGAATAATTTTATCCACGCATACAACCTAGTTGTTTTACAGTTGACGTTTAATTTTAAGTAACATTTTTGTGTAAAATACCTGAGGGTATATTATTATAATATACTTATCACATTAAATTATGGAATACTTAACATGATTTTTATTAAACCTACATAATAGCTTTATTTAATAATCCTTGATCAAGCAATCAATGATCCTTATTAATGATACGTAGATTCGACGACGCACGAGAAACACAATGTTTATTTTTTAAATTACATTTTTTAATTTAAATATGACTTAAAATTTTCAAATAGTTTAACATTATCATAGTAAAAGAAACAAATGAATTATCAGTAAATCCTGTTTATTTGCAAGTAACGCCGAGATTTTCGTGCGGGCCGTATTTTTTTTTAATTTGTGTTGATCTACAAAATAAGTAAATTCTCACAAAATAGGTTCTTATTCAATGGACAGTGGACACCTGTACCGTTTGCTCCGCAGTATTTCTGTTCTCTCCATAGTCTCCCTCGTGCTGTACGGGTGTATGAGCTGAAAGTCTTCCAAACGAGCAAACAGATACGAGTAGTAGATCTGGCGGAAACTCTTGTCCGGAAACTCCGCTTGAAACATCGTCGGCCACATCATGTTGGTCACGTTGGCGTACGACTTGTATAACTCCAGTCTATATTGGAACGTGTATTTACGGAACTTTTCAATCATCGCTTGCTTGTGGTTCCAGTCACTCTGACCTGTGAAGGCCGGCTCTTTCGGTGGGTACACGTGTCCGTACCCCTTTTTGGCGAGTCTCAGCAGAGTCTGCCAAAACGTAGCGCTCTTCTTCTTCAACATCCGCTCCTTCTGCTTCCGAGTCAGCGGCCCGTGTATTCTGTGACGCATCCACTCCTTCAGCTCCGGAACGAGGTGGACGTCGGGTAATTTTGCGGCGATGTTCTCTTTCCGTAGGTGTTTCAACGCACATATTAGGTAGTCCGAGGGATTCGGGTCGGTACCTAGACACGATTTCGATGATCGTCTGATCTTCTTCTTCTTTTTATCCGTCTTCGCTGCCGCGTCCCCGACGTGCACGAGGCTGTCCGTCTCCCAGAACAGTTTAAACTCCTTTCGCACGTGCAGGTGCTTTTCGTCCAAGTCGAAAATCGTGTCGTAGTTGAACCGGTGTGGGAGGTGCTTCGTTGGCGCCTCGAAGTACGGAAGCTCCGATGACGGGAACGTTCCTTCGTTGCCGTAATCGTAGAAGTGGCCGCAGCGACACTTGGTCCGTTTGACGTAGTCCAGCGCGACGTCCTGCCACCTCGCGACGCAGTCACATTTATGGGTTTTCTGGGGAGGTAGCTGCGCTTGGAAACCGCAATGAAGGTTCACCATTACCCCGTTCACGCACACGAAGCCCCCGTGTATCATGACTCCCTCGGGGGGCGTGACGCATACGCCTCCGAGCACGTAGTGCGACTTGCCGTTGAGTGTGAAGACGCCGGTGATCGCGAAATGCACGTTCTGTATTTCGGAAGTCGGTGCAGTCGGTTTCCGCACTGGGGATCTTTTTCTCCAGGTCGTGTGCGTGTCTGTGCCGTAAGATTTGTTCACGTCACTCATCTGAAATTTTGATCGTTTCTTGACCTTCTTGGGCTGCGAGACGACGGTCTCCTGCGACGCCACTGCCGAGGAATAGGGCTCGATGCGTTTGATCCCCGCCAGCTGATCGCAGTATGATTCTGATAGTTTTTTCTTAGGCCGAGGGGTAGTCTTGAGCGTAGCGGTAGGGGGTTGATAGAGCTTCGTTGGAGGTTCATCCTCGATTGGGTTGTCTAAAAAATCTAGATTTGGAAGCGGAGGAGGTTTATATGGATCTTTTTTCTTCGGCTCGTACACGTGGGCGGTCAGTTTTTCCATATAAGGTGACGCAGATTTCTGTTTCGGAGGCCGTTTCGGTTTCTTCTCGACCACCAGCGATGTCTCCTTTGGGGGTGCAAACATTTTCTGCAACAGCTCTATGAGATTTTTGCCGCCCAAATATAAAATAGCCGACAGCATGAGCTTCGCGTTCAGCGGGTATTCCAGGCGTTTGGACTCAAATTCGTGGCCGTAAGTGATGAGAAACAAATGAGCGAGCATTTTCTTGGGATCCTCCCTTCCCGCGTACACACAGTTCATAAGGTCTAGGTGGTTGGGTCGGGGATATAGAGCGAGTTTCTTCATCACATCCGCCGTCCTGGTCGGTCGGCCCTCGAGGAGGTCCTGGTGTATGGCCATCTCTAAGGTGTCCAACGCAGTCGTTTGTCCGTCGCTCAGGGCTTGGAACCAGTTGGGTCCTCCTAACTTCTTTATCTCCTGCAAGATGCGCTGCTCCTCCTTCCTGCGCGTCTTGTGCAGCTCCTGCATGAACTCCTGCCGCTCCTGAACCTGGTCTCCATACTCCTCCTGCCACTGAACCCGCAACTTCTCGGGGGCATATTTGTGCGTCATTTGTGTCGTTCTATTTATATTTATTTCAATAAAAAACTATAATTTTGAATTAGAAATTTTAATTCATAATGACATTTATATTTGATGACGTAAATTGATTTTAGATTGTCTGTAAAATTATGTCATGTCAAAAATATACCATGTAAAAAAATAGAAAAAGAGTATAGAAGCGTCATCTGTTATGGAATAGCTGGAACAAACCACTGCCATTATAATTTTTTTAATTTTCATATATTATTTTTAAATCATCTTTTTTTTATTTATTTTTTAATTATATCATTAATTATTATTTTATTATGCTTAACCATGTTATATGCATCGGTTATCAAACATTACCAGCTGTTAACTTCATATTCATGTTTACTCCACGCAAAGTATCACAATGAGCCGGCAACAGTATGAATTATGCATCCCCTAACGGTCGCGATCAGCTGTATTCGGGGCCGGCGGTCAACGACCTCATCTCAATATTCACATTGATCCGGAAAACATCAATCATCGCGAAATACTGAATCGCTGACGTACCACTAGCTCCTGTTTCATAATGCATGCTGTCTTGCAAACAGAATAATTATAACGCTGTCTTGTTTCTGTGTTTAGTCACAGCGACCGTTTCAAAACATTCTGATTTTAACGTAAACAAAAGTTACTACTCGAACAACTATCTATACTAATATCATTATAATTGCGAAAGTGTGCCTGTATGTCGATCTGTTACCTCTTTACGCCCATGCCGCTGAAACGATTTTGCTGAAATTTGGTATGGAGATAACCCGAGTAAGGACATAGGATACTTTTAATCCTGTAAAAATGTATGGTTCCGCAATCCGCGCGACAAACGAATTTTGAGGAAACAGTTGCGGGCTATCATCAGGCATCGTCATCTAGTATGTATAAAAATGAATTGTAAAGTCTCACTAAAATTCGAGAACTTATGAACCGATTTGGCTGACTTTAGTCTTGAAATTTTCGTGGAAGTGAAAGGTTTATTTTAGGAGGGAAGTGGTAAAAGTTCACCGGGTCATCTAGTGTGTAATATATTCGGTTTCTTATTATACCCCTCTTAACGTTGCACATTTTTACTGTCTTTTTATTAAATAAGTACCGGAAAAATATTCTTCCGTATCATCAGAAAGTCTAAAGAAATTTAATTATATGTATCGTACTATTTATGGTCACGATACAAAATTTTCATCCTACATGAAGTAGGCGGAGTTGATAGTTTTTCTTTGTTTTGATAGTCATGAAAAACATTTTATATTTTTATCGCATGCTACAAAAAAAAAAACAAGCATAAGTAGTACGAAATCCGTTGTTTTCGCAAATAATATTTTTATTTTAAAATATAATATGTACACGTACACGTACACACACTCTTTAACAATTATTAATACCCGAATATTTATCATTATCAATATATAATTATTAATTTGTGTTCTTCTTTTTTATAATGAAACTAGCTGACCCGGCAAACGTTGTTTTGCCATATAATAATTTTTGGTATGAAAATTAGATGTTGGTCGATTCTCAGACCTACTCAATATGCTCACAAAATTTCATGAGAATCGGTCAAGCCGTTTCGGAGGAGTACGGGAACGAACATTGTGACAAGAGAATTTTATATATAAGATTAATTAGTGTTCCGATGCTCCAAAATAATAATTTTAAAAGAATCATCAGCTGTCGCCTGTCACCTCAATCCACGCGTGACCACGGCCGCTGGCAAACAGGCGGGACCTCGGTAATAAGAATAGTGCTTCGGGACAAAATCGGTAATATTATGTATAATGTGCGCATAAATTTTAGAAATGATTATACACAAATCTTGTTTGTCAAAACATCCATCGGATTTTTATGCCTACAGCATTTTACCAAGGATTTGACGCCGCGATAGCATTACTAGAAAACTCAGAAGAGCACTTTCGTTTTGCCGTTAGCGTTTACTTTTAAGTGAAATAGATTTACTATCTCATCTTACTACCATTTTCAGTCTAAAACACTTATTAATCAAACATAAACAACACTATATTTAGAATAAAAAGTATTGCTATAAATAGTCGCCTGGAGGGCATCGAACTCACTTTCATGCTTTTCTATCGAGATAGTGTATGGCCTAGGTAGGGCTAGGCGCTCACTTTCCAGTCAGGAAGTGCTCTGAGCAACTTTCACTCAAGATCACTCGAGCCACGTTCTGTTCTGACAATTTGTATTGTCTCCGTACATCATCACTTATCTTCGGTTTAGAAAGCACTGAATTCGAAATGGTAATTTCTATTTCGATTGTTATCGGAAGGTTATCAGAGAGATTGACAGTTTTCAGGCTGCTTTCTAAACGACCAGTTACAAAATTTCGTTCAAATTTTTCCTTTTAAAATGCTTATATGACTCGCCTCGCGTTTTGGACTATAGTATTTTGGATCGAATTTTCCGTATTATTCTCATTTAAATATTATGTGGTATTTGAGACATAATTTAATAATATTATATATAATTTAATAATTTAATGATAATTTAATAAAAAAATTAAAAATAATAATAGGTACAACAATAATATAATCGAATTAGCTAAGACGAATTATATTTAGTATGTATTTATACAATTTTTATATAAATTAACATTTTAAACAATTAAACAATTAAAAAAATAGCATTTCCAAAATCCCCGATCAAGTCTTAAATACATTGATTAATTGAACAGAATTGCCATAGGTAGGTAATGAAAAAATATTGTTCTCTAATGAAATTAAACTTCTATGCACTTGTCTTTATTTAAAGACGATTTATTTAAGTGGCTATTGCTTCTCATATCATAATATATTATTATAATAGAGTTAGATCCAGCGGCAGTCAGACTTTCTTCATTATATAAAAGCCGAAAGTTTTCCTGTTTATGACTTCTGTGGGGCTTAGAACGAACAACAACTATTAGCTAAATTTTTGTCTTACTTTCTTCTGGATAATTACTGTAGAAATCGCGACTTCCAATGCCATATTACATTTTTGTCAGTTGCTTCCCACTTTATACCACAGGAAAACTTTTAGCTTTTATAAAATAATGAAAGTCTGGCTGTCGCTGGTTCTTGGGCCATACTATTAAAACGTTATGTTTTTACGTCAAATCGGATTATAGTTTTTCAAAACTTGTTTATATTAAAAATTTGTGAGCGCAAGTTGCCGGGGTCACAAACAAAAATATGTAATTGGAAAGTCACAAAGTTGGTAATGTTTGTTTAGTGGTTACTGGTTTCAGACTTCAGCTATTGTTTTCACGAGACTTCAGGCGGCATTTCTTTCGGATCAATGACCGCCTTTTTTGTGTTTATGTCTTATGCCTGTGTGTGCACATTCTGCGCCTGCGACTAAGAGCCAGTCCACACGGCACGTTGCGTCAGCACTCAGCGTTGCGTTGACGCAGCGCTGCCGTTTGACGCATAGCCAGCCACACGGGCGCCGCACTGTGTCATCGCAGCGTTATTAGGATACAGTCTTAACGTCAACACCTCCTCCTGCTTCGGGGCTGCTGCCCCCGAGCACAGATCAGATATTAGTTACTACGTAACCCCTGAGACATGACGGACTGCTGGTCGCAACGCACGCAAGCGGACAGCAGTCCGTCATGTGTGCGTTGCGACGACGCAGCGCGCTGTGTGAACAGTGAACAGCTTGGTTATTTGTATGTAATACAACGCAACGGTAGCGCTGCGTCGACGCAACGCTGACACAACGCGCCGCGTGGACTGGCTCTAAGAAGTTGTTCAATTTAATAATTTTAAATACTAATGACTACATAATAATAATTATTATTGTTGTGATATTATACATTTTTATTTACGTTTATTATATGCAGCACATAATATTATCATAGACTTAGAGTAATAAAATATATATTAAGTATTAATTTATTAATATTACTAGCTGTCCCGGTGAACTTCGTGCCACTTTAAAACCTTTCCTGGACTTCTACGAATATTTTAAGACTAAAATCAGCCCAATCCGTTCAGCCGTTTTCGAGTTTTAGCGCGACTAACACATTTGAAAATCCATTTTTATATATAAGATTATTATTTCGACATTGCTCTTCATCCTATTACGCTTGAATTTTAATTTCCATATGTATGTCAAATGACATCGTCAAATTTTTTTACATATTTGATCGATCGAATTTATTATTATTAGCCACATTGGCGTCGTAACATTACAATTTAAATCTTTTTACATTTTTTTAATATAATTTATAACACGGTATATTTAAATTTCTAACTGTGTGTTATGTGTGACTGACTACTGAGTACAGTCGACGAGGCTTTTGCTACAAAATCATCCCTCCTACTTCCCAATAGATGGCGCTTTCTCGATTCACCAGTTAAATTGCTTTCTCTGCGAGACTGTATCATTCAAATCAAAATATTCTAGTAAACAAAATTGTTTTTAGTATGCATTTAACGTAATTTAAAGCTTAAAAAATTAAGTAATGTTAAAAACATATATCGTTTTACATTACTTTGTAAAGGTTAACTATTGTAATTTGTAACTAATCCTGTATTATTTTCTACTTTCGTTCGGAATATTTGATCACGAATCTGACTGGCCGTCCCTCTACAACCACATAGCCAACAATTATACAGTTAAACCCTTTTTATTCACTATTAAACCATTTTCTAAAGCATGAGTTGTGAGGACAAACAGGAAATAGACTGGTCTACATAATAAGCATTCATCTAGTTCAGCAATTCTCAAAGTGTGCTCTGCGCCCCGCGGGGGCCTAGAGCTCCACAAAGGCCTTGTAGGGACTAAAATAGTTTTTAGAAATGTTATCAGTAGCTCTACCATGAGTTTAAAGCTATAGTATTTATCGATACTCGATACACTCGATTTTAGTATGGTGATTTTAGTTCCGCAATTGACCGCTAGAGGTGCTGTAAGATTTTCCATACTAAAAAATATTTATAGTCGGGACATTTTAATAGGCCACATTTGACAGTTCATCAAAATTGTACCAGGTAACCTTATAGCGACGTACATAAAAAATAAATATTTTCGTTTTGTTATAACTGCACAATTGATTAACTTTTTTTCAATTACGATTACATATTTATTGTAAATATGACCGATACGAATTATTTAACGATCTGCTTTTACTGCTAAGTAATAAACAAATTCTGATCTTAATAATTGCACGTCGTTACAATGTTACGTCAGCTGACCTTTTTTCTTTTTAAACTCTAGGGAAGTTACCCTAAAAATCGAAAGCGAATAAATAGTATCGATGCATTGATTACTTGTAACGAAATATCCCCATAAATTAATAACCATGTTGTGAAAAGTAACACATATTTATGTGAAATGAATAATGACAATACTACATTTAACAGTTTTTATAATTCAAGCAAATAAATTCATTTTTTTTGTAAATTATGTACTTATCTTATTTTGCTCCTTGAATTTGCAAAAGAAAAAGTAATAATGGGACAGGAGTTTGTTTCAAGCGTATGAATTTCAAATATTTTATTTCAAATCCATATCGATTTATTCGTTTTGGTCGATGTTTTTACGCAGCTCACCTCACTATGGAGATTAATCTGACAGATGTCAAATGTGGCCTATTAAAATGCCCCGACTGTACGTCGTCGGTATCGAGTATCGATAAAGCTTTTAACTCATGGTAGAGCTACTGATACTAGCATGGAGTTAATTCATTCGAAGAAAAAACATTATTTTAAAAAAGGTCACTTTTTAAAAGGGTTCCGCCACCAAAAAGGTTTGAGAATCGCTGATCTAGTTATTAGCAGAGCGGTTCATAGATAAAAATCTAGACTTATTATTCCGGTTTGCCAAAATAAATAAGATTACAGACAGAGATACGAGTAAGGTCGAAAACGATTATTGATTACAGAATGCAGCAAATATTTTGTAGATAATTTAAAAAAATGTTGTCCTATGTCCTATGTTAACTTCAAAAGCTATGTTGACATTTAAAATATTTATTCCATGAGATTACAATTATTTTTTACTTAACCTAATCGTTGATTTCAGTTATATCTTCTATACTTATTATAAAACAAAGTTCACTGACAAAGTCGCTTTTTTTCCCTCATGTCCCTTTGTTCCCTTTAATCTTTAAAACTACGCAACGGATTTTGATGATTCTTTCAGTGTTAGATAGCCCATTTATTGAGGAAGGCCATAGGCTAAATTTTATCACGCTAAGACTAATAGGAGAATGTGAAAAAAACGGAGGAAATTATTTGAAAGGGCTTATCTCGCGAACTACTGAAGCAATTTTTATGTTATTTGGGACAGATAAGAAGTAGACTACGAGAAGGATCATAGGCTATCGATTTTAATCATTTTTTCAGTATATATTTTATACCCGTGCGACGCCGGGGCGGGTCGTTAGTTACTTATAATTTATACTTTCCGCTTTTAAGGGAACTCCTAAACTTATAAAGATTTTCTGAAGTTTTTCAATACAATAATAATTATTTTAACCCATTAATCCCCAAACGGCACCCGGCTGCCGCATAGCAATAATTGAAAATCTATTGTGTCTGCGATTCACACGATCGAGGTATAAGTTACCTATTTTTTACATTCTATCAAAGCAAATTAGGGACATTTAATAGGTATATTGATTTAGAATTTACATTTTTTTATTAACTTTAAAATGACTTTAAAGGATTTTTGTGTTAATAGCCAACTGTCTAGTGAGACGAGACATCGTGTTGTGTCGTGGACAGACAGATAGACGTACGGAACTCCTGCTACTTCTCACGACGCGACGTTGACACTACAAGTCTACAACTTCCATTTTCAAAATATCAAAATTTAAAAAATAAACTGAAAACACGTGTTGCATAAAATTTTTTTTTGGGTTCCGTACCCAAAGGGAAAAACGGGACCCTAATACTAAGACTTCGATGTCTGTCCGTCTGTCTGTCTCCAGGCTGTATCTCAAGAACCGCTATAGAGCTTACGAAATTTTCACAGATTGAGTATTCTGTTGCCGCTATAACAACAAATAATAAAAACAAAATATAATTCAAGACGTGAGTGGAAGAATACGGTAAGTAACATGAAAAAACTTCCCGTTTTTTTGCTTAAGGTAGGGATCAATCTCAATCCAAAACGATAACCTTGCACACAACCAAAGACCAAGCGTATACGCATCGCAATAAGATTCATTTTAGCTTAGCATAAAACTAACGAAGTTACTAGGGGCGGATCTTCTCTATTTTTCATGTTTTTTTTTTAATATCTTTGGAAATAAATATTAAGAAACAAAATTGTTCGGTTAAATATATTTTAATATAGATTTACTAACAATTTATTCAAATAAAATGTATAATTATCCTAGTTAATACTTATATTTCGATGAATTAGATTTTTGTCGGAGGTGAGTTTGTAAATTAATTACAGCCAAAGTATTACGTTTTATAAAAATGTTTATGGTTTAAAGTCTTTTAAATATTGTGCTTTATATCTCATATTTTTTACATTTCGTTATAATATTGGAACTAGGTAAACTGGGAGTCACGGAATAACAAATTGGGGTTTATGCCCGCCTTAAATGGAGGCATTAGGGCCGGAAAAAATATTTGAAATAGAAAAACTATGAATGATATGTGTAGCCAGATATATTAGCTAGGTTATGAGGTAGTAAAAGTTACAAGTTTTATTAAAATAATTAGGGAAAAAATGAGGTATTGTTCGTATGTTACGAAATGTTACTTGTTCGATTCTTCCACTCACGTCTTCAATTAATACTTAAGGGCCCTCTCTCCCTAAATTAGCAGGTCGATTGTCTGTCAGTGCGAATATCAACGTAAATGACATTAAAATAACATTTACAACAGCGCGCCTTGTACGGTGGCGGTTACGACGCTCGCCGCGTCCATGATAGGGCGAAATAGGAGAAAAAAACTTTTTAAGGCTTAATAATACAATACATATTTCAAAAAAGTAAAAAAACCAAATTATTAACTTATGTATTGCAAAGCAGTACATATTTTTTATATATTCTTTTGATAAATAATGAAGGAGTAAAGTGGTTTCATTCAACGATTTGGAGGTGAATTGTTTTTTTATTTCTTTATTATGTGATACCGATAGAAAAAATATGGCAAAACCAAATTACGTATCATATCATGTAGATTACTAATTATTTTTTTCAGATATAATTTCTCTGTTAATGCCGATGAAAAGTTGTTTCATCTGCACGCTTTATTCGAAAGAGCAGCCTTAAGGGAGGCTCCCATACAACAAACGTGATTTTTGGCCTTTTAGCTCGATATCAATAATGGTAACAGGTAGGCACTTGAAATTTTCACAAAGTCCTCACAAAGGGCTCACATACAAAAAACGCAATTTTGGCGTATTTTTGCTCTATAATGGTACAGAACCCTTCTTAAGCGAGTCTGACTCGCACTTTACCGATTACTTATACTTGTGAAGTATATTTGAACTTGAACTAAAAAGGTCAACGCACTTCACAAGAGATTTTCATGATAACGTAGAGACAATTTTCATGCAATATTATAAAGTTGAATGTTATTGTCTGTATGTTTGTTACTTCTTGACGCTAAAACTGCTTATCAGATTCTGGTAAAATGTTGTCATGGTGGTAGTTTAGGATTTTGGTATTAAAAGGAAAAAGCTCAAAGCTAGTATTTGAATAAAAACAATACTATTACAACCTTAGTTTCTTACGAAATAACCAATCGTCTAATTCACATTAGGTAGTAGAAAAGTAGGAAAAGTACCTACTAATGTTAGAATAATACCTAAAATGTTAGGAGACGGCCCTTTAAAGTACAAGATCCTCTGTCATCCTTTGACAAATAGTCCCATGAGGAGGAGCGATGGCCAAATTAGTGGGTGAACAACCTCGACCGCCGCGGAGACATTCTTATTTTAACCTGTATGTATCTATGTATAATTGTGAAGGAAACAGTCATTATTAAAAGTCATACGGCAAGATGTATTGAGATTTGAGAGTGAAACGTTTGATTTATTTCTTGTTTTGTCGAGTAGAAGAATTAATTTATTGACTAGGAGAAACTATTTCTTTGGTATAGTCAATAATATTTATTGTTTATCTAGTAAGTACATGCAGATAGCAGTCTACTATGTGAAATGAATAATGAAATAAACTTTAATCGATAGAATACTGTATGCAATTCTCTTGCAGTTCTCTGCAATTAGCTGTTTTTTCATGAACTTTTATGTGCAGGGGATTTAAAGTAGACAAAATGACGTCTAGCTATGATATCCCTGGGAAACCGTTTAAATGACTGTGCATAATGTTATCATGTTCTTACTCATTTTGAACTCCAAGCAAGGCTTGTCTTCCCAGGAATACCTGAGGGGTATTAATCGTATTGTATGAAATTGGTTAAAAATTCAGTCTTGCTCATGTTGATCAACCTACAGGATTAGCAATTCTATCAACGATGATGCTGATACTTAATCTCTAAGACAAAACCAATCTCCACGAAAATCTTTCCCAGTTCACTGAGAAAATTCAGATATTTCGTACTTCGAACCCATATTCTGTACTTCGAACCCAAGTCCAAGTTCAAAGGTCGTGGAGGTCACGAGTAGACCTTGAACTGCGGAGGTCGATGGCCGATTTCGCGAATTAGGGCTCGCAGACACTTTTATTATCTCGTCTACGGAAACGTCTGACGAAAAATTTACTGACGAACAGACAAGTTGAAGGTCAGCACTAAAATGTTACCACCATAAGGCTAGATTCTAGAACATTGTCTAGACTCTAGGACAGGGGTTCCCAATCTTTTTCAGCCTGCGGCGCAGTTACACGTAAAATATTTTGTCACGACGCCCTACTCTACCTAGATATTAGAAAAAGATATCTACATAAATAAATATCTTTAATGATAATAGTTAGGTTAAACAGGTTAATAGTAATAAACAAAATATATTTAATCATCTACCTGCTTTGCATAAGTAACATTATAATTTAATTTATAATATATTTGTGATTTCGGATAATGATGGAGGATCGACTCACGGCGCTCCTCTTGCATTTCCACGGCGCATAGGGCGCCGCGGCGCACAGTTTGGGAACCCCTGCTCTAGGATAATTGACACGCTTTCATAAGCTTAGACTGTCGCCTGTAGGCTGTGCCTGTAGGTATGTTATCTTTGAGCACGATTGTTACCTATCTATAGTATATAGTCTAATTAATTCGAAACTTTGCATACATACGTACTGAGAGCCAATGACAATGATGCAATCATTTGTTAAAACTTTTTTTTAATCAAAACGTGTTTTTTTTATTTTTTTAAACTATGTAACTAAGTGCATGGAGTAGAAATGCTAGAATATTATAGTCTAGATAATAAGTTTTATTATTTGATAAGAACTAAGAAATTTTGGGACTGGTGCCTTGGGTTGGACTATTGGTGTCTAAGCACACTAGGCCGAAAATATGCGGCCGAAGTTCGGCATGATTACTGCAATGTATTTTAAATTACCGATGACACACAGTGCCAAAATTACGTCGCGTTATTGTATGCGTAGCGCATTGCAAGCGTAATCATGCCGAACTTCGACCGCGTATTTTCGGCTTAGTGTGTTTAGACACTTAGTTTGGACTTATATGGCCGTACGCACATTTTTCTGTAAGTACTAAATTTTCCCTCCGAGAGACACTTGGAAATTAAAGAGTTATAAGGGCCTGTTTCACCACTTTCTGATAAAGTGTCGAATAGGCTATTCACAACTTTTTTGACAGATTCTCCATACTTCATCTGTCAAGTTAATTGGTGGATAGCCTATTCGTCACTTATCGGGATGTAGTGAAACAGGCCCTAACTCTTTTTTTATCAGTGCATTGATTTAAGCATGTAAGGGTAAGGAACATTCACAATTTAGTATTTTTAGGATAACTGAAGTCTATTTTGCGTTACGTAACAAAAGCGTCCCTTTAGGAACCGTCAAAGCTAACATTTTTAAATTATTGGAAGTGGGCGAAATTCTTTGCTGAAAATAGGCATCTATTTCTACTTTCAGATAATAATAAGACAACTGCTCGTAAATAAGACACTTGCAACTCCTCCTGTATTGTTACTGCGGCCATCCATTCTGACGTCACACGTCAGATTGACAGTTTTTGCGCGCGCGTCGCGTCATCAGGGGTCCTTGAACTTCGGGCGACTGTCAAAAACCTCTTATCGCCGTTATCGTTATGTACTGTCATTGTAACCGAATACTCGTGTTATACAAACTCGTGATACATATTTGTACTTCTAATTTTACTTTACGATACGAAAGTAACAGCATGTTTGTATGATAGTTAACATTTCTTTCTGTGTAAACCGCTCAATCGATTTTGATGGAATTTGATATGGAGATAATATGTACTTCGAATCCCGGGTTTGATTTATCCCGGAATACCGCACCGCGCACGGTATATAAATTGAGGCGCAACAAACTTATAGCATCCAGTAATTTTTGAAGAAAACCGTAATAAAATTGATCTCACAATGTACCATCGAGGAAATTGATTCCTAGGCAGTTGACAGACCTACGGGAGTCGTTACTCATTTGGTCGGCATATTATGTTACTTCAATATTAGCTGTGATCAGTCGGAAGGGTTTGACCGCGAGTCGCGAGTCGCGACTAAATTACTTAGGTCCGCTATCTGCATAAGAATCAACTTCTCTGATAGTACACACTACACAACAATTTCGATATATATAAACAAAATTTAAAATGTGTAAAGCATATTCAAAACATGCCGGTCGTTGTATATTCGATGTGCACGTAGCTGCCGTCTCACGTGATCTTGATTTTCAATACACAATGACGTTGATTTTTCCGCGTCTGTGTATATCACGTATATGTATATGATACGCACACATGCGCATAACAACACGTACACAAGAGTTACGTGTGTGCGTAAGGATCGGCTTACAGCTGAAACTCGGGGCGCCTGCCGAAAACGGAGTTCGCCGACCCCGCCAGGAACGCGGTCGTAGAGCGCGCCCGACACCGCTTGATATTCGTAATTTTGAAGTTCAAGGATATCGCGAGCAAATAACGGTTATTTAATTCACAATGTAGTTTTATATTTTACATTTTTTATTTAAGATACTTATTAACTAATTAAGTTGTTTAACATTTTAAAAAATGTTCTGAAATAAAAGCAAGTAATTAAAATTATACCGTTTTGCGCTATTTTCTATTTAAAACTCATAACTCATGAGTCGCATAATAAAAAATGGGATTCATTTTAAAATCTTTCATAATGTCGTTTCTCTACATTTGGAAACCTTTTATTTAACCTATCAACCCCCATAAGGACACCGGCGACCGCTCACAGAAAGATTCCAAAGTTCAGTAACAAACTGCCACGATTTCCTTAATCCGCAATTAGCGCTTACCATTTCCTCTATGAAAAATGAAAAAAAAACGAACTGTCACCAGCAGTATTTTCAGACCAACACGACCTACAAACCCTCAAGAAGGGAGCGTATTCCCTCTTAAAAGGCCCGCCGCAACGCATCTGCATTTTGCAGCTCTTCTAATGTTGCGAGTGTCCATGGGCGATGGTAATTGCTTTCCATCAGGTGACCGGTTTGCTCGTTTGCTCCCTTATTTTATATAAAAAAAAAAGACTGGTTGCACTCCGGGAGTGCCGGCAGAAGTGAAAACTTGATTATTAACGTTGTGCATTTTTTTAACCCATTTTTTATGAAAATCGATTTTTAAAAAATCGTCAATCCAGTTGTTTCGATCAAGGTTTCGATCAAGTTTTGATCAAGTTTCGATCAATTTTTCGATCAAGTTTCGATCAAGTTTCGATCAAGTTTCGATCAAGTTTCGATCAAGTTTCGATCAAGTTTCGATCAAGTTTCGATCAAGTTTCGATAAAGTTTCGATCAAGTTTCGATCAAGTTTCGATCAAGTTTCGATCAAGTTTCGATAAAGTTTCGATCAAGTTTCGATCAAGTTTCGATCAAGTTTCGATCAAGTTTCGATCAAGTTTTGATCAAGTTTCGATCAAAATTCGATCAAGTTTCGATCAAGTTTCGATCAAGTTTCGATCAAGTTTCGATCAAGTTTCGATCAAGTTTCGATCAAGTTTCGATCAAGTTTCGATCAAGTTTTGATCAAGTTTCGATCAAAATTCGATCAAGTTTCGATCAAGTTTCGATAAAGTTTCGATCAAGTTTCGATCAAGTTTCGATCAAGTTTCGATCAAGTTTCGATCAAGTTTTGATCAAGTTTCGATCAAAATTCGATCAAGTTTCGATCAAGTTTCGATCAAGTTTCGATCAAGTTTCGATCAAGTTTCGATCAAGTTTCGATCAAGTTTCGATCAAGTTTCGATCAAGTTTCGATCAAGTTTCGATCAAGTTTTGATCAAGTTTCGATCAAAATTCGATCAAGTTTCGATCAAGTTTCGATCAAGTTTCGATCAAGTTTCGATCAAGTTTCGATCAAGTTTCGATCAAGTTTCGATCAAGTTTCGATCAAGTTTCGATAAAGTTTCGATGAAGTTTCGATCAAGTTTCGATCAAGTTTCAAATTGAGTTCGAGTTCGAGTTCGACACAAAACACTACTCTCCAACCGTCTTACGCGTTTTGTATGGTTTTTCGATCAACACGAAAATCTATCGCGAGTTTCACAATTTTTACCCATCCCACAAGTGCTCAACGCCGCTAAAGAAGTTTTCACTTCAAAAAAACGTAATTTAGCGTATTTTAGTGTAAACAAAATAAAACATGAATCTTATTACTAAAAATAACTTAAAAATACTAAACAAATCCACTATTTTATTTAATTCCAAGAACAACTACCCGGTTCAAGTATTATTTGTGTAAGATACGATATAAATAAACAACGTCACAATAAATAAAGCGTTATCAAGTATCAAGAGGCGCGAGCGGCGCGCGGGTGATATATTTGGTGACATTGAACCGCGGCCATTGCCAACGACCTCGGGGAAGCTTTGCGTAATCGCTCCTGCGTCAATACTCCGACTATACAGTGATACTACTATTTACGGAACTGTCTTTAATAGTCTGGAGTCTCTGGACTCCTGCTGACTTTAATCTTTAATAGTCTGGACTCACTGGATGTCTAGACTCTTGCTGACGGATAGTTTTTAATAGTCTGGAATCTCTGGACTCTTGATGACTAATAGTCTTTAATAGTCTGGAGTCTTTGAACTCTTGCCGACCTGGTCTTTGATAGTCTGGACTCTTACTGACTAGTCTTTAATAGTCTGGACTCTTGCTGATTAATCTATTGATAAATTTTATAAATGAGGAAGTATCTTTTGGTTTGTTTGTATGTTATCCCTTTATGCTTAAATCGTTCAAATGATTGTGATGAAATAATTAAATAAAGATGTCCCAGGAAACAAAAGATATTTTTCATTTCCGAAAAATGACGGTTCCCGCTTGCTTGATAAACTACCTCTAATTTCAAAACAACAAAGTTGCAGCCTGCAGGCATAGTAGTTTTATAAGTGATGGAACATATTTAATACTAAACCTTTTCAATTTTTTAAAGATGTTTTTATTATTGCTAGACAATTGATACAGACAATTTGTAGAGTCATAGTCGGTCAATAACTTTATGTTGGCTATGAGTCAAAATATTTGATTAAATATTTTTTGTATCACACTACATGTTTAAAGACAATAATATTATATTATTGTGCAAATATCAAAATGAGTCAGTCAAATTAAACATTTTCAATCACCGAAAATTCGGTGGGCACTGTTTTTTTTTTAATTTTACAATAATATTAATGTGTTTTACTTTTTTTCATAACATGGAGTAACGATTTATGATAACTGTAAATAGGTCTTAAAGAACATGGGGTTTGTGACTAGGAATAACAAAACTACAGGAAACGTAACTCCCATACTTCAACCGTTATAAATTAGGCTCCTTTTCGAACATTAAAATATGACAATTCAGATTCTCGCCAAGGTCGTTTCCCAGGTAACGTATCATAATATTGCGCGCTGGACGACGCCTGCGCGGTTATTGTCACTGTCACAGTTATGAAACAAAGCCATGGACAATAATTGTCAAAAGCGGGTGGCATTATGCAGTATACACCAAACATATCTACTATCACGAAGAAAGGAGTACATAATTATTATTTTAAAATCAAACATCTTCCTCTGATCCTTAAGTCATCGATAATAATAATACATAATAATTTTGAACAAACCTTGTACGACTCGGACGAATTTAAAACTATCCAGAGCACTTAGACAAGACGTTTTCAGATTACAAAAATCTATGTGCTAAATTATTACAGAATTATTACAGAATTGAAATAAAAAACTTACGGTGCAAATGCAGATTTTCGTAATTTTCGAAATACGAACGGCATTATAAAAATAAGATACTCCATACTAATGTCAGTCAGACCCTCGTTTATGAATTATGATGAAATTGTTACAAGATGTAATGCATAACACTCTCCATGGCGACTTTGTAAAAATGTTGTAATTATATTATTTTTTGATTATTGCATTTTTACAATAACATGTAAACTTAATAAGACAAACACAAAGATACCAGCTTAATTTTACGCAAATACCCTGGCATCTTAAATAAACCATCTTTTTGGGCATGTTTATGGGTCGGAAAATGTACAAGAACTTTACCTAAGCATAATTTTAAAAAATTCACTTACTGATGAAACTTGAAAGGTTATTCCTGTATTAAAAGTCGTATCTGTATGACTTCTACACCATTTCACAGGGCATTTAGGCATTTTAACAACGAAAATTTTGTAAGAAGCTACGTAAAAAGTAAGTAAACAAATTGTAAAATGAGTTTGACAATAATTATCATGTCAACCTGGTTGAATGTCACTCGAGTATATATACACGAAATGTGTACCGAACACATGCATAAATGTGCATGTATTCGGGTCACATTTTGTTTTTTTTGACGGAGTTACTTTGTGAGTTATTGCAGGGGAAAAGGATCGTTATCAAACGATCATAACTTAGAAAGTTACGAAAATATTTCTTGATTTATTATATCAGATTCAAAATAATTTAAATTTCTAGAAATAAGTTTTTAAGGATTTTTTAAATTTATTTAATACTACATTGAGCCTTACATTTTTCCGGGATTAAAAGAATATGTACTCGAAGTATCTCCATCTCTAGCTAAATCAGTTTAACGGCTTGGGCGTGAAGAGGAACAGGCAGACAGACAGCCACATTTTCTGTTTTATAATATGGATTATACTGTAACTGCTTACTATGATTTGGTCATTTCCTGAAATTCCTTTAATTAAGGTATAAAACACATACGCCGTTGAAGTCTTCAAATAAACCTATAAAGTGTTCTAAAACGATTTGATGACTCCATGTAAAGTTAATTTTATATCACTTCAGTGATTAATGAACAAATAGTAACATAGTATTGTTTATTTTAAAAGTTTGGTTTCTCTACAGTCTACTATAATATATATTTCTATAATATACGTTTGTAGAAGAGCATAATAATTATTACTATTATAGAGCTAGACATAGTAGAGAGAGAACATATAGTTCTCTCTTTGTCTATCTTTCTAGACACTCGCGTTTTCCACTTTCTATTTAACACAAACAACTAAATAAGCAATTATTCGCGAGGCACTAGCGCCTCCCACTGTCTGCACTTAACCATCACTGCTTCGAAGAGAAAACTTTGCAATACAAAAATCTACACGGTGTCAAGATACGCGAACATTATGGAAAGTCGCATTTTCTGTGTATGTTTACTGGCACAAGTGTGTAATATTTTGTGGAAATAAATTTGAAAATGCGACTCCCTGCGTTACAGCCGGACATAAACTCATTACAAGTACCTTAAGGAATACTTCTTAATATGAAATAAATGCAATGAAAGGTGCTCCAAAATATTTACAACCGTAGGTTTTTTCCGCGACCAAAACGGAAATCATATCTTTCATGAGCTGTCGTGGAAAACTACTACCGATTTTGTTCTATTTTTAAATTTTTATTGACCTTGTTATGTTTATATTTAGTGTTTTTGAGGAGTCGCTTTGATTTACTCTCAAGAAATAAAGGCCCGCGTGGGGCCCGGCACGTTTAACCTTCGCAGATGCAGAACTTACACTATAGTCTATTCGATGTTTCTATTAAATTGTAATACATAGAATCGTATAGCGTCTATCAAATATGATAGACGGATTTGCTTGGGGTCGCATGCGACCGCGATAACAATAAAAAGACTATTGTGTCTCGTTTTTTCACGATCGAATCGAAGGATTCTGTTATATTATGATTAAAAATTTATTCTTGTTTATCTTATATATAAAAATGGATTTTCAAATGTATTAATCGCAAATTAGTGGCGCTAAAACTCGAAAGCGGCTGAACGGATTGGACTGATTTTAGTCTTAAAATAATTCATAGAAGTCCAGGGAAGGTTTTAAAGTGACACGAAGTTCACCGGGACAGCTAGTCTTCTCTTATATGGATTTTCAAATGTGTTAGTCGTGCTAAAACTTGAAAACGGCTGAACGGATTGGGCTAATTTTAGTCTGAAAATATTTGTAAAAGTCCAGGGAAGGTTTTAAAGCGACACGAAGTTCACCGGGACAGCTAGTTTATTAATAATAATATTTGCAAAAATAAAATCATTTTACTGTGTAATGATAATATAATTTGAATGATCATAATCAATTCTGAATAATAATTGTAAAGTAATAATTCTTATATTTACAAAATATCTACTCTATTAGTCGGTGCCCGCAAAATTCCATTGCGCCAAAATTTGTTTATCGCGCGGCGACCGTACATTTTTCTGGAATAAGCATTATAATATTACATGTCCTTCCCTAAAACTCAAATTATCTTCATATCAAATTTCAGCCAAATCAGTTCATGGTTTGAGCGTGAAGAGGTAACAGAAAGACAGAAAGAAAGACAGACGAGACGGACACACTTTCGCATTTATAATGTGTATTAGTATGCATTGCTGAAAACTGTAGTTTTGCTGAAGTCGATACCTTATTGAACAGAATATTTCTTGCAAATCGCATATTGCCAAAATAAAATATAGTAAGATGATCGTTTACATTATGAATGAATGAGCAATACGGCATTGCTCTTTTTGGAGAAAGAGCTCTTTCTCCTGACACCCAATACTTTCATTCATAATGTCAGTCGTGGTATGCGACTAGACAGTGGTGAGTGAACTTTCACTGCTGTAGCAAATGACCTAACATTGAGCTAAAAATGACTTTCCCGGTGTTAAAAAGTACCTTTTAGAATTTGACATCAAGGTAGAGACATAGTAGAGATACTACGATAACATGGCGCGCCCCTCCAAATTACTGTTTCAATGTGTGTAGTCACATCCTCATGAAAGAGTTTGTATGTAGTAAGTATTCAACCAATCACAGTAGGTACACGCAATATTGTCACTTATTACCAAGATTTGTTGGTCAACTAATCATAACTAGCCGACCGCGCAAGACAACGCACTTCAAACGTTTTGACAACGTACTTCAAACGTTTTGAATTTTAGAGGAGCGCGCCATTTTATCGTAGCTTATCTCTACAAAAAAAAAACAAGGCGGAAATGAAAACTAACCCTGTCATCATTTTGACTGGTAGCTTGGTAACTACTAACTAGACCACTGATACAGTGAAATCGGGGTACCTACTACCGATGTCCGATACGCATCCTTGAGATGAGACCTACAAGAGTTATCTCAGAGAGTTATCTCATTAAGGGTGGGTTACACCAGAGGCGTGGTTAAAGTTAAAGTTAAGGTTAAAGTTATGGTTATAGTTAAATATGGCGTCCTTAATCCTTTAGCTTTAACTTTAACCTTTACTTTGACTGGAGAAATTCACAGATATCTGTTGCGTTTATTTTCTTATTCAAGCTACAGGTAACGGGATTGACAGTATACAACAATTTACTATCCGTAAAAATCGTCAGAAAAAATACATAGTTCACGAAAAATCTAGATATACTTATGAGCGGTTATAGATAAATATGGCGTCCGTGGACGCCATATTTACAACTTTAACCAAAGATTTGTCATTTTGCACTGTAGTATAGTTAAAGTTACAGTTATAGTTAGAGTAAGCTGGTGCAACCCACCCTTGCAGTTTTGAGAATTTAGTGAATTACTACCCAACTGGAGAAAATCACAAGTTTATACTCATTATTATTTTATACTCATTATTTAGTAATTAATATAATTTCGTTCAGTTTTTTAACTTAAAATTTCCGGAAAAATAGAGATTATAGTAACTCTTACTTAATTTGTTAACTTTAAAATATTTAGCTACCAGAGTCACAATTCATACGATGTCAGAAAATCTGAAATTTTGTGATTCGCGAGTCGCATCGTGGTTTGGAGGACGGTTTAAAAACGGGTGCAAAAGCTCTGGTCCTGGCTACTTGCTTTGATACTTTTCATTATCTCGTCTACGCAGTTTTTGAAAATTTCATAAAGCTCTTTACAATTAACCTACCCGAATTTTAATTGGCACTGAAAAATTTAAGTGGATATTTTAAAGGTTTTATAAAACTGCACTATCATAATAATATAAATTAAATTCAGCAATTTGTTGCAACTTGCAATGCATTTAAATTTGTCATAGATATATTGTCTTAAATCGATATATTTATATTCGTTGCCCCATAAAAATACATGGTGATTTAAATGCAAACTTGCTTTTTTTGTCGAGTAGGTACATTGGAAAAGTCATGTAATGGACAGCGACAGCGGATCTTTGCACTGAAAACATTTGCATCTAAAAAAAAAACCTGAAGCAGGGGTCAACAACATTTTTCGCCGGTTCGGATGGGCATAACCTGTTGAGAGCTTGAGTCATCGAGCACGTGTGAGGACCTCTGGAGGGTCCCGCAGGACTGGGGGGTGCGCGGCAGTGGGCCGGTCAGTCACCGCTGAGCCGGCGCGCCGCGCGCTCGTCCTTCATGTCGGATGCTCCATACTGGATTTTGTGTACTTGTGTTGAGTGAGGATTGTTGTGATCTGTGACCTCTTCAGGTAATGTCGTAACGATATTGTGTTTATGTCGAAAGCTCCGATGCTAATTGGAGTGGTGTTATAAATTAGATTACATGTTGTCTTGGATTTTCATATCTGTTCGTAGATAACTTAATTGAAGTTTGGATAGTCGTATTCTGGTAGGTGGTAGCTTAACTTCAATAAGAGTAAAATGCTAGGTAAGTAGAGTATTAGTAATTAACATTTTTAATCATAAAAAGAGAGGGTATCACATAACTTTTGCTGTTACATCCTTTTTGTCATTAGTACGAATAAGCTTCTTTATACTTTAAGGAAAACCTTAAAGTATAAAGATCCAAAAGTATTGAAATAAGCATTATTATGTACCAAAAATATAGTTTTGACTATTTCTAAATGTTTCTTCAGCACAAAATAAGCATTTGCTCAGTTATTTTATGCATTCTAAACCAATGACATCCACCGTAGCATCCATCTCTATGTTTTTCTAAGTTACGGAAGAATCAAAACATAGAGGGGTCATTGACCTTTGCATTGCCGCAATATCCTAATTTCCTATAATAGGTTTGACATTTATAACCTCGGCAAATGTAGTTTAGATCATTATGCGTCCATGGTTTAGATTTATAATATTCTTTACTTATAATAGCAAAAACAGGTATATAATTATAAGTTGGAATGAAGTTTTTTCTGAAAACAAAAATAAGGTGTGAAAATCGGTGCTTGGCTTTAATAGTCTTTACCGAAAGCCAAATTATTTTTGGCTTTTGGTCGGTCGGTCACGACAATATTATTCTTAGGTTTAAGGATTTGGGTGAACTCTAGCTTAGATTAGATGAAATTGCTGTTTAGTGTACGCAGTGAGACCGGCTTTAGAAACTTTACAGTTTTGTTTAATATGAGTTGATAAGATATGACTTTACGAGTCGTCTACAAAAACTACAAAATAGCGTTTTTCAATTTCGAGGATGTTTTGAAAAAGTGGATTTCCCAAATTAGATGCAGCCTTTTCTGACATTTTGGGACAATTTAGTGCTAAAAGAAATATGTTATTTCTAAAAAAATAACATAATAATGTTTAGAGATATCTTGTGCACGTAGGTATTTCTTTAATGTGCAAATAAAGTCCCTATTCTTTATTATAATAACGTCAAGGGACTAGCCATCACATTAATTAGCTGATCCGGTTTTGATGTAAGTAGTTCCGTATATTTTGCCTTGTGTAGTGTCAAGGAAATAGTGTTTCCGCGCCGTACACGGTGTTCTAATGCTGGCTCACTTCCGCAGCTCCTCGACTCCGCCAGAGATGAAGGGAAAAGGTTGAAGGGATACCCATACGGCCTACAGATAACAATGTAAGTCAGCCATTTTGTTTTTTAGGTTAAAATATACTTATGTTGGGTTAAGATATATATTTATATTAGTTTAGGTTTTATTTATTTTAAATTGTATATAAAATAGCGATGATTTGGGGAGATAATATTATGATGGCATAATATATTATGGTAATGTGGTAACTGGTAACTGTGTGTCGCCGTTTCAGTTAATTTCGACGAAAGAACTCGCTGTATTTCCATATTCGGTAGATAAATAGTCGCTTACTTTGTTAGATCAAAATTGTAGAGTACACTTATCATCATCATATTGACATTATTGATTTCTTTTTCGGACAAAATTTTCTTTTTTCTATTTAAAATAGTTTTTATCCGATCAAAAAAAAAGTCCAGTTCAAATTGAGTAGGTATAAAAAAAATATGCAGCATCAGCTCTACATTTTGCAGGAATTGAACTATAGATTAAAGTTGTATTGTTCATAAAAATGTAAACTCCATATTTGATTTTCGAACATTTTTGTGGAAAAACCTAAAGTATGAACAATGATTCTAAATGTTACTTATTACTCAATGTAAAATATGAAAACCACGCTCGTGGTAATTTATAACCCAATCTTTGAAAATCTAACCATTCGAGTGAATGATTTTGAACTTTGAGTTAACCTTTTAAAAAAAAAAAAATTTCCTCAAGGGCTAAAAATATGAGTTCAATGCCTGGAAGTCCTTGACAGTGGGATCTTGGACCACGTCTCAAGGTCACTGATGTTTATGGTAATTTAAATTCTTCCATGCTTCGTTGTTTAGGTACCTCGAAATTATTTTCAATTCGGATAATTTCAAATAATTTTTTCTTAGTTATGACTTAAGAGTCCGTATACGAAATTTTGCCGATTTCGCTCATTTAACAGACGTGATTTAACAGTTAAAATACAGTATCCCTATAAGTTTTAATGCACAACATATAAGATCATTTCAATTATAATATAGTGTTGGAGCTAGATTTTATTTTTAAGTATCTTTAAATAATCCAACTCAAACCCGCGACAGTTTTGTGATTTTTGCTGAAAAAGGTTTAGAATATCACCTTTTTATGGATTGTATTGACGTCTTAACGGTATGAAAAAAATACAATGTACTGTTGAGAAAGTCGTCTATACAGTGTTGGAATTACTTTTTACCACTTCAATATAAAAAACCCTTTAAAAACAGAAAACCTCTATCTGCCCGCTAACTTGGCGATCGTCCTTTTTCACCTGGCATATGAAAGACGGGCGTGAGTGTGAAGAGAGCAGTAGAAAATAGAGGACGGGCTCTTAAGAGCGCTAAGCAGTAACAATATAGTCTAAGATCCCAAGGCTTAAGCTAGTAATCATTTCCTACTATAAGCTAGTCAGTTGTTTTTTTTTTTTTAATTGCTGTTTTTAATACTCATAGTTGTATTCAAAACAATCATGAAATTAAGCTACTAAATTCCAGACTAGCCTAGACTATACTATTACTATTCTAAATTTTGACTAATTACTGGAGTTAGTCTGAAAACGATCCTGGCTGGAAGCAGTCTAGCTGACCTATATAATGTGGGTGAAAGACCTCGTTAAGCCGCGCGGTGTTGCCAGCATTGTTCCCGCTACCTCACGACTAAGTCCCGCTAAAATAGCTATGGCAAATTTTAAATGTAGCAACACTTTTGTTTTACAATTGCAAATATTATTATGCGCATTTCATTTTGATCTTTTGATGATTGAAATCTTTGTTAAGAGGGAACGCGGGTACAGTAGAATTTAAATGAAAAAACTATTGCCTTATCGCTTCACCCTGCGCCGACACGTGTATTTTGATAGAGACAGATACAATAAATCGATGTTACGTATTCCTCTGATTCCTCATTCCTCCTTCAAAATAGAGCCAATCTAATTCAATTTTTTTTAAATACCTTCAGGAAGAATGAGTCTATGCCTCTACGTTTTTATTTTATGGCAAACATCTTTCGGGGTACGCGGCATTCGTTTTTGGCGATTTTCGAATGGTCATATTTTTATATATTAGTAAATAAAAAAAAACGAACGTTAAGGCATAGTTTAAACAGATCCCAATATTGCATAAAAATAATTTTTCTAGACGCATTGTCCAGGGAGTAAATTGGGGAATACGTTTGTATGGAAAAACAGTGTTAGCGTATGCTCTTAATAAAATATGTGGATCCCTGTATCACTTGGTTACTGCTTGGCTCGCCTTTGTAGACTTTAATGAATTTTGGCGCTGACGTAATAGAAAAAATCAAAAGTAGCCTATGTATAATATGCTGCTTTTTGTCGCGGGAAAATGCACCTACCATTTACGCAATCGAATTTTGCACTTATTACATCGTGAAAATCTAACTATACTCATTAAAATGTTTTAATGAGTATAATTTCGTATTACATTTGAAGGAAAAATAAATTGCATATAATAATAATAATAATAATAATAATAATAATAATAATAATAATAATAATAATAATAATAATAATAATAATAATAATAATAATAATAATAATAATATCTATGGACGCTTTACACCACGTCAGTCTGGCCCCGTGGTAAGTACCTGAAGGACTTGTGTTACAGGTACCAGACAACGGAAATATATTTAATACTTTTATACTATACATATATTTAAGATTTTTATTATATGATACACATATTTAATACACATCCATGACCCAGGAACTTTATAAACTTTTTTGTTCCGTCGGCGGGACTCGAACCCGCGACCTCCGGCTTGAGCTACCAACGCGCTCACCACTGCGCCACAGAGGTCGTCATATAAGATCAAACCGTTAAAATTAAGTTTATAGAGCTCGATCTAGCTCTCTATATTCAAATAATTTACCATAAATTCTTCCAAAATTATTGTATCTTAAATTCGAAATACAAAATTCGTTATTCTTTAAATAGTTTCAATTTTAATCTTCATTGCATCACAGAATATATAATAGTATGATTGCATTTTCGAAATGGACTTTAGAAGTTCAATGGAAATGTGGGTTGTGATAGTCGAAGAGTCAGAGCACAAACTCTGAGGTCTGACCCCAATACGACTATTGTTCCAAGCGATATCGCATTATTATTGCATTAGGCAAATTTACGATCCTGTGCCACATCTCGGTCATAATTTTCTTTCCGATATAGAAATGGTATCGGTATATTTCTAATATTTATTGCTGTTGACGAACGCTCTACTTCTCTAATCGTAAATTGTATGATATCTTTAGCGGTTTTCGTTTGACTACAACCTTTTGGATTGGTTTTATGTCATGAGTCATGACATAATTAACTATGCTGAAGCTTATAAGTTATTAAGCACTTATATTATTTTATTATATTACCTACTAGATGTCCCGGTGAACTTCGTGTCACTTTAAAACCTTCCCTGGACTTCTACGAATCTTTTAAGACTAAAATCAGCCCAATCGGTTCAGCCGTTTTCAAATTTTAGCGCGACTAACACATTTGAAAATCCATTTTTATATATAAGACTAGCTATCCCGGTGAACTTCGTGTCACTTTAAAACCTTCCCTGGACTTCTACGAATCTTTTAAGACTAAAATCAGCCCAATCAGTTCAGCCGTTTTCGAGTTTTAGCGCGACTAATACATTTGAAAATCCATTTTTATATATAAGAAGATATCTTTTGCATTCAGATTGCAGAATTCAGTGTAATAATATTTTATTCTAGCTTTATTCTAGTAGAGAGCCCGAATTCAATTTATCATTGTACGTTTGGTATGAAAAGGTTATTTGTTAAGTAAATTGGGAGAGGCTGTGAAAAATGGCGGTTTCTGCCCGCCCCAGTTTTGGGGTCGGTGACCGAAAGTGACCTCGGCTCCCGGACTATATTGAAAACAATATATTCCGGGTCTTCCTCATTAAAGATAGAAAAATGGATTGTGATATACAAGTACAATAGTCACGTAATTTATTTCTTTTGCTGTCTTTGACACTGTTTTGATTATTTTGTTTTATATTTTAGTAATTTTATATGTATTTAGTAGTATAGTTAGTAATAGTTGGGGAGGGGAAGAGAGGATTTCGGAATTAGCTCGAGCGTGTCAGATTAAGCTTGTACATGCTTCCGATATGTGTCTAGTTATTATGGTATAGAAATCAGATTTCTCACGTGGTGGGTTAATTTTTTATATTTTTTATATTGAAATGTCATCGGATCTGTCATATTAAGATAGGAGATGTTTAGTATACCCCAAAGATGCTTCCATATAAAGCACTGACGATTCAAAGATCAGGTATAGCCTGCAGGGACATTTTAAAATATAAAAAAATAAAGCTTCATATTTTCCGAACTAAGCTTCGCAGATATTTTATTTTACACTAAACTAAATGATTTAGTCCTTGTTGTATTAAATATATTTATAATTTACCTAAAAAAGCAATTTTTAGAATATATTTTCTTTTTCAAAAATTTAAAATGGCTGCAGTTTCTGAACCCGCCGCTTAAATAAAAAACGCTCTAATTATTTTTTTTTATCAGTTTTACCTAATGTAAAAAAAAGTAAAAAAAAGGTCTCCATGAGGCACGAGTGACTACAAAAATAGCACCTCCTCTAATGTTTATTACAGTCATTTTATCAAAATTTTGATTTTATTACTATGGTCACATTCTTAATTGTTGTCATTTATTGTAACTTTAATCATTTGAATTTTGATAAAAGAAAATTAACATCACAATAAAATAAATTGAAATTGTGACACACACTTTCATACTTTATAACAATAACCTGTAATTCTAACAAGTTAAAGTAGGTCACTTATTTTACCAAAACCCTTTATAGTGCACAAAAGATTAAAGAAGTTTTGCATGATTGACGGCGAGTGTCGGTAACCTCTGACACAAAGCCGGGAGTCAACGGCCGAGCTATATAGGTTACAGGCGCCACATCGTCTGAATCCGCACCCGAAACCCGTTACGGACTGCAGAAGGGTTAGCTTCCTATTTTGAAAATAACCCTTCTTTTGTTAACTTCCTACTTTAAAAATTTAATCTTTTGTACCCTGATTTTTCTAATGTTCAAAATGAATAAAATAACTAATTATGTAGGTTACAAGCGCCAAATCGTGTAAATTCGCATCCGAAACCCGTTACGGACTCCGGAAGGGTTAACTTCCTATTTTGAAAATTTAACCCTTTGAAAATATAACCTTTTGAACCATGTTTTTTAATATCAAAAATGAATAAAATAACTTAAGTTATAAGTAGGTTACACACACATCGTGTAAATGCGCACCCAAAACCCGTTACGAGCCGGACGCTGAAAGGGTTATCTTCCTTTTTTGAAAATTTAACCCATTGAAAATTTAACCTTTTGTACTCAGATTTTTCCAATATTCAAAATGAATAAAATAGCTTAAATGTAGGTTACAGGCGCCACATCGTGTAAATTAAAATCCAGACTGTGAAGGGGTTAACTTTCTATTTTGAATATTTTGCCCTTCTATTATATCCTGAATTTTCTAATATTATTTAGCACAGTTGTATAGGTGACGAAGGGTTACGAAATACGAAGGTTTGTCTGAATCCGCACCCGAAACCCGCTACGGACCGAACTAGATTCCTATGGTTAAAATCAGACTTAGTTACCCGATGCTAAATCTATATACATACTTATATTATAAACGCGAAAGTGTGTCTGCCTGTCTTCCTTTTTATCGTTATCTCCTCACTCCCAAACCGCTGATTGGATTTCGCTGTAATTTGGTATCTAAGAGACTTTTAGTCCCGGGAAAGTAATTAAGATACTTTTTTTACCCCGGAAAAATGTAAGGTTCCTCGCGATAAACGAATTTTGGTGAAACAGAGTTGTATGTGTCATCTAGTATCAAAATTAAATTCTCCATACGATAATATTACTGTCTTTTTTGAGTTAAAACTTATCAAAACGCGTTCGACGCTCTTTTGCAGAGACTGCATCAAAGCTGCATAGATATTGGATTGAAGCAGAATCGGGGATGCGAATACTTAACCTCATTAGCTGCCTGCATTATAGCACGTCCATGTTGTGTAGGCAGGGTTACTGGAGGTCATGTTGTCTAGTCGGGTTATGATGCTGCTGCGGCGAAAGGGAAAGTGGCCGCTTCCTGCTCGCACGCGGAAGCTGGTTAGTACTTGTATATTGTCTATTTATACCTGAAATATATTATGTATGCGCATTATACATCTTTGAAACTAATATTGCCAAAAAATATGTGTTGCAAAAATGTTAATAAGTAATATCAAAATTGATTGAGATATCAAGTATACTACCAAAGATTACAAAGCAAGCGTATTTTACCAATAACTATAAGCGCGGGAACCGTACATTTTCCGGGATAAAAGTAGCCTATGTCCTTTTTCGGAACTCAAAGTATCCCCATACCAGGTTTCAGCAAAATCGGTTCAGTGGTTTGGGCGTGAAGACTGAAGAGGTAACAGACAGACAGACACACTTTCGCATTTATTTACATTTTTTTTTTATTATTAACAATATAGTTGATGTCATAATTATTTGAAACTCCTATGGCCTCAAACAACCGAAGTAGTCCCTTTTTAGCCTCGTGTTATGCCTTGATATGCCATTTAAATTTTATTGATACACAACATCAATTCGTCATATTTTCCTGTAGAAATAATGCTATTTTCAGAGATTTTCTTGGTTTATTACAATAAACCGCAACAAAATCCAACTAAAAATTTAATTAAAAAAAAGTATAGTCCAGGATCCGCAGACTGACCAAAATCTCTAAAAAGTCTTTTCCCACTACTTAGAAACAATGTGAATCGCAGGCGCTCACTGGTTAATAATATAATAATGATTTTACTTTCTATATCATAGCGAGAGTGTGTCTCAACCACGCGGAAATTGCCGGGAAACGTTTGGTATTTCAGTTATTTTTACGGAAAAGTGCTTTAGCTTGTTCCTCTGCGTTCCGTCGGATGACAGTACTTTACTCAGATTATCCTGGAAATATAGTCTGGATGGCTGTTAAAGTGTTATTTCATACACATAATGTATCTTGAGAAGATCTTTAAAGAAGTTGCTTTGAGAATATAATGTTTAAAGATTTCTATAGATCTTTAAAGAAGTTGCTTTGAGAATATATTTTTTAAAGATATCTATTACTTTGAACAAAGAATCTTTAGACATTTGAAAAAACTATATTTTTACCGATTTTAAAAAAGAAAGAGGTTTTATATATTCTACTGTTGATATAATATTTATTTTCTAATATTTAAGGCTAAATAGTTAGATTAGTAAATATAAGACTAATTTTACAGCCTTCTTCACTTAAATCTCTCGGTAGTCAATAGTTATCCTTTGTATATTATATACAAAATGGTATCGAATAAAAACTATACGAAAAATCATCGCGTTACATATCTGCTGTCAAAATGTAGAATCGCAATAACCTCAACACTTGAACCTCGGCACAGGGCAAGGGATCAGCGTCTAATTTATCCGCGCGAATGTACCCGGGTTATTAGAGGATAAAGATAAGATCTTATCTTGTTACATGAGGACTTCCTTCAGCAATAACTTGGTTCAGAGCGCAGAGAAAGCGGCCAACGCGGAAGGTCTCGCTCCGTGCACACTAGCATAGGTGTTACTCTAGCTCTTATACTATTATAGACTTAGGTGGACCTGTTAGACGCTGCCTCTTATACTATTGTACATTTTTGTATAAGTTCTCTTATACAAAAATGTAAAATAGTATAAGTATAAGTCTGTATAAGGCTCTTACACCTTCTATAATATATTTTTGTATAAGATCGCGCGATCGTCCTCGACTAAAAATTGAAAAATTATTATTATTTGGAAAAATAATACATTATATTGTTGTAGTTCAAATGACCAACATTCTTACTGTACTTATGCTTACAATAATGGTTCCTGATTAGCATAATTTATTTACTATAAATCAATAATAAATGGATTTCATCTACATAATATCATAACAATAAAACAGCCCAGCCTTAGAAGCAGCCTTGTATTGTGAACGTACCAAGTTGACTTGGCAAGCCTAAGGGCTTTATTTTTATGATCTGGTGACAAACAAACCGTGTAAACAACGCATTAAGTAGAAAACCTTTTCATAATATATTTGGTTAGATTTTTTAGCATATTAATGTTAAATTTTTAGCAGTAATTTCGGCTTTTGACCACCATATAAAATCTTAAGAAACTTTACGCTGTATCATTTTAAATCATTGCCAATACCTTCCTTTATTTTAATGTTGAAATTCGAATTGTCTGATTTTTTTCAAAAAATTGGAAGTGTTAGAACGCGATTTGCATGCAATTTTTCATTTAAAAAATCAACCGTTATTAACGAAATCATCTTGGCTAAGGTCCCTGCTACGGATGCTATTAAGATGCTGACAACTGCCAATGACCTTGATCTGCCATGCCAGAGAGACAGAGATGTGAAGTGTTCACTCGGTAGCGTGGATACATTTTTCGTTTGTTAGAGGAAAAAATAAATACTATGGGAAATCTAGATGTCAGAACCGAAAATTAAATCCGGCAATCTTTGGATTTTTGTAAAAGGTATCAATAAACAAAGTTTTAAAGCATAGATTGTATTATTACTTTAGTTAGAACTGTTTAAAGTTTCTGAAAGATGTGACTTTGGTAATTTTTTTTCATCCAGTAGGAGAACATTATGTTATAATTTAATTTCGACAAGCTTTTCCAAATATAATCAAAAATCACATATAAATAAAATAAATAAATAATATATAATATTTGTTTATTTATTTATTTAAAAATCACATATATATTTTTTGTGCCAATCAATGAAATACATACGTCTAGAAAGCTGTACAAAGATGTCGAATTGGCAGCTGTCTTCCCCTTAATTAATTTAATAAGCATCTAGTTATCTGTCAAACAATGCGGCCATTGCGACTGTTTCAGGAACGATGCGGTTCGCTCTTGTTCCTTCACTACCTGGTAGAATTACTCATTTATTTTAGTATTTACCTATAGCCTACTCGAGTTAAGAATGTAGTAAGTAGCTAGTTTCGCTGTGTTCAAATTTTAATATGCTCTACCAACTTAAGAGGGCGACTAACCCAAAAAATCAAACATCGTCCTTCTCTCCTCACACTCACGCCCGTCTTTCATATGCCAGGTGAAAAAGGACGACGCGGAGTCATCGCCAAGTTAGTTTTTTTTCTTAATAACTCGATAAATATACAGCATAAAGCATTTTACAACTTTCCTAGGTCGGATTCGCAATGATAGAATTTTATACAATTTGTTAAAATATTAACTAAGACTGGGTTGCACCAACTAACTTTAACTTTAACTACAGTGCAAAATGTCAAATCTCTGGTTAAAATTAAATATGGCGTCCAAGGACGCCATATTATTTTCATACGTATATCTAAATTTTTCGTGAAAATTTACCTTGTTTTACAGTGTTATATTCTTCCTGTCGATTTTTACAGATAATTCAATTTTTTATACCCTCAATCCCGTTACCTATAGCTTCAATAAAAAAATAAACGCAACACTTAACAGACATCTGTCAATTTCTCCGGTTAAAGTTAAGGTTAAAGTTAAAGGACGCCATATTTAACTTTAACCATAACTTTAACCTTAACTTTAACTTTAACCACGCCTCTGGTGCAACCCAACCTTAGTGTAATATGCACGGCTATGGCAATAATATATGAAAAATTCATGAAAATTAGATGCATCTTAGTGATTTTTGGTAACGATATCCAAAATGACTTACATTTACCTTATCATTTTTTTTTTGGTCACAATATTAAGTCACGTTTGAACGCTCGTTGCTTCATAACGCAACCGAATATTTGGTCAGTTTTTACGCTACTGATATGAGAACAACTAGTACTTACCTAATATAACTTACTCAGCCATTTACCTTATCATTTTTTTTTTGGTCATGATAACTGGGTTTTCAGTCGCCCTATACAGAGAACGCAACTACTTTACGCAGGCAGACCGACATATTTGGCATCAGAGAGTTGCTCTTTATCTTGTCAATCTAAAATAAGTCATTTTGGATATCGTTACCAAAAATATCGTGACCTCATACTACGGGTGCTACGAAATTTTACGTTTTCTTAGCTTAAGCTATTAGCTTAGAACATTTTAAGATATCGTGTTTCTGCTAGATCGGATCCTCGGGAATATAATTTAGTATCTATGTTAAAATATTATACAATTCTGGGCTTATTTTCGAGAGTAAAAATGAATTATAAAATCGAAAATTCTGGGTTAGTCGCCCCCTTAAAATAATAATATCTAATTATCTATAGTGTATAGGTAGTATATTAGATGCCGCCCGTAACTCCGTTGTGCCAAAATTAATCTTTGTCTAAAAACTACATCCTTTCCGGGGGCTCGAACTATCTCCATACCAAATTTCAGCAAAATTGATTCAGCAGTTTCGGCGTGAAGAAGTAACACACAGCCAGACACACTTTCGCATTTATAATATTTGTATATATAGAAAATAATTATAATGATCAATTTCAAATAAATCCACTATTTTCAAGCTAAGAAAACGTAAAATTTCGTAGCACCCGTAGTATTACGGGAGGTCACGACATTTTTGGTAACGATATCCAAAATGACTTACATTGCATTGACAAGATAAAGAGCAACTCTCTGATGTCAAATATGTCTGTCTGCCTACGTAAAATAGTTGCGTTCTGTGTATAGGGCGCCTGAAAACCCAGTTATCATGACCAAAAAAAAAAATGATAAGGTAAATGGCTGAGTAAGTTATATTAGGTAAGTACTAGTTGTTCTCATATCAGTAGCGTAAAAACTGACCAAATATTCGGTTGCGTTATGAAGCAACGAGCGTTCAAACGTGACTTAATATTGTGACCAAAAAAAAAATGATCAGGCCACCACCATCATAATATCAGAATATACGTTCAGACATAGGTCGCCGATAACTATGAATTGCAACCAAATATTTGATCAGTTTTGGTCCCAATAAGCTAGTACGTACTGACAGCTTACGATTTGTAATTTTCAGCCATATTTTATCTGAACATTTTTTTTTTGGTCACAATATTAAGTCACGTTTGAACGCTCGTTGCTTCATAACGCAACCGAATATTTGGTCAGTTTTTACGCTACTTGTATGAGAACAACTAGTACTTACCTAATATAACTTACTCAGCCATTTACCTTATCATTTTTTTTTTTGGTCATGATAACTGGGTTTTCAGTCGCCCTATACAGAGAACGCAACTACTTTACGCAGGCAGACCGACATATTTGGCATCAGAGAGTTGCTCTTTATCTTGTCAATGTAAAATAAGTCATTTTGGATATCGTTACCAAAAATGTCGTGACCTCCTATTATATAGAGATATCGATTTTGTACGGCGACGCCGATGATATTATGTTAAGTCTCATTACTCCACTCACCGCTACACCCCGGGCTTACTAGCCTCTACCCCCATTTATATTACAATATCCCAAGGAAATATTATATTTTTTCGAGATATAAGTAGGCTTTATGTAAGATAGAGCCTTTAAACTTTGTACTAGCAAACGTTATTAAACTATATCCGTTTCCGCTTTGTTTTCAATCAGTTCGAAAGTAATTGTTGTGTGAAGAAGTATAAAATGTACCCAGAAATAACATAATTTGATTGTCTTACTACTTATACGTAGCTATTATCATAAATTCATTCTAGCTAATCTAGCTACGATTATTGTATCTTTTTTTATTCGTCCAAAATATTTTTATTCTTTGTATAAACGTAGCCTTACTTATTGGTCTAATTGCTAATGTTATTGTATTTAGACAAACACTAGCTATATGACCAAGCTTCGCTCGGTATTAAAAAAATTAGAAAAACACACATAAAATGACATTTTATGAAAATGATTTCTAGCTAGATCGATTCATCGCCCCCGAAATATATACTAAATTTCATGAAAATCGTTGGAACCGATTCCGAGATTCCAATTATATATATATATATATATATATATATATATATATATACAAGAATTGCTCGTTTAAAGATATAAGACGTAGAAAACTTAAAACATAATAATGTAATATGTTATAAAACAAAAGCATTATTAACATTATAAAGCAAAGCAAAAACCTTTGTTTCATTCTTGTGACTTGTGACTGTCACTTTCATTATTAATTAAATCAAGATCATAAGTATTAAACCTTTTTACTGATGTACCATCGAGGAAATTGATGCATAGGCAGTTAACAGACCTACGGCATTTGGTCGGATCATGTCAATTCAATTGTGATCTGTCAGCTGGGTTTGACGTAACGCGACCAAACTACGTAGGTCCCCCGTCTGCCTAGGAATCAACTTCTCTGATAGTAAAATATAGAGTCAAGTCACGTGTGAGTTCTGCTCAAATCTAAAAGTAGACTATTGTCATACTGACCACGTAAACATATTTGCTACTTTACCTCATTATAGTACAAATGGCATTTGAGCTGAGAATAAATAAAATGTTGAGTACAACTGAAATTACCTTTTTTAAAACCAGCGACAAATTTTTGACAGTTTGATAAAATTGACTGAAAAGCTTGAGAAATTACATTCGAAATTTAAATTTACAGTGTTCATGACAGTTGAAATTGAAGGTTATTATAATTTGATGGTTGCTGAGGTTTCTGCGAATGTAACCTGCCAGTGCCTGCCAGGTGCACCTGCTTTTTAATGGCCATGTTCGTAATTTAAAAATCAACCAGCGAAAAGAACAAAAAACTTTATTTCTTGCGAATTTTACAAAAACGAGATCTATCAGTTGATTGAATGAATTTTCCAATAAAATGCTTCATATTTTATACAATTTAATATTTAAAGTAGTTTGTTTTTCTCGAGACTAATAATCGTATTATAGTCAATATAAAGAGTCTGGCGTATTTTAAAATATGAGCGATAATGTCAAAAGTTCATTGCTTCATATCGCCAGGTGAATACTGATGCACTTTCTTTGACGAGGTCTGCAAATATCTAGAATCTCCCAAATGGATTGTCAATTTTTCTTAAAATAACTTAAGGGTCTTAAAATACGAAATTTGCCGATTTCGCTGATTTAACAGACGTGATTTAACAGTTAAAATACAGTATTTCTATAAGTTTTAATGCACAACATGTAAGATCATTTCAATTATAATCTAATTTTGGAGCTAGTTTTTTTTTTTTTTAAGTAAGTATTTTTAAATAATCCAACTCAAACCCGCGACAGTTTTGTGATTTTTGCTGTAAAAGGTTTAGAATATCACCTGTTTATGGATTTTATTGACGTTTTAACGGTATGAAAAAATACAATGTACTGTTGAGAAAGTCGTCTATAAAATGTTGGAATTACTTTTTACCACTTTAATATGAAATAGTTGAGTAAAAAAATATGTAACTCGGCAAAATTTTAGAGAAAATGGGCAAAGAATTGCTGTTAATTTCGACAACTTTGAGCTATAATTCATAAAAAGAAAACGACAGAAATAATCTATATAGATAAAATTCTATCCAATTCGAGAAAAAAGAAAAAAAAACAAATTGTGCCAAAAAACACGATTTAAAACAACCTAAATCTCACATTATATTACTCGCCGCAAGGTTCGAGTCGGCTTTCCGCACTTAAATATATTTTAAATCTAATAATTAATATATATTTTTTTAAGTCTAATAAGGAGAAAAACCTAATAATATTTCTGTAGCAAACCTTTGCAATTTCGTATTCATCGGCAAAATTTCGTATACGGACTCTTAAATTGATTATCATTTTGAGGTACCTGGTAAGTACCTACATTTTGTGAGCGGAATGAGATTCCAAGCGAAAAATGTTTTGTGAAAATATGAGATTATATTTTCCGTTATGTGACTATGTTATAAAAATTACAGAACCAATGATATTCTACTTATACAGATCTGTTACGTTCATACTATTTTCCGGCTTAAATCTCTTTCGAACAATTTTCAAATTCAAAATTAGACTTTGACAGATAAGTGAAACAAAAGATACGAAATTGCATTTACATAAAAGAGACATACTTACTAAATAAAAGCCAATTGGGTCGTATTTGAGTCTTCAGAACGCATGCGGTAGTAACATATCTGCTTTGAGTTTTTGATATAATATCATTGTTCAGAACCCATAAATAATAAAATTCAAATTAGAATTGTTATTCGATAAAGCAAAGAAAAAATTAATTGCATAGTTTATTAATTCCAATAATGTGTTGAACCGTTGATTGTTTAGTACGCGATGGCGCGAAAACAAATCTGGGAATGAGTCAGCCAATGTAACGGAAAATTCGTGTTGGTGTTTTTTTACGCGACAAGTTTAAATTTCCAAAATAGAAATAGAAGTAGGTATGAGTAATGAAACTAAAAAAAAATCCGGTTGAAAAAAAAGAAAAGCTTAACTTCAGGTCTTCACTGTTCACTTGAGTGAAGTATCCTTTAGTTATAAATATTTCGATGCAGGAAGCGCCGGCGTCAATATTCCTATTAACTAATCGTACTTTAATAAAACATTGCACAGAATAAATTAGTGTTCGGTATGAAAACATCAATTGATTCGAGCGTGCGAGGAGCACGTCCGCTAGAACGAGACGGGTATATGTCATGCGCTCCGTCCCCGCGGTAAGGACGGTCGTTGGCCTCGCGGACGGCCCCGAGTGAACTCCGAATATTGTGTGCGTTTATTTATTGTGAACCGTAGATCCGATCGAATAATAATCTGTCTTCCGTGATTTAATTGTGATGGTGCATCGTCTCGCCTACGTGAGGTTAGTTACAGTGTGACCCTTAGTGCAAAGTCGTCAAAGTGTAAAGTGGAATAAGTTTGGAGTAGATATGAGGTAAAAGGTGCTTGACATTGAAATATCAGCGGCCATCAAAATTTTGCAGTTGCGCGTTTTTTTTTTTGCATTAATGTTTGCTGAATAAGTAATAGACATCCTAACTTTAGTCTTATAAATAATGGATATACTTTAAGTATAATATTTTAGTCTGCAAAGTATTTACTCGTTAATATAGTTTTTTTATTAATCTACTGTAAAAGCACGACATTTTAAAAAAATGCAAAATTATGCTAAAATTTGTTGTTTGCGGTGCCGTATGTTGATTGTCATCATCATATTATTGTGGTTTCCATGTTTTAATACTGTTGTCAATTAAATTTACTCTGTAGGCTACTTGTTTAAATTAATTATTATTTTTGGTACTTAATGTTAATGAAGGAATATTAAAATAATATGTTTACATGGTTATGGAATATTTAGACTCTGGAGTTACTCGATAAGCTACTTTTACTGTTACAGCTTACACTTTTTACCTATCAAAATAGGAGAAGTAAATCCATAGTATGAATGTGGAAGTGCTTTTCGGTCCTTTGACCTTTTTAGCTTTGGTATGCACTATTGACTATGCACAATTGCACATACATACTTTGATGAAGGAGAAAGGACATAGGCTAGTTTTCATTGCAAAATGGTCACCACAGTAAAGGCTAAAAGATAGTTCTTTTTGTGTAGTCTCCGCGGGATGAATTTATGTGAAGCAGTCTAGTGGTTATATATAAATAAAGTAATGATAGGGTGTAAACAGTGTGATCGGTCGAGTATCGCGATAGGGCCGTGGTCACGTACCGACAGTAGTGTTTACGAACTTTATCAATAACACCGCGACTGCGGAGACACAGGGCGAGCTAGGCTATAGCTATATTAGTACGTAAGTCCGAATGGGTGTAAAATGTAAATGTACGCGAGTCGTGACTCGTGACAGCGCGGGCGCCGATGCTGAGTGATGACGTTCAGTTCGGTCGATTTCAGGGATTTCTTTGAGCTTAATATATACGACGGGATATTTTCGTGTAAAGATAGGCAGGATTACATAATGAAACAAACGTAACATGTTTAAAAGTAACAAAAATATACGGTAAACTTTACTGCCAACCGCTTGTTGCATTATATATATATTTATATATATATATATATATATATTAATAAGTAATTACTAAGCCACAGTTTTTTATGTTTACAACTCTTTTAGAATATTATATTTTATGTCAAAGACAGAAAAATACATCTCTGAACAGCTACAGTGTGTTGCCGCCTATGCCCCAAGAGGCCCAGATTTCAATAATTAAAAATTAGTTTTATAGATTTATCACATCGAGACAAATGTATTTTATAGTCTCGTATATTATATCAGTCGTTATGTTAACAACCTCCGTAGCGGGTTCAAGTTCGGACGAACGACAATGAACTTGGCCGTGACTCATGCATACCACAGTCATCAGTATTACGAAACCTGAATGCAGAACTGCAAATGTGATTTATAGAACTAGATTTTGATGTTCTACGATCAGAGACTCAGATTACGAGAAAATTTTAAGAAAATTCTCGGGATTTGCTCAAAAATGGTATTAAAAATAATTTAGGTAATTAGGTATTTTTTGGCCTTTGTTTTATATTACATTAACAAAAGTTAATTTACGTTCTTGCATTTCAGAATTTTCTCAAATTGTACCTATTATTTATAAATATTTTAAGCAAAACACTTACTTTTAAATGTTTCTTTTATGTTGCACTTTGATTTATTTGTATATGACTGATTTAAATTATGAAAATACTTATCAAAATATTTAATTCTACTTTCTTCTTCTCACATCGTTCTTTTTCCAAATTCCATTTTTGTTTATTTAATTTATTTATAACCACGTCACTTTTCACGCATCACCGTTTCATTCACGAAAGTATTTCGGTCCTGATAAAGTCCAATTGTGTTCATTAATTTGTACGTGAGTGTTGCTGGTCATGCACCTCTGCCCTGAGAGGCCCTGGTTTTCATTAACCAGCTATTTGACTTTCATTATTGTTGGCAGGTTGCGCAGGTTCATAAAATTAATTCAATTCATTTATAAAATTCGTTGTTTAAAAAATGATAAAGTCATTATGACGAAGTGTTGTGCAAGAATTTGACATTTAGCGGGATCGAATGAGGAAATTCTGAAGAACGTGACTTTATTCAGGGTCAGGGCATGGGTTAATTTTGACGGCAAATTAAGAAAAAATATAGGTCTACCCTAGGTCTACCAGAATCTGATGGCAGATTTTGACAGCAGATTCTCAAAAAATATCCTTGATCATTGGATTTCATATATTATTTGCATATTTCACACACAGATTCAGCCGCTATAAGGAAAAAGAAAGATCAAAATATTTTATTCCAATCGCCCCGATATTGCTAGAGTCATAGAGTCAATTTACTTTCTCACTTTTTGCCATCAGATTCTGGTAGACCCAAACCTATAATATGATTTGATATAGCGCATCGCAAGCGCTATTGCACTTATAGACCTGGATCCCTAAAAGGATAAGACATAATTTACTTTCTGATGGATGAAACCATAGGTTCTTGGTAGTGCCTCATGTACTTAGAATACCTGCGAATTTGTATAGCTCTAAGTCTGACACCTGGTCAGGTACCAGGTACCAAAGTGGACAAAAAATGAGTCTTACTTTACTTATTTTCTGATGTCTAATATTTATATATAATTTGTAAATTATTGTTCTGAACTAGTATCATGTAGTGTAAGACACGTCTTTTCAATGACCAAAACTATTATCAGACGTTTTAAAAATAATAAAATAAAATAATACTGCATAGTATAATAACAAAGATGGATAATTTTCCCCTCTTTCCTTACCCAAAGTGTAAAAACGGGACCCGATATCAAAGACATTTCAGTCTGTCTCTCTGTCTGTCCATATCCAGACTGTACCTCCCCTTTGTAACATGTAGTGAATATTATTAAAGTATGGATACAATTGAGCATTTTTTGGTCATATACCTAGTCAAGTGCCTACCTGTTAGACCCAGATCCCAGAGCGATAACACATATTATGACATATTACAATATGGATGAAACCTTAGGTTCTCAGTAGTTCCTTATGCATTTAGAATACCTTCTAATTTGTGAAGCTCTATATGAAGCTATACTCACTCTCACTCACTCACTCACTCATAATGTGTAAAAATATCTGTCTGTCTGTCTGTCTGTAAGCTCTTCACGCACGAACCGCTTAACCAATTTTGCTGAAATTTGGTACGGATATACTTTACTTCTTAGGAAATATGATACTTTCTATCCCGGAATTTTGCGAAACGAAGTTGCGGGTGTTATCTCTTAATTAATAAATATTTAAGTTTTATATAAAAGTAATTCTATTTGGAGCTATTTCGTTTTATAAGGCATTTTATTTTATTTTATTTTTTGTAGAAAAGATATCAGATAAAAGAATATATTTTACCGCCGGGCCGGGCCGGTCTCTCATAGTAATCAAGCAATGGAACAGCAAAAAATGGAAAGTGCGTAAGGGACAAAATGGTTTTTGCCGCGTAATTTAAAAACTATAAATACATTTCATATTATAAACAATGGGCAAATTAAAGTGTATGCTTGAACCAATTTAAGTAAAAATTTTGGAAGCTTAAATCACTCTCCTCTGTTCACAAAATAGGAATCCCTTTTTTACAGAGGTCTTTTTGATTGATTATTCTGTGTTATAAAAGTTGACCAATCGTGTTATGCTATGGGCAATTCAAAGACAAAGACATGATGAATACTGACAATGAACTTTAATTTCTCAGCTTTAGTCATTGCTGAGAAAAATCGATATCGCTACAGCCCACAGCCAAATTATCAAGGCGTCGCCTTAATCTAAAAACTTATAAGTATAATTTAACCCCAGGGCTCAAAGTATATCTGTACCAAATTTCAGCAAAATTAACCGATTTTGCTGAAATTTGGTACGTGCGGTTTGGGCGTGAAGAGATTACAGACAGACATTTTTACACATTATGAGTGAGTGAGTGAGAGTGAGTATAGCTCGCATGTAGAGCTTCAGAAATTCGAAGGTATTCTAAGTACATAAGGAACTACTAAGAACCTAAGGTTTCATCCATATTGTGATATGTCATATTTGTTATCGCTCTGGGATCTGGGTCTAACAGGTAGGCACTTGACTAGGTATATGACCAAAAAATACTCAATTGTATCCATACTTTAATAATATTCACTACATGTTACAAAGGGGAGGTACAGTCTGGATATGGACAGACAGACAGACGGACAAACTGAAATATCTTTGTTATCGGGTCCCGTTTTTACCCTTTGGGTAAGGTAAGTGGAAAGAGGGGAAAATTATCCATCTTTGTAATTATACTATGCAGTATGCTGACACGGACAAAGTTGCGGGCAACAGCTAGTAGAAAATAAATTCTTGCAATATCGTTTTGTTTTCTAAGGTGTTATATTAATTTATGAAATAAAAATTAACGCCTTTCAAAAAAATATAGCAACAAAGTTATTTTCAAAACGTCTGATAATAATTTTGGTCATTGAAAAGTGTCTTACACTACATGATACTAGTTCAGAACAATAATCTACAAATTATATATAAATATTAGCCATCAGAAAATAAGTAAAGTGAGACCAATTTTTTGTCCACTTTGGCATCTGGTACCTGACCAGGTGTCAGACTTAGAGCTACACAAATTCGCAGGTATTCTAAATACACGAGGCACTACCAAGAACCTATGGTTTCATCCATCAGAATGTAAATTATGTCTTATCCTTTTGGGATCCAGGTCTATTAGGGATGTGTTTTGTCAAATGACAAATCCTTTTTTTAAATTTTAGCTCCACAGTCGAAATTATTGAGGACAACCAACTAAGGTTCTGTTTAAAAAAGATAGAAGTAATATTTTGTGTTAATGATGGATAGTATCTTAATACCTATTCTTTCAAAAGGAATACATAATATAGTACCTCGGAATACCTAGCAAGGTATTTCAAAATGTTATCAATGTTGATTAGATCCACCAGAACATTCCTCAGCGTCATAAGTCTAGATTCTAGAAGTTTCTGTAATATATTCCTCGGACGTAGGTGACTGTTGAGGCGGCCATGACACTGAGTGACATCATTCGTGCTGTGATTCCATTTCACTCAAGGTCAATGCTGGCATGCTCTGGAAACATCTAGAATTCGTGAGTATCCAGTATTACTATTAGAATTTAGATTCATGCCAAGGTTATAAGATTGACATGCAACCATGCATCTAATTTCATCAATGCTTTTCTTCTGAAAATTTCTTTTTCTTGTGTAAAAATATTATTTTTCATGGTATGTCGTATGAAGCTGTTCAGAGTTTTGACTACGCTATAATATAATAGGATTATTATAGTTAGCTTATAGCATAATAAATATCGCGTATGAAAAATTAGGTTGTGTCAATAATATAAAGTGCAGTAGTGTTTCCGTATGGTGCGCGATATTATTGTGCAATGAGCTATACTATAAGCTATTATAGTATAGCTCATTGCACAATATACTATAGCGCGTGGTCTGAAAGGATCTTTAACCGCTCTACGCTACCAAAAAGCTCTACGCTGCTGAAAACGTTGCCTGCGGCGCTCACATCAAAGCATATCGGCATAATGTACTACGCTATAAATACGTCCCTATAAAAACATCTTCCAAGGAGCAGCGAAGAAAGCCGACGTCTCCCGAAGGCCGCCGAAGGGATGACAAACTAGAACCCCTAGCCACCACGTTTTCTTTATCGCTTCTTTATAGAATTGCCGATCAAAATGAATGGAATTGACATAAGATGAGTCGAGTGTCAACTTCATACTGTTGGATGCGTATGTCGATTCCATACATTTTGATAGGCGATTCTATCAAGAAGCGATAAAGGAAACATGTTGGTTAGAGGCTCAGTGCTTTCCTTGGAACGCGGAAAACGCCGCACATGTTGAAAATACAGATGGGCATTGACCCCGACTTAGGCCCGAATCAGATGAATCTAGTTATTATCTATTTAGCTCAGATATTTCTAATGGCAACGGAAACGAATAATAAACGAACGCAACGCAAGAAACGAACACAGAAATCCTCAACATTTTGTTTGTGTGCTGTCAAAGTAAAAATAATAAATATAATCGTTTAATATTTTGATGTTCCATAGTGAACATAAAATATATTAAACCAAATCAAAAGAAAAACTGTGTTGATTTTATCCTATAAAACTACGTTGTTTTCCTAACGTTACGTCGAGCTCAAGGTCCTTATTAAGATTTATCTCTATAAGGCTCTTAAAAAAATCATTTTATTCATAAAAACATTAGTTAGTCTTTTTTTGATCGACTTCCAAAAAGGAGGAGGTAATATCGCTGGCCCCGGGCAATAAAGGCGTAATATCAAATCACTATGACCCAATTATTGGTACTTTTCGTGATATTTTGCATCGAAACAGATGTTTTTGATGATGATTTCGCTGTTTGTAGACCGATTTTCAAAATTATCGTGTTGTTGTATAGGATGTAACCTTAATTTTGTATAACAATTACGAAAGTGGTGAGCTGATGATGGGATCTATGAGCAATCGAGGGAAATCCTTGAAATTTATCAAAACACTCATAGTGGTTAAAATGTTGTTTCTAGTAAGTTAAATATATGTTACGAATAAGAGAAATTTCGTACGAAAGTGTCTCTTGGTGCAAAGGCACTGAACAGAACTCCTGAACCTTTAAAGATAAAATTTTGGAAATTGCAGCATCGATTAGATAACTGCAAGCATTTACCACAATTTCGCTTACAGTAACATAATGTGAATAGTTAACATTCGTATTGGGGTTTTACGCATAAAGCCTAATTTTATAGATACTTAACTAAAAAGAGTGAAATAATTATTTTTTAACAAAAAATTTAAACCGACTTCCAAGGTAAAAACAATAGTAATATGAACTAAAAAGTATTAAATAACTCTTACTCTTTAATAGCACGCCTTTTTCAGAATTCGTTTAAATATCAACTATTTCTGTACGTATACTATAGTCTTCATTACTTTGAAGTCGGTACCAGGCCCAAAAGTTTCAGATATTCTGACATTACTGAACTCCCGATTAAATTAGCTGGTACCGACTTCAAAATAATGAAGACTGTAGTATATGTACAGGAATAGTTGATATTTAGCCGAATTCTGAAAAAGGCGTGCTATTAAAGAGTAAAAGTTATTTAATACTTTTTAGTTCATATTACTATTGTTTTTACCTTGGAAGTCGGTTTTAATTTTTGTTAATCAAGTAGATGAGTCAGTTTCTTACTTAACCAAGTAAGAAAGAAATGATAATTATGAAGTTCATAAACATTTCAATCTCTTCTCTCTCTTTACATTAAAACGTTTTTACACAGAAATAAGGGACAGATTTACAACTCACATTTCATAGTCAGTTAAGTCGAAAGCTGACGCAGTTTATTATCTAACGACAAATATGAAGGAGTGAAAAAGATGCCCTTATGGCTTATGATATTTGTAATCCAGTTGAGTTCGTAATTCATTTTAAAGATAATATTTATACTCATATTATAAATGCGAAAGTGTGTAATGTGTCTATCTGTCTGTCTATCATATTACCTCTTCACGCCCAAACCGCTGAACCAATTTTCTGAATTTTGGTATAGAGATATTTTGAGTCCCGGAAAAAGAAATAGGATTCTTCTTATCCCGGAAAAATGGGTTCCCGCGCGATAAATTCAGTCGCGAATATTGCTAGTAGGGTATAAAATTTTCTAAATAAAAAAGGATGTTTCGAATTTTTAAAAGATATTAGATGGGATTCAATAGGAGATCAAATTTTCTATGTCAGGAATACTATTGTAAAAGCTTGTATCAAAGCCTAGGCTTTGCCTAAGTAACTGTTATCATCGAAGTCGAACCTCTTGAAAGCACAATGATCATTGTTTCATATGACTCGAGCCTGTGCCCTTGCCTATATAAGACTTTCTACGATCAATATCAAATGTAGCAAGGCCGGCCAAAATCCCACTTTATCACATGTGCTTTTAATGCATTACTTGAATCATTTGATTTTTTGTACATTTTTTTCCAAAACCTTGATAATACCAATCAAATAAAAAAAAATGCATTGGTACATTTATATTTAAACATCTTGCATGTTTTGAATAGTTTCTTTCCTCTACAAATTACAATTTCATTTTCTTCTTTATCGTAAATCGCGGCACTTGCTTCTGAAACCTATTTTGCATCGAATTGATTAATGATTCTTAAGTTCACTTATAGCTATGCTTATAGTTTATACATTACTATTAGGGAAATCGTTGAAAAGCCTTAAAACTATTATTACGAGCTGATAAACTATTACCAGTGCACGATTTTATGCGCAGATAAAGGTAATAGTTGCCTATAGAATAGGGTGTTTCATACAAGCAGCGCTTAGCGATGGCCGGGTGAAATTCATTTGCCAAGTCGATAATTACATCGAATACGACAAAGATGTACTAACTATAATTGTTTTGGGCATCCGTTAATCTCATTGTCTCAACATAACATTGTGAACTATTTACTTTACGATAATAAGATTTTAGCCCGCACTCTATTAAGACATTTATGACGTTTATGACGTTTTCTGGCACCTGTTTTCCAGATATTATAGTAATAATAAAAATACCTTTGCCTGGTTGCTTAGTACTTATGATAAGAGACTCTTTTCATTAGCGCTTTTGATTGGCTTATATTATGATGATATTCACGACTAACCAATCACTAAAAAGACATACTCCTGTCGAAAAACCTCGTTTAATATTATAATAATAAGTCAAGGATCAAAATATTTTCCCGTTTTCTAATGATATTTCCCGTTCAAACGTTGCGGGGTAGCCGCAAGCCGCAGTAAATATGACGCTTCCTTATGTATTTTCCTGGACCTGACCGAAGTCAATCGTTAACTGGTAAAGGATATTGCTGTCTTCGCGGTCTGCAGAAATACAATGAAGTCCAGTTTCGTTTACATTTCAAGCGGATACTAAATATTCAAACTATTTTTAATAGGGTGCTAGATCCTGACGCAGAGAGACCGAAAGAAATGGGTCGAGGAAAACTAACCGTCTTCCGATTTGTCTCTTGAACCGATTTGTCTCTACGATGGTAAACTAGACGGATGATTACTGGTTAAACTTCTTTAGATTGAGAATTTGACTATTATTATTATAGTAGGGGTGGTCGCGCTCAGTTTAAAAAGTCATTTCATACCGAGCGAAAATCGTTACAATAATAGTATTCCACTAATACATAACAGCTTTGATCGTCAGCCACTTCATAATGGGTGGAATAAAAATTGAGAGCATCTCAAAGTTGTTCTTCTTTCAAACGTCACAATTAACCCGTAAATACTGGTACCACACTGGTACATTATTTTGTTTGTAATTTAGTGTCCATAAAGTGTTTTGATTTATTCCACTGATAACGCGTCTTTGAGCAAAATCATCACTTTATTTACTTTATAATTGAATGTTTTTTCGCACGTGCAATCCGTTAAATGCTGTCAGGAAAAAAGAAAAAAAATATAATTTGTTTTTAAAAGTTGAAAGATAATGGAGTGCCCTTAGTCATCTCGTTATTTTGGAAGCGCTTCGGGGAAAGGAAAACGTGCAGAAGAGTGCGTGGGAGAAAAATCCCAAATTTTAAATTTACTTGAAATTAGATTTTAGTCTTTTACGATACTAGATTTTTTATGAATTTCAGAATTTAAATTCATAAAATAAAACACGTGAAAATACTATCGACCGTAATGACCAACAAAAAAAAATTACTGCTTTATAATTTCATAATATTATGGTATTTTTACTTTGCCAATTTCAAGTTATATTCTGAAGTAGTTAGTTACTATAAAATCATCCTGATAGAAGCACTTCAAGAACTTTATCAAAAGCGATACCACGTTTTTACAATTCCTTCATCAAATCGTTTGAAATAAGGAAATCTGGAATCCGGAAGGAAGACGACAATTTTACCAAAACAATGTTGATTACGTAATTATACTTTGATCTTTGGAAGTATTCGGTCATTTTTCCTCGTTTGATAACTTCACCCCGTACGTTACTCATCAACTCGCATCGAGAGGACCATAAAAACAACCGCGTGACAGTTAAGTTCAAATTTAAAAACAAAACTGATAGGTCATAAGGAAAACGGAAACGTCATGCCGGTCGTTGAACCCCAGCGGCGAGTCAATGTCATAGTGCGACTCGGAGATTCGGCAGGAACGGGGGTTAGTACGGGGTAGCAGGGTGCAGCGCGCAGGGTAACGACCGCGGCGGGGTCGACGCCCGGCGCCACGCGGCCGCGTGACCGAGCCATCCGATTGATTGGAGCGGGATGGCACTACGCCTTAATACCCTCACGACCCAACCACCCCCAAGCCCGATATGGGAAACAGAACTCTGCGCGCCGACGATAGAGCACACTTCCGGCCGGCACAAATGTGGTAGATAATACGTTTACGGGCGGGTGAAAAGTTTACGCACACTGCGGCGTTAAGGGAAGTAGTTTTGCTCAAAATATTGATTTTTCCGCGGGCCTCGGGACCGCGTGGCGGTGTATGTGTGCGCGTGGGTGTGTGCGTGCGCGCGCGTGTGTGCACGTCTATTTTGGGTGTAGCACGTGGCCGTGTTGATGCTTGTTGACATGCGTTATTTTTATGATAGCACTACTGTTGATAACGTTACGTAACGGACTTAGGCTCAGTACGAATTCCGTGTACTCCTTATGTAATACAAGTCTAAGGATTAACAGCTAACACTAATATTTCTTACGTTACTTTACGTTACATACTAAATACTAATCTACTTAGAATATCACGCTGTCTGAATGCTTTATGATTGATAGTCTAATATAATTGTTAATCAAAAAAAATATACTGTAGAGCATAAACTGAAAAGTACTCTACAATTTCTTTAAGAAAACCTCCCGCCCTATCCGAAGACGCTGCATCTGCCTCATTCTCTTTTTTTAAAATATCTATATATCTATGGACGCTTCCCACCACATCAGTCTGGCCCCGTGGCAAGTACCTAAAGTACTTGTACAGGTACACCAGACAACGGAAATAATATATTTGATACTTTTATACTATACATAAATCATAATACATATATTTAAGATTTGTATTATATGATACACATATTTAATACACATCCATGACCCAGGAACTTTTGAAACTTTTTGTTCCGTCGGCGGGATTCGAACCCGTAACCCCCGGAATGAGCTACCGACGCGACGCGCTCACCACTGAGCCACAGATAAAGATAAAATTATCTTTCAGTTAAGTACATAATAAATAATAATAGCTCAACCTTAACAACAATCTTAATTCTTACTAATGTAATTTATTATTTTATCCTAGGTTTGTTTAGTGGGTAAATAATAATAAATAATTGTCAATTTACATTGGTAAAGTTGATTTTGTATAAGAATTTTACAATATAGAGAATGGAATGTATGAAGAGTTCATTTGTTTTAACCCTTTATCTAAACGCATTATCTTCGAATTTGGAACATTAGTTTTTTAATATAATATGATAGAATAACGATATCGCAATTTCTCACGCACACATCTGCGGCCTTACCCTTGATTTTGCCTCAAGGTCTCTACCCTCTAGCTCTGGGACCTCAGACTTACGGACTTCCGCATAAGTCCGTCCCTCTCTAAACTGCGGGCAATGTCGAAATTTGCCGATCGAAGTCCCAGGTCGATGACCGAGGACATAAGTATTTGTAAATAAACAGTGCTATATGCTATATACCGAAGCTAGGTATGTTCTGATTGGGCTACCTGGAAATTGCAAAAATGGCGGACATTTTTATTCCTTTTTCAAATCCCTGGGCTAGTTAATTGAATATAGCCTGCCGACCAGTGACACTGACATTTTGTTGTAGTTTTAGTTATAATTAGTCGTTGTTCTTTGCATTTTGCTCTAATTTGTAAGAAAAATTAATGATCCATCCATACAAGAACAGAAATAAAATAATAGAAAACCCCTTAGGAAAATAATGTAAAATGTTATAATATCTTAAATCGTTTTTTATAGTCTTAAAAACTATTCGCATACAAATTACTATAGCTTAAAAAATAATAAATAAAAATAATAAATATTAGAAATAAAGCATGATCAATCATTAGTCATTACGCTGAAAGATATTTTTTAACCTGGATACCGTTAGACGAAATAGTACATTAGTCATTACGCACCAACAAACATGTGATCTGAGGCTTTCTTATTTACTGCCCGTGGTGCGTATACTACTTTTCTCATCGACGGAGGCGGAAAACGGCAACATCGGTAAGCGCAGCGGGAAGAAGTGAAGTTTTCCGTGAGAAAAATTTATTTTTCGCGACAAACTATCTTAATAATTCTTATGTCCTTTCCCAGAAGTAAAAGTATCTTCATGCCAAACCTTTAAAAAAATATATTTTAGCGGTTGAAGTGGGAAGGGGTAGACAGAGAGACACTTTTAACATAGTTATTTTATAATATTAGTACGGATAAGCGATACATTTATCGTCTCACTGGTCGATCGTATTGGAGAAACGGAGCTTCTGGTAGAGTACTGATTGCTCAAACACTACAGACTATAGAACCTTTTTGCTTTACTCGACATACAGTAATTTGCCATGTTTCAAATAAAAGTCTCTGTGTTTTCCACTGTATTGCTTTATTGCATCCTAAGGGCCTGTTTCACCACTTCCTGATAAGTGCCGAATAGGCTATCCACCACTTAACTTGACAGCTGAAATACATAGTATGTGGGGAATCTATCAAAAGAGCGTTGAATAGCATATTCGGCACTTTATCAGAAAGCGGTGAATCTAGCCCTTAGAATCTATTATTTTTTTTCGATGTCTGACTAGACGCAAATTAAACTCCCAAGAGAGCCGTACATTTGCAAAAAAAAAGTTTCGAACATAAAGTTAAATTTTCGAAAGATTTGAAACTACCCTAAACGTACGAAAACATAATCTATAATAGTCTATACTAGGTATATAGTCTATAACGATAAGAGTTTAAATAATAAAAATTTAAAAGTTAAGGATCGACTGATTATTTTATAATTTACAAGTAATAATATCTAAAACCATTTATTTAATTAAAATATAACTACAACTTGTAAATCTCAATGGCGTAATAAGTCCACAACCCTCAGGGAATCAAGTGATCAAAACAAAACCTAATCGAAATCATGAGAGCTAGGAACGGGGAGGCGCCGACCTACCCCCCAGGACCTAGGGCAACACTGCATCGATGCACCTATCTAGATTCCAGACTACATCTAGGTAGACTATATCTAGACATCAGTCTGCCCGCGCACGCTCGCCGCCGCACGCACACAGACGTAGCCAATGAGTTTGTTTACATTTATTTTTGATGAAAATTTTAAATTATTGATGAGTTTTCACAGGTTAATATTGTTATTTATATTGTACAATATTGTATAATTTGGAGGTTTTATGCTGACGAATAATTAATATGTTTAAAATTTTTTACATAAAATAATATAATTATTTCGATGTTAACATAATATTATGTCAGATTCTTTTTCTTACTAATACTTAAATTATTATCTAAGGCCCGTCGTCAAGATTAAATCAGCCATATATTTTTTAGATCTTTTATTATGAAAAATAGTTGACAATATTATAATATTTTTAAACAGTATGATAATATTATTAACAAACTTCTAATCGCTTTGTTTTACCCTACTACGGTTCTGCGGTGTTGTCGTTGCAATCGCAATGTTGTCATTTGGTTAACGTTTTGACCTCAGTCAATCAAAAACTCTAGTGAACAGACTTCTCGTCATATATCTCAGAAACGGGGCTTTAGCCTACACCACATTAGCTATTTTCTTTTTCTTTTAAAACAGTTTTAAAGAAAAAACGCCAACATCTCAGTTGCATCATATTAGCTATAGCCAATTCATGGAGCACGTAGGTGTGGGTAAATCGATGCACATTGGCACTGCGTTCGGGACCTACCCCAACGAATCCGAGCGTTGCACCCATCTAGACTTGTGTGAGAGCTAGCCCTGTGTGAGACCTAACGAGACCTAGCTTGTGTGCGCTCAATTATTGGACGGGGATGTTTGTACTGATAGGTTTTATATGTTTTTCGTAGAGCGTCTCCTGTTGAAATGAAGTTAAAATATATTATTATGTAGTGCTAGGTACACAGAACGCTAGGTACTTTATGTCTTAGTTCTTAGTAGTTTTGATTAATTAGCAGAGGTTTCTTTTGTTTTATAGACCATTTTCAAAAATATTTTTGGTTTCGGCAGACCGCCTGCAAGCATTTCAACCAATTTTAAACAATTTTAGTTCATCACTTCAGAAACCACATTAATTTTTATGCAGCTCCGCTTACAATTGTGAACCCCCCATTTTCAGACACCAAACGTGGTCTACGTTCAGTGTCTGAAAATGACATCCCATTACGTCTCCCGTGGACCCCTTGGGGTCCACCTGGGTGGTCCAGGAATTACTTAATAAGACAATAGTATTAGTGCAATTCGCATACCTAACAATATCATAATGTATTATGAACTTAAATAATAAATCGAACAGAAGCCCTACTTTTTGCAGAAACTATCCTTTATCCTTTCCTGGAACTCAAGTCAAAGAAAAATCATTATAACCATACCACCATACCATTTGAGAGCGTCCTTGATGCTGGTCAAATAACGCGCAAGTCATTTTTAAATAACATAACAATTACTCAATGTCAGGAGACAGATTGTAATATTAATTATGGAAAAAAAAACCATACCAATCAAATCTATTTCGGCGCGGCGGCTTTACAGTAAACAGATTAAACTTACAGATACTTTTTTTCCTATAAATAATAACTGAAGACGTGAGTGGAAGAAACAGATAAATAATAGTTAAGAGATTAAGGTTTAAACCATTGATTCCCAAAGTGGTCCAGGTGGACCCCATGGGGTCTACGGGAGCCCGATAGGGGTCTACCCTTGCGTGGAAAAAAAATGGGGGTCCACGAGTCGTTAACGGGGGTCTATGAAAATTAGGTGACCCGATTTGACTTCTCCTATGAATATAGGCAGACAATATTATATTAATAGCAGATTAAACATTACGGAGTGAGGAGATGTAAAAATAAGTGAAAGTGTGGTAATTTTTGGGTTAAATAGCTACAAAACAAGAAAATATTTGCGTTTACTTTTTACCACTCCGAAATAAAGGTTATTGGTTCCTTGCACTGTGACTTGCGAGTCAAACTTAGAATACAAAGGTCCAACTGTTGGACCAACTGTTTTTAGACCTGTCTTGAACTTGGTGTAGCTGTGGGGTCCACCGGATCTAGCAAAATGTTAAAAAAAATTTGGGAACCTCTGGTTTAAACTAAAGACATACAATGTTTTTCCCATAAATATAACTAAAGACGTGAATGGAAAAACCGCGTAGCTAACATTTTATAACAGACAATTACTTATTTCTTCCCTTATAATTTTAACTAACCTTGTAACTTCATTTCATCATTTTTCCGGCCCTAACACTAATATTTCTTACGTTAATAGAGGCTCTATTTATGCAAAAAAACCCAAATTTTTAACTGCTACTTACCTGGTTCTTCCGCGAACTCTACACCAGATTTGGTGACGGTGGCGGTGATGGAATGGTGGCAGAGGCCTCTTGTTTACTTTTGTATTAGGTAAACAAAAATCGAACTGAGAACACTATTTTACGCGGACGAAGACGCTAATAATAGCTAGTGTAAATCTGTGCCGGCTTGATAGGATAAGTACTATGGCGTCGCAGAAAACTGGTGCATAAGTGCAAAAAAATACAAGTGCGAATCGGGCTCACGCACTAAGATATGTATTTTTGGTCAGTACTCAAGATGCATCTCGGTCTCAAGACACGGTTCAGGATCTGTGATTGGTTGGCTGTCAAAATTTGGTCCAATCACAGAGCCGAACCGCGTCTTGAGATCGGGTCGCATCTTAAGTACTGACCAAAAATACGGGCAAGTGTCCCGTGTCGCCATAAAGCAAAAGCAAGAAAAAATCGTGTTTGGGTAAGGTTAGTTACTTGAGCTTGGGTACGGAACCCTAAAAATAGTATAGGGGCTAACGGAGGCCAAAGATTGATTACACCTTGAACACTGCAAGAACGCAACTTCAGAGGACATACAGCACTGGTGTTTGGAAAATTCTGGACTAGAAAGTGTCCATAGAAGTCAATAGTCGTCTGCCATCAGGCGATCTGCAAGCTTAATGTGGTCCATAGATTATTATTATCCTGGTTTCTACGAAAAGCGGAAAATAAATTTAAAATATGTCTAGAATTCAATAAAAGTATTTTTAACAATGTATTTTTACGCACCGAATATATTTTATATTAAATTTTATAATCGTCATAGTTTTGTTATTCGTAGGTCATAAAATTAAATATATATATATATATATATATAACACGGTCACGCGCCATCTAGCGGGGAATAGCGGTATGCCGCTTCCAATTTTTTCTCACAGATGTCTCTAGCTTGTATTCTTTTTTAACATGACTGATAAAAATGTATCTAAGTATTTATTAATTAAATAATTGCAATCATTATATAGATTATAAAATATATTGTTATGCTCATCTTGATCAATTTTACTTAGTTCTGTTTTAGTTTCATTTGTATGAACAGCGATACGGCAAGCTGTGTTCTCATGGTAGAGCCAAACTCTAATAAATTAGAACCTGCTATAATTATTATAATTCGGTAAAAAAACATTTAATAAATAAATAAAAAAGCCAGTATGTATCGGTTTTCGTAAAAATATAATTATCATTCTTATGAATGGATAAAACAACAAAATTGGAGACAGTATAATACGCAGTAACCTAATTTGAAGAATAATACGATAGCGAACAGTTTCAAAAGTGCCAAGGTCTTCTTAATACTGACACGATTCCATTCTTAAACCCAAATAATTAATCTCTACTTAAAGTTGAGAGGTTCTCAATTTCGTGCTAATAATTTTGCATAGAGATAAAGCATGATAGTAGAATTATGATTTTAATAGTCACTTAATCCTGTAAGTCTGGGTAGGGGGTAGCATTCGAGGAAATTAAGAGAAAGGATTAAGGGTGAAGCCAAACTAGCGTAATTTGTGAGTTGTGAGTCGCAGAATTTCGGTCACGTAAATATCTTTTCATACAAATCATGACTCACAAAATTACACTCGTGTGAATCAAACAGGACTTTTCTATGAAACCGAATGCTGCAGAATTTCTGTAAGGGTGAAGCCAAACGAGCGTAATTTGTGAGTTGTGACTTGTGAGTCGCAGAATTTCGGTCTTTTCATACAAATCATACTCGCAAAATTACGCTCGTGTGAATCAAACAGGACTTTTGTATGAAAATTTCTGCCGGCAGAAATTCTGCGACTCACAACTCACAAATTACGCTCGTTTGGCTTCAACCATTAGGGTTAATTTATCAACGGTATCTAATATCTATTTATTTATTTAACGTCCTACATAAATAATGATTAAAAAGAAACCTTTCTCTAAGTAAAGATAAAAGATAGGCTCTGTCACGTGGGCTAGGCATAAAGATAAAGAAGAGTTAACTTGATATTAGCGGGCCTATAGACTATCAATTTTATTGTGCAATGTTATTGACCGTCTAGGGTAAATATTGAACGCGCCCGCCTTTTAATCTTATTGTCAAATAAATTGTTCAATAATCGTCTAGGAGCTCACTTAGAGAAATCTTTGTTGTTAGTGTTGATGATGATTTCCAACAATACAGAAGACAGTTTTCCACAATGGATCTATTTTCCAGTCTATTTCGAACACAATGCGTTATTCAAACCCCATACATCGCCGATTTATGTCGCCGCTAAAACTGACACTTCTATGAAATCCTGCCCTAGAACACGGACAGCGGGATGACTAATTATTTTCGGGCAAAACGCCAGGGAAATGAGGGCGGGTGGTTTGCACGAAATCATAAAGGTTTAGTCCTAATGTTAGGTATAAAAGGTTTTTTTTTTTTTATTACAAGACAGATAAGGTACACTGTTTTTTCCCTCTCATTCGTGATTCCTATTTTAATCGATTTCAGATACATACAAAAAAATTAGTTAGTGCTTATTTTAGCATTACTAATCCTGTACATCTTTTTGAAGAAAAATATTTTTAGAGGCGTCGCATACTGTTTTGAAATTGGTAACAACTGTTGAATTCCCGGAAGATGACCTGATCGGAAATTAGTAAGACGTAGATTGATTGAGATTTAGCGGCAAAAATGTTTTTTGAAGTGAAAACTTCTTTAACGGCGTTGAGTATTTTTGTGGGATGGGTAAAAACTGTGAAACTCGCGTCAGATTTTCGTGCTGATCGAAAAACCTTGGAAAAACCGTAAGACGGTTGGAGAGTAGTGTTTTGTGTCGAACTCGAACTCGAACTCGAACTTGAATTGGTTTCGATTAATTTAAAACACACAACGTTAATAATCAAGTTTTCACTTCTGCCGGCACTCCCGGAGTGTAACCCGTCTTTTTTTTTATTAAATAAGGGGGCAAACGAGCAAACGGGTCACCTGATGAAAAGCAACTTCCGTCGCCCATGGACACTCGTAGCATCAGAAGAGCTGCAGGTGCGTTGCCGGCCTTTTAAGAGGGAATAGGGTAATAGGGGAGGGTAGGGATGGGAAGGGAAGGGAATAGGGAAGGGAAGGGAATAGGGAAGGGAAGGGAATAAGGTAGGGGATTGGGCCTCCGGTAAACTCACTCACTCTGCGAAACACAGCGCAATCGCTGTTTCACGCCGGTTTTCTGTGGGAACGTGGTATTTATCCGGTCGAGCCGGCCCATTCGTGCCGAAGCATGGGTCCCACTGCTTCCTGCTTCGTTCCCACTTCTGCCAGCGCTCCTTACTTTTTTCTACCTAATACCCGTTTACAACTTATTCCAAAATTTTTGTTTATAGTTTTGCGATCAAAATATTCTTCTGTGTCATCGCTAGCGGATTCTTTTCCTCTCCGCACGTTCACCTTCGATGAGTTGTCCGTGTCGGTTCGCGATGTGCAAGGTCTGCTATAGTGCGAGGTCAATAATGTAACGCTTAACGTGTATTTTAGTGCCGTTATATTGCTCTTAAATATTTATAACGCCATATTTGATAGTAAAACGATAAATTATTTTATCAAAAGTCACGTTTGAAGTCAAATGATTCTAATATCCTATCCAAAACTTCGTGTTCTGTACTAAAAACACGTATTTTGACTCAATATTTTAAAGTGCAAACGCTACACTAACTTTTAGATCCGTCGAGCGCAAACTTTGTCGATATTGTACCAACAGACAATTCAAAGGCACACGACTGACCTATGTACCTTGGTAGGGTTATGTCATACTCAGCCGACAGATCACGACTAACATTGATAACCCTACCAAATAGCGTAGGTCCATCTTTAAAATGGTTTCTCTGATGTTAAAAATAAGGTGACAGTGTTGTACACCTTTTCTCGAATTATCTGTCGGGATGTGGCAAGTGGCGATACATCAAGATAACCTAATTCGTATGGGAAATGGTTGCGTACATCTGTACGGCAAATATTGCACAACACCTGACAAAAATGATAAGCATTCCTTAAAGGCTTAAAGCTGTTTTTGGGTCCAAAAATGGGCTCGCTATTAAATTAACGTGTAGTTAGAAAACCGGCATAAAATAACGTTTTTACTGAAATATATAATATATTCATAGCGCTTTAATTCTAATCAATACATTAACCAATCAACAACGCTGTTTAATGAATAAACCCCTGTAAAAACCCTCTGAAACTGGGCCTTTTCTTGGGAAATCCTTAATATATAAATACATTCTCTGTCTTGGAAAAAAATTAAAACTATAACAATAGGGAAATAATCATACTTAAGAAAAATTCAGAGAGTTTTAAGCGGAAAATGCTGGCTGTAGTCGACGAGCCGACGGCCGATTGATCGTGACTCAGGTCAAGGGACCGCTGACTCGGCAGAATTACGTTAATTACAATCTTCGCATCAACGATTATTGAGATATTATACACTTTTGCAAGATTATATTACTATAATAACTAAGTATACTACATAGTATGATCATCTCTTCCTACTGTTTTGTTAAGGGTTTAAATGTTTAAAATTACGCAACGCATTTTGATGCGGTTTTTGAAATTGATAAAGTAATTCAAGAGGAATGTTTGACCTTGAGAAAATTGAGAACTATTGGTCTTCACTCTTCAGTAATAGTTTCTGCGTTCATTGAAAAAATATATATATGTGGAATGGGATTTAAAGGGCTTGCTGGGTGACATGTAATTTTTTATGCCTTTCCTATCTCAGATTTAATAAAAATGATGGCTTTTACAGTCGCGTACTTTTTATACTATATTTTTTGTTACAAACATCGTCACTGAAAGTAACAAAGGCGTTTTAATAAGGTTTGGTTAATAACTTATCCTTCCTTACTTTCCTACCTCAATTTCTAAAATAGAAAAGCCACGGTTGTATTGCAGATACGGAAAACCCAAATATAGCGATACATTATCATTAGATCATAATATTTAAACAATGAAAACAATTCTATTGTTACCGAAAATTTCCGTTGTTTGAGCAAAGCGAACTAGAGCGGCTGTGATACTTTCTACAAACACCTGCTTTGCATTTTAAACGTTATCACGATGGATATAAAAATGTTTTTCGCTTGTTAGTTGATACGTATTGAGGGTATTTGGGTTCATAGTGGGTTCTAGGACGCGCTGTCGCAACAAAAAGTTCGCCTGGTTATCGTCATACATGATAACACTCGCCCAATTTCACCGCGTATCAGTGTGGAGATTACCTACATTATACTAATCAGTCTTGAAAATATTGGTATTAATAGGGTATTCTTTTAAAGTAGATATTTACCCATAACTACTTGTAGTAATATGTATTCTGTGCCATAATCTTTGTCGGTCAAGCGACTTTTCTAACGCATTAGAAATGAACGAAAAATAAAGATACGTCAGCTGGTTTTATAAAAAACAAGAATTGTTGTGCACATAATAATTTTACGCGGCTTCACAAGAGGTGCTGCTGCTTCTCAGACAACACAATTTTAAATGCACAACGCAATGAAATTCTATTTTGCCATACAGTATATCTACATTTTCATCAAAGTTAAAGTACAAGTTATTATATGAAAGGTCAATTTTTTTCAATAATCTACAATTTTTTTGAAATGAAATACAGATTATAATAATACCTAATTGTTAGTTTATTTAAATAACTTGCGCAACTTTGTTGCGTTAAAATTCATTTAACGCGCAGGAGCCGTAAATTTTTCCGAGATAAAAAGTATACATTGTCCTTTCCTGAGACTCAAAAAATCTCCATACCAAATTTTAGCCAAATCAGCTCTGCGGTTTGGACGTTAAGAGGTAACAGACAGACAGACAGATACACTTTCGCATTTATATAATAGTAACTAGATGACGCCCGCAACTCCGTTGCGCCAAAACTCGTTTATCGCGCGGGAACAGTACATTTTTCCGGGACAAAAAGTATCCTATGTCCTTTCCTGAGGCTCAAAGAATCTGCATGCCAAATTTTAGCCAAATAGGCTTAGCGATTTGCGGCGTTAAGGGGTAACAGACAGACAGACAGACACAATTTCGCATTTATATTTTAAATATATTAGTAATTATTGATTAAACGTTTATTTTATTTACTTATTACTAAGAATATATATTTTTTACCTGTCGTCATAGAATATCAAAATCTCTTCATCCCAATTGGCGTACCGTGATAGGAATTCGAGTAACGACGTCCGTGACTAGCGTTAACGATGGAAAGCGAAAGTGGCGGTTACAAGATGAGTGGGTGTGAGCTAACTGACGTAGGATGATCTATAGATCGTTAGATCACTCTATACTGTAAAGACCGAGAGTCGAGAGATCGTTTTAGTAGGTAGTTAATATTTTAGACCGCACTAATTGAGATTACATAATATTATCTTCGAATCTTTAAGATCACGCAGCTTATAAATTATTTAAGGTAAGCTGTCTTTTTGTGTCTTTACAAAGACAAGATTGTATCTAGAACTATTATATGTGAAAATATTTTTATTATTATACTATTTATCTAAAGGTAAAAATAGATTCTTATTTGAGTGTCTAGCTAAAAATCGAAAACGGCTAATTTCAGGTTTAAAAAAATCGACTCCTGTATTTTTGAAAAATTGCGGGGAAAATATTATATTCATAACAAAACAACTATTAATATTTAGACGCAATTGTCGGAATATTTTTTTTTTTCAAGTGTCTATTTATCCTTTTTTCTCTATATTACCAGAAGCATAAAAGTGATATAAATATAACAAACAACATTCTGCACTTACAACAAACTCTTCGACTACAAACCATCATACACTATAAATAAGCCAATAAAATAGAGCTGCAGTAATCTTTATTATGAAGAAAATACAAAGTATTAGCAATTTTGTTTTCCAATCGTCATTATACTCGACCACTGGGTTATACAATTATTAGGAGTTACTTCTATACTATACTATTATACGAATTATATACAACTAACAACGTGTTGCCTTTATCATATACTTTCTTAAGGAAACTGTACGTTTTTCCGCGTGAAATTCTCGTTGTTTCCCCTTGAATCACTAATAATTTAAAAAAAAAAACCGCTTCAAAATATCTTATGTACTTTTAGAGTATAAGTACTTGTAAGAATTATTTATACATAGACAGACAGCAGGAAACGACTTTGTTTTTTACTATTTAGTGAGTAGTAATGCACTGATGATGCTGATGATAACTAGAAGCACAAAAGATGGCGCAACTACCAATATACCGCTAATAAAAGTGAATAACTTTTACTCCTGACAGCCCTAGTCATAGAAATAGTTGTATGTGTGCGTGCCTGCACTTGTGTTCTGCAATAAATAGTTTATATCCTTCTCTTTCCTTCTCGACATTTCACTGATAGCTGTGGCCTTGTCTAGTCGCATCTAATGCTAGCATTAGTCTGTTTACATTAGACCAGCGACTCGCAAGTAAAACAAAACTTATTCGGTTACAGCTAGTCGGTAAATAAGACTAGAATAATAAAGCGCATATTTATGTTTGTAAAGTTACGTACGCAACAACAATTTTGGGTGGTTTTTCATATAAAAGCATTAAAATTGCAATTTTCTAAGAAAACGGAATATAAACGATAATATTATATTTTTTTGGAAATAGAATAAGAGTTATAAAAAGACAATTTTAGTACTGTATATTTGCCTATCGAAATGTACTCTATCCGCATGTAGTATGTAGGTTACAGAATGTTTAGATTAGGAAATTCGTATCTCTTGTATAAACAGGTGGCGGTATGTTTATGTATGGCGCAATTTCAGAATATTTCATGGTTTTTCGGAAGTATTTTAATAGATGATTGACTAATGCTAGTTGGTAGTTAACGGGTTAAAATTAAAATTGCTTTAAATTTTTTACTTTTTATTTTCAGGTAAGTCACCTGCTGGCGCGGTTTTTCTATGGTTTTTTATTGTATTTCAAGTATCAATATAAAAAGTAGATAAAACCTCTCAGGTCTAACTAATGTAGAAACAAAATTTCATTAAAATTGGCTGAGCCGTTTTGGAGGAGTTCGCGCACAAACACGAGAATTTTATATATTAGAATTTACTCGACTTGAAGGGAAGTAAAATGCAAATAATAATTTACAAAATAACGAGGAAAACTTGAAGCAAATCGCTGTAAAGGGTTTCGTAGCACCTCTACGCGGCTCGTAGAGCGTGACGTAACCGCTACAAATGCATGTTTTTCTATTGTTTTTTTTTAATAAAAGTCAATTCTCTGAACAGGAAAAGGTTTTAATTACATAATATAAAACAACTGAAGTAATAGATAATAAAAAATAATAATATCTATGGACGCTTCACACCAACGATGTCAATAATTCTATGCTTCACACCACGTCAGTCTGGCCCCGTGCTAAGTACCTGAAGGATTACTGTTATTTGGTATATTTTTTAATAAGTAAAAAAGATCTATGAGAAAATTATACCATAATTTTCTGACAAACGCTGTATATGGCCGTAAAAACATAATGTTCTTTTCATACTTTTAAATTGTTTCTTCGAAATTGCATATTTATATTGCAACTTTGATTTGGCCTACACGTGACTGGCGCGAGTCGACTGGCACAGTAAGCGCGGCCGATGTCCCTGCAGCGAGTGTTGACTGTGGCGGAGTGTTGACCGGTATGTAGGTCGACCCCCGCCGCCTCCCCCGCGCCTCCCTCCACCTCACCCCGCGTCCGCCCCACGCACCGTGCAGTTTTCAACAAGAAAATGTCAAATGCACTTCAGCATAGAAATAGGTTAATAGGGATAGCTTCGCTCGCTCGCATCCTTTCGTTGCAGTTTTGTTCGTTCACCTAAAGTTGTTAGCAGTTAAATATTGACTCAACTAGATTTATGAACATTAGATGTTATCTGTATAAATAAAAATTAATCTTAAATTTTGTTAGTCTAAAACTTCTGAACCGATTTGGCAAATTTTAGTCTAGAAATATTCGTGGATGTCCTAGGAAGGTTTTGGTTAGGAGGGAAGTTACACAAAGATCACCAGGTCAGCTAGTAATAATATATAATAATTTGCGCAGAATAAGCTTGGCTGACGAGAACATCCTAGAGTGACCTAGACCTCAATAATATTTAAATTGTATCGCATATTTCACAAGTTTATTACAGGATGACCGTTCTCTTATATCAAGTGGTCAGTGGGGCAAGTTCGGGCGATTCTAGCAAGTTCACAAAATACAAGTTCGAGACCGTGGCCCGCCATTGCCGCCAAATTCGGCTGTCGCAATGTGGCTTACGTCACTTTAATCAAGATGGCGGCATTTTGAATTTCGAATTGCAGGAAGTCAAACTGTCGATCCCGCTTCGATGAGGCGTGGGTTGCATGGTGAATTTGAGGTTATAAAAATATTATCAACGTAGTGATTATATTCTCTTTGATATTATCCTGCATACTAAAATTTCCTGAAGCTTGCAAGCTAGGCTTCCTGCGATTCAAAAATTCAAAAAGTCACTATTTTGACTCTTAAGCAACTATATTTTATCCCCGATATTGGTGGTATTTTGAAGTAACCCTGCATTGTAACTATTAATATTTTTTAAGCTTTATTACAAATAGTATTATTTATTTTTTACTCATAGAAAATTAACGGGAGTGATGTGTCGCTTATAATATAATGATTAAAAAAATGTTTCACATAGTAATATGATCCATCAAGCCTTAGATCAATATATCTATCATATCCTGACGACTTCATTTAATTACTAGCAGAAGCATTCAGAGAGATTTAATTATTAGTTAACTTTAATCTTTATAACGTTCATTCTTTATTAATAAGACTTATGTATACGTTCAATCAACCTCTTTATAAAATTAAAATTAAGTAATCATGCAAGTCTTTGAGTGCGGTAAGATAGCATTTCGGAACAACAATATCGTTTCTTTGTTTTGTACGAATGGCTATCGGCCTAGATATGACACTGATAGTTTAGGAGATCGCCGACCGCCCGTGACTCCGATAATATACACATTGACATAAAATTTGAAGGATTCCAGCGATAACACGAAATCAAACCCAAAATGAATTTGATACCGTTGAATAATATTTCGAATGCTCCGTGCGAGTTTTTCCACCGATTCTTCTCGCTGGGTTACTAAAGTAGGTATCAGGCAGGACCATTCTTATAAGTATTATTAATTTAATAATTTTTCCATTCAAAAAGAAAATATTTAAATTTTAAAATTTTGGAATTTCTTGACTAGCTGTTCCGACACACGTTGTTGTGTGAAACCCTTAATTTTATTTTTAAATAATTAATTAATTCATATACATATAACCGATTCAAATACATATTTTACCTAAGTTTGTTTTTGTATTAAATAAATTTTACAACGAACAAAAAAAACGAACTCTATTTAACAATAAATAATATAAACAGTATGAATTCTTGTAAAGTACAATATATTAAAAAACTTAAAAACCTTATCTTTTATTCGATTAGAAAGTAAGATTACATAAACAAGCTACTGTGTGCATATGGCTGTATTTTTCCATTTGCGTTGACTTTTGACAAATAACATTTACAGTCCAACAATGATCTTTTGGTGCATGGCAATATTGCTGTTTGTCTTGACCCCATAAAAATGGTTCCAAGTGCTATGTTGGTATCTATATTTTACTTGATAAGCAATTACTGACAAAAAATCAAATAAGTTTACAAAACTTTAACCGAAAAGTAAAAATATTATAATACATATATTGAAAAAAATAACCTAGGTCTCACACGGCATTGTTAATAATCCATTCACACCTCATTAATTTGTATATTTAATAATAATCACTAGGCCACTTTTTATATATACGCCCGTAGTGGAAAAAAAAGGTTAAATACGCCAGTTACAGCACAAAGGTTTCGAGTGAAAGTGTGAAAATGTACCAAGGTCTCGGTGCATTACGCTTTTCACTTCAATTAGAATTTATTTGTTTTTACCATAAACATTGGATGAGGGCCAAAGTTAGAGCATATCTCCTCATTACTGTTACCATACTCACTTTCTAAGCGCACGTTGTGCGTGTCAGGTAAGCGTTCTTTTTGCGGTCAAAAAGAAGTAAAAAGCAGTAGATATGCGGTTTCTTTTATTAGTCTACTAGTGACCGCCCCGGCGCCGCACGGGTATAAAATATATAGCCACTGAAAAAATGATTAAAATCGATAGCCTATGATCCTACACGTGGTCTACTTCTTATCTGTGCCAAATAACATAAAAATTGCTCCAGTAGTTCGCGAGAAGGGTTCTCGCGAACTACTGTTCAAGTAATTTCCCACGTTTTTTCCACATTCTCATATGAGTCTTAGCGTGATAAAATATAGCCTATAGCCTTCCCCAATAAATGGGCTATCTAACACTGAAAAAAAAATTCTAATCGGACCTGTAGTTCCTGAGATTAGCGTGTTCAAGTTAGCTCTTTCAAATAATTTTCCCCGTTTTTTCCACATTTTCCTCTATTTCTTCGCTCCTATTAGTATTAGCGTGATAAAATATAGCCTATAGCCTTCCTCGACGGGCTAACACTGAAAGAATCATTAAAATCCGTTGCGTAGTTTTAAAGATTTAGGGCCTGTTTCACCGCTTCCTGATAAGGCTATCCACCACTTAACTTGACACATAGAGTATGGAGAATCTGTCAAATAAGCCTATCGGACACCTTATCAGGAAGCGGTGAAACAGGCCCTAAAGGGAACCAAGGGGCATGAGGGAAAAAAAACAACTTTGTTTTATAATATGTATTATGTATAGATGCTGTCCCACTGCGGCGCTGCGCTGTTTTTTTTTTTGGGATTGGGAAAATTAAGAAGCTCGCGTCAGGTCTGCCGAAATAACTCTCTCTCTCTCGTATAATCAAATGAATCCTGTTGTTTCCTTTTTTGAATTGAAAAAAATTGCACTTCTCTCGAAGCGCAATTTTTTTTACTTTAAAAAAATCCCGATGGAGGCATATAAATTACTGAACTGAGCTCTTAGTCACAACTCATATTCCATCCATCCATTTCAAGTTTTGATAGCATAAATTATCAAAAATGTATGGGATTTGACATATCGCATCACAAACGCCACAACATAACGCTAAGGGCCTGTTTCACTACTTCCTGATAAATGCCGAATAGGCTATCCACCACTTAACTTGACAGATGAAGTATGGAGAATCTGTCAAAAAAGCTGTGAATAGCCTATTCGGCACTTTATCAGAAAGTGGCGAAACAGGCCCTAAGCGTTTGTAAGTAAGCGTTATAACAAAATCCACTCTTTTATTATCTAACTTTGCTATGGAAACTAGCGAATGCAATATGATGTACGATCAAAAAATTGTTGGCAGTTGACGGACCTATGTCAATTGGTTGGATTATGTCAATTCAAAATTAACTGTGATCTGTCGGATGGGTTTAACGTAAAGTGACCAAATTACGTAGGTCCGTCATCTGCCTATGGATCAACTTCTCTAATAGTACCTACTTTATATTCTGTATACAGTAACTCTATTTCCACGGTATTGGTATTTGCTTCCAAAAGTGTGCGGTCGCCCTAAGTGCCTCAGTGTTGCCACACTTGTGCGCCACGTGTATTTTAGAAATATTTTCAGCCGCTGAAGATGGCTCTTCGAACCTTTGATGTAGGGGCGATTTTCCTTTGGCTACGATAGTCCGAACTAAGAATAGTTTTGGTACAAGTAAGAGGAGATCGTACTTAAGTTGTAATATGGTGTAAATAATATATTATACTAGCTGTCCCGGCAAACGTTGCCTTGCCATAATATAAAGTATTTCGCCCATATTATTTTATTGAAGTGACATATTAAGTATGTTGCCATGGCAACGTCGTTCGCTATCCCGTCGCACAAACAATGGTCGCCGTCAGTCTCAGGTTGTAATAATTAACTATTATTTATTCAACAAATGCACTTATCAATATATAAAGTACCCAGTAGCCGATTCTCAGACCTACTGAATATGCATATAAAATTTGGTAAAAATCAGTAAAGCCGTTTCGGAGGAGTTCGTGGACTAACATTGTGACACGAGAATTTTTAACCGACTTCCAAAAACGAGGAGGTTATATGTTCGGCTGTGGATTTTTTTTTTTTTTTTGTATGTTCAACGATTACTCCGCCGTTTGTGAACCGATTTTCGAAATTTTTGTTTTGTTGTATTAGGTTTCACTCCAATTTGGTACCATGTTCACAAAAGTGGTGACCTGATGATGGGATCCAGGAGTAATCGAGGGAACTCCTGGAAATTTATATGGAAACATATGGTGATTTTGGTTTTATGTGAAGTGTACTAAGAATATGCTACCAAAAAGTCAAATATTGGGTCAAGGTATACCATGGTTTCGAAGATGCTGAGAGAACTCCTGACTCTTTATAGATACACGTTTGGGAGTTTCGGCGTTGTTTTAAGAACAGAAAGCATATGCTACCATGCAATTCAAATTCATCATCATCATCATCGTCATCATCATCATTACCACGTCGTGTTAAGGTCACCAATGTCTCATGGCACAAAATAGATAATAGTACAAGGCATAGGTATGGATACAATAATAATAATTATGTACATAACAACACCAATTATTATAGGCTGTTTAATATACACGGGCGGCGGTCGGCGCCGCAGAGGCAACGGCGTCGCCGCGCGGCGCGCGGCGGCGCGCGGCGACGCGTACGTAAACATCGTATTCAAGTTCTAACTGGAATGTCAGGGCATGCGGCATGCCGCCAGAGTAGACAGAATGATAGAGTATGCCGACTTAGAACTGATGTAATTTTTTTAAGTTTGACGTATTATGACAAAAGTCGTCGCTAGGGTCGTAACCTACAAATTTAGTTGTTTATATTTTGGCACATGCAAAGAAAACTGTCAGAATTCAATTTCAAAATCTTATTTTTAAAATTAAATTATACCAGCCAGCGCGCTAGCCTTTAACTTATCCTGGCGAAACCCGAAAGAAACGACAGATATTAATACTCGTCAGTCTCTTAGCAGTCGAAGTACTGGTAGTTATGTCTATTGTGATGCCGCGTTGCGAGCATTTTGCAGCACGTGTTCACTTAGATCTTTTTAAATGTATTGTTTAAATTTATCTATCTACCTGATATTTGGGCCTTGGGGTATACCGTATGACTCATATCAGTCTTAACAAATTGTAATAAGATACGTAGAATATACGCAGTACCACCGACGACCACTTATAAATTCGCGGACTATGACGGAGGTCAACTTAAGGTGAACGCAGATTTGGCCGCACCGCACGCACCGCAGTCGCCGCATTCGGAATTCTTTATATGAAGTTATAGGCAAGCTCGCATACCTACCTACCCGCGCCGCAGTCTTCGCAACTTCATAATAATAATATGAAGAATTGCGAATGCGGCGACTGCGGTGCGTGCGGTGCGGCCAAATCTGCGTTTACCTTTAATAACAATTGTACGAGATCAATTACCACTCAATATTATGATTTATGTTGTCAATTCAATGCTCACTGCTCACACCAAGCTCACTGTTGAGTTGTCAGACGTCAGTTGCTTACAAACTTTCAACGACACAACGAAAATCTGTTACAAGTTACAACTACCTATATAAAACTTCTACGTACAAGCGATAGCGCGACACAGGAGCGCCTCAGTGACATCTAGTGAAGACAATATGAAACTATTTTTTATACAATTTGAATAATTGGCACTAACAGTTTACCTACTAGGTAACTAAAAAGAGTGAAATTATTATTTTTAACAAAAAATTAAAACCGACTTCCAAGGTAAAAACAATATTAATAGCATCCTTATAATATGAACTAAAAAGTATTAAATAATTTTTCCTATCTAATATGTAGTGCCTTTTCCCGAATTCGGCTAAACTTCAACTATTTCTGTACTCAATCTTCATAATTTTGAAGTCGGTGCCAGTTCCAAAAGTTTCAAATTTTCTGTCAAAGAAATAAAGATTCAGCTATATCTGGTACCGACTTCAAAATGATGAAGATTGAGTACAGAAATAGTTGAAGTTTAGCCGAATTCGGGAAAAGGCACTACATATTAGATAGGAAAAATTATTTAATACTTTTTAGTTCATATTATAAGGATGCTATTAATATTGTTTTTACCTTGGAAGTCGGTTTTAATTTTTTGTTAAAAATAATAATATATATAAGATTAGGATAAAATTGTTGGGCGTGCATCCGTTGTGTGATTGCCATAACACAACTTTACTTAGCATGGGATTAGACGGCATGTTGTACGCAGTACGCTACTTAGCTTTTATACTATTGTATATTATTATTGTATGCTTAATTATGAATTTGAATTTAGTCTGCTATGTCAATATCTGATCGACTTTGACTATTTGATGAGCCTGCCTATGAGCTAATTTCTCTCATGGCACATTAGATGCATAAAGTCTATAGTTCTATTTCTAAAGATACTCAATAGCCTTTGGATCTTGTTAGAATACAAATAGAGTCCAAAAGTATATAACTAACTTTACCGACCGCTTAGAGCGACCGCAGACTTACAATTTCAAGTTGGACAACTAAATCGCATAGTATACCAATAGCTATAGTGACTTATGAGAGCTCGCACATTTTTCCAACTAAATTGTACAACTAATAATTGGACACCAATCGTATAAGAATCCCGATTCCTTTCTGATTACCTACAAATAAAAAGTTGTTGATTTACGATTGTGATACTACGCAATTTAGTTGTACAATAGTCGGCCAACTTGAAATTGTACATCTGCGGTGACCCTTATATCTAAAACACATTTACCTACCGCTGATATCCTGTGACTCGGGACGGAGCGGCGCGCGGCGCGGCGGTCGGCGGCCGGCCTAGTTTCGCTAGGAATAGGCGCCGCCCCCGCCTCGCGCCGCGCCAACTGCCGGTTCACGGCTATACCACACTCAATATACGGTAGACCGTAGAACGTCTTTAGCTGCTGCAGCGCCTGAGCTGGTGCACGCAAAAGCGATTTAACATGCTTTCATTAGCTTTAAAAAGGCTGTATGTATGTAACGGAAATTTAGTTAAGAGCCAATGACAATATAATAATTTTTAATTTGTTAAAATTTAAAATTAAAATCCCGTTTTTTAAGTTCTTTTAAACTACATAATAATTTTATTACTACTTGATACAGTAATACGATACGGTATAACGTCTGGGCCCTGGGGATTTTAAATTATTTTTCCCAACGTTGTACGAGTTAGGTCAGTTGATAAAGTTGTAATGCAATTAGAAAGAGTAGCAAATTTGTAGTTTCCATCTCATAAATGTTGCAATACCAACGGACCCTTAGATTTTAAGAACACGACTTGGTTACACTTCTATTTAAATTTATATTGTTGCTATACGGTCTGACGAGTTATGTTACTCGTAGTTTCCATGACAGTGATCCTTATGACGACGGAGTAAGGGCCACGTCAGAGGTAAAATAAGTCTGAACTCTACATGTACCGAACCCTTTTCAATGCAGAGGACACGCCGTATGGGAAATCTGACATCTGCAGGTGGAAATTGTGAACTAAATAATTCAAGACAATAATAGTATCCTTAGGTACTATCAGAGAAGTTGGTTGAGGCAAATGGTAGACGCCTATGTAATTTTATAGTTTTATGTCAAAACTAGCCTACTGATCACATAACCCGACCAAATAACGTAAGTCCACCATATGCCTAATGAATATAAATATTATGAATAATTAATTGTTTCGACGTGCTTACGTTGAATCGCATGACGCAAACTATGTACTCACATAGTTTTTTTTATTTTTTTATATTAATAATAAAAGGCAAAAGTTTGTGCAAATAATTTCATCGCAAAAAATATAGCACCCACGAAAAAAGTTGCAAGTTGCATATTATTATAATAATTTATTTTAGTAAAATCTTTACTATAATACCTATGCTCATTTTAATATGACGAGTGCTTCAAAGGGCCCAAAGGGTTTTAAAAGAGACCCCAGAAACCCTTTGTAACCCTTTGCATAAGCGGTGGCCTCGGTTTGACCACATTATAATTACTTACTTGAAATTTAAGAGACGTTTTACTTTTCCTGGTTTCCCCTTTCTATTATTTTCTTTTCTTTTATTTATTTATAACAACCAAAACTTATTTTTATACATTCTTTATATCTAAATACATATTTATTCTTCTGACAGATACCTATTTGCAATATTGAAATAATAATAAGGTTTAATAAATTAATAAATAATAAAGGTTTAAAAATTAATAAATAAGCAAAGTGGCGCAAAGTACTACAAGCTGTTTTTCCTGAAAATGCCACCTTGCGGCGGAAAGTGTAAACTGCTACGCCATAAGCTTAGCAAAAGGAAAAGTGTGTTCCCACTTCCCAGTTCGAAAGATGAGGTGACAACTTATAGAGTCAGGGTGGCATTCTTAGACGTAACTTAATTTAGGAGTCCAAGTGTTACATGTTTACAAGACACGCGATAGCATAATTTCACTACACATACTTAGCTGATCCGCAATATGTTGCTTTTTTTAGCGTTTAGCTTTGGTTATTTTGGTATAAAAAATTATGCTGGAAGATTTCTTTACGTCTATAATAATATAATCTATCCGAATCGCGATAAGCAGACTTTCATTATTTAAACCGATACATACAACCGTTTCAGAAAAGCTTTGCAAAAATACAGCACCAGAATTTTAAGTATTATTTAAAAGAAGATGTTTTGATGGACCTTCAACACTGCTTCTTCTAGCATTTATCCCCAAAATTAATACATGACATTAATATAATGACTAAAAGTATTATGTCATACAATTATAAAACAGTAATGCAAAAAGTCAGCTTAGCATAGATTTTCTTGTCTAACACTGAGTTGTATAACTTTCAAATGTTATGCAATTTAGTATTTGTATTACTTGCTAAATCTTAGTATTTATTTTGACTATATTTTATTCCCATTTTGCGAGAACTCTGCGCAAAGTAACGTGAAGTAGGTTCAACTTCAGGGCGGTCTGAGTTTGGCGCGAATTTCAGTCTATTCAAAGTTATTTCTCCTCTAACGGGGCCTTTATTTCAACGACATACGGATCACTTTTACTATAGTATAATATACCCAATGAAAACTGGTGTCGCTCATTCGAAACTTGTACTCGATAATTGATATGTGCTGCCACATATAGTTTCTGCACGTACTCTACAAAATATTGCAGCCTACTAGCTTCGTCTAAAATCCGAATGTAATTAGTAATAATAATAATAATAATAATATCTATGGACGCTTCACACCACGTCAGTCTGGCCCCGTGCTAAGTACCTGAAGGACTTGTGTTACAGGTACCAGACAACGGAAATATATTTAATACTTTTATACTATACATATATTTAAGATTTTTATTATATGATACACATATTTAATTTACATCCATGACCCAGGAACTTCATGAACTTTTTGTTCCGTCGGCGGGACTCGAACCCGCGACCTCCGGCTTAAGCTACCAACGCGCTCACCACTGCGCCACGGAGGTCGTCAAATTCCACATTATTAAATTCCACATTATTATAAAATTCCACATTATTTACATGCATTACTACCTACAGTTTCTATACATACACAAAAACTTTGCAGTTAAAATATAAAGCCGAGTACACATTTATTTATACATCTCGGTATGCGGTAGCGCTCATCAAAATCAGACAATTACATTTAATGCCCGATTCCTAATCACCCGTCCCACGGAGTCCTTCGCGTACTCGCGCGTTTGTGTGCGTTTGATGGCCGACAAAATTCGCGAATGATGGCCGACAAAATTCGTTTCCACAGACTCTACCACAGATAGAGACAGTTTAGGCAAACGCTAACTTATGACACGACAGTCTTTAGGCAGACTATTGCTATATAAAGTATTTTTTGTGCATGGGTATTTGTATGTGTTTTATGAGAGCACTTTGACTCTTTAAGGGGAAGACAGCTGCCAATTCGACATCTTTGTGCAGTTTTCTAGACGTATGTATTTCATCGATTGGCACAAAAAAAATATATGTGATTTTTTATTATATTTGGAAAAGCTTGTCGAATTTAAATAATAAAATAATGGATGGATGAAAAAAAAATACCAACGTCACATCTTTCAGGAACTTTAAACAGTTCTAACCAAAGTAATACATAATATAATCTATGCTTTAAAAATTTGTTTATTTGATACCTTTATAAAAATCCAAAGATTGGCGGATTTAATTTTCGGTTCTGACATCTAGATTTCCCATAATATTTATTTTTTCCTCTAACAAACGAAAAATGTAATCCACGCTACCGAGTGAACACTTCACATCTCTGTCTCTCTGGCATGAAAATCGAGAAGTGCGAGAGTGATGCGAGATCAAGGTCATTGGCAGTTGTCAGCGTCTTAAGGCGACGCCTTGATAATTTGGCTGTAGCGATGCCGATTTTTCTCAGCAATGACTAAAGCTAAGAAACTAAAGTTCATTGTCAGTATTCATCATGTCTTTGTCTTTGAATTGCCCATAGCATAACACGATTGGACAACTTTTATAACACAGAATTATCAATCGAAAAGACCTCTGTAAAAAAAGGGATTCCTATTTTTTCAACAGAGGAGAGTGATTTAAGGTTCCAAAATTTGTACATAAATTGGTTGAAGCATACACTTTAATATGTGCATAGCTTATATGAAATGTATTTATGGTTTTTAAATTACGCGACAAAAATCATTTTCTTGCTTATGCCCTTTCCATTTTTTGCTGTTCCATTGCTTGTTTTCTATGAGAGGCCGGCCCGGCCTCTCATAGAAAACAAGCAATCTAAAACATATCCAACACGGTTTCTTACTTTAACGCGGCGTCACCTTAACGCACATACGCTAAACGCACTTTTAGCTAACACGCGTTTATGTTATTCTAGTCTAGACTACGTAGACACTATAGATGAATGACATATAATTATGACGCGCGTTTCACCACAAATACACCCAATTTTAAACTAGTTGTTTACATAAAGTAGGCGCGTTTCTGCTTTATGAACACGCCTTAGCAAAACGCATTAAATTCTTATCTAACGTAGTTTAACATGCCACACATAAGCATGCGTAGCTGACAGCGTGTTAAAATTATTAACAATTTCCTTTCAGCGTTTAGTTTTTGTCAGAACGCGTTAATAGAAAGGTCATTATGCATGCATATGCACATACTTTACATGCATAATGAGGCTTGAAGGACGTATTTTCCACCCCGGAATATTTTACTTTAGGAATTAAGCGTCATTCATTAAAATTGATTACACTTGCTATTAATAGAAAATTTATTTGTAGAGTTATTATCTATTATGCATAATATGTTTCGCCCATTTGTTATGCATAACGCAGAAATTCAATTATCGTGACAACCGAACATTTTTGATTTTTCTGGAACATACATTATCCAATATTCTTTTTCGGGATTCAAAGTGTAAGGTTTAAGAGTGTAGATGTAATAGACAGATAGACAGACATACTTTTGTTATAGAAGTATGGACTATGGACTAGTCACAAGGGAAACGCATTCACAAATTGACACTAGAGAATGGGCTCATAAGAAGCACATAAATATTAATTCATTGTAACATTGGCCCTAATTTGGTGGCAATTTATGGTGAGATACTGTACTTAATTCAAAGAAGTCCTCTGACATTGTTATGACAATAAATCTTTGAAAAAATAAATTAAAAGTCCAAAGACTAATAAACAGAATATTACTAACTAAAATAATGTAATGATGTACAATTTTTTTTTCTAACACGAAAGTTAAAAAAAATACGAAAATCAATTGGATATGAATATCCAGTAATAATTTACTGCAATGTTTTACGCTAGAGGGCAGTACCAGTATATATAGCACACAAAAAGTTTTGTTCGACGTTTAACAACGTTTCTGTCAATATTCTGATATGCCTGGTGCAATAATTATTATGTTGGATTTTGGTCAGATTATTTACTGTATGTACTAGTAGCAGCGCCCTCTGCTCCGATCTTTGCGTAAAATTCTCCATTCAAGCATTTCTAGAACGAATAATTCTTTAATACGGTTACTATAAAATCTAAATACGAATATCGCTTTACCAAGAAACAAAACTTATAAAAAACTAGCTGACCCGGCAAAGTCGTTTTGCCGTATAAATTTTTTCTAGTGTTTTGATAAGAACTTATTCTCAGGCCTACCGCCTAACGAATGTACATACGAAATTTCATTAAAATCGGTTGAACCGTTTTGGAGGAGTTCGCGCACAAGCACTATGACATAAGAAATTTTATTTATATTAGAAGTTTCCTTAACCCTAATTTTGTTACATAAAAATCTCATTCAACTTTAATTATAATTACAACCAAAACAGGATACACCAAATGACAATCTATAAATAAACTGGGTGTACGTGACAGAGCAGGGAGGTCCCGATTCAACCTACAAACCTCCAACAATACTGATCAATACCGTGACCCGAGAGACTATACATTTAGGTATAATCTTTTCCTCGTGTGAACTTCGACCCGGGTTTTGGAGGTCATTAACATTTGGGCGGGCGGAAAATAGGTCGGTGCGACTGCACCGTTGTGAGTTGTCATAGCAACACCCCCGAGCGGGGCTGTGTAATGTTGAGTTACCTGCTTGTCGTCGTTTATTAGAAGTAACTGGATAAATCCATACTTCCAAACTTAACATTATAAATGCGAAAGTGTGTCTGTCTGTTACCTCTTCACGCCCAAACCGCTGAACCGATTTTGCTGAATTGGCATACTTTGAGTCCCGGGAAAGGACATAGGATACTTTTTATCCCGGAAAAATGTACGGTTCCCGCGCGATAAACGAATTTTGGCGCAACGGAGTTGCGGGCGTCCTCTAGTATTTAATAAAGTTGAAATAATTGTATATTTTTTATTTTACGTTCTAAGGAAAAATCGTAAATACAACGATTTTTATAACAACTAACATTACATTCGATTATGATAAACGAAATTCTCTAGGCGGGAATCGAACCAACATATATTGATACATCAGAATATTGTGTTATTTTCCCAAAATATGATCTTGGGAAAATAATTAAATAACACATTCTGAATCATTATAATAACTCAAAAAATGTTTTCTGGATGAAAAAAGACACATCATATATTTTTACCTACCAGATTCAGTATTAGTTAAATTTCCAAAAATGTTATTTTCGCCTTATATATTGCCCCCCACAAAGCGGAACTTACACATGATGGCGTGTGATTCACGACTGATTCATTTTATTAACAGATTTAGGTTATAGCTAATTATATGAATGACTCAAGAGATCAAAAGCATGTAGCTCTCATATTTCAAACGCATGTGCATGAAATTGGGTTTGACACGGAACTCTAGTTACTAGATCATTTCGATTTAAAAAAAAAGAAACACAAAAACAAGAATCCTCTTCTTTTGTAAAAATCGGTTAAAAGCCTCATCTTTTTCTTCTTGATATACAAATACTATGACATAAGAAAATATGTGATTGCGCGCGCAACAGAAAATTCCATGGGATTCGTTCACATGGGGTCTTCTCTCTCGCACGTATAGTCTGTCCAGAAAGTCATGACAGGCGGGAAAATTTTCCAGACGTAATCACGCTTGTAAGGTGTCTTTTTTCTTTGTATTTTCACAGAGAACGCTTATTACATTTTAAATATTGTAACCTTGCACATTTTTATCTCGAATCAATAAAGTTCTCATATTTTTTATTTCATTTAAAAAAAAAAACCGCCTGTCATGACTTTCTTGACAGACTATACGTTTCGTAATTGTAGGCTTATGTTTTGTCGCCAATAATATATCTTCTCTAGTAGTATCGTTCTTGGTATAGTACTTGACTGTACCAAGCTAAACAGCTAATAGCCAGTGTAGTGTTGAATTTTATATTTGAACAAAACAAATATGTCCTTCGTATATTGTAAATAATTTATCCGACCGAAAACATAAAATATGTAAAAATTGAAAGCCAAGTTCCATACAAACATTATTCTTGTCTATGGACTTAGCCGTAAAAAGGATGGAGATCTAAATGAGTGCCAAGTTACATGGAAAATCGAAATATGTATGTATAGGAACCAAATAACATTATGAACAAATAATAGAGTCTATTTCTTTGCTTTATTGAATATCTATAACAATTAATGTTATTTAAATAATGTGAGATCATAAACTAGATTAGATCTAACTTGGCCAATTTTCATTAATCAGTCATTTCATTAAGTTATTGAACATTTTAATTCTGACGAAAACTAGCCAAGTAGAATCTAATCTAGTTTAAGATCTCAAATTATTTAAATAATATTAATTGTTATAGATATTAAATAAAGCAAAGAAATAGACTCTATTATTTGTTCATAATGTTATTTGGTTCCTATACATATATATTTCGATTTTCCATGGAACTTGGCACTCATTTAGATCTCCATCCTTTTTACGGCTAAGTCCATAGACAAGAATAATGTTTGTATGGAACTTGGCTTTCAATTTTTACATATTTTATGTTTTTGGTGGGATATCATTACTTTTTGTAAAGAAAACTTTCCGAGCAAGGGTAGACAGTAGACATCTTAATCTTCCCAGTTCAAACATACATAGTGTTCGACTATATTCAATCGCAACCTTAAGGTGTTATTTCACCACTTCCCGACGAGTATAGGATATGCTATCCGCAACTTATCTGGCAGATACTTCATTCATCAGATAAATAATTTATCTGATAGATGAAGTATCCACAATTATTGTGGATAGCCTATCTGAAACTTAACTGACAGATGATTCATCTGTCAGATAAGTTGTGGATAGCCTATCTGAAAGTAATTAGTTTATTGAGTATAGAGTACTTGTTGAGTATCAGACGAATAAAACAAAGAAAATTCAAGCGAACGGAAAAAGCAGCTACCATCAGGAGGCATTGGAATAATACGGTATAACACAAGTGTATTTCCAACCATTAACTATAGGGTACAGCTTATTGTGCGGAAGTAAAGAAGCTATTATTATAGTTGTCTAACAGACAGACAGACGGACAGACGGACTGACGGACAGACGGACAGACGGACAGACGGACAGACGGACAGACGGACAGACGGACGGACAGACGATACTAAAAGAATTCTATGTCTATTCCCGGGACTCAAACTATATCTCCATACCAAATTTAAGAACAATCGGTACAAGCAATGTGGGCTTGAAGAGGTAACAGACAGACAGACATACTTCATAAAGTCACTTTCTATTAATTTTCTAAAGTTTTTTCACTTCACAAATAAATATTTACGGAGAGGTCCCATACAATAAATGTGATTTTTTTGGCCTTTTTTGCTCAAAATCAATAATGGCAGCCGGTAGATACTTGAAAATTTCAAAAAATCTTTAATTATATTTTTATTTTCATAATTTATAATATATAAAAGTATAATAAAATAAATATTTAAGGGGGATCTCAATAAAAAAAAAACACAATTTTTGCCTAGTTTGGCTCTGTCCGACTCGCACTTGACCGTTTTTTTTTTTTTTTGTTTTCTGATTTTTCCTCACGCTTTCACACAATTGCCGATCTGGATTCCATATTTCAGCCTTCTAGGTCATCTGGAAGTGGGTTAGAATTTTGATCTATAGGTCAGTCAGTCAGTCAGTCAGTGATAAAAATGTAGATTTTCGGACGTTAATATCTTAATAACCGTTTGAGCTTTGCTTATGAAATTTAGAGCATGTAGTTATCTCGCAAGTCTCATTATAAGAGCCAAATTTGAAACGTTTATGTCAAATAGTTTTGGAATTATGAGAGGGTCAAAAGTGGCAAATGGTTCGTGTAATATTATACACGGTGCTGCTCGCCATTCTGTTATGCTGGAACTTGGCTTGACACGCTACCGCGTGTCTAGATTAACTTTACGGCTTATTGTAAGAGTATCGAAACTTAATATCTGTACATACGTGAAATCTAAGAACAAATTTTCAAAGAAATATAAAAGCGTCTTTTAACGAACTGTAGGCTAAAAAGTAGCAAAAGTAGTTTTTACTTACTACGGCACTCAGAGACGAATAATTTACTTGATTTGATGCCCCCATATAGCCCCCATACATCTGTCATACTCACAGAACAAAAAAAACATACTCTTCATGAAATTGAAGTAGGTATATTAAGGGCCTGTTTCACCATTTCCTGATAAAGTGCCGGATAGACTGTCCACAACTATTTTGACAGATTCTCCGTACTTTATCTGTCAGGGTAAATGGTGGATAGCCTATCCGGCACTTATCAGGAAGTGATGAAACAGGCCCTTTTCTGAGTGCGGTCGTAAGATTTCATCTAAGTTCAAATCATTTACATTCGGTAGTACACGAATATTAATTATATTCGAATTTCGAATACACATTAGTGTTTGAGGTTCGATTTAGTGACCTTACGAGAGGCGCCTTGGCATTGCGTAGGGCGTAGGGCCTCTGCTTAAAATTTATATCAGGTAGTTTCAAGTTCGTATGGGACCGGTGTTTGTTCCGCATTCGGTCGATGACTAGTTTATGAAGAATTTAAATAACACTTTTAAAATAACAAGAATATAATGTGTCGTGACTACTTGATTTTAAGGTTATATGATTTTATTACTGAATATCAGTTTCACGGGTTTCAGTACCCGATTTTACTACATAATATTTCAATTCAATGTTAAACATTGATCCAGTCTGGATACTATCAAACAACTAAAAATTGTAGAATTGTTTAGCACACGTCAAACGACAGATCTTTTGCGCTTGGATCAATAAGGATGCGTTTGATGTTGGTTTGATATTTTATGAGAATTCGTAATAATATTTTGTATCATAATATTCACGGATTTAAAAAAATACGGATGTAACCTTGTCTAATCCCGAGTGAAGCATAGTAATGGCCGCCCGTGTAGGATGTGTGCGTTGCCCGGTGCTGCTTGCATGCATGCTTCACCTCTTTATAGTGTAATGCTCCATCCGTATTTTTTTAAATCCGTGCATAATATTATACTGAGACTGCATCAAAACCATATCGAAACTGGACTTTTGTAAAAATATTATTACTTATTTATTAAAATCGACACATGGCTTTTTACACCCGAGCAAGACTAAACAAACAGCTTATCAATGACTTTTTATTAAAAAAATATTTTCAACAAGGACATTATCTACTCCATAATAAATTCAATATTAATAAAAGTCTATGCGTTTTGCAAGTGCCATTCTTTGATGCGTTGTCAATTGCTAAATAAAAATTAGCGATTCAAAATGGCGTCGTTGGCTCTGCGCCTGCGCCGTGTCCCAGTTCTGGCCCGAGGTCGCGGGTTCGTTCCCCGGGCCCTATTGATCGGTACGGGGCCGGAAGTGCCACGGGTGCATCCATAGATACATTTACTTTTTTTTTCATTAGTCATTTTTTTCATAATTAAAAAGAAGAAGAACTATTGGGCAGTATCGATGGACCTCACTGGGCTTTATTCAGCGTATTGTTTTGCGCCATCTAGCGGAAAATCTTTGCAACTAAACTGAAAAGCTTAGAAAAACTTGCATCTACTCTAGTGTTATACTGTTGAATTTTGTGTTTATGACGTTTAAGTTATTTTAGTTTAAGTTTTTTAAGTTATTTTGTTTAAGTTATCTAACACAAACAACACATTTTAAGGAATCGTAACTTTTAAGTGTCATTTTAACAATAGGCTATAATAGTTGGAGGCGAAATTAATACGAAAGTTTTGACTGCTTTAGGTGACTAAAACGCATAAAATGAGATTAATTAAAACCATTTATACTTGACATTGACACAAAACTATAGGCGAATAGAAGGAAAATCTACTAAACTGGTAAACCAAGGTTCAAATATATTATTATTATCGTAACTGATAATGAAGTAATAAGTAATTATGATCCGGTCCAAAAATATTACGAAATAGGGGTGATGAGAACGAGAGAGGGAGACAGAAAGTGTGTGTTGGAAGAGTACTTCTTATTTTAGGTGATAACCAATACTCTACTAAGGCGGGCCAGACCATATAAACAGTATTAAGGCCGTATATGACCCGAAAATTAGCAGGTCGATGTCTGTCAGTACGAATATCGACGTAAATTACATTAAAGTAACATTCATATCAGCGCGCCTAGTACAGTGGCGATTACGACGCTCACTGCGTCCTTGATAGGGCGGAATAGGAGAAAAAATCTTTTAAACTCAGATAATTAAGGGGAAGACAGCTGCCAATTCAACATCTTTGTGCAGTTTTCTAGACGTATGTATTTCATTGATTGGCACAAAAAATATATATGTGATTTTTGATTATATTTGGAAAAGCTTGTCGAATTTAAATAATAAAGTAATGTTCTCCTACTGGATGAAAAAAAATACCAAAGTCACATCTTTCAGGAACTTTAAACAGTTCTAACTAAAGTAATAATACAATATATATGCTTTAAAATTTGTTTATTTGATACCTTTTACAAAAATCCAAAGATTGCCGGATTTAATTTTCGGTTCTGACATCTAGATTTCCCATAATATTTATTTTTCCCTCTAACAAACGAAAAATGTATCCACGCTACCAAGTGAACACTTCACATCACTGTCTCTCTGGCATGGAAATCGACACAGGTGCGAGAGTGATGCGAGATTAAGGTCATTGGCAGTTGTCAGCGTCTTAAACCAAAATGCAAAATGTTACCACAAATTAATCTTCTTTAAGTTATGGGCTATTCGTAGATATGATTTTTGAAAATGAAACTATCATAGGGATTGCAATCCGGATACTTTGAAATCCGAAAAATCCGGATAATCCGGATTTTTTGGGCCTTTGAAAAATCCGGATTTTAATTTTTCAAAATCCGGATTTTCGGTTTTTTCGAATAGTACATTAAATTATGAAAAAGAAGCTTATACGTAATATAAAATTAATTTAAATGTATCGTGTAATATCCGACATACATATTCACATTTGATTAAAGGCGCTATCACAACTTTGCGTGGTCTACACGTAACAAAGTCAGAATTTCGTATGTCTAACATTGCATTGTGTAGTTATTTGGTGGTTGTTATTACATTTCTTTACATTTTATCATTTTATTTAAAAGAAATAATGACATAATATTTTAATTCCTTAAACCCTAGCTATCATTTTACTATCTTATTAATTGTTATGTTTTCTAAATACTTATATGAGAATATAAATGCAATGATGATAAATATTTTTTCAATTATTTTAGATCATTTTAGTATTGATTACATTTTTTTCTATAAAATATGTAACGAATGCCGATTTGTGATTTTGTCTTGTTAAATAAAGGCATATAGTAAGTTTATAACATAACTAAATGTTGATTTAAAGTTTAATATTCTGTGCAATAGCCTAAATATAAATATTATACTATCCAACTGCTGGGCAAAGTGATGAGTTGGATAGTAAGAAAAGAAAATAGGCTCCTTACCAGAAGCCTAACTGGACATTGTAAACTCAACAAGCACCTTTACAGAATAACAGGTGTTAATAGCATTACGACCTGCAGATTCTGTGATACACCTATTCACCTTCTAATTGATTCTACTGCTCTACTACAGAGCAAAAACTCTCCTAATTTACTACAGAATAAATTTGTGGCACCAATCCTAATCACATATTTAAATTTATGAGCTGCACTAGGTTGGGGACGGTATTCTAATACGAAGGAGTCACAATAGATCCTCAAAGATCATCTTAACGTCAGGATTACAGTGATCTGCTGGAAAAAATACCTCCAGAGGATAGCGCTATGTTTTCTTAGGCCTAGATACCCACTCAGTCGATATCCAGCATGTATCCGGATAGCGTCACCAGCCCAATGCCACTTTAGCTTGGCCGTCTTAATTCCTACGTCTGTGATTCTAGTTTGGGAGCACATTATGTTTTTTTGATTTGTTGAGATTTGAGCTCTATTGCTCTCTGGCAGACTCTGAGTTGGAACTTTTGTAAATCGTAAATCGGTCAATCAGTTTGCGCATCGATGGTTATGACGAGCGAAATACATAGCGAGTCTGCGCTTCAGTGAGATTGGTAAGTCACTATTCTTCATGGACCAGTTTTTCTGCCTTTCTGTTGTCATAAGAAGCTAATTGGTCCAAGTACAGCTACTCGTAGACATAGTGAATTCCTTGCTCGTCTACTTCAACCCTACGTCTCGTACTGTTGATAATTGTTCTTGTCTTTGACCTATTTTTTGTTAGTTCCACCTCTTGGAGTATAATTTGGTATTGTGCGGCTGACGGCTGTAGGTGTAAAAATGACGAAGGAATTGATAAAGCGGATATTGTTTAGGATTATCTTATGTAGTTGAAAAAATCTGGGTATTTTTAAGCTCTTAGTAAAATTGAAAGTTTTTTTTTTATTATTAAAGAAGGCAGGTCACTATAGCCCTGACGTCACTGCGACCCATGAGGATCTATTGTGACTCCTTCGCACTAGAGAATTATCCCCAACCCAATACTGCTCATAAATTGAACGATATGGTTGGGGTTGGTGCCACGAATTTCGTCTGTGGATGAGTATTCGAGGCAACCAAGGTGCCTGTTTCTGCTCTGCAGTAGAGCAGGACAGTCGAGGAGAATGTGAATAGGTGTTTCATCCTCCTCCTCACAGAATCTACAAGTCGTTATGCTACAAACACCTGCAGTTGTTGAGCTTGCAGTGCCCAGTTAGGCTTCTGGTAAGGATTCTTAATTGGTTCCGACCCAAGGTGAGCACTAATTCTGATAATTTCTTAAAATCGAAAGTACCAGATACTGTTATTTTAATCTTTTGCTTTTTTACACCCACTTAGAGTTTTTTTTTTTTTAAGAAAGTTGTTAATTTTTAAGACATTTTATTTTGCACTATTAAAATTAATGTTAAAAAAAAATAATAAAATAACTTACATTTAAAGCTGTTTATCAAAAATATTTAAAAAATTACAAAAAAATCCGGATTATCCGGATAATCCGGATTTGAGGCTGAAAAAATCCGTAAATCCGGATTTTTCTAAAAATCAATTTTTTGCAATCCCTAAACTATAATAAGCTTCATGAAAAATAAGAAAAATATCACAAAATATTCAAATTTAGTCTCCTTTTAGGAGTTATTTTTCATCGAGTGAAGTTTTCAATATTATGTTTCGAACCACAAATTGTCAAAGTACATTAAGGCAGGGATCAATTTCAATTCAAAACAATAACCTTGCACACAACCAAAGACCAAGCGTATACGCATCGCAATAAGATTAATTTTAGCTTAGCATAAAACTATAGTTACTAGGGGCGGATCTTCTCTATTTTTCATGTTTTTTTCAAATATCTTTGGAAATAAATATTAAGAAACAAAATTGTTCGGTTAAAGATATTTTAATATAGATTTGCTAACAATTTATTCAAATAAAATGTCTAATTATCCTAGTTAATACTTATATTTCGATGAATTAGATTTTTGTCGGAGGTGAGTTTGTAAATTAATTACAGTCAAAGTATTACGTTTTATAAAAATGTTTATGGTTGAAAGTCTTTTAAATATTGTGCTTTATATCTCATATTTTTTTACATTTCGTTATTATATTGGAACTAGGTAAACTGGGAGTCACGGAATAACAAATTGGGGTTTATGCCCGCCTTAAGTAAACAACACTGTGTATTTTTTTTTTTGGCTTAAATCACTATTTGTTTATTTATTATTGATTCAAAGTCATGTAAAATTGGGTCTGTAGGGCCTTAATACTGCCGTATGTAGTACTCCGTAGATGGCTTGCTTTTGAAAAATAATTATTTCATTAGTATATTATGAGTAAGTTCGTTTTGCATCTCAACTATGGTTCTAATTAAATTCGTATTATAACGACCGTCATAAGGTACAAAAGCTGTACTTTTAAATTCACATCAAATAATATACATTTAATTTTCAAGGTGTTAACCTACTTGTACCCCTACTTAATTTTGATTAATTTAAAAGTACTTATTATCATAACTCCCGCCAAAACTGGCTACTTTCACAAGGGTACTTTCTAACCCCTTGTGTCATAACGTGAAATGGCACAATACGCATGGCAAAGTCATGAAGTTATGCATGGCAAAGTTACGTGGCAACAACTTAAGCCGGATTAACTGGTTGAAGTAAGCCTTCGTTAAACTGGATTATATTTAGCTACCTTTACGTCGATATGCAGGCCTTTTATGATGCCTGTAACTTTATATCCCATATGGACTGAAAAAATTGACTATCGCTGCACTAAGATACGTGTAACTGTACAGGAAGCAAATCCTCAATCCCATAAAACCTCATATTTCGGATTTCGGAGGAGCCGAAGGACCGCAACGACGCTGTGAAATAATGCAGTCGTTGCGCTTTTATAGCCAATATATTTTGAGGCGATCTAGCATAATCACATGCCTCTGAAAAAGTAAATAAATAATGGTCTTTAACTATAGAATAACCATAATAATACTAAGCAGTGCTTATAGAGACAAGCTTTATATTATTTCCCCGTAGCAGATTTGTAGGAAGAAGAAAATGTTCTCTACATCGGACTTAGAAAAAAATCTTTATTCTTTTGACTTAAAAATATGAATATTGTATACGCGTGCTGATGTCGCTAAGCGTCATAGGCGATACAAACAGTTGTTATCGTTATCTGTTATATGTAGGCCTCGGAGGTGGGTCAATGACGGTCGTCGACCCCGCTGCACCGCGTGGCCTCGCCCTGCCCGCCCCCGCCCCACGCCCCGGCTTCCGGTGGCTTGGGCCTCAACCCCCGAGCCTAATTGGCCCGAAAATTGAACGAAACTTGATAGCAGATTAGTGATAGTGATGCATGGATTGAGATTTTTTTTTTCAATTATCTTGTATACGAAGTGTAATAAATCTGAGTGATAATGCTTTAGGGAGTGTTACATGTGTCTGTCAAAGTTCACTGTGAAAGTGGCAGCACTGATAGATAGTGCCTTGTTTTTTCCCATACTTTTGTATGGGAAAAAACAAGGCACTGGGGCGCTTGCCCATAAAAATCACAAAAAAAGAACTTTCAGCGCTGCTCCTTTCACAGTGAACTTAATGTAAGGGACACATACACATCCTATATTATTATCACTTAGTTTTGTATGTAACGTTACTCATTAGTTATTGATGTACTTAACAAAATATTGTAGACTAGTAGTTACTTTTTTAATCGTCTGCAGATAACCCAGGAAGAAGGAACTTTGCTTCTTTATAGAAAATATTTCAAAGAAAAAAATTGTTCCTTGGGTAAAAGTAAGTTGCAGGTTAAAAAATTTGGTGTTAGGGTCCTAATAAGCCTAAATATAGTTAACTTTAATATTACTTCAACACGAATATAATATAGTAAAGTAAAGCCTTTAGGGCCGATTCACACCGGAATGGCAGCGCAGCGGCGAGCATTTTCAGTGTCATAATATTATGATTTAAAGTTTAAACTTTTAAATCTTCATTATTGTATAATACATAGTATCGCTTGAGAAATTTGAAACGTCTCGCGGCCGGCAGCCGCGATTTCTCAAGCGATACTATAATTATGTATTACAATAATGAAGATAAAGTTTAAAATCATAATAATTAATATGACACTGAATTCTGAAAATAGTCGCCGCTTCGCTGTCATTCCGGTGTAGCTCGGCCCTAAGCAAGCGAATCCCCTGAAATATTTTTCTCTCATTTCGTAACAGATGGCGCTTATTCTCTGTTTTGTATTTTACGGAACATTCACAAAATTTTACTCGTAAACAGAAAAACGGTAGTTGTAAAGACTGATTTTATAACTTCGGAGTCATGTCACTTAAAAACAATGTGGAAATTATAGTTTTTGAAAACTGATTCAAATAACAACAGCTTCGAAAGTTTTAGATGTATTAATAGAACTATAACAACAAAATATATCTATAATATTGTTGTATGAGAAGGTTATTACATAGATATGAATAATATTTGGGTTGTAGATAACAAATTACATGAATAAGCTTTGTGTATATTATAATGAGTAATTTAACATGTGGATTTCGATCTAGCATATTCGATGTTTAACGTTGTTGGTGGCGGCCGAAAAGGAAGATCTTCCGACCGAGAGAGATAGAATTGTGGGTACCGTCACAGATGCATCAATCCATACTAATATATTAGATATAAATGCGAAATTATGTCTGTCTGTCTGTCTGTCTGTTACCACTTCGGGCCCAAACCACTAAATCGATTTTGCTGAAATTTGGTACGGGGATACTATGAGTCCCTGGAAAGTACATAGGTTATTTTATCCCGGAAAAATTTACAGTTCCCGCACGATAACCCAGGAGCTTTATTAAAGCGCACTTAAATTTCTTAATTGCTTTTAAAATTTTTAAATATAGGTGAAATTTTATTCTAAAATAATATGTTAAGAAATAAATTCAAACCAAAATTCGACAAAAAATGTTTTTGCTATTTTTTTGCCTTTGGATTCAAAAGAAAAACCAACGATAGATATTTTGAATTTTACATAATATGTAATCACGTGAGTAATCCTGCGTGGCTTGTACGTCATTTGCCACAGCGCGCAGTCAATCCTTTTTTAATAAAATAATTGAATAAATCCGAGTATTGATCTAGGGTGCAATACGGGCGATAGTCGCGTGGCGGCGTCTCAATGCCATATTCCCACTATATTTACCGCGCAGGCTCTAGGTGGGTCAAAGACGTTCATCGCCCCGGTGCATACACCCTGAAACTGGGGCGCCGCGCCCCCCGCGCCCTCCACCCTGTTGCCGGGTGAATTTTATTTTGCGATGCAATCGATAATGACCCTTAAGCACCTGAAGAATGTGCCTACTTGTAAATATTTTAATTTATAACACTTCTCGTAGGTACCTTTAAAGTAATGACATCATCTTAAAAAATTGAATATAATATATTTGAGTATATATTTGTGTAGTTACTTATATTTTTTCTACCTTAATTAATAATAATATTTCCATTCGAAATCAGTTCTTTTATAATATTACTTACATACTATTGATATTATGCAAAAACTAAAATCGTCACTAACGGGCAGGGTATTTATTATGTTCGGATTTTTCTAGAAGGAAGCCAAGCTTTTCTTACTCAGAATATCATTATAAAGCTTCAAACGTAACAATGGACACTCGCAACATCAGAAGAGCTGCAGGTGCGTTGCCGACCTTTTAAGAGGGAATGCGCTCTTTTCTTGAAGGTTTGCAGGTCGTATAGGTCCGGAAAAACTGCTGGTGACAGTTCATTCCAGAGTTTAACTGTGCGCGGCAGAAAGTTACGCGAAAAACGCACTGTGGAAGACTGCCACTCATCAAGGTGATGAGGATGGTATGTTTTTCGCGTGGGACGATGGCGAAAAGTTGCAGGTGGTATGATTCCGAACAATTCTAGAAAGCTATTTAAGGTTTTGTTAACAAATAAATATATTTGCCACGTTTTAGAATGCTGTAATTTAAATAATTTATCAAACAGGAGTGCTAAAGGCGTTATTTACACGATTGATAGATTTATCAGACTAATAAATAAATTGTAAATCTCAAATGTCAATATCAGCCCGACCTTCAATTATTGCTTTCAATGTAAATTATTATCAGCTTATGAATAACTTCTGGGGCCCTCGCCAGCTTACCATGTAACACGTTGGTGCTATGTTGAAGGTTGGTATACTCGTACTGGCCACGTTCGATACTTAAAATTTAATTTTTCAAAAAAAAAAAAAGACAAAATATTTCGATTTCTTTGTTAATGTTGTATTGATGACTATTATAGAGTACAGACGAATAAGGTATAATTTTCATTTACAACACTTTAAAGTGCTAGTAAAATTTTTAAATGTAATGGTACAACTGTAGTATTGATATGAATATGATATTTAGTATAATATTATAAATAACCGTGTCTGGCTACAAGCATTGACTGATATTATATTTACGCAGGTTCATAATATAATACTGGATATTATATTATGAACCTGCGTTATTAGTTTATTAGGTACGTTTTCTGAAAATGAATAAAAATTTTAGTCACTATTATGATGTAGATAATATTTAAGTAAGTACTATGCTATTAAGTAATTGTTTTTAAATTAACATTTAAAACGGGAAAATATTTTTAATACACGTCAATCGTCATAGTGTTTGATGAAAAATCTCTTTACGAAAAAAAATACGTCAGTACAGTCATTACAGAGATCAACTCCGATAACATGGCGCGCCCCTCCAAAATTCAAAACTTTTGAAGAGCGTTGTCTTGAGCGGTAGGCTAGCTGCTATGATTAGCTAACCAACAAATCTTGGTAATAAGTGATATTAACAGAAATATTACGTGTACTGTGATTGGTTGAATACTTACTACATACAAACCCTTTCATAAGAATGTGACTACACACATTAAAACAGTCATTTGGAGGGGCGCGCCATGTTATCGTAGTTGATCTCTACATTTTAAAATAGACCAAAACTACCCCCATGTTAGGCCATCAATTTGATGACGTTTTGCCTGAATAAATATTATGATTTATGACCTATTACAGTATATTAGACTATGGAAATGAGGTCATTAAAAATATTTCCGAATACTCTATAATTATCGCAAAGAAAGACGTATTACATGCAAATAACGCCGTAAAAATTCAATGCATTTATGCAGTCAACAAGTAAGAGTGTTTACGTAAGTATGCTAAAAATTACTTGTACATTCTAGTCCAATACTTATTGCACGGCCTAAGTACCAAAGTGTAGGAGCCTTCGCCTATGTACTCGTAAAAGTAGATAGAATGTCTAAGTCAGCCAGGCCAGTAGAAGCCAAGGCTAGGTTGTGCAACTGCGTCGTGCAATTTTAAACTCTATTTCATATGGGTTTAAAGTAGATATCGTGATGTAATAGAGCTTCAATGACGTTCGTTGACTCTAGCGTTCGATGTCGGCGCATTGCTGTTTTCCTTCTCTGTTTTCATACATAGATATTAGAAACTATTTATTCTGTGTTCTACGACACACTTGTTTGTATAATACGTATAACCTTGTTTATGATTAAATAATAATTGCCCCGTCTAACCATTGAAAATACCCAGGTTTGTAATATATGATAACGTGTTATTCTATTTTTATTAAAATCATTGATTTTTATATTTTAGATGCCAAATATGAGTTTGGTATAACGAGAGGTATTTTTAAACTGTACTTCTTGGTAAAATAAAAAAAACAACGCTTTTCGAATAATATGACCTAGTTGGCACCTGTGTAAGCTGGCACCACAAATATTATATTTATTACAATTCAAACTATTGGAACTATGAAGTAGCATTTCTACTTGTAGCCTAGGACATTATTAGGACATTCACTAGCTCAGATAGACCTAGGTATCTTTGATCTATCTAGCTTTATGAGTTCTGAGTAACTGTTGCTTCATACTGTTTATTCTGTGAAACGATTAGACCTTAGATTGTTAAGTACTTTGAAATTCCACCATCTTGCACCTTCACTAGGCGAGGCGTTTCTTCCCGTCTGTTTTATATGAAGCCGTGGTGTCTCTCCAAATTTGCGAACAAATTATGTTTATTAAAAAATATATTAATGAATCTTGAAAGTGCGTGCTTCTATTCAAATTGAATATTTTGTATACTTTTTTGTCGCGTTCATTTAATGGTAGCTTTTGAAAAGATACTAGTGAAAGTGAGAAGAATATCTCTTCTAGACACTCTTACATAAGCCTGACATATTCTAAATCTACAGGGTACAAGATTTCTCGGTAATGTTAGTTCTTTTCTGCATCCATCTTTGAAACGATGAGGTGCACTTGCGTCAGTGTGGTTTATTAAATATTTGTTAAAATATCGTGTCCTCTCTTTCGCACTTAAGAAAACGAAGGAGGTACAACACATCCGCAATCCCAGATCTGCGCAACCTTAGGGTTTAGACCACATCTTAATGGCACTTAAAAAAACCCGTAGTACATTTGAACTTGTGTATCAGATATGATGCAGCGTGACCTAATTCCCCCGCTTTCAGCAGGACGCGCGCGGCGTGAGGGAGGGGGCGGGCAGGGGGGCGGGCGAAGAGGCAGGGGGAAAACGCCGCGGGGGGAGGGGGGCATGTCAATGCCGTCCGTTGACACCGAGCGGATCGACGCGGCCTCCGCCTTACATAACCAGCGCGAGCGTGCGACGTACCCAACCGTTACCTATGACGAAAGGGTGCATTGTGTATGATTGGGATCCAATCCCAATGGTGGAAGAAATCTGGGATCTAGATCGAAATGGATTCATAAAAATGTAGATCAAACAGATTCATAATTGGTCTTAACTCTTAACTTAATTTATATTTTTACAAGTTCGGTCGATAAAAAGAAAATTGTTGTTTTTGGCCTACTATACGCCTAATCGCGTGTAAGTTCAGACTGATAAAAATCAGACATAATCCACTCGCTCTTTTTAAATACAAAACAATACCTTTATTATGTATTTTGTTTACAAAATTCGGTAGTATTCCTTGTTGGGATAGCTTGCTTAGCTAATCTCAACACGCACAAAGCTATTATCATATTATAACAATAGTACGTTAGGGATGAATGGAGCTAGGGCGGTTGGGCGGACGTGCGGGAGGCGCCGCAGCGCGCAGCTAGCGAGTGCAGCGCTCCGCAGCCTCACGCAAACAAAACTTTAGTTACTAACCTACTTCCGTGCGAGCGCCAACGCGCGGCTTCTGTGTTCGTTATCTATGGCCAGTGTTGAACTTTTTTCGGACCTTAATGAAAGCACCAACGATGTTTGACGGTGAGGATGTGCCGTTTTTTTGTCACGCACGTGTTTTTCGCGCCTTTTTTTCGTTCTTTCTTTAATAGGTGTTTTTTTTATTTGGTAGCTAGTTTTTTTTTCGTTTGAAATATTTTTAGGTGATAACAAACAAGAATAAATTATTTCTTATGTAAATTATCTATTTTCTAGATAATTTTCTAGCGTAACCAAAACAAACCAAAATTAATGTTTTTTTTTCAAAATCAACAAGTTTGTTACAACCCAAATATGATTGTAAAAACTGTATTAATTTGTGTTATATCGTTGCAAAGCAAAAATATTTATTAATAATAAGCATAGCTATAATAATGACAATATTTTTTTATCTATCGATGGCGGCCATGTTGGATATTATACTATGACCAGCGCCATCTTGTAGAATGACACGACAGTAACACAGTATTATTAGTAACAAGCCATGTTGATAATAATAATTTAATAATGGCATTTTAATCAGTTAAAATGTATGGTGCACATGCACGGGGCACTTTATAATCACTTTCAAGTTTCAACGAAGAAATTTTCTAGAAATACACCGACTGAGTTATTAACAATTCTGTATCAAAAATATCATAAAATGATACGATTTGTATTGAAATTATAATCAGAAATTGGAACTTTTTCACGAAACTTGTTGCTAGACTTTGTTCTCTACACTTTTCGTCTATAGTAAATGGTTGTCTACATCGTCTATATATTTTTTCTGACCGTTCAATAACCGTACGTATCTCAACGCCGTAATCTTAAATTACACGTCATTCTTTATTTACAACTACAATGATAATAATTCTTACGATAAATTTCTTATATATTTAACAACATGTTACATGAAGATAAACTCTTGTTTGTTTGTTTGCATTTCCTATAATTGAATAGCCTCCGAATGTTATTCGTAGCTCCGAAACTACTAGGTCTATTTTGATGTTTCACACAGTGTAGACCAGTGATAAGAAAATCATCACGTCATAGCAAAATGTATGATGTCCGTAGTTTTTGCTGTAACGAATTCACTATTTAAAATAAAATCTAATTAACTATAATATAAAGCTTCAGTATAATAAATTATTACATTGTAGGAAAATATTATTTATGAAGAATGCGTAGATCGGCCTACGATGGGTCTACGGCGCAGCTACGGCGTAGAGCCTCGATGACGTCACGCGCTGATTCTGTAGACATTTTCGATCTGCAACCTGTAACACAGAGTAATATAATATTCTGTAGACTTTGAATGTAGTTTCTGATAAGTATTTATTTTTCATATTTTTATATTATTTACCAAAACACTTTGATATTCTATCTTATCTTATTATCACTGAATTTATTAATATATAGTCCCAAATATATGAAATATTATTTTAATGTCACTCCTGCGACTTAAAACCTTCTTTGACTAGGTTAGTAACTACTTATAAATTATGTTTTTATTTTTATGTAATTTTATTTGTTTTTTGTCGGGTACTATGTGTACCATGTACTATGTGTCGGGAGGTCTACGCTAACAAACAATGATAATTTTATTTTTTGTTTATTGAAAACAAAAATTATCTACATCTAAATCGGTGGAGCCATTTTAGCGCAAAGGGCAATAAAAAGACGTATTTATGCATTCATAATATTATTAATATGGATTAAAATATCAGCAAGACTCTTGCAACTATTATAGGAACGTTATTTTTCGAATATTTCTTTAGAAGTATTCGAATATATTCGAATAATAACACTCCCTACTCCTGCCAAAGGTGTCCTGTAGACAAATTGTGTTCGTCCGGCCGGCCTCATTATAGCCCTCTCGATATAACATACTCTTATTGCGTATGTCGACATAATACTATGTGCTCATAAGGAAGAAATTTGAGATAGTAGTATAGTTTTCATATATAGCTGATCCGGCAAATGTTTTTTGACATATTTGTTATATTTATGTTATGTTATTATCGTTATTAAAATCTAAGAAAAATAGGTACTAGTCTTATCAGACCTACCCGAGCACACAAAATCGATTCAGATTCATCGATTTTAAAATTAATATAAAATGTTGCTCATAAATACTGCATTCACGCAAAAATGTACAATGATGATATTTTAATAAAAATACTTTAACAACATTAAAATATATTCCTATGGGTAAAAAATTAATCATCCCATAAAGAAGTATTATGCTCTTGAGTCTGAAAAACTATTTGCTTAACTTATTTTTTACCTTCTTTATATAACCTTATCAACTATGGAAGTACAGAGACGGCTTTTAAAATAGCTTCTAAACGTCGACTCAAACAAAAGAAATGACGTGGATATTCATGACGTCATGGAGCAACTCACAAACGGTTTGGTATACTATTATAGTATAAGCATGAATTAAACCACGTTCGCAACCGATAAAGTGGCGTGAAAAATACGCGCCAAGCAATTAATTAGTTCGATTTACGCGCGTACGAAAAAACTCTTTAAAACGTACCATGTATTGGTCCTAAAATTCACATATAAAAGGCATACGCAGTACGGTCCTTTTATTAACTTTATGTTCGTAATATTCTATTAACAAACTTAAAAAAAGTCTGACTTCTGTAATCTGTTATCACTGCATGCTCCAAGGGAAGTTGCTTCGATGTTATACAAATTGTAAGAGAAGTTTTTTTTCATAATGTGTGTATATTCTTACACGCAGCATATGTTAAGTATGTAATTTTTTAATATTAAGTGGCACTGGCTATATACTTCAAAATAAGAAGGATCTGTATAAGAAACTAGCTGAACCGGCAAATGTTGTTTTGCCATATAAATTAGTTCTAGTATCAATAAAAAAGTAGATAAAAACCTATTTTCAAGCCTAACGAATGTACATATACAAAATTTCATTAAAATCAGTTGAGCCGTTTTGGAGGAGTTCACGCACAATCTTTGTGGCACAAGAATTTCATAAATTAGAAGATAGGAAGGATTAAACCTATAACACAAGTTGAAACTCTTCTCAACAATATTGAAGCAGCCACTTAAATTATTTCCCCAGTGTGGAACACGCCTTACTCCGTATACGCCTTAAATCGCATACAAGGACGCGTACGCACACAGACGCACCCGAAACTAGGTCGGTTCACTGACCTATATGTTTATCTAACGATTCGAGCGCTATCATATCGCGTTTTGGTGTAGGTTATCACGGCAACCTGTCTCCTGCTATTCCTAAGATAAGAACCATATTTGTTCTGTGCTCTTGTATTTCCGTGATGCTTTATCATTTAGGTCAGAGTGTTTCGTTTGAGAGCTATTTAAATAGCGAACGACGTTTTGAAAGAGATAATGTTGCGTTCTAAATTTGAAAATTGTAAAGTTTCTTTTTCTTTTTTCGTATTGTTGTTGATGCGGCCAGTGTACTATGTAAAGTAGTAAATAATACTCATAATAATAATAATAAATAGTACTAAGGTACCGCTAAAGCACAATAGACAGAACGAAGCAGTAGACCGACATAGAAGTGTTCTCAAAATTTATACGTTTGAATTTTGATGTAGTATGTCATATTGGCCGGCACGCGCCCCTGTTTGCGTTGCTGAGCCGTTCATAGTATGTTGCAGCGGTACCACGTGGTACAATGTGCCGATTTGTCAGCTTGTTTGAAGTCAGCCTACTGGTTCGTTCTGTCTATTGTGGTTGAAGCGTTGTCGCCTGTCATGTCCTCACAATAACATTATTGCCATAGAGTCAAATTTTAGACGTTAAAAATTAGGACTGCATTATTATTGGTAGAAATAGTAATGTTGAACTCTAAAACAACATTTAAGATACAACAAGTGAAGAGGCAAATCTAATAATAGATATAATATATTTCTCTTTCACTCTTATATTTTTTTTGGCTTTGCTTACAGTTATCTTTTTTGACTGACTTCCAAAAAGGAGGAGGTAATACGTTCGGCTGTATGTATTTTTTTATGTATGTTCACCGATCACTCAGCCGTTTGTCGTCCTATTTTCAAAATTCTTTTTGTGTTGTATAGGGTTTGATTCGAATTTGGTACCATGTCCATAAAAGTGGTAATCTGATGATGAAATCCATGAGTAATCGAGGGGACTCCTTGAAATTTGTATGGAAACATATAGTGATTTCGATTTTTAACCGACTTCCAAAAAACGAGGAGGTTATATGTTCGGCTGTGGATATTTTTTTTTTTTTTTTATTTTTTTTTTTTTGTATGTTCAACGATTACTCCGCCGTTTGTGAACCGATTTTCGAAATTTTTGTTTTGTTGTATTAGGTTTCACTCCAATTTGGTACCATGTTCACAAAAGTGGTGACCTGATGATGGGATCCATGAGTAATCGAGGGAACTCCTCGAAATTTATATGGAAACATATGGTGATTTTGGTTTTATGTGAAGTGTACTAAGAATATGCTACCAAAAAGTCAAATATTGGGTCAAAGTATACCATGGTTTCGAAGATACTGAGAGAACTCCTGACTCCTTATAGATATACGTTCGGGAGTTTCGGGCTTGTTTTAAGAACAGAAAGCATATGCTACTATGCAATTCATATTCATCATCATAATCATCATCATCATCATCATCGTCATCATCATCATTAAGGTCACCAATGTCTCATGGCACAGAATTAATAATAGTACAAGGCATAGGTATGGATATACTAATAATAATAATTATGTACTGTATAACAACACCTGTTTGTTTAATACATGGCGGTCGGCGCCGCAGAGGCGACGGCGTCGCCGCGCCGCCGCGCTGCCGCGCCGCCGCGCCGCGTGGCGCGTGGCGGCAGACAACAGATCGAATACTTTACTAATTACTTTATAAAATTTAAATAGACAAATAGAATTAAAATAAAGTTATTTCAAAAAGAGCATTTACACAAAACAAAGTCATTAAGTGTCTTTTTAATCAGTTATACTTATTAATCGATAGATGGCGCACTAAGTATCGATTTGAATTCTTGATTAAGCGCTTATTCCACTTATCCTAGCTAGGAAGTCCTAGCTAGGGTCCTAAAAAATTTAGTCAAGTGGAATAACATTTAGAAGCTAGGATCCTAGCTAGGATCCTAAATCGGAAAAAATTTAGTCAAGTGGAATAACATTTAGAAAGCTAGGATCCTAGCTAGGACTTCCTAGCTAGGACTTCCTAGCTAGGATAAGTGGAATAAGCGCTTTACAAGAACAGAGCTGTCAATAATTATGATAATATTAAATATTATGAGTAGCTACGCTACATCCTATACAAGTTTATACAATTTTTTATCTGATAGATCCTTCGATCGTGGAAAAACGAGACACAATAGCCTTTCTATTGTTATCTCAATCGCCGGTGACCGCTTGGGGCTTGAAGCATTAAAATTGTTAAATTACTTAGCACAATATGTTCACTTCACTGATAATATATGATTTTGTGAGTGTGAGTTGTGACTCTTGACAAATTGTAATAAGATACGTAAAATATACGCGAAGGTTTACCTACTAGTGTAACTAAAAAGAGTGAAATTATTATTATTTTTAACAAAAAATTAAAACCGACTTCCAAGGTAAAAACAATAATAACATTAATATGAACTAAAAAGTATTAAATAATTTTTACTATCTAATGGTGCCTTTTTCCGAATTCGGCTAAACCTCAACTATTTCTGTATTCAATCTTCATAATTTTGAAGTCGGTGCCAGTTCCAAAAGTTTCAAATATTCTGTCAGAGGACTGAAGATTCAGCTATCTGGTACCGACTTCAAAATAATGAAGATTGAATACAGAAATAGTTGAGGTTTAGCCGAATTCGGAAAAAGGCACCATTAGATAGTAAAAATTATTTAATACTTTTTAGTTCATATTAATGTTATTATTGTTTTTACCTTGGAAGTCGGTTTTAATTTTTTGTTAAAAATAATTTCTGAAGCATTCGAGGTAAATGCTACCAAAAAGTAAGACTTCGCACCAGGTTATACCCTGGATCCGAAGGTACCGAACAGAACTTTTGAATGCTTATAGGTACATGTTCGGGGATTTCGGCGTTGTTTAAACAACTGAAAGCATAAGCCAACACATCAATTTGATTAATCATCATCATCACAACCATAATTATACCATGGGTCATCACACTATGACCCAATTATTGGTACTTTTCGTGATATTTTGCAACGAAGCAGTTGTTTTTGATGATGATTTCGCTGTTTGTGGACCGATTTTCAAAATTCTCGTGTTGTTGTATATATGATATAATCTTAATTTTGTATAACAATTACGAAAGTGGTGAGCTGATGATGGGATCTATGAGCAAACGAGGGAAATCCTTGAAATTTATCAAAATACTCATAGTGGTTAAAATGTTGTTTCTAGTGAGTTAAACATATGTTACGAATAAGAGAAATTTCATACGAAGGTGTCTCTTGTTTCAAAGTCACTGAAAAGAACTCCTGAACCTTTAAAGATAAAAGTTTGGAAATTGCAGCATCGTTTAGATAACTGCAAGCATTTACCACAATTTCTCTCACAGTAACATAATGTGAATAGTTAACATTCGTATTGGTTATTTACGCATAAAGCCTTATTTTGTAGATAACTAAAAAGAGTGAAATTATTATTTTTAACAAAAAATTAAAAGTGACTTCCAAGGCAAAAACAATAGTAATATGAACTAAAAAGTATTAAATAACTCTTACTCTTTAATAGTGCCTTTTTTAGAATTCATCTAAATCTCAACTATTTCTGTACATACTACAGTCTTCATTACTTTGAAGTCGGTACCAGTCCCAAAAGTTTCAGATATTCTAAGTTCTGACATTACTGAACTCAAGAATAAATTAGCTGGTACCAACTTCAAAATAATGAAGACTGTAGTATGTACAGAAATAGTTGAAATTTAGACGAATTCTGAAAAAGGCACTATTAAAGAGTAAGAGTTATTTAATACTTTTTAGTTCATATTACTATTGCTTTACCTTGGAAGTCGGTTTTAATGTTTTGTTAAAAATAATAATTGGATTACCTACTTCCATACTTCCATATTTTTATTCTTTGTTTGTGTTAAAACTATTGAGGCCGTTTTTTGGCTCTTTTACTTTTTTCGACATGTTTATTACATAGTAGTTTTTCCTTATAGCAGTTGCTCATCGGATATGCAAAACTTTTTAATTATATTATGTTTATTTTGAATAAAGTGAAAGTTCAATTGCCTCAATGGACTTTAGTAAATTCGTCAAATGTCACTGGCTCAAAATACATTTAATAAAATAATATTTAAAAAACAAGAAGTACGTTAATTAAGCAATATAATTTTAATTAATTTCATACTTTGTCTCATTTTTTAACAATATAATATATGAATACAACAAAAAAAAAAAAAAAAAAAATGTAATTAGTCCCTTCGACTTCAGCTGAAAATAATGTTGTAGGCGTCACTAAAAAAGATAACAAAATATTTTATTCTAGCAACTTTATTATTAGCGGTAACTTTATCCCTTTACCCTTTTACATACAATAGTTAATTTAATTATATTTTTGAACTAACTTTCTCGCGACCTTATGTTATATTCTCGTAATTTGAATACGAATAATGTAAATATATTCAACTTTCTAGATATAAAACAAATAAAATCCGACATTATGCGCTCAAGGACAGTGAAAGTAAGAGAAAGGATATGCAAAGTAGTGACGTCACCCAGCGCTGTTACACTGTACCAAGTATCAAAGATATTTGAACTTTACGTAAATCACAGTAAACCTCTAGTTTGGTCGGTTTTGATTAGGATAATTTTTTCTATTTCTGCCATAGTATGTTAAGATTAGAGTACCTGTGTAAACTATAGAGTCTGTTCTATGATACTTATTCTATGTAATTATTTGACGTAGAATCGAGCATACAATCAAATAAGTACCTAAATAATGTTACGAAGTTGAAGACGAGACCTTTTAGATTTTTTAGAGGTTATAAAAATATGAATAACCATTTCTGAATTAGGAAGGGCCTTACATAATAATTAATCGGAAGCATAAAATTTTATAGCTGCCATAATTAGCGAGCTACCTTCGTAGGTTCAAAGTATTCCCTTCATTTTTGTTAGCGTACTTTACCTTCATGAAGGTAAGCGATCGCAGATGAAATGACAGCGAGTCATCTCTTTCCCGCTCACGACAATCGTCATTAGAGCGAGCGGGAGGACCGTGTTTAACCAGTGAATCTATCGCGCAATAGACATGAGGTCAGCTAGACAAAACGTAGCTGCGTCAACGTACGCTGGCAAGGTGACGCATTGTCAATAGGAATGTTTTGTGCCACTGGATGCGTAATAGTTGCATGTTGAAAAATTCATAAATACAGCGTAACCAATACATTTATGTAACTGGCTATATTGCCACACTGAAACTGCTCTTTTCAGTGATTCGCCCGAGCTATTATTTATAGAAGTTGCAGGTTGAATGCTAGGCTCAGTTCTCTCAAAAAGCTCAAAGTTCAGAGACATTTAACGATGATTAAACTTTAATTTAATGAACATTTTGACAGATAATGTTTGCCTTTTGTCAAAATCTGCATTTAATTTGAGGTTATGTAATTAATATTCGTCTCTAATGGGGCAGTGAGTTCCTGAACAACTGGTCTGGTTTGGTTAATATTGGTCTAAAAATAATCATATCGGTTCAGGAAAAGCTTACAGGAAAAATATTTGAAAAATTGCATTACATATTAGGTACGACACACGCTCGTGTTTCAGGACAGCCTGTTGAAAATAAGTGTTTCAGAAACTCGAAGACGGTTCTCAACCTTTCTTATTTAAAATTTGATTCAAAATAATAAAAAAGACAATCTTAAAAATCTCTTTGGAATGGAAATTCTTGATTCTCGAATACAATTAACTTGATAATTGTCATTTTTAGCGCCATCTCTTGCAGAGTAGATAAAGTTATCAATTATTTTGCGCTACCTAAGCAGAGCATTTTAAATTTCTTTAACTTTATGCTCTTTATCTTTTGAATAGCTTAGAAACTGTAGTTAAAAGCTGTCAATCAGTCAAAGGTCAAAAATTTAACTCATATTGTACTGGTTACTTGATATGATATTAAAATCTGTTCTCAAAGCGAGTGGCGTTAGCAATGTCGGAAATTAAGGTCAATGATGATATCGTAAAATGTCATATCTGTTAGACTGTACGCTATAATAATTATAGACGTCTTGCTACTGAGTACGCAAAACGTTTATATTCAATCAATAAAATACTCTTTATTTCGGGAAAATGTACGCTCTTTATGCCAAATTTCATCAAAATCGGTCGCGTACTTTGGAAGCTTATAAGCTGACTATAATTAAATATGAAATGGTATCATAGATTATAATCTTATAAATAAAATTCTCGTGTCACAATGTTAGTTACTGTACTCCTCCAAAACGGCTTTACTGATTTTTACCAAATTTTATATGCATATTCAGTAGGTCTGAGAATCGGCTACTGGGTACTTTTTATATTGATAAGTGCATATTTTATTAAATAAAAAATAGTAAATTATTACAACTCGAGATTGTTTGTACGACGGAATAGCGATGGACGTTGCCATGGTGTCATGGTACTCATTTAGTCACTTCAATTAAATTAATATGGGCAAACCACGAAATACTTCAATTGGCAAAACAATGTTTGCCGGGACAGCTAGTAATCCATACTAATATTATAAAAGTGTGTCTGTCTGTCTGTCCGTCTGTCTATCTGTGTGTCTGTTACCTCTTCACGCTCGAACCGCGGAACCGATTTTGCTGAAATTTGGCATGGAGATACTTTGAGTCCCGAGAAAGGACATAGGATAGTTTTTATCCCGGAAAAATGCACGGTTCTCGCGCGAGTTTATCGCGCGAGAACCGTTCCGCGCGAGAATCCGGGAATTTTGGCGCAACGGAGTTGCGGGCGTCGTCTAGTATTATATATTTTGAACTTTAATCATCAAAATTCACTTGCGTCTTTTTAGAAATATGGGGGGCTGAGTTCGCGCGTAGCATTACGCGCTTTCCGAACAAGGTCTTACTGCCGCACTCAGAGTTAATGATGGTCAAAGTTAGATTTAATGAAGAGTTTGCCAGATGGGGCTTATGTCAAAATCTTCATTTAATTACAGTTAAGTAATTAATACTCGTCTATGAGCGCGGCAATTTTTTTTTATAAAATAAGGGGCCAAACGAGCAAACAGGTCACCTGATGGAAAGCAACTTCCGTCGCCCATGGACACTCGCAGCATCAGAAGAGCTGCAGGTGCGTTGCCGGCCTTTTAAGAGGGAATAGGGTAATAGGAGAGGGTAGGGATGGGAAAGGAAGGGAATAGGGGAGGGTAGGGAAGGGAATAGGGTAGGGGATTGGGCCTCCGGTAAACTCACTCACTCGGCGAAACACAGCGCAAGCGCTGCTTCACACCGGTTTTCTGTGAGAACGTGGTATCTCTCCGGTCGAGCCGGCCCATTCGTGTCGAAGCATGGCTCTCCCACGTATAAATTAGCTATTTAATGATATATCGGCATACGATATAACATAAAATATAGAATAGTATTCCCACGCAGACCCGCGAGAGGTGGCCTTGCGTCTGAACCTTAGCGACAACTCACCGGAGTCATGGACTCACAACTAATACTATTTTCCTCCATGTTGCTATACTGTTTTAATGTTAGAGTTGATTTTTACCCGACTAAAGAGAGGAGGGTTATGTTTCTCCAGGGTATCAAAATGCATGTCTGTTTTTCTCGTTCAAAGCCAAAACGTCTTGTCTAAGCTTTAGATATTACTATAGATGATGCTCACAACTCCGATGCGCCAAAATTATCACGCGAGATCCGTACATTTTTCCGTGATAAAATTTTTCCTATGTTCTTTTACGGAACTCAAAGTACTCCATACAAAATATCAACAAACCGATTTAGCGGTTTGGGCGTTAAGAGGCAATTTATTTTACAAATTTATAATGTTAGTATGGATTATCATCAGATACGTTTTATTAAATGACATCAAACTGGTGTTATTACAGTTACAGTGTCTTTTAATTGATTATTTTTTGTTTGTTTATAAACAAAATAAGTCTGCTAATTTAAATGTAAGTATAGATGAAAATGCCACTAGCTAAGGCTGGTTTCTTTTAATTGTTGAAAATATAACTATTGTAAACAGCTTTTCTTCAATACTGTCGATTAAAATATATATCTTATCTTTATAAATGGATTTTCAAATGTGTTAGTCGCGCTAAAACTCGAAAACGGCTGAACGGATTGGGCTGAAGTCTTAAAATATTCTTAGAAGTCCAGGGAAGGTTTTAAAGTGACACGAAGTTCACCAAGACAGCTAGTAATATATAAAAATGGATTACCAATTGTGTTAGTAACGCTATAACTCGATGTACCTACTGCTGAACCGATTCCGCTAATTTTAGTCTTAAAATAATCCTTGAAGTCCAGGGAAGGTTTTTAAATGACACGAAGTTCACCGGGACAGCTAGACAGTATTATAATACGTGTTATAAAAATATATCCGTTATTTCGTTTAGAAGTAACTGTTAAGTACTAGTTTGAGATTGATTATTTTTAGTGACAACTGATATTCTTATTTCTTTGAACATTTATATTTCATGGCTTCCAATAGCTATCAAATGCAATCTTGATCATTTATAAATACTTCAAAAGCGACTGCAGTGATATTAATTAAAAGGTCTTCAATTTTCATCGCGACTCCCTGTGTAAAGTAATACATATTTCTGCTGAAAACATTATTAATTAATAAAATTAATCAGTATTTCCAATATGAAAAGGACAGATTTCAAAGTAGGTGTTCATGTCTACAGAGAAATATGTTTAAATTTTGATTTTAAATATTCTTTAAAATGTAATCGAAAAGATTACAATAACGCAACTCTTTGTAAAGAAAAAACTCTCAACTAAAATTAAATTATTTATAAACGCATCATTCCAAAATAACCACGAATAAAATGTGTTAACCAGAAATGGTTACAATGACACGACATAATTAAAAACAATAAAATACGAACTAAAATGTAATTAATTAAAAACTCATCTTTGTAAAATAGCCACGAATCAAATACGCACGTATTTAGCAAAATAATAAGCGAACAAATAAATATATTATGTGTACGACATATTGCAACAAAATCCTATTCAAAGCACAGATTCTTATGGAAAGTGAACGCACATATCCTAAGTGACCTATTGCTTGATGCGTCAGCTAAGTACATGATGTAACCATTCACACACACACACACACGCGTACACCAGCATAGTTCGAAGGAGAAAGTTGTTCTATGGTTGAACGATGCTCTATGCGATAACATAGCATATTCGAAGCTGTTGTGAATATTAATATGCTATTGAAAATATAAGTTGTTCAATAAAAAAACTTCCTTTAAGAGTTCATCTCTTAAACGTAAGTTACGTTGTGACACGTTCTATTACTTGCCTTACATCATGTAAACAACGATACATAGGTTTAATTAATTTGTCATTAAATTATTAAATACTGACAGTGTTTCCCAAATAGTTTATTGGGTTACAGGCCATTAAGCCGAAACTTTTTCGTTTTCACTTCATTATAGATTTTGCCGATCAAAATGTATGTAATTGACATAAGACAAGTCGAACGTCAACGTCATATTAACGAACGCTTATGTCAATTCCATACATTTTCATCGGCGATTCTATAACGAAGCGAAAACGAAAAAAATTTGGCACACCCCCTAGGAATATTTTACCAATATTTTAGCAGGGTATACAGGAATATTTTACCAATGTTACTATTCACACAGATATTGTTCACCCTTAACAATAGTTTTTCGTTGTCATCACCTATAAAATATCTCCTTTGCAACGAAAAAAGAGTTATTAATCACTTCATAAAAGACGAAGTTATCGCCAAACACACATATTAAAGTCTATAAACGGTCGATTTAAGAAACCTCCTTCTTCTCGAGTCGGTTAAAAATACAATTTGGAATCCCGTTACTCTTGCAGCATTTACGACCGAGTCCGGTGTCGATGGGATGCACGAATCACGACTTACAAGTCACAACCGGTACCGTTGTCCGTCTGACGCCTAGACCGCTCTCACTTTCATTCACTTTTTATCTGTTCAACGGTATTTCAATGCCGCGTTTTCTTTCCGAACTGTTCGTTTTTCACTTTTTTTCCGCATGAACGCTGCAGTATTTTGCCACTATTTTTCTCTGTATTTTAAGTCTTACTGCTGCACGAGACGAATATTGATTGGTTATTTGTAATTAAATAAAGAGTTTTACATATTATTATAATGGGGCTTATGTCAAAATCTTCATTTAATTGCAGTTAAGTAATTAATGAGTAAATAAAAAATATTTTCAAAAAGCTATGTTGTGTTATTGTGTAAGTTTTATTTATAGTTACCTGAACCAGACTTCGGCATAGCGTTTGAGTTCTCAGCCAAAGCCTGTCAAAATTAAAAAACCTTGACCACAGCTGTGTCTGACATTAAAAAACGCGAGCTCCTTTCACGGCTCTGTCAATGTCAGGTGTATCTACGAAAATAGGTATATAATCCGATATGAAATTTTTTTATAGTGATGCCACCTAAACGTATCTGTGCGTTATTCGAGCTAAAAATATATTTTTCGGCTGCATATCCTGCGTAGACGTATGTAAGAACTTACGCAGAATTTAAAGTTACTGTAAAACTTTTGATCAATACCTTCCAAGTTTAAAAATCAAATTGATCAATAACAACAAATTGAAGCATCACAAAAAGTTAAATGACTATCATTAATTGTTTGTGACATTACGACATTGAAATAAAGCATATAATTTTATTATTCCCCGTAAATGTAGTATCGACATCTATCGCCACCTGCTACGCCCCTACGAAACAACGTAAAAAACCCCAGCCTGTGGTCGTAAACGTGTTTTAGCATAATACAGTGTATTATGCGGTGTTGTGAAACATACAGACTCGTTGTAGCACAAGTTAAGGTCGCGAATTGAGCAATTTTCCCATTTCGAAGAGAAGCCGAACCTTGACCTAGGAGTTAAATTATATTTCGTCATACCAGTGACACATTGCAAACTATTGAATGTTTTAAATTATTCTAAAATTACAATTATTACTTTTTAATAAGTAAAGCTATGAAGTTGGCCACTAAATCTACAGTTGCATGTTTTTATACAAACCGAATGTGTTAATATTTCACACATCAAAATTAAGAAAATTAAAATGTATCGTTACTTTGATAATGTCTTATCTTTTATTTGCCAAGAAAAAACTTTATTTTTAAGGTTTATGTTTTTTTTTATGAAATAAGAGGGCAAACGAGCAAACGGGTCACCTGATGGAAAGCAACTTCCGTCGCCCATGGACACTCGCAGCATCAGAAGAGCTGCAGGTGCGTTGCCGGCCTTTTAATCCTTCAGGCCCCGCGCGAGCACCGGTGATCGCGACAGCAATAGAATACAATAGGAATTCCTGGAAATTCCGACTGAAGTATTAAGAGGGAATAGGGTAATAGGGGAGGGTAGGGACGGGAAGGGAAGGGAATAGGGGAGGGAAGGGAAGGGAATAGGGTAGGGGATTGGGCCTCCGGTAAACTCACTCACTCGGCGAAACACAGCGCAAGCGCTGTTTCACGCCGGTTTTCTGTGAGAACGTGGTATTTCTCCCGTCGAGCCGGCCCATTCGTGCCGAAGCATGGCTCTCCCACGTATAAATGTTTTATGTTTGTGGGTGGGGTATAAAGGGATCAAAATTTTCATCCCAAGTGTAAAAATTTTTGGCCATACGTGTAGTACTGTCCTTCACGGTTCCAGGCGCACAGATGTCGCTGTGGGTGCGCACGCGCACGTTGCGCCATCTTGTTTTTACGCAACAAGGTCGTTCACCCCGGAAGGTGTTTTCCTCAGTTTCTTCGTGCGTGTTCGCGTGTCTCTAACTGTGTTAGTATTACGATCTCATTGTACTAGTATCTTAGTATTACTGAAACGATTAGGTAACCTCTATGAAGCTGCGTCCATAAAGTCAAGAAAGCCGCTTGTTTTTTCCTCGTATGAGTTAAAAGTAAAAGATAATATTTGTACATTTGGTAGAATAATTAAACCAGGGTATGTCAATTGATTTTATTTTGATGACCGGGATGATGAAGCTTCAATTTTATCAGGAAATCTCAGACATTTATATTTATAAATTTTGTAATTTTTGTAACACACAAAAACTGTCTAGATAGGATTAGGTCTTTAACAAATTAAGAGTAAATTGTTATCCAGGCTACTATAGCATGAATCTCATTGGTTTAGCTACAATAAAACATTATATTTTCATGTGTACACATTTACGTACAGACGTATTTTAATTTTTAATCTTTCCATTTCGCCCTAGTGGGTTGATTACGAAGTTCGGACATAAGTCATAACAAAAGGAAGAAGTGACAACAAAATTGATATATTTTTAAACACTACGGTACGCGTCGAACCTGGGTATGTTTAACAATTCCGAGTAGATAATTGAGTGAATGACATGACATGTATTTACGCCATTTAGTCGCAGGCGGCTGTCTGGTTACATACAACCACGCAATTATATTTTCATTCGGGTTGTTTACACTGTGGTTGCGTGCAACCGACTGACCGAATTATACCGTAAACATTAGAAATATCAATCAGTTTCCTGCTACCTCGGTTACGGGTTTCAAGAAGTTGTGTTGCTTTGTGCTAAACGCTAAATCTCATTTTCCTATTCTCCGAAATCTTAAAGAAAAAGAACATAATTCTAATAATTTTACACCAGGAATGTATTTGCACAAAAATGGTACCATTTACCTAAAATTCAATACAGTTTACTCTCAAAATATCGAAGAGGAAAAACAGGAAAATATTTCGCAAAACAAGCGCCTTGCTCTACATTATGGTAAACGCGCATAATTGAAGCTGAAATTTTCGAGAACATCACACTATCATGGCAACCGCTCTGACTAATTACATTTTTGAAATAGGTCAAGTGTTCCAGTTCTAAATTTAAATTTAAAAAATGGCGGAGCGGTGACCATAGAGAAGAGATAGGTCACACATGATAATGAATTCTTAAAATGAAATGCGGCTTGAAAGTTGCTGGAAATGTGTGGCTTTAATAGTTTACGATGGAAAATGATAGTAAAATATTATAATGCGACCAATTTAAATGAACATTTGCGAATTTCATATACGAAGGCCAAAATCATTTTTTTTAAATTTTGCACTCGATATTTTTAAATTTATCTTTTAATTTATCTCACACTGTGCACCTTACTCCTTTTTACACCAATAAATAGATTAAATAATATCGATTATATAATCGTCAGAACTTTCCGGGAACAGGAGTCACGGTGGTTTAATTGTCAATGTTGTCGACATTTACATAACTGACATTGTTTTGCGCTTACGCAAAGATGCACCGCTTGCGACACCGCCCGCATTAAAGCATCGTGTGTTTTCAATACCGCTTTAGTATCGATATTTACAGCTTAAGGGTTGATTCAGACCGCAACGCGACCCGTAGATGCATTTATGACGCGCCGCGCGTCGCCTCGCCTCGTCGCGTTGACCCTAAGGGTCAATTCAGACCGCAACGCAACGCGTAGATGCAATTCAAATTTATATGGATTTTACACACTGACCTCCAATATACAAGTACGCTGGACCGATGATACTCACTTTTTTTGTGCCTATTTGAAGCGGAATCAGCTCCCCCATTATCAGTGACAGGAACTAAATTTGACGTAACCATTGGTAGCCATGTATGTATTTTAATTCTCTATGGCTTAATCGTTTGAATTATTTTCGTGTTTTAAAAGTGTTTTAAAAGGTTTTACGCGATTGTGTAATATATAAATAAGTGGTGGTAGCTCATAGTTAAACTATGAAAGAGTGTATGTTATGTAAAACGCGGTACAAAAAGGGATGTGGTATTACATTTCACAAGTAAGTGATTTTAACAGCAAATTTCTACGATATTAAACTTTTATTTATAATATAGGCACTTTAAAATGTGGCACTAATATTATTACACCGTATTCACCACATATTTACCTTTGTTTTACCGATTTTTGATAAACAATAAAATTCAATAGTGCTGGAGTTTTCTGCCGATAAAATTTATCGATATCTTTAATAATTGTATTGAAATCTCCGATAACCGATTTTTATTATCAAATACATATTATGCTCTTAAAATAATTGACAGGTTTCCGTCTGACGAAGGAAGACTGGAATTATGGTTGAAAAAAATTGAAAAGCCTGGTTGGCGTCCGAAAATTGCTACTACCGCTTGCCGTTACTATTTGAAGTGTACAAACTTTCTCTGTGAAAATACAAGGCGCAAAAACTACCATTTGATCGTGATTATGTTTGGAAAATTTATTTCAGTTTCAGCGTCTACTCTTTCTTGACAGACTGTAACTGTGTAACGGTAACTAATAAAATATAATGTTAAAGTATCACACATATGTTTTTATTATTTATAAATATCTTACCTACTCCACCCCAATAAAAAACGTATTCAAACGTTCCATATTTATTTATGGATCGCAGGTATATATCGAGGTAAATTAACTAATTGGATAACAATTAGTTAATTTACCTCGCACTTCTGCGATCGGCGCCAAAATGGCGAAAATCAAATGAGATAAAGTAAATCGATAAAAATTGGCTCTCTAGATCCATAAATAAATAGGGAACTTTTATATTATTATTAGACGTTCCGCGCGGCTTCTCCCACGTAAATATCTAATTTCACAGACAAATTGGTTCACACAAAATAGCCTAGGTATATAATCATTCACGTTATACATTCCCCCGCTTTTCCCACATTTTCCTCTATTTCTTCTCCTATTAGTCTCAGCGTGATAAAATATATAAAATGGGATATCTAACACTGAAATCATTGTTCAAATTGGACCAGCAGTTTTGGACTGAGATTAGAGCGTTCAAACAAACAAATTCTTCCGCTTTATAATAATATATGATGAGATTAGTTAGGGTCTAATCACACAGAACACTTATTCAGATTTGCTCAGCCTTCATACGATACACTTTAGGACTACTTTGATAATATTAGAAATGAAATTAGAAAATACAATACAACAAAGTTTTTGTTAGAAGCTTATCTTCAGTTTTGTTTTTAGTTTTTCGTAGTGCTAACTGGTAAAAATAAATGGATTATAGATAGTTAGGTACTGCTACTTCACGTTATCTACATATGAAATCGTTGTTAATTTATTACGCATATCTAAATTACGGAGAGGAAGTCTGTAATCTTTAATACAAATATGTGGCGTTTGTATTATTCAATTTAATATTTTTGTCCTAATGGTCGACATTATCTGAATCTGGAAACATTTCATCGATAATAGAAAAGACAGTTGTACATCACTAGTATTAGTTCCAAATACTCCCACTACTGCTATCAGCGCCAATATGGCGACATGATGGCGACTTTCAAACGTCATTTTTACGTCAAATTTAGCTCCTATCCCTGATAATGGGGGAGCTGATTCCGCTTCAAATAGGCACAAAAAATAGCTGTCATTTCAAAGGGTATCATTAGTCCAGCGTACTTGTATGTCAGTGTTGTATGGAGGTCAGTGATTTTACAGATTTCAATTGCATGAGACGACATGCAAATCTGTCAATTCAGTACTTTAGAAATGCATCTACGCGTCGCGTTGCGGTCTAAATCATCCCGTAGTATCGATATTGCTTACAGCTTGATAAATAAATGGAAAACAAGATTAATGAAACTTTAAAACAATTTTAGACAGGAGGAAGTTATAAATGACTGGACGTGCTTCTCGACATACAGGCGTAGCCATCAAATTTCTAATAGTCAACAAATATAATTCTTCTCTTTAATTAATTAATTACTAGCTGTCCCGGTGAACTTCGTGTCACTTTAAAACCTTCCCTGGACTTCTACGAATATTTTAAGACTAAAATCAACCCAATCCGTCCAGCTGTTTTTGATTTTTAGCGCGACTAACACATTTGAAAATCCATTATTATATATAAGATAATTTTCTCATTTCCAAAAACAAAAATACTTGGAATCGCCACCACAAAAAGGATTTTTTGCTTATATTTTACTGAAGTCTTTCTAAGCCTGATAGTTTTTAACGCTTTCTTGTGTAATGTTACTTGGCGATGACAATGCCCACCTTTTAGTATTTCTATGAAATTCTAAAATAATCTAGTCACCACATTATCCCATGGTTGCAATACCCAGACAGACTTTATCGACAGTACATTACCTAACACTCAAAATAAGTAGGTGTTGAGTAGGCGTTTATTGTTAAAGTTAAAAGAGGTTGACTGACTATTGTAGAATTCATTATAATTATTTAAGGTAGACGTTATGTAACAAAGGATCTAATTAGATTTGTGCCGAAAATACCAAGTTTTGTATCATAATAAGAAGTATTTTTTCAGTTAACAAAAGAAAAACGTTGTACTATTTTATGTAAAATAATTAAATACAATGTTTCATAAATAAAGTAATATTTTTCCTGTATGAAAATGAACCCACGCATTTTGGTTGTTGTAATACTAAGTGCTCAAAAGAAAAGTTTGCTAAAAGCTTATATGTTGCAACTACATGTAATATCATTAGATAATAATTGATTCTTATTAACAGCTTGCACCATCAATGTTACAATATAACGCATCTGTGTTCAGTGGCTTAGATTTTAGAACTAGGATTTCGCAGGTCGTGGTTTCGATTCCCGCGATGAAACAAGGAAATCTTGTAGTGAGGACAGTTCATGCTGATCACCTGATTGTGTGACCAGAAATGATCCATGGACCATCTTTCACATAAACATGTAAAGCCGGTCGTGTGTTTGATCGTCAGTCGATGCGTCCTACAGCCTACTGGGTTACTCGAGAGTATAAGCACAGTATAAGAGAATAGAGATACCTTGAATATTGCGCATATACATTAGCAATTATAGCAAGTTTGCGATAGGCTTCTACTATATGCCTAGTATGTGACTGGCCAAATAGTATGGAGGTATTATAATTGTGATTCATATCTGTAAGTTGTAACACAATATGCTTCTTACATAGAGTTACTTAATTATTTGACTTTACTTTTATTCCAATGCTATCTTACTGGATATTAAGACACTAATCACTTTTTAACCGACTTCCAAAAAACGAGGAGGTTATATGTTCGGCTGTGGATATTTTTTTTTTTTTTTTTTTTTTTTTTTTTTTTTTTTTTTTTTTTTTTGTATGTTCAACGATTACTCCGCCGTTTGTGAACCGATTTTCGAAATTTTTGTTTTGTTGTATTAGGTTTCACTCCAATTTGGTACCATGTTCACAAAAGTGGTGACCTGATGATGGGATCCATGAGTAATCGAGGGAACTCCTCGAAATTTATATGGAAACATATGGTGATTTTGGTTTTATGTGAAGCGTACTAAGAATATGCTACCAAAAAGTCAAATATTGGGTCAAGGTATACCATGGTTTCGAAGATGCTGAGAGAACTCCTGACTCCTTATAGATACACGTTTGGGAGTTTCGGCGTTGTTTTAAGAACAGAAGGCATATGCTACTATGCAATTTATATTCATCATCATAATCATCATCATCATCATCGTCATCATCATCATTACCACGTCGTGTTAAGGTCACCAATGTCTCATGGCACAGACTAGATAATAGTACAAGGCATAGGTATGGATATACTAATAATAATAATTATGTACTTACTGTATAACAACACCTGTTTATTTAATATATGACGGCGGTCGGCGCCGTAGAGGCGACGGCGTCGCCGCCGCGCGGCGCATGGCGACAGACGACAGATCGAATCCTTTACTAACTACTTTATATACAGATCGAATACTTTATTAACTACTTTATAAAATTTAAATAGGCAAATAGAATTGAAATAAAGTTATTTTAAAAAGAGCATTTAAACAAAACAAAGTCATTAAGTCTTTTTAATTAGTTATACTTATTAATCGATAGATGGCGCACTAAGTATCGATTTGAATTATTTATTACAAGAACAGCTGTCAATAATTATGATAATATTAAATATTATGAGTAGCTACGCTACATCCTATGCAAGTTTATACAATTTTTTATCTGATAGATCCTTCGATCGTGGAAAAACGAGACACAATAGCCTTTCTATTGTTATCGCAATCGCCGGTGACCGCTTGGGGCTTGAGGCATTAAAATTGTTAAATTACTTAGCACAATATGTTCACTTCACTGATAATATATTATTTTGTGAGTGTGAGTTGTGACTCTTAACAAATTGTAATAAGATACTTAGGTAAAATATACGCGAAGGTTTATCTACTAGTGTAACTAAAAAGAGTGAAATTATTATTATTTTTAACAAAAAATTAAAACCGACTTCCAAGGTAAAAACAATAATAACATTAATATGAACTAAAAAGTATTAAATAATTTCTACTATCTAATAGTGCCTTTTTCCGAATTCGGCTAAACCTCAACTATTTCTGTACTCAATCTTCATAATTTTGAAGTCGGTGCCAGTTCCAAAAGTTTCAAATATTCTGTCAGAGGACTGAAGTTTCAGCTATCTGGTACCGACTTCAAAATTATGAAGATTGAGTACAGAAATAGTTGAGGTTTAGCCGAATTCGGAAAAAGGCACTATTAGATAGTAGAAATTATTTAATACTTTTTAGTTCATATTAATGTTATTATTGTTTTTACCTTGGAAGTCGGTTTTAATTTTTTGTTAAAAATAATAATAATTACGTCCGTTCTAAAAAAAAAAAAACTCGTAACTGTTCAAAAACATCCGAAGATGTCTCTACTAAAACTGGCTGCCAGATATAAATGAAACAGAACACTTTTAACAACAAATAACACTAATCAATACAGTTTTGTTACTAACCAATACTATGCACGTTTATTTAAATATTCTTTATATAAAATTGTCCTAAATAAGCGAGGGTAAAGACCTTTTGCGTAATATGTTACGTGGTCGGTGAGAGGCAATGTCAGCCTTGCTAACACCAGCGATTCTCATACAAAACAATGACTTATATCGATTTAGACTCTACAAACATCAGTGTTTTATTAAGGGTAAAAAAATCACCCTGTATTTCACCGATAAAACGTTTCAATGTAATGGTAGAATGAAGGACGAGGAAATGGGGAAAGTGACATTTTTGGAAGAATTTATTAATGTTTTTTTGTGTTCAGTTGCTAAAAAACGATTATATTTTAAACTCATATCTTCTTCCACATAATAACATTTTTGATTTACTGTTATTCTTGCCCAGGATTTAAATGAATTGGTTCTGTTAAAAATATGCAGGTTATTGCTTCACTTTAGACCTTAGTAATGAAATCATTGATGAAAATGCAATTTCATAAACATTTTGTTGACACATCAGTATTTTGTCAACTTGACTAATTAATAATAATAATAATTATTAATTGCTCATGTTGATTTAATTTGAATAATAAATATGGTCAGCAATCAAAATTAATTGCAATACATTTTTAACGTACCTAGTTCGATATTGTTTGTTACAAAATTTAACAAATAATATTTTTTTAATCAACCGGTTTTTCGCGAAAATATTTAGAATATTGATAAAAAGTTAACACATAAATCATAATCAAAGATGATTTTAAATATTTTGAATTAATTTTAAAAGATACATACTCTACTGAATGTAGGTACAAAGATACAGGCGCAAGTAGACCTAGAAATGTAAAACTGACAGTGAAAAAAAACTAAAACGACGTCGATAAACAACCTTCGCTCAAAATTGGTAACTACAGTTTACCTCAGTGAATGAAACCGAGCCGTATTTCGGTCTGTAGTACAACATAAAATTATATTTACATACAAAACAATTACAAATCAAGGTTCCTCTAATGCCTCTTATAAATTAAAGTCTTTTGTTTCGTTGGCGTAAGTGCCAAAAAAGGTCATTGACCAGCCTCGACGTTTCTACAATCTAACCGAATATGATAACGGCCCCAAAGCGTGTTCCGATGGAGTTAATTACAGCGTTATAACATTGTAATACAGTTTAATTTACTTTAAACAATTTCCGAGTTTACGGCCTTACGATTCCGCGGGCTTCCTGTAGTTAGCCGGTGCGTTTGGGCGTATGCATCCATTCGATTGCTGCATTTTCGACTTTATATCGCGGCTATAAAGTGTAAAATTTTATATCTATGTTGTGTAGATGCGTCGTTTTTATACGCGAAGGTTCGCTTAGCAATGACGGCCAAAATGTTACGAGTAGTTTGTTTATCGTTCGCGCGTTCTTGACAGCCAAAAAGTGAAAACGGTCGTGGTAGATGAGCGTTGTGAAACTAGGCGACTGACATGGGTGACTCCGCCGAATGTTACTGCCGTAAACACTGTTGCGTCACTCTTTCAGTCAATAACAATCACATAATCAAATTAAGAAGTACATTTTGGATATTCAGGTGCAGAAGAATGAAAGGGACGGTGGTACGCAGTATAACCTACTGCAACGTCCTTTATTGTGGGATTATTCAAATTGTCATTATTAGACATCGGATTATATGCATTTGCATACTTGCATATGCAAATGCATATAATGGCACTTTTTAGGCGAAAGTGCATATTTTGGCAATTTTTCGTTGATAGTGCATACTTCGGTAGTTTTATGCCCTCATAGTCTCCAAACTAGCTATCATGACACACACCGAGGCCACAAAACAGAGATAGGATAGATCAAAACACTTCAAATATGTTGCTCCATCCCCATTAAAAGAATGCAATACACCCGATAGGACAATATCTTTCTATAAACAATTTTTTTCTGTGTAGTTGGCAGCATTAGTAAAAAATTTGAAATTCCATGGGCATTAAGATTTCAATCGGAAAATTTTGGTAGAAAATTATTATTGGTGCTGTTTTTAATTTTTTTATTTTTAATTTTAAAAAATTTTTTTATTTTTAATTTTTTATACTTACGTATAAAAAATTAAAAATCCTGGATTTGATGAAATTATAAAATTGACGCTTTTATTTACGGCACCACCGGAACGCTCTTCAAAAAAATAATAAATTTTAATAGTAAGTGACTTTTGACTGTGCATATTTTGTGCATATTTCGGCCATTTATCGTGCATGCATATTTCGGCACTTTGATCGTGCATATAATCTGATGTCTAGTCATTATCATCTTTGACACTAATGTAATTTTCCATTCTGTTTATTATTGTACTATTTAAAAATATTAATTTTACAAATCAGAACCTATAGCCCATTTACACGAAATGTTTGTTGTAAAAGTAATTGATTCACTTAATAACAAATTACAATAATAACATTGAATCAAAAATTTAAAGTATGGAATAATACTTAAGGTCATATTATTAGCAAATTAAAACTTTATTTTTGTTCTTTCTTGCGGAGTCATTCATAAGCTGGCCCATTCTTAAAAAGATACTTGGACTGTTGGAAACATGAAATTGAAAACAAACACTACATACTCTAGCCTTTACTTTTGTATACTATATCCAAATAAAATTCATTCACCCATTCACATCCATATTTCCATATTTCCATACTTCCATACTTCCATACTTCCATACTAATATTATAAATGCGAAAGTGTGTCTGTCTGTCTGTCTCTCTGTCTGTGTGTCTGTTACCTCTTCACGCCCAAATCGCTTAACCGATTTTGCTGAAATTTTGCATGGAGATACCTTGAGTCCCGGGAAAGGACATAGGATACTTTTTATCCCAGAAAAATGTACGGTTCCTGCGCAATAAACTAATTTTGGCGCAACGGAGTTGCGGGCATCATCTAGTACCATATAAACCGTGATACGTTCAAAAGAGTTATAAAGAAAAAATACGGCGTACATGAAAAGAAAATAAAACGTTTAATCCAAAAATAAACACCTCTGAATATAATTTGACAACCTTTTTATGTCTCGCTTAAACGATTCTTATAATCGGATTGTTAAAGTGTCAGCGATAGACATCATAACAATAATTTGGCGATGCCTGGAATACTTCCAGAAAGAATTTTACAGTTAGCGAATTAAAAATGGTTGCATGTCATTGACATTAGTATTGTTTATTGTGTATTCTGTTTTTGGAGTCCGACTTACTTTTTGATTGTGAGTCATTGGTATAAAATTGATGAGAAAGGCATAATTGGAACTATCATCAGCGTGATTTCTCTTGATGTCATTGACCTGATGATTCAACCCTCGCAAGGTTTTGACCTGTATCTCAATTTAATGAAATGTCAATACAGCTTTATGTTATTCTTTCTTTAATCCATTGCGTTGCCTATCAAACTGCAAAATCTCGTGAAGTATCCCGTGGAAGTATCAAAACAACTGAATTGATAGTTTATTAATTATGAGAATACAAATTTATAGTTTGGTACGAAACGGACTGTATCGAACAAGAAACAAAGCTGCATTAATGTTAATTAAAAAAAAAAGACGGGTTGCACTCCGGGAGTGCCGGCAGAAGTGAAATGTGTTGTGCATTTTTTAACCCATTTTTTATGAAAATCGATTATTAAAAAATCTATTTTTTTTAATTAATCGAAACCCTTACAATCGATTAAATTTTTAACCCATTTTTTATGAAAATCGATTTTTAAAAAGTCGATTTTTTTAATTAATCGAAACCCTTACAATCAATTCGAGTTCGAGTTCGAGTTCGACATAAAACACTACTCTCCAACCGTCTTACGGTTTTTCCAAGGTTTTTCGATCAGCACGAGAATCTGTCGCGAGTTTCACAGTTTTTACCCATCCCACAAAAGTGCTCAACGCCGCTAAAGAAGTTTTCACTTCAAAAAGAATTGGGTGACGTAGACGTATTTTTAGGTGTAGAATAAAGGTACATGATATCCAAATTATTAAATCATTTTTCTCCATCTCTCTCCAACTTATAGTTATCCATTTTTCCCTCTCATCGTATTAACTATCAGACAATGACATTATCATAATTTAGGAATGCACCAGGTTGTTCAACCGTGTTGCCTGGCGAACTTGTGACGTGCGAATTTTATCTTGTCTGATACTAACGTATTATCAAAGAAAATTCATAGGTGGATGACGGAACAACGTAATTTGGTTGGATTAGGTCAAGTCAATGTTAATACTTAACTTTTCGGCTGCGCTTGACATAACCCAACGAAATTAAATAGTTTCACCATCTTCGAATTTCTTTGATAGCAAAACCAAGACATACGTTTTGGAATCATTGGTAACATTCAAGTAGACAGTATTATATTTCCCCTAATTCGCACCAATGTCCAATAGACAACACCTCCAGAAACCGTACTCCTGTATTAATATATAGATGTGTGTGTTTGTTAACTTTTCACGGTTAAGGCCTAATTTCACCAACAGCTGTAATAACAGCTTGGTAAAATGTCATATCTTCTCTTTCATTTATATGAAAAACGAAAGAGATGACGTAATACTAATTCAACCATTAACTTTAAAACAGTCGTTGGTGAACTTGGGCCTAAGCCAATTATGTTGAAATGATATAGAGATGCTTGAAGTTCCCGAAAGTTGCATCGATTTTCGCCTGGGAAAATGGACTTATGTGCGGTAAATGAATTTATGGGCAAAAATGCTTCGAGCATCTAGTTTTAGGCCGGCATACACACGTTTTTCGTATGCGATTTCCGTATTCGGAAATTCGAATACATGGAATCAGTAGAAAATACATTAGGCTTTGTCCACGTCTGATCATTTGAGCGCTGATCTCCGATCAGATCTCCGTCGCGATCATCGCGCCGTATCAAGTATGCGTATCAACTGCCGCACAAGGCACACGTTCGTTTTCCCCCGTACGGATCGGATTCCGCACGTACGTTTCTTGTGCAAAGCGCACGTGAAAAAAACTAATGTTTGCACTAGTCTCACGGAATTCGGAATACGGAGAACGAATTCGGAAATCGTATGCGGAAAATGTGTGTGTACGGCTAGCCTGCTCACTGCCACCACTTCTAACCTTAGTTGTAAAATTACCTTTCAGTTAGGAAAACATGCATGTAGACGTGTCTTTATTATGCATGCAGTTGTCTTATTTTATCTTACATAAGGATTTTTTCTGAAATAGGAAGGACGAGCATTACACATCGCTTGCCTCCAAATATGGTGGAGATTGTACTGCACGTTACTATCGAATGTCAAATCTTATATAACACGTGCACTTAGACACAACACTAGGCTAAGTCTTAAAGCTATTAGACATGTAGGTATTAGAAATTTCATATTCGTTTTAATTTTAAAAAGTGTCTACAGACTAGAGAGGTTTATATCTGGGTCCTCTTCTTATAGATTTAAAATGTCATTGATCTCAAAAACATTACTTGTTTTCTTCAATATGTAACGAGTATTTTGATGATAAAAATCTAGTTAGTTTGCTATTACTTGAAAGTCAGTATAAATGATAAAAAACTAGTACTTATTAACTTTAAATAATAACTAGATGGCCCAGTGAACTTCGTTCATCATCTCCTAATTCAAAACGTCCCTGGACTTTCACTAATATTTTAAGACTAAAATTAACCAAATCGGTTCAGCCGTTCTCGAGCTTAGCGAGACTAACAAATTTTTAAAATCATTTTTTTTAAATCAATACATGTCCCTACGGTACAAAGTCATCAGCTTTACATCCAAACTTTCACTTTTAACCCGCGTCATGTTCCCCTATCCCGTTTCGTCAATATCTTGAGCGACCGCAGGAGAATAGTTAACCCAGTTTCGACCGCTCCTGCTAAATATACCCCGCTACCTGTGACGCACACACCGACAGTCACATTGTATGTGAGCTGCTGTAGACTGCAGTAGGGTTATGGCCATTATGTACTGTGTTATACGTTCTTATTCTTATTGCATTACTAGACGGCGCAAAATTCGTTTGTCGGGACTAAAATTATCGTCCTTTCCCGAAACTCAAAGTATCTCCATACCCAGCAAAATTAGTTCACAGATTTGGGCGTAAAGAGGTACCAGATACACACAGTTTTTTTAGTAATATAGTAAGTAGGGTTGCTGAGGATTCCTCTTCCGCTTCCTCATAATGAGGAAGTTCCGCAATATTTTGGGTTCCTCAACCGTTACCACATCCTCATAAATAAAAATAAAAAAATCCTCTTCCGCTATTGCTTCCCCAAAATTTAAGAGGAATTTGTGAGGAATTTCACTGCGCATGCGCGACGCGTATCCAATCATGGCAGCGTCCATAGATATTATTATAAGATATTATTACTAAGATTTTGTATGGGATTACTCATTGGGCTGGGCTCACTCTCGTGAGCAGGTGGCGCTGTACAAATCCCATACAAAATCTTAGGAAACGCCAAACGTGTTCACGAATCACGATGGAATATGAAACAAAAAATTCACACTAGGCATACGAACTCCTCCTTAACTGCTGGACCGATTTGGATGATTCTTTATTGCGTGTGTTTCTAGAATGGTTTAGATTCATAGTTTGGTCTACTGGAAAATGCCCTTATATTTTTTTTTGTGTATTGTTATGTACAGACAGGACAAAGGCTTTCGGGTTGGGTCCGCTAGTATTTATAATTTCCTATCATCCTATTCCTCATCCGCTTCCTCATCCGCATCCTCTTCCTCAAAAAATATCCTCTTCCTCATCCGCACCCTCTAAAATTGCGAGTGACAGTTCCTCTTCCTCCTCCTCTTCCTCATAATCACTTCCTCAACAACCCTAATAGTAAGTATGAGTAGAAGTGCGCAAAGGCCTTAAGGCGACGCCTTGATAATTTGGCTGTAGCGATGCCGATTTTTCTCAGCAATGACTAAAGCTAAGAAACTAAAGTTCATTGTCAGTATTCATCATGTCTTTGTCTTTGAATTGCCCATAGCATAACACGATTGGACAACTTTTATAACACAGAATTATCAATCGAAAAGACATCTGTAAAAAAAGGGATTCCTATTTTTCCAACAGAGGAGAGTGATTTAAGGTTCCAAAATTTGTACATAAATTGGTTGAAGCATACACTTTAATATGTGCATAGCTTATATGAAATGTATTTATGGTATTTAAAATACGCGACAAAAACCATTTTGTTGCTTATGCCCTTTCCATTTTTTGCTGTTCCATTGCTTGTTTTCTATGAGAGGCCGGCCCGGCCTCTCATAGAAAACAAGCAATCTAAAACATATCCAACACGGTTTCTTACTTTAACGCGGCGTCACCTTAACACTGGAGATTTGAATTCGCGTGATTGCCATGCAATCACCAGTTTGATCAAAAATGTATGGTTGGTTCTGACATTCCGAACACTGTATTTGCAATAAAGCAAGAAGCAGTAGTTTGGTGGCAAAAATAACATAAATTATCTCTTGCTTCAACTAGTATTTTACGTTCTTTAATGTTAGCTTGTGTTTAAAACTCAATCTAACATTGAAGTCAATCATATATTAGATATTTAAATATAACATGACGTCTAATTCAAAAACGTTCTTTTGTTGTCGTATTTGTGTTACCATCTGTTTAATAGTTATGAACACAATGAGTCAGTAATCTAGATATTTACGAATAGGGGGCGGTGCGAACGAACTCTTTCAGTCCAGAATTATGTGTGCCATCGGCCTTATAACCTTTTCGATTATTGTACATACACCGTGCATAGTTTCATCAATCACCGTCAATAAACTTTGCAAGGTCTCTAACCCCTAGTACACTCATTCTTCCTTAAATTATTGCTCCACATTATGTGAATTCAAAATATCACTTTCGCTTATACGAGTACTGACAAATTACGGTTCTGTACACGATATAAACAGCGCTTAAGAACGTGACACCTTTTGATAAAATAAATGACTTTTCGTTTGCTTCATTCTAATATTATTTTGACAAATTAATTCAATTATTAAAATTAAAGAAGTCGTTAGTAGTGACGGAGTCGTAATATAGTAATAATTTGTGTAATATATCGTTAGATACGTCGGCGCACGAAGAGGCGCGCGTGCGGCTACCACTGACCCAGTTTCCTCCCCTCGCGACCACACACGACCAGCTAGACCTAGCCCGCCTAGCCGGTCGCCACCCATGCCTCCACCGAAACTTTTAAAACCCTAGGAGTTCGCCGACCCCGCTATCGAAATCGCGCACTCACACGCACGCCCGCGATCGCGCGAATAAAGAGAAAGAAAAAATCCGCCACCCGCCGCCGAATAAAAAAGACAGAGATAACAGTATTTCGGCTACGCGCCGCGCGCGAGGTCGACGAAAAACACTGACGCAATTTTTACAGAGCACGTAATCGCTCGGGCTCGGGCCGTGTGTGCGTGCGCGCCGAGAGCGACGCCCGCGTCCGAAACGGAGCCGGAATATTTAGGTGAAAGTGTTTCGAATTTCGACATGACGACATTCGCGCGCAGTCGTTATCGTGATTTTGCCGAATCTAGAGGCTCAGTTCGCTCCCACTGACTTACCCGCGTTCGCAGGGAGTTCGCAGTGATCGGTGCTGGCCAGCGATGCTGAGAGTCGGTGTTGAAAATTTTCGGAGACGCAAATTAAAAAGGTGATTCGTGGATTTTCGTGAGGACCTTCTTGTGATGTGCGAACTGTGGTGCTGAGCAAACTGTCGACTGGCGACAATCTGGGACCCGAGGCGGTCGCCGCCTCCGCGCACGCCCTGCAATTGCAGACGATGACATCCACCATGGGTAAATACCTCAGTGATATATACTCATCGATTAACAAGAACATCCTTCATTAGAAAAAATAACCCGCCATGTAAGCCTAAAAGTGAGATGTCGTAGACTCGTAGAGGTAAAAGTGGTAGACAGTACGAGCGCCGTAGCCGCGTGCTACGAGCCGCTACGACGCTCATGGGAAAAACGATTCTGTGTTTTCACTTTTCAATATTTAAATATTATTATAGAATATTTATTGCTGTAAATAAGTGGTTTACGGTAAAAATATTTTAATTTTAAATAAACACATAAAATTAATATTCTAAGAAAAATTCAAATTACCGTTTTAATTTTTTAAACACTTAAATTATTATTTCTTTTCTTTTTAGGGTTCATATTTTTTTAATTTTTATCAAATTATTTTAAGGAATGTTTTTTGTTCATCAAAATATATATTTACTTGTTTTTTTTTTTAATATATCAGAACATTATATAGTTCATACGACGTAATAAAAATAATTTATTTTTTTTATCTGTAGAATTATTAATATTTAATAACATAGATGCGTTCATGACAATAATTGTTGTTATTAAAATTATGTTTCTAGTTACGGAAAAAGTAATGCTGAAAATAAGTGATCAATAAGTGATGCTATTGAAATGCTAAAATAATGTTAAAAAAAGAAACAATATATTATACAAAAGTCATTTAATAAAATTCTACATATTATTATGTACATAATATTATTATATCGCACTAAATACCATCTAGCTCTGAAAAATGTCAAAGCAAACACCTAAAAAGGCAGGATAAAATGTCAAATGATCCAACATATAAACCTGGACCCTAGTCCTTTAATGAATTAGCCTCTGGCTCATGTCAGACTCAAAGCTCCTTTTGACATAAAATTGTTCCATAAAAGCCGGCACAGACGCTCAAGTATAGATCAGTTAACTAAAGCTGGCACGTTCACAGTGCTCACACTTATGCAATTTCACTATACAGTATGTTTAAAAATATAATATGTTTGCATCATGATAAAAATTATCGTATAATCTGAGTACGATAATAATATGCTATCGTACATTGGTACGTACGCACAAAATTATCGTATGTGTACGATAAAAATATCGTACGGTTCCGAACGCTGGCCGCGCGCCGATCACACATTACCGACTTGTAACATCACGCTGTATTTATAAACAGTAGCATAAGAAAAACAATAATTGTCCCCTTCACGCTCATAAGATAGACCGCGCGCGAGAGAGACGGGCAGACTTTTTATGATGCGTATGCAGTACGACGTCACGCCACGCGCTTATTCACAGACACTACACAAGCGCAACGTTTAAATGTGTTGATCGTGCCAGCTCTTGTTAACTGACCTGTACAGCCACGAGCCAAACGCCAAATTATAAAACGGTAAAATAATTAATTGTCTCTTCAACATATAAAAAAGCGATGATTACGTTTACTTTTGGGCGTTTTTATAAGTGTTTTTTAAAGTAATTTATAAAGTTTTAATTATATTGTAAAGACCACCTTAGACCATTAATATGTGTTAAATGTAGCTAAAAATAAAATCTTGTCCTTCTTTTCAAAAAGTGCGAAAGTGTTATTGGACAATGAATAAATAAGTGACAATAGCATTATGCGTTCATTCAAATTTTACCATATCAGACTAATTGTTGGATGTTCGATACAGTTTGAACGTGTGTAGCGGATATAATGCGTTATTGCATGCAAGCTGTAATATACTATATCCTACTCAATAATTCGATAACATGGCATCCTCTGCTTGCATAACTACGCTAATAAGCACTAACTGTTATATTAGCGAATAATGACAACGATAAAATTATGTTACTATGTATAAAGCAAAGGTGTAAGGGACATTACGTTAACAAAAAATTAAGCCCGCTCCACACTCGCGGCGCGAATTGCACCCGCGATTCACGGGTGCTACGCGCCGTGAACTCGACGCGAACAAATACGGCCCTCTACGCTCGCAATCTTCGTATTTACGTTTGCACATTTGAGTAAAATGGACGTTGAAGTCACTGCTGCTGGTGCTCTGCCATTGTGTGCGACTGCGAATAAAAGCGAGTGAGGATGATGTTCGCGTTCGCGCTTCGCGCGTAAAGGACGTCGCGGGCTAAAAAACAAACACCGGATGGGGAAAGCCGCGAAGCGCGAACGCGAAGCCGCAAAACCCTCCACACTCGCGGTTTGCGGCATTCGCGGGCTTTCGCGCCGCGAGTGTGGATCCCGCTTTATCTTATAAAAAAATAATGTTGAACTATCATTGAAACCTCCATACTCGATATTATAACGTAATTTAAAGTATAATAACTGAATATATTGTAATGTGTAAAAAGGATTCGCCGAACAATAATAATTGGCAAAACTATAAGCTGTAATATTATCATGAATGGTTGAAACGAAAACCGCAATACTAAATTATCCGATAATTTTAGGTTTTAGGTATTTCGAATGTAGTTATGCGAGGAATGTAAAGCGAGACCTAGTACTTACTCAGTTGAGCAACCCGTTCAATGTCTTATTGAGCAAATATTCGTCTGAAACAGTTTCAATAAGCTCGCATGTTGCAAAATTTTAACCGTGACATTCCGAAATCATCTAGTGCATCTCGGCACTTTTACTTTCGTCAAAATGGCCGCCCTTTGTCTATGGTCTATGACTCGGGGTCGACGGACTCGCCCGCCAAAATGCGGTTTTTTACGCTCACTTTCCAATGCGGTGAAAGCGAAAAATACAGTGTCACTTCCTTTCGTTGTGGGAGTACAGTATGGTAATGTCAACTGGGGTGACAGTTGATCCTAGATCAGTGTGTCGTCTGAAATAACTAAGGTGAATAACACTAAACTAGACCGTCATTAGCCGTATTAAAAATGTCGTTAATGCTAACACGCTGCCATAATATGCTTATATATGCTTATAGTCACTTAGGGACTTTTCAACATAGTCTTTATATGTGTTAATATAGAATTTCAATACACTTTTAATAAGATTTGTTTTTTTTTTCTCTTTATTTATAATAGGAATTTTGTGTCATATTAACGGCAAATACATCGAATCCGGTACCAGTTTCAAGAAGACATCCAGGGTTGCACTTGAAGTGGTTCATAATTTACATAATTTAGTTTTTTACATGGATGGCTTTAATTCTGCCGATTTATAACGTACCGTATTATCACGTACAATGGATAATGACGTACACCGAAATATCCACAGCCGAACATATAACCTCCTCCTTTTTGGAAGTCGGTTAAAAATGAAATAGGGTTTTTAATTAAGTCGCTTTTTTAATATTCTGCTACTGTTTGAAATATTATATGGCTCTTCGGTGAATTGCCAATGTCAATGTCGTCATTGTTTTCACATTCTGCCGGCCTAAGATGCGCAAACGAGAAAATCTCGAGATATCTCACTCTCGATAACGACATAATGTCAAAATCATTTTTTGACATTATGCCGATAGATTTCAACGACAGATCTACACGAGAAAAAATGTATGTCATGCTAGGGTCAATAGAGATGAAGAGATAAGCCATCAAACATCAACAAAACGTGTAGACAAAGCTTTCTCGTATGCTAGAGGGGCGATCAAAGTTATGCTGCACAAACCTACGCGTCAGTGACGGAGCGTCGAGTTGCGTCAAGCATTAATACTTCAGTCGGAATTTCCAGGAATTGCTATTGTATTCTATTGTTGTCGCGATCACCGGTGCTCGCGCGGGGCCTGAAGGATTAATCCCAAAATAGGTATACAAGCTATATACCCCGGAAGTGTTATAAGTCAAATGAGCTAGGAAGTGGTTAGATCGGAAGTAATGGCGTCGATGTGTTGAATGTCAAGGTGTGAGCTGTGACGAAGGCTCCGAAATCCAGTTTGTAGCCGAAGAAGTTATTAAACGCTAAAAAGCTTCCTGGTTTATATTAAAAGGTTTTGAGATAGATTGATTTTAAGTATTTTTGAGATATTTAGTAAACATTTTTAAAGAGTTTGTTCGGATGTTAATCTTTTGGAGAAAAAAGAATTTCAAGTTATTTAACCAGTTATTAAGGTTTCGAATTCAAACTTTGTCAAACTATTTAATTTACTGGCAGGGAAATGTTCACAAAAATTCAAATATGAAAATGACCCAAAAGAACGCCAAATTGGTGTTTTTAAGCCCACAATGATCCATGTACCTTAGGTCCAGTTTCTGATATTTTTTTTTGTTGAAAATACTTGTGTTGTTGATTGGATACCTAACGTTTCGACGTCGGTCAACCAAAAGGGCTAGTGAGCCTCAGAAAACTTGCCTACAGAATACCTCAGTTTTTTGACACGGGTGTCACGTTTAAAAATAGCCTTATTCGATCGCAAGTGACCCATTCTAGTTCATTACCCGCTGTCACCCGAACGCCGGCCTCGCGTCGACACTGACATTGGTCCACACTTCCTTGCTTCGCTTCCTACACTTTAGATGAATGCCTTCCTAGTTTTTTGGTACCTACTACACTTGTTTGGGTACCAAATATATCGCTACTAATAGTTATATAAACTACCTGACTGTCAATTAATATTGAACTTAAAGCACGGCATACTTTAAGGTATTGCACAATTTGATCGCTTTTATGTGGCTTTACCTTTTCAGCATGTTTTAGTAATAATTAAGGATCTGCCATAATATTGTTAATTTTTTAAAAATACATAGTAATCTAAAAAGATTACTATGTGTTTTTTAAAAATTAACAAAAACAGTTTAAAAAAACAGTCAAATAATTGAATTTTTAATGTGCTACTTTACATTTTTTTAGTTTCAATTTTATTACTCATTGGAGTACACTTAACTTTATTAAAAGTTATTGTCTCTTTAATCGTCAGGGCACGAACTTCGAAGGAAACTCAAAAAAGAACAGGTGTAGGTGTGATAGGACAGCGGCCCTGGGAAAGGTCGAACCGGACTTCCGACTTCGCTTGTCCGACCAATGGCCGACTAATTACTGACATCTGATATATTATAATTCTTAAAACCGAGACCGATTCAGTGCGGATGACACGGGAGTCGTGTCATACATGTTTTTAACGTGTGGCGTATGACACGTGAGCCGTGTCATTTGAAAAACGATTGTTGTATCTCCCTCAAATTACACTTTAGAAGGTTCTACTCTGAACAAAATCATCTTAATTTTCCACATATAACAAGCCTATAGGCTTCGCCTCTGAATATTCTGTGAATTGCAAAAAAGTAGGGGCCGCCAACCTTTTTTAAAAGGTGCATTCATTTCGTATTACACGGCAGCCGCATCTTATGGGTTTTTAACGTGTGGCGTATGACACGTGAGCCGTGTCATTTAGAAAGCGATTGTATCTCCCTCAAATTGCACTTTAGAAGGTTCTACTCTGAACAAAACGTCTTAATTTTCCACGTAAAACAAGCCTACAGGCTTCGTTTCTGAATATTTTGTGAATTGAAAAAAATAGGGGCTGTCTCCTTTTTTAGCCTCATGGTTCCCATCATCAGACCACCACTTTTGTGAACATGGTACCAACTCGGAACCGGATCAATCGGAACAAATACCCTATACAACAAAAGAAAAATTTTGAAAATCGGTTCACAAAAGAGTTATCGTTGAACACATATAAAAAAAATATCCACAACCGAACGTATAACCTCCCCCTTTCTGGAAGTTGGTTAAAAAACTTTCTTTACGGTTCGGTTCTTTAAATTTATCTACGAACGTATAATTTACATCGGAAACCCAGATCTATTTAATATACTCATTTTTCTAACCTTGAAACCTACAAAAGGTTTGCAACATCTGAATAAAAAAATAGTTTACCTGCCATTTTCAGGTTAACACTTAGTAAAACTACTCGAAATCAACTCAAAAAAATGTAGCCTTCCGTTAACATCAATATTTTGGGCTCAACCAAATAAATCAAGTTAATACAAGTGAAAAAAACAAAAAAAAACAATAAACTTTTTTGAACGTGGTGGGTGACACGGTAGCCGTGTCATCTACTTCTATGGCGTATGACACGGCTAACGTATCACGGCATGCGTCACGGGCATGCCTCACGTTCAGCGAACGTGAGGCATGCCTGCGTTATAACGCATGCCCTTGACGAACAGAAAAAGGCACAGTGTGGACAAAGCTATTGGATATTATTCAATACAAAAGAAAATGACACAATTTACAGTACGTTTTATAGGCTGTGCAGAGTGTTACACAGATTCGAGGTGCATCACAGTAGAGTTCAGAAAGAGCTAGTTACAGCCACGGATGTAAAAAAATACGGATGGAGCATTACACTATGAAGATGTGAAGCATGCAAGGTACGACAATTTCGTCACAATTTCGTTTATTGTACACGTGACCGACACTTACACACGCAACTAGGTACTACAAGTACTATAACCCGCTGTCATTGTACATAGAGTGACGGCGTAGTTGACACGCACACATTCTTACACGAGCGGCCATTACTATGCTTCACTCGGGATTAGACAAGGTTACGTCCGTATGTTTTTAAGTCCGTGGTTATAGCGTCATTAATTATTATTATTATTGTTATCGTCTCCTGAGGTCCCGTTTCTCTTTTACCATCTAATACTATTATGGTAATAGACGTGTAAATTTTCAGCATTAAATAAATAAAAGCTTCATGTCTGGAAGCCACTAATTCTGCAATTATATTATCAATTGACTATTGCCACTTTGTAAGAGTGAAACGGATGGAACGGTGGACAATGCCAGAAGAACATTAAAAGCCTCTCAATTTGATTACAGCTTAAGCATGAATACCTAAGACACAAAATCACGAATTTTAATAAATGAACCATTTGGAAGATTTTTGTCGTATACCAGACGATTTATTTGCTAATAAACTTGAAAACTATTTCCTACCGTCGCTTACGGAAGCAATCCGCGGCAAGACGTTTTCATTTTATCAAGGTCTTTGACACAATCGAGTTATTTTGGAAGACTACTTTTTATCGCGAAAATACCGGAGCATTGCACTCGCGAAAGTGGCAGATAAAATTTATCTATTGTGTTTTAAGCAGGTTTTTAATATAAAACCATGCCAGGTACAGTCGGTGACATGAACTGTTTATCTCAATGCTTTTAAAACCCCATTACACATTGTACAGTTAGACGCATTAACTCTTGTCGTTTTCTTAAGAAAATGCGTGTCTTAAAGTTTGTTATTTTTTGTAAGACTCTACCATAATTATTATTCTAGCTGATATTGGCTCATACCAAGTAAGCCCAAATTGTCAGTAGTTTAAGCCCCAGGGGCAAAATATCGCTTATAAAAAGATACACATTTCTTATGTAGATATTTTATTCATTACTCGGAGTAAAGGAAAGGCAATGAACATCTTAGGGTTAACGCTCCGACAACGATAATGATACAATTTAATGCATTTTTAATTAATATGTTAACGCATAATAAACACTTTACATTACGAGGTAGTATTTATATGCCTCAGACAAATGCAGCGCCTAAAATAATTTAATTACGCAAAAAGTGTCCTTAACCCCAAACAGTTAAGAGTTATTTTAGTACAGATGACAATGTTAATGTTTCAATTGTAATGTTTTGAAGTGTAGGCTGAAAATGTAATAATATATCCTTTGGACATTTTGCTTTTTTCAGTCTGTCTATCTGTCTGTTACCTCTTCAACCTTAAACCTATTTTGATGAAGTTTGATGTGCATATATTTGGTGTCCTGGGAAAATACATAGGATAGTTTTGTTGTGGAAAAATGAACGATTCTCGAGCGAAAAACAAATTTCGAGGGCGTCATTTTATTTAATATTTTCAATGCACTATTAGAACGTTGAGTCTCACAATAATTATTATAATATCATCAAGTTAAACCTTAAGGTATACCTACACAATTTTCCAAACATATTTGATTCCATAATATTCGATTTTTCAATTTCGAATCGTCGTTTGGGCTTCAAAGCCTCCAAGACTTTGAATCCCAAACTAACACAAAAATTCATACAAAATATGTCAAAAATCGTATAAAATTCTGCGCTCAGTTGCTTAATATTAAAGTTATAAATATAAATTAAAATGTTTTTGATTGAATTAAGATTAAATACTGGTTCATTCTGATTTAAATCGTCTAGACGTGTTTGTTTGTTATACTACGTTGTAGTAACATAACGAATTCTTAACCGTAGTAAACAATCGTCACTGTGACTCACAGTCTAAACATGCTCGTTGACATTGCTGGCCAAATCTTTGATTCATTTAAAGAGTTGTCCGTGTTAGCTTTTATTAATTTTGTTAATACTACCTTATTGTAACTGAAACTTTTATTAATTATAAACTTTAAAACACTTTATGGAATATGATAAGTGATAATACTGATACGTGATAATTTTTTACCATCTGTGAGATACCGACAGTGAGTGCTGCATCTAGTTTATGCTGAGAAACACCTCTAAGGGTCTACACAGACGGACTGCATTTCAACTGCAATCCATATATCAATGAAAGAATGAATCACTCATCCACGTCATATTCATACTGAGATTTCTTACGAGGCGTCAGGCGAGTAAAAGAGGACTTATAGAACGTTAAGTCGATAACATTAAGAAATGTACTTGTTGAATGTGTTAGGTTGGTAGAGCAAATTAAAAAAAAATGAAGTTGTGCATAGAAAAGAATATAATATATTTTAGCATTCTACTAAATTGTTAATCTTGTATTATCTTTAAGAACTAAAAAGTCTAAAGTCAAAAAAGTTTCTTTCAAAATTGGTATTTAATTGAAATGGTAGAATAATTATTTTTTGAACGTTGAGTCTATAATGTTATCTACTATTAATCGGTTCATAAGTCGTTGAGAAGAATCTGCGTATCATCCTTAGGCAATAGAGACTTTTGGTTTTTGTGACCTCATATTATTTTTTAGTCGCACACTAATCTACGTGACAATTAGGGTCTAGACAGACGGACTGCATTTCAACTACAATTCAACTGCAAATTGCAGTTCAAGTACAGTTTGAATGCAGTTGATACGACTGCAATACGACTGCAATACGACTGCAATACGACTGCAATAGAACTGCAAACCAAACAGTTCACACGACTGCACGCCGACTGCAACGGAACTGCAATCCGACTGTTCGTTTGGTTTGCAGTTCTATTGCAGTCGTGTCAACTGCTTTCAAACTGCACTTGAACTGCAATTTGCAGTTGAATTGTAGTTGAAATGCAGTCCGTCTGTCTAGACCCTAATTGTCACGTAGATTAGTGTGCGACTAAAAAATAATATGAGGTCACAAAAACCAAAAGTCTCTATTGCCTAAGGATGATACGCAGATTCTTCTCAACGACTTATGAACCGATTAATAGTAGATAACATTATAGACTCAACGTTCAAAAAATAATTATTCTACCATTTCAATTAAATACCAATTTTGAAAGAAACTTTTTTGACTTTAGACTTTTTAGTTCTTAAAGATAATACAAGATTAACAATTTAGTAGAATGCTAAAATATATTATATTCTTTTCTATGCACAACTTCATTTTTTTTTATTTGCTCTACCAACCTAACACATTCAACAAGTACATTTCTTAATGTTATCGACTTAACGTTCTATAAGTCCTCTTTTACTCGCCTGAAGCCTCGTAAGAAATCTCAGTATGAATATGACGTGGATGAGTATAATAGCCGAGTGATTCATTCTTTCATTGATATATGTATTTAAACGTCATACAAACGTCATAAAGCATACTATATCTCCGATATAAAAGTTCGACGTCAATGAAACGTTTTAGTAGCGAACTTAAGCGCGTAGTGAATTTTCTTATTAAATTTTTAATAGGAAAAATGTTTAAAGTAGATTTTCTACATAATGTTCCAGTTATTTTTAAATGAATGAAATAGAACTCGAGAGTCAACAGAAATCAAAATGTTGAATTTAAAAAGACAGTGAGAGCTAAAGAAATGGCAACAGCCTTTTAGAAGAACTCAAAACCCAACATAGAACCTCTTCCTTTTTGGAAGCGGGTTAAAATAAAAATAATTATGAAAATAAAATTGTACATTTTGATAATGTGTATTAGATAATAGAGTATAGTTATTTTTAATATAGTTTAATGCTTTAAATGTAGTGTAAAAACATAATATATTGCTGTTTTAAACATACACACACATGCACACACTCGTAGCTAAGACTCTACATTTCTTACATCCGAATTATGGAGGCCAAAACCACAGTCCTCAGTACACTCATCGAATTATAACCTCCTTTTTAGGGTTCCGTACCTCAAAAGGAAAAAACGGAACCCTTATAGGATCACTTTGTTGTCCGTCTGTCCGTCCGTCCGTCTGTCAAGACCCTTTTTCTCAGGAACGCGTGGAGGTATGAAGCTGAAATTTATATCAATTACTCAGGTCTACTGTCCCTTGAAGCTGTGAAAAAATCAAACTTCTAAGCCAACGCAATCAAAAGATACAGCCGTTTATGCCGCAAATTTTCGACACTTGCAAGGGAATCAAAACCTACAGGGTGCTTCCCGTGAACTCAGAATCTTGAAATTTGGTACGAAGCAACGTCTTATAGCATAGATAAAGGAAAAATTACGAAAACCATAAATTTTTAGTTACATCACATAATATATATTTTTTTAATAATTTTAAACTTACTACCCATTTCCTCATAAACGCGTAGAGGTATTAAATTGAAATTCATACCAAATACTCAGGTCTATAATACCTTTAAGCTGTAACAAAATCAAACTTCTATGTCAACGCAATCAAAAGAAACAGCAATTTAAGCTGCATATTTTGAAACTCGCAAGTACTCGCAAGGGAATCAAAACCTAAAGGGTACTTCCAGTCGACCTAGAATCTTGAAATTTGGCATGAAGCAACGTTTTATAGCACACATAAAGGAAAAATTCCGAAAACCTTAAATTTTTAGTTACATTACAAAATATATAAACGATAAAGAGATCTTTGTCTTAAATTTATGCTCCTGCATCTTTCCCCATTGTAATGTTATGAATTTCATTTTGCAATAAAAATACCATAGTTATGACTCGATTGTCGTAATGAACGAACTTTGTAAACCTTGCAGGTTTGTACGGAACCCTCGGTGCGCGAGTCCGACTCGCACTTGGCCGGTTTTTTTTAAAGTTCATAAAAAGATGCACATTTCGTTGTCTCATTTAAAAAAGTTCCCTCAAATTGTTCGTATGCATAATAACTTCAACATGGCTATAAATTTCACGGCTTTTGTGACGTCGACTAACATCAAACAATAGCGTACAGCGCGTAGGTACAGCGATATAAATAAACGCAACTACATCTTGTGATTAGAAAAAGAAATCGTTCGTGGCCTTCTTTACGTAAAAATGTGGGATTGATATTTTTTTTACGGGAAAAATGGGATTTTATACTTTAATTTACAAGTTTTATTTATAAGTGTTAAATGGCATTCCATATTTAAAATTTTATTTATAAGGATTAAGTAATGAGATTTTTTTTAAACTTGATGTGAAAGATGTTTGAAAACCAAATAGTAGGGCCTTTTTATATTGACGAGCCCGATATGTCTCCTGGTAGACGTAAGTGTACCTTTAATGACAATTAATTATTATAAATTAGTAAGGTAGTTTCTTGTTAAAAAATGTTTTGTCCTTGTCTGAAACGTATCAAAAGCCGTTTGACAGATGAGGGGAAAACATTTGCGCATCGTCTCTACAGAGTGTGGATATTTTAAGAGCGTAAATATTTATTACAAATAATAAATAAATAACACAGTTGACATAATAATCTCGTATTTACGCTAACTTTAAATGTATAAAATTACGGTTTGATTTTATTTCAACGCACTTTACAAAATTATTTTTTAACGCCATGAATTATTTCTTGTACAATTTTCTCGAATATTATGCATTACAAATAACAAATTATGTTATTTGCTATTTACCAAATCCCGGAATAAAACTTAGATACATACTACATACATATATTAGAAAGTGTGTAATCTATGTCTGTCTATTACAGGCAATTTTCGGTATCTACCTTATTTTTTCATATGAATACATTAACTGTTTCATATAATAAAATTGTCCAAGGCGAGCAGGGCACCTGCACGTCTTCTAACGTTGCGAGTGTCCTTGTGCGACTGCAGTAGCTTTCCATCAGGTTACCCGTTTGCTCGTTTGCTCATTTATTTTATATAGAAAATGTACTAACAGTATTTCTCGTTTGTCCACAGGAATAATGACACTCAGCCGCGGCCCGTGTGACCTGGACAACATGAGTCTATTCCAAGACCTCAAACTCAAGAGGCGGAAAGTTGACTCCCGTTGTAGTAGTGATGGTGAGTTTTTTTTTTTTTTTTATTAAAAGAAAAGATAAAGGCTTTTTATGTCATAACTTTTTTACGTTTCTCAAATTATATATTGCTGACCCCATGGAGTTCTAAACGTCAGGAATAATTTTAATACTGGTAACAGACTAATTGCAAATGCATGATACTATGTCTATAGGTCATCATGCCTTCCATTAAGTGTCCAGAGCTCGAATCTCAGTCCTCGATTGTCACACGCGACTGAAACAGCCGCATCGAAGAATAAAAATTAGGCTGTAATCACCTGATGGTGAGCGAATGCCCACAACACAGCTAGAGGAATACCAAGCGTGTTGCAATTTTTAAAAGATTTAAAATCAGGAATAGATTAAAAAAAAATCTCTGATCTTTTTAACTCCGTGTGGCAGCAGTGACTGCAAAATTTGGGATGTCAAAAAAAGTAATGAGGTGAATGACCTCAAAGGAAAGGCAGACATCTGCTGCGCCAGGTGGCTTGCATCTCTCCTCCATACGAAACTAGGTGAAATGTCAACGAATCGAACACGTGAAAACTATATTTTTTACATAAAAAACCTACGATACCTTCGTAACCTTCTTATTCGGAACCTACGACACTTGTTTCTCTGGACGCGAACCAATAAGTTATTTTTATTTACTCTTTTTAATTTAATTACTATTATAAATATCTTGATCAAACTAAACTAAATTTACAGTCTACGACTTAAAAAATATAACCATCTAGCAGTTGAAAAAAAAATGTGGCAAATTAACGAATTTAAATGGAATAATTTTTTAATTCAAAATTGTTTTAAGTAAAATAATTAATCATTAATTAAATGTAATGTTACGATAACTACGTGTTGGAGTGTAAGGTCGAGTAATTAGTATTCCGTCGAAGCATCACCGGCCACGGTTATCACTTTCAATGCGATAGTGAAATTACCTTTACAATTCCGAACTCGTCATTTTTATGTAACAGTAGAGATGAAGATTTCTGAGTTAATTATGGCAGTTCACACAGAAACGAGACGTAACGGGTTACGGGATGCAACACAGCAAAACATACAATAACTACGGCAATAATGCATAATATTATAACGGCGATGCATAATGGCGAAAAATATTGGCCATTTAAATGATATTCGATTTTTTATTGCATTGCAGCGTTAGGGTCAATTCAGATCGCAACGCTTCACGTAGATGCATTTCTAAAATTGTACTGAATTGACAAATTTCAACTGTGTGAGACGTCTTGCAAATCCATACAGAAATCCCGCATCGCATTGCGATCTGAGATGACCCGTTTGATTCAGACCACAACGCGACGCGTAAATGCATTTCTTTTATATGGATTTTACAGATTCGCAAGACATCTCACGCAATTGAAATCTGTCAAATCCATACAAATTTATGCCGCGCCGCGCCTCGCCTCGCCTCGTCGCGTTGCTGTTTGAATTGACCCTTAGGGCCGGGACACAAAAACACGGCACGACGTCGTACGGCGCCGTACGGCGCCGTGTCGTGGGAATCCACGACGCGCGTCGTACGACGTCGTGCCGTGTTTTTCTGTCCCGGCCCTTATTCGTAAGTGAGCCACGTTCAATTTCAGTGTGAACACTTGTGTGTAAGAAATGTAAGATAAAAGATTGTAAGTACAAAAATAATGAAATCCAAAGTGTCTAAATGGTTGTAAATTTTCATATCAACGTAATAATTCATAATATCGCCTTTAAAATTATTGAATTTCACTTCGAGTTCAAAAAACCACTGCTCTTGACTTTGTCGAAACTTTTACTTTTAGTATTATATAATTTTACATATTCCATAACCGAAAGTTCGTCGACCTCTAACAAAGAGCTCGTGAAACTGACTTTCACTCACGAAATTATAATCTTCAAAATCCGGTTCAGCAGGTCCAATGGCAATGCCGTTATTATTGCCAACTTGATGTCTGTTTTTCGCGCGTAAACCCTACATTTTCCCCCGGGATTCAAAGTATTTAGTACGGGAGCCCTAGAACAAGTTTTGTGATTATTAACAAGCTAATTTTTTATGAGTAGCTACATTTTTATAAGACGAACAACATTTTTATTTTCGAAAAATCTCGAGGGTACCCCGGCCTCTTAAGGATGAAGATGTCCAATAGCAATGCCGTTATTATCGCCAACTAGATGTCCGTTTTTCGCACGGGAACCTTACATTTTTCCGGGATGAAGATTATCCCCGGGACTCAAGTATATCCATACCAAATTTTGTTAAATTCGGTTTTAACTTTGCTTATCGCGCGCGGAACCGTACATTTATCCGGGATGAAAAATATTCTGCATTCTTTACCAGTATTTGATGTATCTTCATTCCAAATTTCATCAAAATTGGTTCAGTGGCTCAAGTGTGAAAAGGTAAAAGATAGGCAGGCAGATACTTACGAAGTCCGTTTAGTTTTTTCCAGGATGAAATTTTTTCTATATCCTTAGGTAATCAAATTGGATTCAGTAGTTTTCGGGTGTCACCTGGCCCTTACTTTTCAAGTCAAAATCTATTGTTTTATAATTTAATGCTGTAAACTGATATATACCTAATTATATAGCTGATAGATTTGGACAAGTATTAGGGCCTGTTTCACCGCTTTCTGATAAGGTGCCCAATAGGCTTATTTGACAGATTCTCCATACTCTATGTGTCAAGTTAAGTGGCTATCTACCAATTAGGAAGCGGTGAAACAGGCCCTTAATGACTTTACGTAAAGTTATTATTATGTAGTTTGCATTTCCGTATTACTCATTACTTACACAATAAATCATGTTAGACATGTAATGTGAAAGTATAAAAACAACCACAACTGAGTCTCTTGAATACAATTTTATTGATAAGTATAATAATATACTGTCTGTAACTTTATGAGACAAATTCCTAAACAAAATCTCCAATACAACAATACTATGTCCTTATCTTGGACCTTATAGTATTTCCATATCAAATTTCGCCTAAATCGGTCACCAGTTTAAGTAATGGGCAACAGATGACAAACACACTTTCACTTTTATAACATTAGCAAGGATTAAATCCTTATGCGTGCTAATATTATAATTAATGTTATGAATTATGAGTTATGACGTACTTCAGCTTATTTGTTCGGTTCGTTAAAATCGGTTTTTTTAATTAATTGAAACCCTACAATCGATTAAATTTTAACCCATTTTATTATGAAAATCGATTTTTAAAAAATCTATTTTTTTAATTAATCGAAACCCTTACAATCAATTCGAGTTCGAGTTCGAGTTCGACACAAAGCACTACTCTCTCGTCTTACGGTTTTTCCAAGGTTTTTCGATCAGCACGAGAATCTGACGCGAGTTTAACAGTTTTTACCCATCCCACAAAAGTGCTCAACGCCGCTAAAGAAGTTTTCACTTCAATAATTTACTTATATAAAATTATTCTTCTAAATTCTTATAAATAGAAGTCATAACAAATTCGCAACACTTCGAACTTTCGATAAAACGAAAATAAAAACAGCTGAAGTTCATTCACAGCGAGTGAAATGATCTAAAAAATATTATTAGATTCAGTGGCGTGTGATAACGGTGTTCGCGTCACGACAGCAGAGTTTGACGTTCGCGTCACGTCACGTGGGTGTGACGTGACGAAGCGTGACGCGACACACAACTGTGACACGAGATAAGTGAGATCCTGTTTTATCGATTAATTGCTTGTCAGAATCGAGAGTTGATGCTCGTTGCTATCCGTAAAAAATATTAATGACTCTATCAGGATCTGATTAAAAATGTAGAGCCGTGTCTGTTGGCTTAGCTCCTCACGCTTATGCCGTTCAACTGATTTTCATCAGGTATGAAAATAATTATTGAAAGAAGGAAAGGGCATAGCATAGAAGTTATGCCAGAATAATGTGGGATTCCCGCGCGATAAAGAATATCGGCGAAATAATAAAGTTGATCAAAATCAAACATAGACCAAGTAAGGGTCAATTTACAAAGAAACGTCACGATGCGATACATATTTTAGCCCCCTGTTCGAAATTTGAATGGCTCATTAAAAAAAAAATCGCGATTCGCTACCCTGAGGGCCTGTTTCACCACTTCCTGATAAGTGCCGGATAGTCTATTCACAACTTAACTTGACAAATACAGTATGGAGAATCTGTCAAATAAGTTGTGGATAGCCCATCCGGCACATTATCAGGAAGTGGTGAAACAGGCCCCTAAGGGTCAATTCAGACCACTACGCGACGTGAGCATGCTAAACTTGTATTGAATTGACAGATTTGCATGACGTCCCACGAAACAGAAGTATGTCAATTCAATACAAATTTAGAAATGCATCTACGCGTCGCGTTGCGGTCTGAATTGACCCTAATGAACAAAACGCAATCGGCACCAGCAACCTCTGCGTTGACCTTTTAAGAAACAAGTGCTCGTTACTCCGAGTACACTTACCATAATGGGAGGCGCATAACACGTGGCGCGGGGCGGGATGGGGGCTAAAGGGGCTTGGGGGCTGGGATAGGGGCTGGGGATGGGGGCTGACCCAGTTTCCCCGGTCGCTGACCGCCGCCGACCTTCGCCGCAACGATCGGCGATAACCATTGCATAACCATTTATACAACCTGTACAAACTTTGCATCTCGAATGACCATTGACCGTTGTTAAATTTTAAATGAACCCGGCATGCGTTGTTTTGACAAGTCATACCATATTATGCAATCACTTATACTTTCCTCTTGAATCACTCTGTCTTTTAAAAAAGTATTTATATCCGTTGCGTTATTGTGTATAGTTATAAAGATCTAAGCATTACAATACAATAGGAAGTAGGGACATATCCGTTATGTAGCTATTCGTATACCATCCATACCAAATTTCATAAGTCGGTTCAGGCGTTTAAGGGTGAAGAAGTCGTACAGACAGTCATACTGTTGCATTTATATTATTAAGTGTTGGTAGCTTCACTTTTATGTGACTTTGTTCCATCCAAAGTGCATAGCACAGGATCTGTTGATTTTGTCGTTATAGCAATTACAATAACCTAATAAAAACATAATTAAAACGTTCCTTCCGCGTTTCTAAAATCAAGTAAAAAACTTAATCTCTTCTGCTCTGGCCATTTAGCCGAATTTTTTTCGTTTTCACTTCGTTATAGAATCGCCGATCAAAATGTTTGGAATTGACATAAGACGAGTCGAACGTCAACGTCATATTAACGAACGCTTATGTCAATTCCATACATTTTCATCGGCGATTCTATAACGAAGCGAAAACGAAAATATTTTGGCACACCCCCCAGGGTGTTATTCGGGTAATTCGTGTATTATAAAATAGTAGGTAAAAGCGGGAAATTCTATAATAGGATTCACTTGAATTATATAATATTTAGATGATGAGTTTAGTAATTTTCCATAAAACCTCATAATATTATTTTTGAAGAAAGTTATTGGAATAGGCTCTAAAACTACTTAAATTGTTATGGGCTTTTCCCGATTTTTCTGCAATAGAAATAAATTTTCATACAGCTACTAATTTAGGCTACGCGCGGAAATGCACGTGCGCGGAAATGCACGTACGCGGAAAACATCTGAACATTGAGACGGCGTATAAACGCCGTATAAATATAAATTTTGATACACTTTTTAGTAGTTTACATTACGTAAAGTAAGTACCACCATGATGATGATGACTACAGAACGATCGCCATTTCGCTCGCTAATTACCACCATTCAAACGGATGCAGTTTAAGGTTTAGAGTAGGGGCGTTATGGAACCGATGGTCGTGATGCAACCGACATTCAGACATTTATCCGCCGCTAGTCTAGCTGCTAGCTCACCTAGGCTTGCATCACCCGGCTAGAAAGATCGGTCCCCTCCAATGTGGCAAAGGACGCGGAGTGAAATAGAGATCGTCCTCGAAGCGAGAGCGGTGCACGCGTCGCATTAGTCACTGTGCGGTTGCAGTTCGCACGCACGGACGCCTGAGTGACCTAATAGTGGAGGGGCCGGGAGCGGCAGGAGGGGCGACGCCGGCCGTGCGGTAGGTCGGGCCCACTCGCTCGCCGACCGCTGGAAAAACTTTCTTCGCGACTTTTCCCCGCGTAAACGAGCCGGTCTCCCGCCGCGCGGTTTGTGATGTGATAATGTAACGACGCATATGGATTTAGCAAAAAGTCGGTAAAGATTTTCGATAATCTGTGGTAAAGTTTATCTCTTATCTGGTAAATGTTTATTATTTTGTGTTATACGTAATCTCAGTTAACGTTTTGTTTTTGTGTGAGTTCCGTTTATTTATTTTATTGTATCGATAGAGTACCGATAGAGTAGACTAATTCGTTTATCCCTTCGTAGCCGCGGTAGCGCTCGCGGCGGCTTCCGGGCGCTGCATCTGTGTTGCACGGCTTTCACTTTCGCTCCACGCCGCGCCGCGCGCCGCATCTCGCTCGCCGGCGCACGCCCGCGCCCGCGCTTCCTACATTTTCTTTATTCTTGCAGTGTTACGGATCGTTACGTAATCCGATTAGATTCTGCCGCTCGCGACGCCGGCCGAGGCCCGCGCCGAAACGGCGGAAGGAGTCGGAGCGGAGGTCCTCCGGTACCGTCCTCGCCGTAGATTAGTTTTCTGTGTGGTAGGGGCCGCGACGCAGTGACGCAACCGTCTAATCTAGTCGGCGGCGGCGGGAAGTGCAGTGTCGCGTCCCTGCGCCGCACCCCGCACCTTCTAGCCGCGACCGCGCGCGCGGTCGTTGACGTTTCACCTAGTTTCTATTTATCACTCGTCGAAAGCCCGCCCGCTCCCGCTCGCGGCCGGACGAGAGCCCCGCGTCGCTAACGATGCTCCGCGTTCCCGCAGGCGAGTCCGCAGCCGACACCAGCACGTCGTCGCCGGACCCGGGCCCGCCGTCTCCGCGCATGGCCGAGGCGGGCTGCAGCACGCCGCCGCACCCGCCGCCCGTGTTCGACGGCGGCGGCTCGCCCTCGCCCGCGCCCGCCTGCCACCCCACCGTCATCCGCTCCGCGCCGCCCTACTCCTGCATCAAGTTCGAGGGGGCGCCGGCGCCCATCAAGATAGAGAACGCGCCGCCCGTCAGACACGAGTCGGCGCAGGCGCAGCTGTCATCCGTCAAGCAGGAGGTTGCGGTGCCGGAGCTGCAGCAGCAGTACCGGCCGCGCGCGCTGGCGCCGCCGCCCACCAGCACGCCCGCCTCGATGTCGCCGGGCCCCTGGCCCTCGACAGCCTGCATCAACGGCGTCAAGCCCGAGCTCATCGGGGGCCACTTCCCGCCCCAGCCGCTCGAGCCGAAGGGCGGCCGGGGGTCGACGCAGTGGCGGGGGGCGCCGGCCGTCATCATGGGGGAGTCAGGCGGCGTCCGGACGATGTTTTGGACGCTGCCGGCGCCCACTGCGGGCGGCGAGCCAGCGGCCGGGGCGTCGCACGCGCCCACGCCGCCTGCGCCAGACCCGGGCACGTGCAGCGAGGAGTCGGCGGCGCGGCTGCTACTGAACCTGGGTGGCGAGCTGCGCCGACCACGCGGCCCGCCGCTGAACATGGAGCTGTTGTGGGCGGGCGACGTGTCGCAGCTGCCGGCGCACCAGCAGATGCACGCGCTGAACCTGAGCGCGGCGGCGGGTGCGGTGGCGGGCGCGGTGGCGGGCGTCGCTGGCGTGTCGGGCGCCGGCCTCGCGCGCCCCGAGCTGCGGACGTACGCACCGGAGACGGACCGCGAGGAGGACGAGCAGCCCATGATCTGCATGATCTGCGAGGACAAGGCCACGGGCCTGCACTACGGCATCATCACGTGCGAGGGCTGCAAGGGCTTCTTCAAGCGGACCGTCCAGAACCGGCGGGTGTACACGTGCGTGGCGGACGGCGGCTGCGAGATCACGAAGGCGCAGAGGAACAGGTGCCAGTACTGCCGGTTCAAGAAGTGCATCGAGCAGGGAATGGTTTTACAAGGTCAGTATAATTTGATCGTTTCGCCCGCCGGAACTATCGCCTAATGTGGTGTACTTATTCACTTTTCTGTTGACAGCCGTCCGGGAGGACCGAATGCCCGGGGGCCGCAATAGCGGGGCCGTCTACAACTTGTACAAAGTAAAATATAAGAAGAAAACCAAACCCAACACGAAGGCGGCGACGACCACGAGCCGGTCGTCGCCCCCGGAGAAGCCCAAGGACCCCCTCCCGCCCATCCCACCGCACCTCGTCAACGGGACCATACTTAAGACTGCACTAACCAATCCGAGCGAGGTGAGTGAAGTACCTAACGTTTTTGTTTGATTCCAAAATATACCGATGTGGCGGTACCCACAATTCGCCTAACATTCCTGCATCGCGCTATCGAAGTTTTCTAAGCGCGTCGGTATATATACGACAGCTGAAATGTATCACGTGGGCTTCGGCCTGACCGAGCATAACACCTCGCTCGGTCGGAAGATCTTCCTTTTCGGCCGCCACGCATTATTCCCACATTGGTGACCCTCGACAGAACACGCCTCCTTCATCATCATCACTCCCCGCCCCTCCGCACCGCGCCAGCCAGCATCGCCTCATCGGGTACCTCGTCCACTAGCCGCAATGTACCGCGGCCTGGGCGACTCCGCATCGGCATCATCGGGCTTTCTCACTACACCGACCGGTCAGCAAGCAGAGCACATCTCTCCTGGTCAGCACGTAGCATCGGCCCCGCACGGCAGCTATCCGACTCACTGGATCCCGTGCAGCAGCTTATAGTTCCGACTCACTGGGACTCACTGCAACAGTTCCGACTCACTGGAACTCACTGGCACTGGCGACTCAAGCGACAAGACTTCAAGATTCGACCTCCGGTCTTCGGGGGGGAGTGATGTGGCGGTACCCACAATTCGCCTAACATTCCTGCATCGCGCTATCGAAGTTTTCTAAGCGCGTCGGTATATATACGACAGCTGAAATGTATCACGTGGGCTTCGGCCTGACCGAGCATAACACCTCGCTCGGTCGGAAGATCTTCCTTTTCGGCCGCCACGCATTATTCCCACACCTACACTACACGGAACCAATTTTCTTTCACGCATTCATAAGCATAGTTACTCAACAGTACATTTGTTCCAGGTGGTACATTTAAGAGCAAGACTAGAGAGTGCCGTTTCCTCATCACGGGATCGAGCAGTTCCCCTCGAAAGAGCGTTACATATGATAAGAGCTTTAATAGACTGCGACGCGATGGAAGACATCGCGACGGTCCGCCACTTACCAGATCTCCTTCACGACACCTCAGAGATCGGAGACAAGCTGTGTAAGATCGGCGACTCCATCGTCCACAAGATGGTGGCGTGGACGAAGAAGCTGCCCTTCATTATGGAGATCCCCATGGAGATCCACTCGAAACTGCTGATGGAGAAGTGGCACGAGATCTCGGTGCTGACGACGGCGGCTTACCAGGCGATGCACGGGAAACTCGCGCACGCGCCGCCGTCTTCGGACCACGAGCATGACTTCATGCAAGAGGTGAGTCTTGATTTTTTATGAAAAAATATGTTTTGGTAACAAAATATATTTTGGTAACGGTAAACGAGAATGTAATACTAATAATGCGCAATGATTGTTATCTTTTTTTATTGTTAGTAGCTCGAACGTCCCTTAAATTGTCAATATTACATCTTTTATTAAAACTAGACTGTCTCGCATAAACCATCCATCTAAAACTGAAAGTAAATCGAATATGATAGCTAATCCATTAATAATATCTTCTTCGTTTAGCAATGAAGTAATAATATTGATCATTAACTTAAATAGTACCGTAAAAGTTTAAACTTTGTTAATTAAATGCAATAAAACTATTATTTGCCAGTATTAGCTCGCTAAGAGCTAGTTGACTTATTTCACATTTCAACAACATTAAGTTAGAAAGGTTAGATTATATAATTGGTATTAATTAGCGCAGTACTGGTACATAGCCCTGAATCTCACATTACCCTAACACTTCCGTGCGCGAGCGCTGTTACGTGGGCTCTTGCGCAAGGTGAAAGTCTGCTGCACTCGGACGTGCATAACCAGTTGAAGTGCAATAGTTTCTAACTCGAAGCACTCGCGCTGCAGAACTTGATATCTATAGAGTCAAGTTTCAGAAGGTTACTCAAAACATATAACCTATTATTATGCTACAGAAGAGCTTGAAAAATTCTCAATAGCTCTTTACTGATTGATTTTAATAATGTCAAAAAGAACTTATATTAAGTGTTGCTGAAGATGATGCATAGAAAAGTAGACAACTCTCAAAGAATGTAATGGCACTCGCTCTGCTGCGTCCTTATATCAATATTTTTGTTTTTCATTCATAAACTTGGCTAACGGCATAAATAAAATCGAATTTTGATGAATATGATGGCGTTATTGGCAATTAATTTGCAAAATGGCGTACGTAGGTCAAAGAGAATAAAATCACTACGTGACGTAGGTTACTTAATATTAAAGCGGAGTGGAGTTATATTTCTTTACGTTTTTAATTAAATAAGTCAGTGAAAATCGCAAAATAACCCTAACTAGAGTAGCAGTAGTAAAAGGGTGATATTCAAATTTCCTTTTTTGAAAATCACTTATAATTTGCAGACAAATGTCATAGAAGTAACATAATTTAACAATAGCTAACAGCTCGCCAAAAGACACTCCCTTTTGCACAATAGGGTAAAATCTAACATTGGCACTATTCCAACGACTTGCTATTAGAAATATATTTTGTTTACAAAAAAAAACAATCTATCTATTTTGTGCACATAAAAAGTTAATGATACAGTAACACCGGTAGAAAAATGATTTCATTGTCTAGTGCATTTCCTTCACGTGTGTTAGTTACGTGAGCGTACGCTTATTTCATAATCAAACGTTCATGTCATTTAGTTCCAAATGCATATTGTACCATTGGTACATTATCGTTGAAGGAGTAAATTAAACACAGAATACTATTAGCTTTTGATATATTTTTTTATCCGTCAAAAATCCACAAAATTATCATCGTTCCTGCAGCCTTAGCATGACAGCATTAGAAACGGGAAAGAATGGACATTGGACATACTGACAGATTTTAGTAACAAAATGGCGAATTACCTTTGTCTATTTATCACCTTGTCTATTCTTCCGTAGAAAGAAACCGTTTCTAAAGTGACCATATCTGTTGGTAAGGAAGCTTAAAGATCTTTATCGCTACCCTCTTTCACACACGACAATTTTCAGGTGAACGCCAACCTTAGGACCCTCCAGAACTGTCTGACGTCGCTGATGGGGCGGCCGATAACCCTGGAACAGCTGCGGCTAGACGTGGGGCTGGTGGTGGAGAAGATGACGCAGATCACCTGCGTCTTCCGCCGGATCCAGCTCAGGATGGAGGAGTACGTGTGCCTGAAGGTGTATATACTGCTTAATCAAGGTGGGTGACTTTTTTCTGCGTTTAAAGTCTTATTTGTACCTAAGAATGGGAAACGTTTATTTTGCACATCACACAACACAATATTTATAAACAAATGAGAGAACAAGGAGACAATACAATTAGTTTAAGGGGTCTAACCTAACCCAAAATTAACGATTTTATAATTCATTCTTATACTTGAAAATAAGACCCGAATTGTTTCAATTTTAAACATAGATACTGCATTGTAGTTTCAAGGATCCGACCTAGCGGAAACACGATATTTTAAAATTTTCTCGATGGAAAAAAATCACAAAGATGCATTTAATTTTCACGAATTTTTCATATATTGCCATAGCCGTGCATTACACTAAGTTAATATTTTAACACATTGTATAAAATTCTATCATTGAGAAACTGACCTAGCAGATTTTTAAAATGTTGTATACTTTATCGAGTTATTAAGAAAAAACTAACTTGGCGATGATTCCGCGTCGTTCTTTTTTACCTGGCATATGAAAGACGGGCGTGAGTGTGAAGATGTTTGATTTTTTGCGTTAGTCGCCCTCTTAATTGAGTGATACCAAAAATTGACCCCCGGCTTGGTACTACTAATATATATTCTGTGCCCCGGTTCAGCATTGGCAGCGAGTCTACAGACATTCTGCTGGGACCAAAGTGTGACATCGTAGTTCGCACACATGTTTTTTTTTTTTTGTAAAGTGTCATCGTCTTATTCTTATTTATTTAAGTATATGAAGAAAATTAATTAAGAACAGCCGCTAGAATATAATATTGTTTTCGGGTTCTAAAACTAAGCTTGTATGTTTATTGTTTGCAATATAGAAGATGATCTGTGCGTCGTATGGGTCCTTTTTAAATAAAAAACTCTTTCATGGCTCCATCTTAGTAAAGGTGTCGTGACGTGTGATTTAGAAAGATGATTGGTCCGTCGTAATAGCATGCAAAAATCCGCCCAACGTCTTATCTCTCGCCGGTCGTATCGGTTATCTCGTCCTACTCCGCAGTTTAAACTTATAAGCAAATGATTAGGAAGTATTCGTGTATTGCGCACATATTTGGGCACTATACTACAGCTTGCTATCTTACCGAAATCGGGTTGCCTATACTCTGATATTATGATCCCTTTGGTCGGCATTAATCGCTTACCATCAGGCAATTTCGCGTTCATTGAATGCGCCTATTTTAGAGCGAATATCGACGTGCAGCGGCTATCCACTTATAACTGAGGGGTGCATCGCCTCGTGTTGATGTAGGTCGGCGCTAGACCTAAGTGACGTCAGCCACTGTCTTGTATTAGTACATGCAGTAATATTGTGTATGTAGTTGTTATGTACTGTAGTAGACGTAGCGTTTACTACTGTTGTTATGTACTGTAGTAAGCGTCGCGTATACCACTGTTTGCTTTGGATTTGTTTTAATTTTTTACACAGTTCTCTTTATGCAGGTTAATTATTACGCCTTACTTTTTATAGATTATCAAAAATAAAGGATAGAACTAAAAACATTGAATAATATCAAAATACATTAATAGACAACTAATTAAGATTCTCTTTTTAGGGTTCCGTAGTCAACCCTTATATTTTCGGTCTGCCCGTCCGTCTGTCTGTCCGTCTGTCTGTCTGTCCGCGGTTTTGCTCAGAGACTGGACCTATAAAGCTGTAATTTGGCATGAATGCACATATTAATGATGGCAACAAAATGGTACATGAAATCTTAAAAAAAATATTTTTTTATGGTACCTTCCATACATATCAAGCGGGGATGAAAAAATTTTTCGCGTCCACCCCATCGTGTGAGGTGCCGTTGGATAGACCTTTTAAAAATATTATGATTTATGGATACCATAAATCGTTTTCCGATTTAGGGATCCGTTTGTGGAATATTAAGTTTTAAAGTGGAAAAAATCGTTAGAGTCCAGTGTCCCCCCCTTCTACCAGCTAAGTGGTTGCTTCTAGAAATGTGAAAAAATTTACGGGAGTAAGAAATATGCTGAATTTAAAAGGAAAACTATCACGGCCAACAAGAATTATTCATAAGTTATTGAGTAATAGTCGATCAACTAAAAAAATGTATTCGGCGAAGTATAAAGGAACTTTTCATTCAAACCCATTTAAAAATAACTGAGATGATGTTGTTAGTAATGTAAAACACGTTATAAATGTACATTATACATTCATTGACCATACAAAATTTTTAAAAAACTAGCGGTATTACGGAACCCTATATTGCGCGTGGCCCGACACGCACTTGGTCAGTTTTTAATAAATATATTAATTACGCATCAACTTTTATATTGTTGCCATCTTTGTCTAATACTTGTACTATTATTTATTCTGTGCTAATACGCCGAAAAAAGTCACAGACTAATTGACGCACCTTCCATTAAATCCTTGATCAATAAAAACAAAATAAAACTGCATTTCAAAAACGGAATATATAAAGTCCAACCCAAAAATAAATTGCAACGTTCTAAACGCTCGGGGCCTTGTCGTTTTGTGCGTCTCAAGAAAACATCTACGTTATCAAACTAAGTGGGTCACACACACATATACACACACACACAAGTATTTTCACCAAACACACAATAACAATGTTTAGTGGAAATGCGTGCAACGTGTTGCATAAATAGCGCAGAGATAGAGTCATAAAGCGGGTTCTTTTTTTAATTTTGTATTAAAACTTAATATGTAAGTATGTGATTTTAGCCCTTAATATATTACAATTTATTTAAAAGGATTTAGTACTCTAATTGTATCTTTATTTTTAAAAACTCTACTTAATATCAGTTCTTGACTCTGTAAAATACTAACAGACTAAGAAATTTCAAATTCGTAGAATTTAAATGCCCAAAACATTTTTTATTTTTATTTTAATGCTTTTTCAAGTACTACTAAAGTAGATAGCTTGTGTCTACAAAATCGAAAGTTCTAATAAAATAAGTACTATCGTAGCACGAAGCTACATTGAAATGGAAAGCGCTTGCGCAAGCAAACGTTCCGCGTCGACCGGGTTTGTGTGTGTCTGCGTTTGCGTGTGTGAGCAACACATACAAGGGCCATGAGTGCCGCATGTGCTGTTAAATTAGAAGTGATCTTAGATAATAGCTATAATAGTTTTATAATGCCCGAAAACTACTTGGTAGTAAAGCATTGAAATTATAAATAAAAAGGTTTTAAAATGATATAAGTAGCATAAAAGAAATACATAACTATACATTTTTTTCTAGATATATTTTTTGTTTTACATATTTTACATTTTTTAACATTAAATTATTATTTTTTTCATCGCGGTTACTCGAGCGAATGGAAACCACTTGAAAAGTAATGAGATGTCATGGTCACAATGGGCAAAGACTCCGACGATTTATTATGGCGCACAATAGTTACGTCAGTAACGGCACAGCATTTCACTCTCGGCAGGCGGAAACGACTTTCTCTTTTGCTCGCGGCGAAAAAACTGTTAGTTCTCAAGTGGGCTTATGTAATATGCACACGTGTTTCGTCTTTGTAACTTGTAAGTTTCAAAAAGATAGTTTTTACATTAAAGTAATTATATTTTAATGTAGTTGGCGAACATAATTAGAGCGGCCATAGAGCTGCAAAACACTGATGATAATTTTAACGATATAATCAATAGGCTCCAATATTATCGAAGGTTTATGTAAAGCTAATAAAAACCACGATAGTGTTACACGTTAAATGTTTGATACGGCGCGCGGCGAGAGCGAGACGGGTATAGCGAGTAAGGACACGAGCGAGCTCGGAGGTCAACGGCTAGCTGCGGTCGTTGCCCCGCTATCGGAGTGACCTACTGAGCGCGTGACGTCACGCCGCGCGTTGTGCCGCCGTTGAGTACCGCGCGGCGCCATCTAGCGGCGGATAGATACAACTGTAGACTTGAAATGAAAATTTAAATTTGGAAATTGGAATAAATTCCGAATATTCTTTTTCGAAATTGTTTTTTTTTAAGAGTAACCATTTAAAAAAAAAATAATGATGTCTACTAAGGAAATTAACTTGAAGTTTCATTCTTTCTAGAAGTCGAGCTAGAGAGTATTCAAGATAGGTATGTGCAAGTGCTGCGCAGCTACTTGGAGCACGCCGCGCCACATCACCCGGGAAGATTACAGGAACTGTTTGCGAGGATACCAGAGGTAATTATTGATAAAACAATAAACATTTGCTTTTAAGGACCATCAAATAAAAGTATGAAATTCTTTCTACCTCTGTTGGCTACCACTTTCGAGATTTTTCGCAAATAAAAATGTTGTTCGTCTTATCAAAATGAAGCTACTCACAAAAATTTGCTAGATAGTAGGTAATAAAAAAAATCTGGAACCCTGACTATTACAGTAGAATTTAAAAAAATGTGTTGCGTGTAGGGGAAGGTGGGGTAAGATGGCTCGGGTGTAGGGGTTTGTACTTCAGGGCGTAATGGCTGATATCGTCTCGTCGCGTCGGCAAGAGCCTTATGGTACTGCATCTTAACCACTAATGACTACAAAATTGTTTACATCCACATAATTTCAATATTCGTTTAACTGTTTGTGTTGAATAAAATGATAGACAATTAGTTCACCAAACAGCCACCAGAGGCGCCAGTAGTCTTATTCTTGAATCGACTCAAGACTTCCTTTCCCCTTCAGCTTTATACTTGTGTTATTGTGTAAAGTGTCCGTGGTACTCCGTATATGTCCATTAAGGCGGTGACATTTAGTCTTATCTTAAGGACATCTCAGGGCCCATTCACTTTATCATTTAAAATAGGGTTTTTAAGTTAGATACAATGCATAAAGCTTTGTTATATTGAAATATTCTACCCACAACCATATAATAGAATAACCTTAAAAAATATGTATTTTTTCAAATCAAATTATGAATACAAGTAACAAGTGCAATAAGCAACATAATATTATTTTGGTCTTTAGAACAGCTTTACACACAGTGACGTTATAAAATGTTCACACTGGGCTAAGGGTTATATAAGGGACTGTATTTATTTGTTCAAAACTACTTCCAGATTCAAGCTGCGGCCAACCTGCTGCTGGAGAGCAAGATGTTCTACGTGCCCTTCGTACTGAACTCCGCGGAGATCAGATAGTACATGGCGCAGCAGGGCGTCTAGTTCGCGATGTACGGAACACCCGCCCCCACCCCACGCACCCCACGCGCCACACGTGTCGTCGTCACACGCCACACCACGCTGTGTTCACTCGCCCAACGCTAGGCAACGACAATAAGCATCGGAACTGACGCTGTCGGATCTCGGACTGACTCTTGAGTGCGTGCAAGGATAGTGATGTGTGCTATGTTTAGTTGAAATATAACGTCCCAATCGACAGACTGATTTATAAATAAATAGCTCTTAATCCGTAGGCAATAGGGACTCGAATGCGTGTTTTATACGTAGTTTATATAGTGTTAAATATAGTTATGTTACTATTTAAATTTTGTCAATCGGAAATCGCATAATATATTATTTCTGTACATATAGGTTTAATGTAGGCGTAAGCTCGTTGTTTTGAGACATTTCTTGTAAATGAAATATTGCTATTTTAGTTTGCATTTTTATTGTGTAGACGTAAACCAAGGCCGCTGGCGTATTACGGAGGATTTCTTATTTTATGACTCGTTATAAGTAGCACTAAGTACCTATTCTCAGTGTTTACCAAGACTGCTTGTATACTATACTGTTTTTATGCTAACATATAGAGGAGGGCGCGGTAAGTTGGGACACATAAGGTTCAGAGCATAAATTAAACTTGTCGAGTTATTATGTTTGGTAACTTATAGGTGTTCCGTCTTACCCCACTCTCCCACGAGGCGCGCGACGCCACAATCTGTAGTCACAAGTTTTGCATTTCTATTGTCAATAATTTGCAATTTGTGCGATCACTTCGGAGTTCGGACGCTTAGTGCAAGTTTTTAATCGAATGTTCCAGTGTTTGGCCTACTATCATGGGAGACGCTTTTTGAAGCTGTACGAAAATACAATATTTTGTAGAGAATTATCGCATTTCGCCAACCCTAGTAACTGCCTGCAATGAAAAGATCACTATAAAGGCTATGTCCACATTTGTATCATTTTCGCGTATCATCACCACGATCATCTCCGTCGCGTAGCCGATGCTACGTCCACACTAGCGATCATGATACGCTTCGATGCTAAGCGACGGAGATCTGGTACGTGAAAATTATACAAAATAGATGGCGCCACAGTGATGTTAGGCTTTGTCCACAAAACCCTAACATCACTGTGGCGCCACCTGAGTTTTATCAAAGCTGCCAGATATGAGGCTACTAGAGGGATCTCTATTCATTCTAGTGTCACACCATTGTCTCGTGTCAGAAACCGTCTCATATGAACAGGTGGATATTACCAAAAGCTTTAAGTGGTTTGTGACCGTAATCGAATGAACACGAAAATAAAAACTCGTCCTATGCCCATATAGGTGTAGCACAATATTGTCATACAAATGTCATACACAAGGGTTCGATTTGACTTTGGTGAACTTAACTTCAAGGTCATCATTTTGATGATGACCTTAAAACTTTTAGAACACAATAAAAAAATTGTCATGTCAAAATTTTGACGTTTTATTTTATGAGTTTTCAAAATTGGAACCAATTGGAACCCCCAGAACATTCTTCATCAGTTTGAAACTCCGCTTCGAGGGCTGTGCATGATATTTTTATGGCGATGCGGTGCTGGAGATCAACTACGATAATATGGCGCGCCCCTTCAAAATTCAAAACGTTTGAAGTGCGTTGTCAAAACGTTTGAAGTGCGTTGTCTTGCGCGGTAGGCTAGTTATGATTAGTTGACCAACGAATCTTGGTAATAAGTGACATTAACTGAAATATGTGATTGGTTGAATACTTACTACATACAAACTCTTTCACAAGGATGTGACTACACACATTGAAACAGTCATTTGGAGGGGCGCGCCAAGTTATCGTAGTTGATCTTCTATAGGTAGTTTACTTGTTACTTTGCTTCCTTGAATGTGTTCAATTCTGCTCAATATCATCATGATATTATTTAAGGCACTGTAAGATTTCATTTGATCATTTATCATTTAAAATATACGAGTAAAAGACTGCGTGGCCGTTTTTTGTTGCAAAAAAACGGGAACGGCCGATAGGCTCATAGAGGGTTAAAGGATTCTCTCCACTTTGGAAGTCGGTTAAAGGCATTCACACCGTCATGACGAGGCTTTATTTAGAAGTCGCAGCATCATTGGTTTGATTTTTGAAAAAGTTGCTAAGATTTGGTTGTCAATTCATTTTTTATCCTTGTCTCGCTAAAACAAGGAGACTATGATTTGAGGAGCCAATTTATCAACGGCTTGAAACGGACTTTATATTATAGTCTCAATCATTTTAAATAACTCACATATTTATAAATATTCATAGTTTAATAAAATGTTTCAGTTTTATAGTAACATTCACAAAATTTTAACCTATTGCATGCACTAATCAAAGTATTATTTTTTATACTTAAACAAAGAATTTCATAACAAAATTTCATCTTCAATTTCAAATTCACCAGCCATTAAAATTCACTATAACACCTTTTTAAATCTTAATATAATATATGTTCATACTAAATATAATATTATAGTTGTGGTACACTTAAATTTTATAATAATATATTTTAAAAAATATACTATCAATATCTTGCTAAGCGCTAGTGATGTCCACAGTCGCATGTTCAATCAAGTTTTGTCGATAAATTGTTTCCAAAAAAAAAACACAGTTAGGTGTAAAAAATATATCGTTTCGAGACAAGCTGTAATTTAATATCAAAAATTCCATTGTACCATTACTATAATATTATTCTTAATGCTTAACCATTTTTTTAATAAAGTAGTAAACGATATTGTGTATACGATTTACGTTAAAAAGGTTTTAATCATTATTTATTATCATTTAAAAATATAAGAATTTCTAAATTTCACTAAAAAAATCAGTGTAACTTGTGCATGTTTGATACCAGTCTTATTACTCGTTAATGTAATATATTAAACGTTCCAACAACGGTGAACAGTTACCAATAGAATAAGTATGGGCGATGTACGCCACTAAATTTAAGTAATAACAACCAAAAAGTTCGTTCTAAGGACTTAGGTTTTAGGTATTAATTCGTCTAAAACATTAATGTAAGAATACTTAAAAAAACCTTGACGAGCCAAAGAACGTGCTACCGTTAATAGGGACAGACTTTACTCACATCAATTTATCGATTGTTTTATCAAAGTAGCATGCTAGCTCGTAATTTTTGAGTTCGATTTACAATTTTTATATCAGCTTCATAACTAGACGAATGTGTTATAACTTATAAATATTCGCGTAAATTATAACTGACTTTGAACTTTGGCGTTATAACTGAACTATCTATAAGAGACTGCCCCTAAGTAGGCCACTTTTAGTATATGTTTTAGTTTCAGCAAATATTACTCTTTATGATCTTCTTACACATTTATCTAGTGACTTAACAAAATATACATTAAGTAAAGGGTAATTTGTGATATAATACGTATTACACATGAAAAATATTTAGTAATTTCCGTAAAATTTTGATATAACGTTTAGTTTTATATCTTACGATTTATGAGCACTAAACCATTTCAGAGACAATTTTTAATGTTCATTTCCATATAATTTTCCCCCGGCCCCTGCTACCATATGTGCAAAGTGTGCAAAGCACGCGGGCGCCATCCTCTAGAGCAGGGCTCACCAAATGGCGGACCGCGGCCCGCATCCGGACCGCCGACCCATTGTGTGCGGACCCAGCATTTTCGAAGATGAACTTCGGTAAAAATAAATTTCGGTCTCGACATACTGATGGACATCTCTAGGATTTAATGTCTATAATAGCTTGCACCAATATTTTACTCCAAATTTCAGAGAGATAATAATTAGCAACAAAAACTGACACTTCTCATTGAAAAGGTAAATAAATACTTTTGTAAATACCTTTGTTTAAATTTTTTTATATGCGGACCGCGAAGGTCGTTTCATTTCTTAATATGGACCCCGAGAGAACTAATTGGTGACCCCTGCTCTAGAGGCACCAAATTGCCATCTTTAGGGGCGCCAAAACCAAGGTCCCAAAAAATTTACCTAAAGGAGCGCCAAAATCCTTTCTTTGCACACAGGCGCCAGTAGCTCTTAAGGGGGCCCTGAATTTTCCTTAACTTCAAACGAGTTGCAATCTATTTTTTTCGACTTATTTATTTAATGAACGTCAATCTTAACTGAGACCGAATTATGAAACCTTTTCATATTTACGTTTATAAGTAGGTGATAAACTCTCTGTCAGAAAAGTACGCAAATGCCTTCTGTTACCTGAAAGAGCGATGCGCGTCCGTTCCTCTTGTGTTACCATTAGTTAAGTTTAGTTATAATATTTTGTATATTTTAATTAGTATGAATAAATTCAACTTCGATACTGCCATTAAATGCCTAAATAGTTTTCAATTAACTTGTTTTTATATCGATAAGTTAATGATGAAATTATTAGTTAAATGTGATAATTGAAAATTAGGAAAATTTAAAAACACTTCGCGTTCCTAATACTTATTATCTGAATATGCGTTTTAAAAGGCTCACGTATTTGTCCTTCATTGGCGCCAGGATGGTGAAAGATAATAACAATTGGATAGCTGCATATTTATTTATTCTTAAATATCTAACTTAAATTATTGAATATATTAGTCGATACAAACACTAATTGGTGTTAATCTAAAGTCTGAGGTAAAGATGCCTTTATAGATTTTAAAACGTATAATGACCGAAATTGTAGGTTGGACTGTAATTACGATCTTGCATCGTTCTACTAGTATGTTAAAGGTAATTTGTAAGTAATATTGACACTTATTTTGTTAATAGCGTAGCGTACGGTAAGGACAAACTAACGATGGAGGATAGAGATGTATTTAATTGTAAGAGTTATTGGCGTTGTACAAAAGATAGTATTGTTAGAAGTAAATATGAAATTGGCGCATTACTGGCGAGTACCTAATTAGTGTAGTACACGAAAAGCCTTCAGAGGCTATACAATAATAATTTGTAGATAAAAGGTAATGAGATGTAAAATAGTCATCTTGCTTTTCGTTGCTCTCCTAAAACTTTCGACTCTATTTGCGAACTATCGATATCTGTAATTGACAGTGTTGGGCTTCACTAAATTTGCTTCAGTTGTACCCGTCTAAATTCCACGTAGTGCCTACGTCCCGCGACCTCTCCTAGATCAGCTACATTCAAACGGACATAAAGTAGGTGTTAGTAGAGTCTATCAATTAAATGACTTACTACGTAGTAGCTTAAACGGCAATGCATAAATACACATTTTTGTTTGTTCATTTTTGATTTAAACTAGGTGTCCGTTGTAGTGTAATATTATGTGTATTGCAAAATATTTCGACTGATAAAAATTATATTATAATAATATAAATGATGTTTATATAGTTATTTATAAGGTTATAAACTTATAACAAAAACTTAATGCATTTCACACTTTCTTTACAGTCCATAAGTAACTGATATCTAAGATAATGACAAAATATTTTCACATCAATAGCG